>OV179166.1:15826738-17026738 GCA_921972225.1 Euplexia lucipara | reverse complement strand
ATACACCTCAATACCAACATTTTACACTATTCAGTCCTTTATCTTTACGTGTGGTTAGCGCCTAACCAACAGGCCTAGCCATATTCCAAATTCTATTCGTAAAGACGATAATAGAGAGAAAAAGTTGGCGTAAAAGAATTTCCTGAATCGGTTCAGTAGATTCAGAGATTACCCCTACAAAGTACCTCTACATACAGGGTGTATATCGACCCTTAACGTAAACGAAAACTACATATTCTACCCATCACTGGGATAGTTTTTTCTTCTAGAACATGCCTGGGAATTCACTGGTTTTGAGGATATCGCAGGTCAAAGTGCAATATTCTTTTTCGTTTATTTTCAAAATTGTATTCGAAGTATGATTAATAAACTTTCTTCCGAACAAACATTATCAAAGTTATCGATTTTTCAAAACAAATTACGCACTTTAACTCATTAGGCTCCGCGTGGACACCGGTGTCCGCAAACATTAGTAATTTAATTGTGTCTGGATTGCGGTAATTGACTAGTTAAGTTACAAAAATGCAATGGATACTAAACTAAACAAGCGGGCCGGTCGGGTTAACGACCCAGCGCGAGTGGCCATACGCACAGCTGATCGAAAGTTGCGTTGAGTTGTCGCGCTTTGCAATGCGCGCAATAAAAAGCATCTCTTTTTTAAGATGAAAAAAAAAGTATTTTCCCAGCATTATTTTTTGGTTAAAGTTACTTAATTATATGTACAGCATGTGTGGTTATCGGCTATGTGATTGGTCTTTTTACACTCTGTATATAAAATTAGTTTGGATTGGTATTACAAGCATCTAAAGGCGTTTCTAGTCTGTTATAAAATGTTTCCATCAGCGTGTTTACCAACACATCATGACAATACAAAGAGGGACCTATCTGAATACGACAAATCGACTTTGATTTGACCCCAAAAGTTATAAAACCTCACGCGTCTACTGTCTCTAATGTACTGTTGAAGGGATGAAGATAAATAGAGCTATCAAGTGGAAACAGTTAAAAGCTCGAGATGACCCGAATTGGGCCAACCGGATAATAAATATGAATCGCTTTGTGTACCACAGATGTGGAAGATCTAGAAGTGACATACTGACGTACGATTCAGTAAAAATCTCCCCTTAAAAAATTAAGTGAAGTGAACTGTCAGCTTCTGTCATTAGGATGGGAAGACAACTACATTTTCACAGGGCGATTGCTCTGCAAACGTATGAATGAAAGAGATGGTATCTGTCTAATGTAAAGATGGTTAGGGTCATAAAAATTAAAGTTCATCACTTATAACATACTCGTACACCCAAACGCGCGCACGCCTACTGACGCCACAACACACACCTCACACACATCCTCTTACACATCAGTCACGTACATTCCCATATCACACAAATAAGAGTTCCCTCGTGCAGACTACACAAATTTTCTTTGTTTTTTTTTATTTTCAAAGCTTAGTAAAAATTGTGTAAAAGTAGTATTTTTAAATAAGGTTTTTATGAAATCTTACTGGCGCTTACATAAATGTTTCGTACTTAAGGGGTCTGAAAACACAGGCTCTGCCTAGTTCGGCTACAGATGACTACACCACTTACTTATATTGAAATAATCTAGCCTGTTAAAAAAAAGACCTTTTCTGAAATAGATATTTTTGAGATCAGCTGCCAATCTGACTGGCTGCAACCGAATACCAATGTTGTACATCTAGCGTCTATCTATCTGATCGCTACAACCTAGTGTGACTGGATATACTTAGTTAGACTCTAAAAACTATGAAAGATCTGATAATTACAACTAGAAATAAAAACTTATCGTGCTTAAATGACATGTTTTACCCGAGTTCATCTGACCCCAATCTGTTTAAGTCGCGAGTTAATAGACTGGCCTTTTGGTCTAGAAGTTAGTGACCCCTTTTTTGACACAATAATTTTTTTTTTTTTTTTTCACCCTGACTGCTATGCCGGAGGTCGTGGGTTCGATTCCCACCCAGGACAAATGTTTGTGTGATGAGCTCGATCATTTGTTCTGTGTCTGGGTGTAATTTATCTATTAAATGCATGTATTTAGAAATATATAAGTATGTTTATCAGCTGTTTAGTACCCATAACACAAGCTCTCAAGCTTAACTTGGGACTAAATGGTGTTGTGTGAAAAGTTGTGGAATATTTATTATTATTATTATTATTATTTAATAGGCTTTTTTTGGGTAAGCTCGTTCCATCGTCGACCTCATCTCTGACCGCAGGACAAGATTGAGATCAAGAGTAGACCCATTGGGTGTATATAAAAAAAAATGTCTTTATACATTGAATGGTAGCCCATCCACGGTAAGTGTAATGAACCTTTAATGGACTGAATTATTTAGCCACTAGCCCCTCGTAAGAAGTGAAGAATGAAGACATGAATAAAACCTTTAAATCTAGAAAGTATACCCATATTTTGCCAGTTATTTATATCCTTAAGTCCTATGTAATACGGAGCGAGCGTGTTGCCAATAGACACAAATCCAGGCTGCTACTAAAAAATTCCAGACAGAAAAAAAAAACACTCTTCCCAACTTTAGAACTAAAGCTAGGATTAACGAGAAAGAGCCATACAGTCATAACAGTAATAAAATACATTCAAATTAATAACAGACATCAAGCGTGGGATCTATCTTTGCGGAATCTATAATTATTTCCAGTGGGGAGCAATAGTGTGGGCAGAGTCAGGACAGAATTGTATGAGATAACTAAATTAATATTTTCGAAGTCTTACGACAACACATTGCGATTACTCATCATCTTCCTGCCCTTGTCCCGTGTTATTTGGGGTCGGTGCAACACGTTTTTTTCTTCCATTCTATCTTGTCACCCGTCATGCTATCACTCAACTTCCTATTTCTATCACTCTTCTTGCATTCCATCCATCTTTTCTCTGGCCTCCCTCACACTCTCCACCAAATTGCGACTCCTAATTAATGTTATACTGGCTTGTGGTTAGTGGCCCTAAATAAAAAAAAAACAAAAATTACATAAGATAGTTCCCCAAAACGCCCGCCCTTCGCCACTTCCAAGTGTTTTTGCTGGGCAGAAGAAGTGGCGGAACAAACTCCCCAACAACACGTCTGTCTGATATGTTAGAAGAACAGTTTAAACAGCATTGGTAATTAATAAACATAATCATTTAAATTAATTAATTTGCTACATGCTAGCTAGCACACACCAATATACAAGACAGTAGTAATAACAATAGTAAGTACCGAGGTTGACAACTAAACTGAAGCAAAAAAAATATAACTAACTGAATAAATATAAGCCTACAAGTAAAAAGGGTGTGCCCGCTTACATGCACAAAACTGGATTACATACGACATTAAATAATAAAAAAAAATGATACACTAAAAAAATAAAAAAAAATGATACACTAGGACCATCGAAACTAAATAAAAAAATCAGTTACTAGTTAAACAATAACAAAAACCAAGGTCAGCAAGACGACCTAACCTAACCGCTATGCCCGAGGTCGTGGGTTCTATTCTCTCCCAAGACAAATGTTCGTGTGATAAGCACAATCATTTTCTCTGCCTAATTTTAATTTATTTATTTAAAATATTATTATATTATTATGTATTTGTTTAGAAATATGTTAGAAGTGTATCAGTTGTCTAGTACTCGTAGTTTGGGACTAGATCGCAGAGTTGTGGAATATTTTTATTATTATAAAACGTTATTATTCACTTTCTTCACAGTCGTGGGTGTTTTACTACTGAACATGTGCTGTGGGCCCCTCACAGCCGCAGCATTATGCTCAGTAGATAATTCTTTTTGCCACCGAAATAAAAGAAATCACTTTTTTATCACATTTATTCAAAAAGAGCTAGTTTATTCCTCGTAAACAGGGACCAAAATAGCTCATTAATCCCTAGGGACCAAAATTGATTTGAATTTGGAATGTGGATATTGTTAGTAAATGTTTCAATCAGCAAAAAGGTGAATCACAAACCATGCGGGAACAATGTATTGAATATGTGACTGGCTGAAAAACTGCGAGCGCGCCAAATTTAAAAAAAGTTGATGAAAAATAAACAACGCGCGAAATTAAATGCATTCTGCTTTCGTTCGTAGTTGATTCATATTCAGATTTTAGAATTATAAAAAATGAGTGCGTCTTCCTCAAGTGAAAGTATTATATTGACTCCATTGAATATTGTATCGGACGCTAAAAATGTGATGGAAAGTCTTTTACCTACAAAATCGCGTGCGCAATATGTCAAAGCAAACAACAATGTCATCCTTTTGAAAAATGCAAGAAGAGCAAAATCTTTTTCGGAAAATGTGTATATTTTATGTCTTATGGTTCTGAATTGTACGTAAATAAATTCTTGTTCATAAGTTGCACTTGCTTATTTTCTCATAGAGGGTGATAAAAAGTAGAGTGTCCACCTCGGGAGCAACACTATTTTAAGCTCGAGTGACATAGTTTTAATCCCTTGCTGCGCTTAGGATTCTAGTTAAGAATCCCTCGCTCCGCTCTGGAGTAAAAAAAACACTCTCGCCTTTAAAATAGTTGTTTGCTCCCATAAACAATCTACTATTAGTCCGTCAAATCAAAAATCTGGCTGTCGCACATCTAGTCACAGTAAGTTGATCTGTGTTACGGGTGTTCAGAGCATCTTTTGTCCGTTTAATGTGGCCTTTACTCCCATGGTAGATAATGCCTTTTGTAATGGACACATCACTATTGGTCTACTGATTACCAATCTATCTTTATACGTAGGATTCAATCAAATTATAGGTAGATATCTTTCTCCTTTCATGAGGTTGATAACTAACCTGCACACCTATCATTATTACTTCAGAAGGCTTTTCCAGACTTTGCCCTGCTTCGTTAGGCACGCATAGTACCTATATCAATATTATCTTAGGTCTAGACTTTAAAAGAGACCATGAACCCTGATATTCTTTCGGCATTTCTTCTCAGGGATCAGTCACTTTAGAAATGCCATTTAGTGCCATTTAGTTTAAAAAAAAAATGACAAGTAAAAGTATCTGAGAAGATCTACTTACAGAAATAAATATAATTTCATTTAAAAAAATACTCGACGTTGTAGACTATTATCGACTTGTGTTGGACCGTTCCCTACCTAAATCCCTATTTAGTGAGGACAAGGATGTCTTCAATAACGATTGTTTATTTTAAAATAAACGTAAATTAAGTAAAATTACAAAACGGTTTATTTGAAGAACGCACACCGACATTCTACGAATTTTCTAGTGAAGTGACGTTGGCCCGTTGACAGGAAAATTCTAGAAAAAACGTGACATTTTTCTAGAACGTTTTTGACTGTGCACGGCGCAGAATACTTCAGCTATTCGCCGCTTGGTAGCGTTGTATAGATATACTGAACAACAGTTACTTGAAATCTACATTATCGTGCTCGAAACAAAAGAAATGTTTCTACAATCGGTTACTTTATCGATTTTTTTGTAGACAAAATACGATTTTTCGGTGGTCATTCTACGCCACCAATGTGCTTCTTACTTGGTTTCACATACTGTCAAAAAATATCTCTCAAGCGTGCCGATTTTCTCACGATGTTTTCCTTCACCGTTTTTGAAGCAAGTGATATAATAAATTATACAATACCTACGCAGTCGAAGAAGAAGAAGTCATAGGTGCGCCTTGGGTTTAAACTCGAGAGTTGGTAGTCCATCGTTCTTACTAAGCTGCTAAGAAGTTTTAGAAGTATGAAGGAACAGGGTGTATATTTCCTCATCTCCAATAGAAAAGGGAGGATCCTCCAACCAGACGGGTGTTGTGACTGGTAGGCTAACTATTGCCTAACGGTTGTTGTCGGGAATTTGTTTACGTTCGAATCGCGCGGATAACTTTAATACCGCGATGTAGGATATCAGTCGTAGTTCGTCTGTGGCGAGATAGATGTCGCTACAAAGTTTTACCTTCTTCTCTATAAGAAAAGAGACCTTTGCCCTTATGTAGGACAGTAAAAGACAGGTATATACTACTATTATGAATAGGGCTATGACGTACATAGCATGTATTATTCTCACATTTATCAAAAGCTTCCATTTAAGTGTCAGTATATCTTGCATTGAGATGCTAAATAATAAACACGAAACAAACAGTTCTTCACGATCCATTTTGACAGCTCTTTTTGGGATTTCGCTGTCTGTTGGTTACCCTTAATTTGGTTTTGTTAAGTATAGTCAACATATCAAATACAAAAATCTGGAAGACTAATTTTCTTCTGTGGTTCTGTGTTTTTTATGCTAAGAACACTTAGTATTCATTCAATATAGTAGAAAAAAATATTTTGCCTGTCTGGCAACATTTTGTTTGACATTAGCGAGAAAAAATGGCGACTAGACAACGCGCTCTGCGAGCTTTACAGGTAAATATTTATTTTTGTTGGTTTTCGGTCTGTTATTGATATGTACGTTACTTATTTCTATTTATATAATGTTTAATCAACACGATAAAATTATTTGCTCTCTGTTTCTCACCTGGACAAGAACTCGACGAGTTGAAGAACGTGAGTGTTAAGTATACTCAACAAAATTCGGTAGTAAGTAATCTTGTGTGAACAGGGTATGTAGAGTATACTCAACAAATCTGCATGGTAAGATTTATTGCCAAATGGTTTATGGGATCCATGTCGGCTTTTTTTGGGAATGTTTTTGGGAATTATATTTAAATATCGCTTTGGCTAGAAAGCATGACGTGTATCGTGTATAATATTTTTTTTTTCAATCGTCAAAATTTTTATAGCACAATTTTTACATTAAAAATCAACTTTATTGCCCTATTTTAAAGTTTAGTTTTGATTAATAACAAAATATTTATATGATCTACCCAGTTGGTTTTGGTTATTTCAAACTAAACGTAATGTAAATGTGCCTAAAGCTGGTTCTCTTTTTTTTGTGTGTTGGTTTTATAGCAATACCTAATTTTTTACTATTCGCGTCTTCACCTGCTAACGTTTTGCATGTTATTTATGTTTGTGGTGTTATTTTTGTTTGTTCCTTGCTTGAGTGCCTGCAAATATCTAAATTATTTTCAGAATTCAAGATCAAGGCATATTCTGGCCCTAGTACCGGAAGAGAACGCTCCTTCCGAAGTTAGCGGGGAATCAAGTTCAGAAAATGAAAAGGAAACAGAAGTGATCAGTCACTATGAACGTCACTCAGAGTCATCTGAAGCTCCTTCAATTACATCTTCTCTAGCGGAGCTCAACCTTTTGGATTCCTCTGATGATGAACAAAATCCTAACGAATCTGTCTCACTTCTTGCGGACTACAATCCTGATGAAACATATAATGAACAGGAACAACCATTTGATGACGTTCCATCTATTAGTTCGTTGCCAACGTTGTCTCCTATGTCAAACATACCGTCTGTTACTACGTCGTTCATTATCAATCAGGTAAGTGATTCTCCACAACAGTCTCCACAAATCTCGGCTTCTACTCCACAACCAACACGAACTACAAGAGCACAACGTCGTAGAAATAACACAGTCAATTTGACCGTACCTAGACAACCCCGACGTGTAACTAAAAAAAAAATTGAACTCAAGTTCAATTGGTCTTATGGACGTTTCCTTCATCGTGCTGATTTGGATCCTGATACATTTGAAAGCCCCCTTCCCGATATAAAGAATCCATTGAATTATTTTACTGATTTCTTTTCGGAAGATCTTTTTGTTACAACATGCCAAAGTTCAAATATGTATTCACTGCAGACAACAGGTCGATCAATAAATTTAACTGTTGAAGAGTTACGAAGCTTCTTAGCCATAAAAATTATAATGGGTGTAGTATCTATGCCGTCTTACTTAGATTATTGGTGTACCAATACGCGCTTTCCATTAGTCGCAGATGTAATGCCCCTAAAGCGGTATCAAGCTATCCGAAGATATCTACACTTCGTGGACAATAATGAGGCAAATAGTGACCCATATTTTAAAATACGGCCAATTATGGAAAAAATTCGTCAAAACTGCCTCAAAATTGAGGAGGAAACTAGATTCAGTATCGATGAAATGGTCATCCCATACAAGGGTACCAAAGCTGGCAAGAAACGTCAGTACAACCCCCGCAAGCCACGGAAATGGGGTTTTAAGAACTTGGTTCGCGCTGGAGCCTCTGGGATAATTTACGACTTTTTTTTGTATGCTGGTAATGACACATTTGAAGAGTCCAATTTTACGGCAGAGGAAGAAGGTATGGGTTGGGGAGCAAAAGCAGTTTTGAAACTGTGTAAAACTGTGCAGAAGAAGCCGTGTATCGTTTATTTCGATAACTTTTTTTCGTCATTGGAGCTAATCCATTATTTAAGAGATAATTATGGCATATTTAGCCTAGGTACAATGCGAGCTAATCGACTCAGAAGTGCTGCCAATAAACTAAAAACTGACAAAGTTTTGAAGTCGCAAGGTCGAGGATCGTTCTGTCAAACTATATGTAATAGGACAAAACTATCGGTTGTGAAATGGAATGACAACAAATGTGTCATTTTAGCGTCTAGTTACTCAGACGCATATCCTATAAGCAAGGTCAAGAGGTATTGTAAAATTAAAAAGCGGAAAATCGAAGTGAACTATCCGAATATAGTAAAGCATTACAATGCCCACATGGGCGGCGTAGATTTGGCGGATATGCTCATAGCGCTATACCGCACAGAAATGAAGAGCAGGCGTTGGTATCTTTCCATATTTTCACAGTTGCTAGACATCTGCGTCAACAACGCCTGGTTGATGTACAGGAGAGATAATTCTCGAAAGGGAATTAAAAAGGTTAAACCCTTGAAAGAGTTTCGCCTCGAAATTTATAGAGCGTTACTTGACAAAGGAAGAAACGTTGATAAAACAACAATCAAAGATTTGAACCCTGATGCAAAAATAAAAAAACCTAAACGTCCTAGGCCTGTAGATGATATAAAGTATGACAATATCGACCACTTTCCTGAGCACGGTACGGAATATGGTCGATGCGCCTATTGCAAAAAAGGATTTACAACCGTCTTCTGCCTAAAATGTAAGGTTAGGTTGTGCTTTGTTAAGGGTAGAAACTGTCACTTTAATTATCATCACAATTAACCATTCACTATTGCGTGTAAACATTTTCTTCAATAAATAATTCATTTTAATATACCTTATTTTATTTTATTTAAACTTACCGATGAGCCGGATTTGTTAAGTATACTCTACAGTTCCTTGTGAATATAATTCTTAAATGACCGAATTTTGTTGAGTATACTTAACGTTATGTTTTCAGGAAACTGTTCAGGTAAGATTTTTTATTTTATTTTTTCCGTGTGTTTTGAAAGCATATGGACATAATATATTAACGCGATCTTTCTAATATTATTTTTCTAGTCTTGCCAAATTAAGGGTTAAATGGTGTTTAAATATTAACGGGCATCGTAAACTGCTTCTTTTCTACACGCTATAATAATAAATATTCCACAACTTTTCACACAACGCCATTTAGTCCCAAGTTAAGTTTGAGAGCTTGTGTTAAATATGTTATTAGACTCTTATATACTTAAAAATCAAACAAAATCATACACACTCACACTCATACAAACACACATCCGCACACCCACACTTTTCCACAAATTTTCTTGTTCTTTAGTTTCTATTCTTTTCTATATTACTTATTTATAAGTAATTATAAGTTTATTAAGTACTCACAATTTAGTTAAAAAAATCAAATAATGTAGTAGCAGCAGTAGCAGTCGCAGCAGCAGCAGTAGTAGTTTGTTAATTTTGTGTATGTTTGTGTCAATCTGTTTGTTTGTTGCTTGATTGTGGTTGTTGTGTTGTTGTTTTTTTTTAATTTATTTGCTATGGAAAAGCGGGGTTTCCTTACACAGTCATAAACATATTTCTTAAAAGGAGTCTCCAAACACAACCACCCATTGTTGTAACAAATTAGGAATGAAACATTTTTGTATATTTCTTTCCTCAAAATCAAAATCAAAAGTCTTTATTCAAAACGAACGAACGTCAAAAAAAAATACATAAAGACAGTCCTCCAAAAACGGCTCACTGATCGCCACTTCCTAGTGTTTTTGCTGGGAAGGAGTGGCGGAACAAACTCCACAGAACCTCCTCCTAATTCTTGAAACATGGTCTTAGTGTCATCTGGATACTATAAATTTTCTACATCATTCTGGACCTCTCAACGTCAAAATTTTATGTCGACTCTCCCAAATCTACCCACGTAACTTTTCAATTTCAAATTATTATAGTGATCTAACAGTCACACAAAACATATCCTGTTTGAAAATACTCCTGTTTTTGCGTATAATTTTGTTCAAAGGTCACAGTCACATACATAACTGAAGGTATCGACAATGAAGCATTGAAACGTGGACCCGTACCTATTTATATTTCTTTGAATACAACGACTCTATAAATAGGGAGCTATTTGGAGCTAGTTGAGTTGTTATTAACGATATTGTTGCGTGACCTACCTGTAATGTTTTGTCCTGGTCTTGAATGAAGTATAAAAATAGTCCCTATTTGAATGATAATAATACCAGCCTGTTATTCCCCACTACAGGGCCGGCCTACATGGCTCTTGTCGTTCCGAGAAGAAATGAGCATTAATTAAACAACACTGTCACAGTATTCTACCGGTCGATTCAGTAAAAGCAAAGACATTTAATACGTACAGACGACAACACGTCAAGTTACCCCAATGTGTCAAATTTCTTTGATCGTTTTTCAACTTTATAGTAAACACAATAAGGTTCATATTCAATTGAGAAAAGTTGACACATTGTGGTAACTTGATGTGCTGGCGTCTGTACTATAGGCGGGAAATCACGAACAATATACAAAAAAAGAAATAATACTACTACTAGGTACTTAATTCTTTTCTTGTGTCCTAGTAGACACAAGTCGATTAGTCTAGTTTAGTACGGTCCGCTGCCGCTCCAATATTGCTATTTAATGCTAGAGGGCGTTACTGAGGGGTGCGTACCATTTGCATTTTGAAAACTGTCTTGTCGGGGTCCTGCAGGAGTCCTAAAATACAGGTTTCGTGACCATTTATTTCTACACGTATTATGTTTTAAACTATTTTTCCCAATGGTTTTTCCGTCACTGAGTACCCCTCAAGGTTCATTGGAAGACCAGCGTCAGACAGCATCACCTGTCTGGCATGAATGCTGAAATGGACCTTTTTGGCGCAGCCGTGAGGCACACAGCACATAATGTGTACTCTTGTATATTTTGTAAACTATTGTGTGTGTGTGTGTGTGTGTGTGTGTGTGTGTGTGTGTGTGTTTTAATGACTGATCTCAAATAAATATTTTTCTTATTTTTTTTTTGTATTCAGCAGTATCACTATCAACTGGAAACTGACCCCTACATAGTTGGGGAAAGGCTATACGTACGATGATAAGTACTTAATAAACTGCTCACCTCAACAGTATGATCTTGAAGACAGGTCCCACCAGACCCTTGATGATAGCAGACGCGTTGAGGTGACACCTTCCGTGTAGGACGATGCCATTGACCTGAAACAAAGGGATGATCAGTCATCACCTGTCATTTTATAAGGCGAAAGACTTTGTCCACTGTTGGACAAAGGACTCCTCCAAGTATCCGCAGGTAGTTAGGATGATAGAAATAAATATTAGGTACCTACTAGCCTGAAAGGTAAAGTGTACCTTTTGGAAGGGGCAACTAGAATCATTAAATTTTATTTAACTTGTAAGTTTAACTTTCAAAAGTGCCTTTTATATGGCCTAATTGAAATAAATGATTTGACTTTGACTTTACACTGTGATTAATTATATACATTAGATGGTCTTCCTAACAGAAGTTCCAAGTTTGTATAAGTGTTGTGTTGGTCTTGTCTGACCTGATGATGGTCACACAGCATCAAGTCAGGCTGGATCCGAAAGGGGGGAAGACAGAAAGTTGTGGCGCAGCCTAGGAGAGGCCTATACCCAGAAGTGAACTGCAATAGGCTGATTTGGTTGATTGATATATTTTTTTATATAATGTATTTTACATTACAATTTAGCCCATTAGCACAGTCTAAAAACCTACAGTCGTCCAACGAAGTCGTCTAGACAGGGCAATCGTGCGGGTTGTGAGGGGCGAGACACGGCAAAGCCGCTCCCGAACTGCGAACAAAACGATGTTCGTAGTTCGTGAGGTATTATTCAGGGCTAACGCGTGTAGACGTTGTCGGCATTTTTCCAGAGGTCAAAGGCGTCTTTCTACTGTATTAATATTTATACTGTGCTATTAGCTAGTAAGTAATTTAAATTGTAACCTATGAAACTAAATAAAGTCAAAAATCGTCCGATAATGTCTTTCTTACTTATTTTAACTAACTAATTTTAATGATCTTGCGTGATTCACTATCACGCACGATCATTAAAATTAGTTCTGTGTCGGGTGTAATTTATCTATTATGTGTAGATATGTATAAATACATCTATCAGTATAATTATCAGTTGTCTAGTACAAGCATTGCTAAGTTTGGGACTAAATGACGATGTGTGAAAGTTGTGGATTATTTATTTAAGAAGTTGCAGGCGGTAAGTAGTCTTAGGTAAACAGAGATGGCAATGATGAAGTACTAACACCTCTAACTGCAATTAAATACGTCATATGAATACTCAAAACAATTGAAAATTCGATTGGAGTTATAACTAATCCTTCTGCGCTATGCCTTTAGTATATCCCGATGGTAACAAAGCCATTACCCCTTTACCTCCATGTTACCCCACGTGACCATTAACATATGGCACTGACAACTCGTCAAACCGTCACGTGACGAATAAATGTGATTCTCATACATTTTACATGGCAGGAAGTTTACATTCAGAGATTTTCGTTGTTTTAGAAATTATATTTGCAAGAATGATTGCTATCTGATATTTATAGGCGTTACCGCGTTCCTTTAAGATCTATGTTTAAAGGGATATGCACTTCTCGTTCATATAAAATTACTTACGGTAAGTACCTAGGTATTGCACCTACCACAGTTTGTCTCTGCATGACCTAAAGGTTGACTGGTAGAAAATGCCTGAGGCAATAAGTCCGCCTCTGTACCTTCGGGTGCTTGAAGTATTAATTAAATAAACCCAATTCTGACCATGTTTATAAATAATAAAAATATACTATTTTAGTAACTTAAATATTATCAATTTGTTACGAGTATCAAAGGTCGTTTTTTTATAACATTCAATTTGTTTATTGCCTTCTAATATTTTTGTTCGGTGGTCAGTACTGTCAAAGTAGGGTCTCAGTCCCACCGAGTTCTATGTATAAAACAGCGTAATGTCAAACCTAATGCGTATCATTTGTTTTTTTCCATGTGTGGGTCTCACTAGGCCAACTGTTTTTAGTAGCAATTTTGCAATAATATACTTTTACATCTTTCATTGAAAAGCATTCCAAGAAACTAAACGCCTACTAAAATTTTCATAGCAGAAGTATCTAACACCTAAATCGTTACCATTGCTATTATTTAAACGCTAGGCGCTTCGCGTTATTGTCTGAATTAACTAATAAATGTTCATCCACTTGCTAATCTGCTTATGTTTCATTAGTTCCTGCCTTAGTCTTCATTTGAAATTGTATATTCATTTACAAATTGAGCAGTTTAAGCTGATGAATCTACTTTAGATGGCTTGGACTTAGTTAAGACCATTTTGGTGTCTAAACTGCGTGATTGATTATAATTATTAGTCAGTCAGTGACTATCACAATATTATTCATTGGTCTAGTTGTCGCAAGTTCTGCTGCTAAATGAGGTCAAGGGTTCGATTCTCAGGTCGGGAAATTAATCGCACCCTTAGTGCGACATAGGCGTAAGGAGAATATAATAACTTTACAGGAGAGCAAAAAAAACTGTTTGGTCTGGTATATCTATTTAGCATTTGATCTTATCATCTTTAGTTATATACTATTAAATAGTAAAAAAACAGCTTTTTTTTCAACAATATTTCAGATACCTGAAATTGACGTGTATAAAGAATAATTAATATTTTAAGTTTTACTCACGTTTTCCTTTTCATCGTTTTATAAAATTTGAACACTGTAACTGCTTGTGGTTATGTCTTTTAGACCATGATAAAATGCAGAGGGTAAACACTACTTACGCTTTTAGTGCTTTATTTTGTTATATATTTTGTCATTAAAATCAAATATTTTAGAATGTACGTTTACTAACTTAGCTGGATATAGGGAAACAAATACGTATGTAAGATTTAATATAATATATATTTTTTGTCCAATTTTAATTAGTTCAGTAGGATTAAGGAATTTTTTATCTGAAAAAAATATAAAACTTACGTGACGCTACAAATGTCTTTTTTGGGATCAGATCTTAACGGAAAAAATAAGCATGGTGTATCTTTATCTGCGCTATACGAAACTGCAATAAAAAATGACGTATTCTTAGTTACGCCTTTATTGTAAAATGTTATTGGGTTTTTTCAGCTGAAAATTCTTAGTGGCCCGCTGTCTGGATTTGTACCTGGTGGATGGTTAGGTTCGAATTAATACCCGTTTTATCTATACTTTTAAGCTACTATCATAAAGAAGAAAGATTTGTAATTTTGTATGTAACGAATAAACTTAAAAACTACTGGACCGATTTGAAAAAGTCTTTCACCCTTGGGAAGCTACACTAATCCTAGATGACATGATGGGGCAGGAACTGCTAGTACAATGCGAACGTTCTTACAAATACAGAAATTGCCTCTCTGATGTTTATGATATTCAATTTTCTACGCAAAGCTCCTATTGTTTGCATATTTCATAACGTTAGGTCCGATAACCCTTGACGATAACATATTCGTATTGTCCGTGTGCTCACTCTTTTGAACTGTGAGATTGAACAAACGAGGTTCACAACAAAACCCTTTAGATATTGTCCTTGTTATAAAGACCAATATGGAGCGTGGGTTTATGAAAAATGATGTCAAATTAGTTTCGCGAATGATTTTATGGACGATGCGTTTGTAGGCAGATTTAAAATAAAGTTGATAGCTCCTTCTCCTATCTTACGGGTTGCGTGCATTCTATAGGTGCGTAAGTCAAAGCGACGAAAGCTAATCTCTTTCTTGTTGTATGGAAGAGAAAATATAGTTATAGCCCAAATTAATTGAAGTTTTTGAACAAGGGATTTAACGGTGCCAGTTGTCGACACAAAGCCGATAGTTTTAGTGTTGCATATACTCTATTACAAGGGAGTACCTCAAATGGGCTATTTGACAACATTTTAGAGTCCCTCATCTAGTTAACAAGAAAATATTCGACACGTCATCTTTTTTTCTTTTTCACATTGATGGAAAACTGCATAGATTTAGCGCATTAAAGTTGAGAAGTGTGGACTTGTAACGTCATTAGCTAGTATTTAAACTGTACTGGCTAGTGACGTCATGCATGAATTTTAACTCGATGTATCACCGTTATTTTTTGATTACGTGAAAAAAAGAAAAAAATATGTGTCGAATATTTTCTTGTAATCTAGATGAGGGTAAGTATAAAAAACTACATTTTTGTCAAATAGCTCATTGTGTAAGTTCTATATATGTCGGAGATTAATTCGACAAACAGATCTTAAAACGAGCAAACAGTATTTAAAGCATTCGCACAGAAACCGTGCCAAGAGAAAAGATACAAGTAGTTTTAAGTTACAACTTTATGTTATGCATTTTCTTGAGCTAATATTCAAACTGACCTGAATATCAGTTTCATTGACACCGACTTCATGACGTGACCTTTCGAAGAAACAATCTCGCACCAGAGTAGCTAGAACAACTGAATCAATTACAGCTCTCGAGTCACGATTAGAGGTTACGTTTCAATCGCAACAGGCGTTACTCCGGAATAGTTTCCATCTTGTTGCAGATTGGGAAGCAGCCACAGTGACCAGCGGAGCGAAAGCGATAATTAGTAAAGGTGAAGTTTTTCCATTACAAGGACGAAGTATAATCCTTGGAATCCATGTAAACAAATAAATTGATTGTGTAAAATAAAAAAGCTCCCCACAAATAAAAAACAAAGAAACCCTTAGTGGGTACTTAAAAGTATAAGATATAATTTTATTTGTTGAAGACTGGTGCCTAAACCAAGCCAAAGCCTGTATTTTAGGACGCCAGGACCACGGCAAAATTTCCGTATTAAGTACGTACACAATGTGAGAGCGTGTGTCAACATAGTAGCTGTGTAATGTGTATGTGAGTTCTATGATAAGTAGATTTAAATATGATAAATGATAATCATTTCTGCAAATGGGTTTAAAAAATCACTTTCACACGTCAAAGATTAGCATGATATCAAGGTTTCTAGTTAAAAAAACTCAGAGGTCACAATCTCTTTTGAAGTCTAAATCTTATCTTGGTCTTGGTTATCACTTGCTTCAAAAACGGTGAAGGAAAACATCGTGAGGAAACCGGCAGGCAGATATTTCTCGAGGGCATGTGATGCCGAGTCAGAGGCCCATAGGCAGCATTAAGACTCTGTGACCATCGTTACTAACCACACGATAAAAAGAAGATCTTGGTCAGATCGATCATTATGAAAAGACCATACAAACTAATGTCAGTCTTGATATTGAGCGGATGATGGATGGACCAAATTATATGTTATGCAACACTGAATCTAATAGAGCTATAAGAAGAAACAAGAGTGAGGGTTTCAGCTTTGTCTGTAATTAAATAAAAAGCTATACCTATGAATTCGTGGTTGGCAAACTAGTGTATGGTGTAGCTAATGTGGTGAACCCTTAGGTACGTGCATACACCACGTCGTAGTTAGCGGCTGGTAAGCAAAACGACAGTTGGCCTGAATTGGAAGACTTGAAATCCTTATAGCTAGAAGTAGAAGGTACTCGAAAATACTACAAGATCGTTGATATAAAAAAAACTAACCAAGCATCTCCGAATCGTACCCAAAATCTTATGTTTTAATGCTTCTCAAAGGTCGTAATGTTTGTATCGTCAATATACCTAATGTTCTAAACCACCATCAGCATTTCAATTTATTCCCGCCCCGCTACCATCTCCGCTCGTCTCAGCCCTCCCCCTTAGCTGGCTCTCTGCCAGTACCTCACGCAACAACACACGAGCCGCTAATTTATGTAAATATATCAACAGCCGTTTACTCGGTGTAGGTACTCCATCATGATTCTGCTTCTAATTGTTGACTCAGCGTGATGAATTTACTTGTCGCTCTTTACTGGCTTTTCGGGGATTTTTCTGCGTACCAAACACTAACTCACGCCCTTTTCCCATGGGGGTAGAAAAAAAGGACAGAATGCTACGATTCTTTTGCTTCGTTCACGTGCGTACACAGAAGCTGGTTAAGAGTACTACGCACCTGACCTTTCTGAAAAACATTACCATTAAGATCTGCTGCTATGTCCTTCTAGGGCGTCCGCTCCCGGCGTTTCTACTTACATTGTGCCCAAAACCTCTAGTCAAATAATTTACATTGTTTTAAAGTTTCTGAAAGAAGATCTTTTGCCTCAATTTATTTGGGGTCGGTGCAACATGACAAGATTTGGACTTGGTATCCATGAGCTTTGATACGCTGCACAAATTGAAGTTTTCCTGACTGAACTCTGGGTTCTCACATCTCACGTGGGTTTACTAGACATCTCATATTCTTTACAATTTTGTAAGCAGTGCCGTCTCGGTCGTCGTCGTAATCGGCAACAGGATACATGGTTAGGGAAAGGAGTTTAAATGAAATACATAGTCTATTTTTCTGTTATGTACTCAAGTTCCTGGCGTCGATTACATTAGATGTTAGAACACAAGTTATAGCCGCCAAATTGCTTCCATTATTGCTTACACTCCCTACACGCTAGATATCAGTTTGGGCGGCGAAATCCCTTTAGACTTGTATACAAATTTTATAGGTGCAAGCATTGTAAGCAGCAAACTGTTCCAAGTCAGCTCGAAAATCGAAAAAGGCCGCTAAAAACATTTTGCTTAGGGTGCCAACATCTTTAAGACCAGCCCTGATTGTTAGTCTTGGCAACCAATTCTCCATTAAATGTTTTAGGATACATATATTCAATATTTCTATCAGCTGCCGATAGTTCGGAGCTATAACTGTGTCTATTGTGGGCATTATACCAGACAGTATCGCATCTGGACAGGAGGTGGAATGCGGGCAATAGATTTGAATTGATGTATAAATATTACGAGGAGTTATCGCGGTCAGCAATCTGATGTGGATCGGTTTCTATGAAAGGTACTCCACTGCACGTGTAGTATCATCAACATAGAAATGGGCTATGCCTACAAAAAAATCGACAAAGTCGCTGATTGTAAAAGGTTTCTACCCATTATTATTTTCAACTTGTAGACTTCGATCTGACTGGCCTGTTCGTCTAGTAGTTAGGGACCCCGACTGCTATGCCGGAGGTCGTGGGTTCGATTCCCACCCAGGACAAATGTTTGTGTGTTGTGCACGATAATTTGTTCTGTGTCTGGGTGTATTCTATCTATTATATGTATGTATTTAGAAATATATAAGTATGTTTATCAGCTATTTAGTACCCATAACAGAAGCTCTCAAGCTTAGCTTGGGACTGAATGGCTTTCTGTGAAAAGTTGTAGAATATTTATTTATTTATTTACTCCTGTCGACTAAAGAATCGGCCAATATCTTCTCTTCGCTCTTTATTTGTCATGCTCGAGATAAAAGAAATGTTTGTAAAATCTGCCACTTTCAATTCAATTCAAAACGTTTATTTCAGACAATAACGATATAACTTTGACGATTCCAGATCTTCTTAGTCTACGAAAATAGTCTAAATCTACATCTATCCTATAATATTATTTAGAGAAAAGATTTCAATGTTTGTATGAAAGGAATAAACTTAAAAACGACTGGACCGATTTTATAAATTCTTTCACCGTTGGGAAGCTACCCTATCCTCGGGTGAAATAGGCTTTTTATACCTGCATTCCCACGGGAACGGGAACTATGCGGGTGAAACCGCGTGACGTCCGCTGGTCTCATATAATAGGAGGCTTGCTTATTGCCATCAACGACGAAATTTCGAAGACCTCGTTTATATGTGGTCACTTATAAACGAGGTCTTCGAAATTATGACCAACTTTGCTTCTGGTCTCTGGTCTGAAATCCAGTCCGGGAGGGGGAGGGGGAAGGAGGAGGTGAGAGGGGAGGGGATAGGGGGACAAGTAGAGGCAGAGGTCGGGAGGGGTTAGGGAGGGGAAACAGAGGGAGGGGTGAGGGAAGGGGAGGGAGGGGTGATGGGAGGGGCGTGGGAGGTATGGGGTAATGGGAGGGAGGGGGAGAGGGGGAGGAGAGGAATGAAGAAGGGGAAAGGGCGAGGAGAGGAATGGGGAGAGGGGGAGGAGAGGAATGGGGAGGGGGAGAGGAGAGGAGTTGATAAAAAATGCTATGCAATAGCTTTACCGCGGCAGTCTCCGAGTGCCACACGTCATTTTTTTATTTCCAAGTGGACAATTCTCGTAGTTCTACGCAAGGTGAAGAGTTCTGTCAGACTCTTACTAACTAAAAACAGGTCCACTGTGCAGTCTTAAACCTGCGCAACAATAGCCCATAAACCAATAAATCCTTCACAATCCAAAGACAGGGCGCCGCGATCATCAAAAGTGAAGCCAAATTTTTATCTATGTGTGTCTCGATGCCATTTCTTGAACTTTCTCCCTATGACTTGAGGAATAATATTTTATGCGGAAACTAATTTTGTACAAGTCAGTACAACTAAGATAACGTATAATTGTAGGTGCCTCAATTATATTATATACATTTAAAAAGAAGACAGAAATATTTATCTAAAAGTAAGAAATCTTATTCAGGTTTAATTCTAAAGGAAAAAATATAAATTATATCATGGCAACCCTAGCACTTAATGTCACTGCCGTACTGAGAACGATGAGCATAGTTTTAGTGTTGGTGTGTGCGTGAGTGTGTATTTTACTTGCAGGAGCACGGTTTTGTGGCTTCACTTTTGATGTTCGCGGTGCGCTGTCCTTCTTTTTTGTTGGTTCGAGCATGGGCCTTAAACATAACCGGTAAAATGTAGTATGTGTACTAAAGGTTCGCTCTGCTTAACCCTTTTGATGTGGTAACTTTTTGATGGTACTCGAAGAGTACCACCCTTCGGGTGTTGAATCTGGGGGTACGGGAGTGCCCCCGCCAAGACGAGCCAAGCGAAGCGCAAGGGCACTACCTACCTTTTCTCGAAGTGTTTCGTCGTTTTTTTGAACCCTCATAGAGTTGGTTTCCGAGGTAACAGAGAGTTCATATTCTCAGGATATCTACATATCAGTATAAATGTATAGCTTGGCTGTTTCGTTACTTACTTCAGAAACTAAATATTCGCATCACCTCCACGACGGTGGAGAAACGGCGAAGCCATGGATTCATAGTGATATGGAGATTTTGTGAAGTTAGGGTCGGTAGGTTAGGCCGTGTAGATTCAGAAGCTTGGCTCTACATGAGATCTGATATCTTTTTCACAGAGCAAACCTTATGTGGTCGTCTTTGCATGATATAATTAATTGTTTCAAATATTCTAACTTTCTACTATACGCAGATGATTTAAAAATTTACAAAACTATAAAAAGTGTTGAAGATTGTGTATTACTCCAAAGTGACCTAGATCGGCTATCTACTTATTGTATCACAAATAAACTTTTACTAAGCTTACCCAAATGTAACGCTATAACTTTTACCAAAAATAAAAAACAACATTTATACAACTATTATTTATCTAACGTCAAATTAAATAGAGTGTACTCACTGCGGGACCTCGGGGTGGTATTGGACTCAAAACTTCACTTTAACGCGCACGTAGATACCATCATCAACAACGCGCTTAGAATGTACGGTTTCGTTATGCGCAATAGTAGAGATTTTAAACGCCCATCAACTTATAGATATTTGTTTATATCTTTAGTTAGGCCATGTCTGGAGTTTCCAACTGTGATATGGAACCCCTTCTATAAAAAGTACATTGACTCCATCGAAATAGTACAACGAAAGTTCCTGCGAGCCATGCATTGGAGATGTAGTCACAGCCAAGCCTCTTATGATACATTGTTAAATAATTATAATCTGCTTTCTTTAGAATCCAGAAGGCTGTTTCTTGGAGCAATGTTTCTTCACGGTATTATTCATAATAAATATGATTGCTCTGAAATCTCTAATAAACTTTGTTACCTTGTTCCGAGAACAGTAGTGCGTAGACGAGTGCGCCCATACCGTTTACTGACAACTAATACCAGCCAAGTATGTCACTCTAATGCTGGTTTTCGCGCTCCTTTGCGTCAACTTGTGGAGTCTTATAATGACAAATTTGAGAGCATAGATATATTTAACCTGATCGCTAACAAATTTAGGGTACTTGTAGTCGAATCCATACTAGCATCGTAATTTAGTTTTTTTTTTTATTTTGATAATGTTTTTTTTTTCTCTTTGCTTGTTTTTCTTTCTCTTATAACTTTATATGTTATTGCATGTTAACTCACGTAGCATATAATTAATCATAAGCTAGTGATCAGTGGATAATAGTGTTGGTAGTGCAATAAGTGCCATTATTTTAAGTTTATATATGGTGTATAACATGTTTCTGTACTGCTGTTTTTTATCCCAAAATAAATAAATAAAATAAATAAACATTTTACATGAAATATTTTAGTGGGTCCTGTAAACTAATTCAAAATATTACAACTCGTTCACATTACAATCTCAGTAATTCCACAAACGTATGTACCGTGAATCCGAGAGTCGAATTATACAATCCCTATTGATCTGGTTCAGCTTAGGTACGTGTGTAGAATTTAAATTTAAAACAATCTACATAATGTCTGGGTATTATAATACCGACCAATTGCGTGTTGGCGATCATTCCGAATTGTTCATTTTTAAGGTTCTGCATGGTTAATGCATAACTCCGTTGACAGCTAATTGTGATGATCACTGGGCATAGTCTTCAACGATAAACTGTCAAACAGCAAGTTTCGTATTGGCTATAATCAACAAAGTGTATCTAGGATGACGTCTTGCGTATTCGCAGAGATGTGACGAAGCGCACAGTACCCCGTTTGATAGTCACCTTAACTTGAAGTCCAATATTAATCTGAGTCATACATACATACATACATACATAAACTCACGCCTTTTTCCCATGGGGGTAGGCAGAAACTACAGAGCGCCATATGCTACGATGCCCACATACTTCCCTTGCCTCGTTTACATTCATACATGTTGTCATACACACACGCTGGTTACGAGCACTTCGCACCTGACCTTTCTGAAGAACCTCACCAATAAGGTCTATGTATGTCCTTCTGGGGCGTCCCCTCCCGGCGTTCCCACTTACATCTGCCTTGTAAATACCTTTCGTTAGTCGCCTTTCATCCATCCTTTCAACGTGACCAAACCATCTAAGCATACTCTTTTCAATTTTTGTTACTACATCTTCTTTTAAACCACAACGTTGCTTTATATCATCATTCCTCAATCTGTCATTAATTGTTACACCACACATACTTCGCAAGGAACGCATTTCTACAGCATTTATTCTACTTTCATGTCTCTTTTGCCACACCCAACATTCACTTCCATACGTTAGTGTAGGCACCAGCACACCATTGTGAACAGCCAGTCGTGCCTTTTCGGACATAGACTGGCTGGTCACAACGCCATGCATAGCGCCATTCACTTTATTTCCTGCATTCACTCTCCTTTCCACATCCGCATCAATCTTTCCATCCCTTGTAAACAGACTTCCCAGATATACAAAGTCATTCACTTGTTCTACACTCATATCGTTTATTTTCACATTGCACAACGACACGTTTTCGTCTCTTTCAAACACCATTACTTTCGTCTTATTTACATTAATGTTCATCCCTTTCATCTTATATGCTTCATTCATTTTGGTCACCATGTCTTGCAACTGTTCCGCTGACGATGCAAGAAGAACTTGATCGTCTGCGTAGAGGAGGCATTTGACAGGCAACTCATTCATCCTCAATCCACACGCACTCTCTTTTAAATCTGTCAGACAACTATCCATGTATAAGTTGAACAGCCAAGGTGACGCTACACAGCCCTGTCTAACTCCCCTAGAGATGTTAAACCAGTCTGTGTATGCCCCGTTTATCCTGACACAGGCACTGGAATCCCTATATAAAGATTTCAGTGCCCGTACCAAGCACCAGTCCACACCATACATGGATAGTGTCGACCACAGCTCATCCCTCCACACACTATCATAGGCCTTCTCCAAGTCAACGAAAGCACAGTAAACTTTCTTGTGCTTAGCCAGATATTTTTCGGCTATGCACCTCAAGGAGAAGATCTGATCCATACATCCCATTCCCTCTCTAAACCCTGCCTGCACGTCCCATAATTTCTCATCTGTCAGTCTGATCACTCTTTTAATCAAAACCTTTGCATACAGTTTACCAACTACGCTTAAAAGGCTAATGCCGCGGTAGTTTTTACACTCCTGCTGTGAGCCTTTTCCTTTATACAGTGGCACGATTACAACCTTGCACCAGTCATCTGGGACTCGGCCATATCTCCAACACATATTAAAGATCCGGCACAACAGGCTTGCTACTACCCCGTCACCGCCCTTCAGCATTTCAGCGGACAATCTATCATATCCTGCAGCTTTTCCAACTTTCATTTCTCTTAACGATCTTACGATCTCATCTATTCCTATTTCATTCTCTTCATCTACATCCGGGTTTGGGTTTTCACCACTCTCCTCTGCCCAGTTACCCACTTCTTGCACACTATCCTGAAAACTAAATAAACTTTCAAAATATCCTTTCCAGCGTTCCAAGACATCACATTTTTTGCTTATCAAACAACCATCCTCTGCTCTTATAACATTCATACTCGAAGTCTTTGTCACTCCACGAGCCAATCTTACCTGTTTCCAAAACATCTTAACATTGGCCCTGAAGTTATCCGAGAACTTCCTGTTATACTCTTCATCTTTTTCATCCTTCTTCTTTTTTACCACTTCTTTCACTCTCGCTTTCATTTCGGTGTAACTTTTCTTCACTCTCTCTAAATCATCTATTCTATTTACATTTGTTGCCAGATTTACTCTATTTTGGGCCTTACAGGCTAGCACGTTAAGCCAGGCCTCTTTCTTCTTTCTCACAACCTCTTTAACTTCACCATCTACCCAAGAATCATTCGTTTTACTACCACATTTCCTTCGTGCTAGGCCACATACTTTTGTAGCCGCTTGCACCATACTATCTTTCATTATATCCCATACTTCTTCTAAACTATAATCATTCATCTCATCAAATAATTTATCCGTCTCTTCTTTTACTTCCCTCTTATATTCCTCTTTTACTTTGACTTCTTGCAGTCTTTCTACTTTTATCTGAGTCATCTGTCTAATCTGAGTCATGTGACATAAAGTAGATTATAAATGATTCTTGACATATGACGAGGTTTTGACATTATTCTATAGCATAATTTTATTCTCAGTAGGTACCTATTATCATTGTTTTTTTATTGATTCATTTAATTTTAATTTGACATTTTAATTGTATTGAATAATGAATAAAACCGTCAATAAAAATATTTGTACGCCGTTAAGGCAAAACAAGGGAGAGAGGGCGCCACAGTGCCACTGTTCACGTCGAGTCCGTGTTAAAAATCAAAATAAAAATATAATATCTGCGAATTAGATGTTTAAAGTGCATAAATACGTGACTTTGGATCAAGTGTTTTTAAGACGACATGGAGTACAAAGTTAGAACGAAGTGAAAAATAAAGTTTTATCAAAAAGGAAATAACGATCAAATGTGTCGTGTCAAGTGATTGAAAACATTGGCTGTTGGTGGTGATCTAACTTCAAGTGAAAGGAAAATTAATTTGAACTAAGAACGCTGTTCGTGTAGTGCAACAAAAAATAAACAATTTAAGAAGTGCAAATTTACTATAATAAAAATAACCAAACAAAAAAATTGCTTGTCATCATTAATGGGACAAAAGACACTTACGCAGTACAACTAACGCCATCTAGCCAAAATCGTGAACACTACGTTGCAAACGATTCATCGATCTCAACACCCGTAATTGATCAAAGTAACCCAGCTCTCTGGTTCGCCGCATAACTAATAGAGGGCGCTGTCTGTACGATTTGGGATCAAAACAATTTTATTTGCCACTCAAGTCTACAAAAAATCATGGAGGAAATAAAAAATATGCTGGAAAACATGCAAAAAGAAATGAAACAACAAAAGATTGATATGCTCGAAATGAAAGAAGACATAAAAACTACAATTATTGATAATTTGAATGACAAGTTTAGGAGTTTGGAAATTAAAAATGAACATTTAGAAAAACAATTAGAGCAGCAATCTTCAGCTATCAACAATTTAGAAAGATACATGAGACGTAAAAACCTGGTCATATTTGGAGTGGAAGAGCGAGAAAAATCCTATCATGATTTAGAAAAAACAATATCAGACATAATAAACAACTATTTTAATCTACAATATGAAAATGGCATTGAAGCGGTCAGACGACTCGGGAAAAAAGGCCAGAAAATACGTCCTGTTATCGTTACTTTCAGCACAATAGGACTAAAAATTAAAATCCAGCAAAACCAAAAATGCTTGAAGAATTCACCGTATTATATTAAACAGGACTACCCCATAGAAGTCTTGAACAAACGTAGAGATCTACAAAACCAACTAAAAGTGGAAAGAGAGTTGGGCAATAAAGCTTTTATTAAATATGATAAGCTCGTTGTATTACCTATCAAAAATAAAAACACATCACAATACCATACACACAAACGAACTTTATCGGAATCACCCGAAATAGTGGCACTCCATAGCCAACAACCCAAAGAAAACAAAAAACAACCTATCAAGAAAAGTAAAACAACCAGTTTGAAGAACTATATTCTACAAAAACCTAAACTTGTTTACAACGCGGAAAGGTCTTCGTACGAACAAGCACAAACGGTAGAACATTATGAGACAGAATAGCAATCACATAAGGCCCCTCCCGCTCTCCCAATCCGGCCGGTCCCCGTGGGAGAAAACGACCGAAACCCTTCAGAGACAAACACCTCAAAAGTCCCAAAACAACGAGAGCCTGAAAGCAACAACCTACTCTATATCGCGACATACAACGTAAGGACTCTATCAACTCACGCTCGCCTGCTAGAATTAATGGATGCCCTGAGAAACACAAACTTTGATATAATTGGCCTGTCTGAAACTAGGAGGCTAGGAAATTCTATTCAAGAATATGAAAACGTTATATTTCATTACATAGGAGAAACCCCAGGCCTTTATGGTGTGGGATTTCTCGTGAAGAAATATCTCAAGCCCCACATCGAGAGTTTTACTGGTCTATCAGAACGAGTGGCGTTATTGACGTTAAATGTCAACAATTTCAGAATAAGTATAATACAAGTTTATGCCCCAACAGACGCTGCAAGTGATACTGAAATAGAGTGTTTTTACGATATCATTGATAAAGCCCTGAAAATATCAGGTAAAAATATAATAGTCATGGGGGACTTTAATGCCAAAATTGGTCAACCAAAACCAGGAGAAAATTTAATTATGAAAAACCATGGATATGGCACGAGAAATAACAGAGGCGAACGACTAATAGCATTCGCTTTTGAGAACAAACTTTCAATTACAAATACTTTCTTTAAAAAGAAAAATAATCAGAAATGGACCTGGCGATCCCCAGACGGCAACACTAAAAACGAACTGGACTACATATTGACAAATTTACACAAGAACGTGCAAAATCTACAAGTCATCAACTTGAATTTTTCTACAGATCACAGGTTTGTAAGAGCAACATTACTTATACAAAAACTAAAGGTAAATCGAATGAATTATGCCAACTTAAGGAGCTCACTTAAAAACGAAAAAGAGGTATCCAGATACAAACAATCACTCATGGAATGCAGCGAAGACCTTATGAACTGTCGAGATATCAACTCTGTACAAGAATGCTATGATAAAATAGTTAATATTCTGGAAACATGTCTGAAAAACGCGCTCATACAGAATCAAGATAAAGAAAGAAGCAGTGTGATATCAGTTCATACTACAAAACTAATACAACGTAGAAGTGTTTTACAAAAAATAAAACCAAAGACGAGAGCTATGAAAAATGAACTGAAAGCACTTTATAAACTCGTAAGTAAGTATGTAAGAAAAGACTACTCAAATCATCGACAGCATATCATCACAAAACACCTTAACTTCACAGGAGGCATAAAAAAAGCATACAAAGAACTGCGATCCCACAAAACATGGATAGAAGGACTACACAACCCTCAAAAAACAATACATGATCGAAAAGAAATCCTACACATAGCAACTAACTTCTATGAAAGCTTATACAGTGCCCCAATACTCCAAGACATATACCAAACTGAACCAGAAAATGATGTTGAAATAAACCCAGTGGACGAAGCAGAAATTTTAATGGAAATCAGAAGGCTTAAACAAGAAAAAAGCCCAGGACCTGACAGAATAACAAACGAGGCCATCAAAATAGCTGGTTCTTACCTAGTAAGTCCTTTGACACATTTATTTAATTTGATATTAAGTTCCTCCGTAACACCTAAACAATGGTCCGAGTCCAATATCATCCTACTGTTCAAAAAAGGTGACCCAAAGAACATAGGAAACTACCGACCCATTAGTCTTCTCCCATCACTTTACAAATTGTTATCGTCAACTATAGAGAAGAGAATCAGTGCTACACTTGAAAGAAGTCAACCGATCGAACAAGCTGGCTTTCGAAAGAGCTATTCCACATTAGACCACATCCACTCTTTGGAATTGCTTGTTGAAAAATATCAAGAGTACCAACGCCCACTCTACATTGGGTTTGTGGACTACCAGAAGGCTTTCGATACAATACTACATCCATCAATATGGAAAGCTTTGCAATCACAAGGAGTGGAGAGAAACTACGTGCAGGTCTTAAAATATCTATACAAGAACAACACTAGTAGAGTGAAGCTAGAGACCACAGGACCACCATTCCCAATCAAAAGAGGGGTGCGGCAGGGCGACCCCCTATCGCCTCGAATCTTCATAGCAGTACTGGAATCAATTATTGGAAAGCTAAATTGGTATAGAACAGGGATATGCATAGAGGGTAAATATATCAGTCACCTAAGGTTTGCTGATGATATTGTTCTTCTTTCAGAAAATAGCACAGAATTGGAGTCAATGTTACAAGCGTTACAAAAAGCAAGTAGAGAGGTAGGATTAGAAATTAACCTATGCAAAACAAAAGTCATGACAAACGCTGCTCAAAACTCTATTAGTCTAGACAACACACCAGTCGAGTATGTTATGAGTTATATCTATCTAGGCAAACAAATTTCTTTTCAAAAATTCAACAACGATGCAGAAGTAGATAGACGTATATTAACGACATGGAAAAAGTTCTGGAGCCTAAAAGAAATTTTAAAGAGTCAGATGCCCATGAAAATCAAAAGAAAAGTCATGGACTCGTGTCTTTTGCCTTCATTAACCTACGCCTGTCAAACGTGGAAGTTCACACGAAGCATCAAGAATAAAATCACGTCCTGCCAGCGAAGCATGGAGAGAAGTGTCGCAAAAATCAGGAAATGCCAGAAAATTCGCCACACAACCATCAGACAAAAAACAGGAGTGATAGATGCTCTCACCTACGCCCTAAAATTAAAATGGAAATGGGCAGGACACGTAGCGAGAATGACTGATGAGCGATGGACAATCCGCATCACTTCATGGCCAGGTCCAACAGGCACTCGGAAAAGGGGAAGACCTGTAACTAGATAGACAGATGACATCACACGAGCTGCAGGAAAGAACTGGCTGTCAGATGCCAAAAACCGCGACCGTTGGGGTTCTCTGGAGGAGGCCTTCACCCTCACTACTTGAGGGGTTCATGCATGAAATTATGTACCTATATATTAGTTTTTATTTTAATTTAAATTTACTTAGTCAAATCAACTAATCAAATCAAATAATTATGAAATATCTATTGAAATTTAATCTATAAGTTCATCTATATCCTTTTTTATTACATTAAAATAATAAAAATAAATGATTATTAGATATGTTAAAAAAATGTAAACAACGATGCAAAGTGTCTTTTAAATGCATGAAATAAAAGGCTTTTTTATTTTTTATTTTTTATTTTTATTTATTTAAGGCAAAACATAACTGTGCTAAGTATAATTTTATGTAACATCTTGCATGCCATGTGTGTATACTTATGTTTTGAACAAATAAATGATCTCTTATCTCTTATCTCTCTCTTATCCACTTAAAGTATAATACATTTTTTAGTAAATTCTCAGTTGTAATCAAAGTTCGGATGCCAGTAAGTCACTGGCAATTAAAAGATAGCCCTGCTATACTAAAATTTAAGAAAAAGGAAAAAATCGGAGAATATTAAGATGAAAACGTTAAACCTCAGTCAGCCCAGCACGTCAAGTTGTTCACAGTCAGAAGATAATTAACTACGTGGGTGTTAATACCTGTATAGTACCTCAATTTGAATCCATAGAAGGTCCCTTTCATTCCAACGACAAGAATAATAATATAACCAGCTTTTAGATACTTGTCCCACTCTAGAGCAAAGGCCTGTTCTGGTATTGAGAAGGCACGAGCGTTGATCACCATGTTTGCCCGGGGAGGATTGGCAATTTCTGACCTATATATCAGCTATTTAAGGTTTATTTGAGATGCTTTTCCTTCAACGATGTCAATAAACTTAAAGTAAAGACGTCAGCACATCAAGCTACACCAAATTGATAATTTTTACTAATTCAATATGATCCTTATTCTGTTGGGAATAAAGTTAAAAAACTATCAAAGTAATTTGACGTATCGGGGTAGCTTGTTATGCTAGCCTCTGTATCTACATATCGACGCGTGTACGACGATATTTACTAAACACAATGTTAACAAGTTCAGGCAGATGCTGGATGCGACAGGCTGAAACCAGGGTGTTGTGGCGCTCATTAGGGGAGGCCTATTATCCAACAGTGGACTAGGTATTACTGATGATGATAATAAAGATGTCAGCAAGTTGGATAAAATTTGAGAAAATAAAAACTTTTTGACAAAAAAAACAACCGACTTCTTAAAAAAAACTAACAGGTGAAAAATAACTCCAGTTTCGGAAGTCTGTGGCTTTGGAGGTTTTGTTTCGTTCATTATTGGCCACCGACTTGAAAGAAAACTTGAAAACTTGAAAGAATCATTGAAATTGGATAACAATTTCTAAAGAATTAGTTCTATCTAAACATTAATCTGTACATTTTTGCCGCCCCCTTTTTAAATAGAATGGCGTAATGTTATGTTGCGGAAATAAAAAAGCTCAGCATAGACATCTGACTAAAGCAATCGCGAATAATTTGCTGTTATGCGTTGAAGAGTTCCGTTGCCTGTCTTCTACATCAGTTTTTCTTCACCAAATGATACTTTCTAAATGAAAATGCTTGATTTGTTACTAAAAATGTTAAAATCAGTGCGTGTGTGCCTATATTTTTTGAGGAATTCCCTCAATTCCTCAAAGATCCCTCATCAGATATGAGTTTTGATACAAATGGGACCAATCTGTTAGTATAGCCTATCAAACAAAAAAAGAATTTTGAAAATCGGTCCATAAATGACGGAGTACTGAGGTAACAATCCCTAAAAAAAAAAAAAAAATGCAACCGAATTGAGAACCTCCTCCTTTTTTTGAAGTCGGTTAAAAAGCATTTGGTCATAACTACTTGATTCCAAAGTTTTTGAAATGTAGTTGAAAAGCTTAAGAAACTAACATTTAAAGAAAATTACAAAAGAACTTCCTCAATATGTTTTGAAAGACAAAAAAGTCGGATTGGTACTTGCTCGGATTTGAAACCACAACCTCATGCATGAGAGGTAAGCGCCTTAACTACTGGACTAACAACGAATGTCCCAATCTTAAGCCAAGACGACACTGACACAAATTCCCGAAGAAACAAAATAAACATTGCAAACAACCCGGTGATTCAGTGCAGGGAACAATAAATAACATCTCCGTACATACAATAGTATGTATGTCCGTATATATCACTCTATTTAGTTCCAGATCGTGCCAAGAGCACAATGTGTAACTGTTGCAGACATTTTTATATTTTCGTTCTGCTTGTGTTCTTAGCTTAAATTGATGCGATAATTGGTTTGGCAACGGGAAAATGCGTTGGTCTGCAATTCAACATTTTATTTGACACTAGCTGGTGCCCGTGACGTCGTCTGCATTGGATTAGTAGGTATTTCAAATTATACCACCAATCTATCTTTATACCAAAATTCATCAAAATTTAAACTTTCATTGTATTTATACATAGTTCACTATTTTGGTGATAATATCGTACACGTAAAAGATATATTGAGTGTTGTGTTGCGTTTGTGTTATGTATTGTGTAAAGAATTGTAGGCTAGTCGATTAAATAAATAAATTAAAAAAATATGCTAATAATAACGCTAACGGTTTTTGCAGTGCACGCTAGAATAGCTCGCAGATGGCAACTTACTCGACACTTATCGTTATATTTTGAACAATTAAAAGAATATCTTTATAAATTATCCTACGTGCGATTCAGATGTAAGTATAAACTTTAGTATTGTAAAGTTCCATTAAAATCTATTCAGTAGTTTTTACGTGAAAGAGTATCAAACATCCAAATAAACATTCGCGTTTAAAACATTAAGTAGGATTAGGCTATCGGGTTTAATGTATTCTTCTTCTTCTTCCAAATCTTATATTAAACTAGCTGTTTCTTGCGACTTCAAGAAGAGCTTGAGGAGCTTGAAGTTTAATAATAACAGCCTCACGAGTTCGATCAAAGGTTAAGCTACGTTTGACGAGGTTGTTCCTTGGAAAGGTGACCATTCAGTACATATTAAGACCCCTCCGTGCCTCGGAAAGCACTTAAATCCGTCGGTCATTTGTGGGTCGCGAAGGTCAGCCAGGCAGTCACTCCATGTAAAACACTGGTATTTAGCTGCATCCCGTTAATCTGGAAGCCGATCATCGGCAATGATGCACTCGTTGAGTCAAAACTTCAAAGTCTTGAGCATCGACGCCGAGTTGCTAGCCTGTCGGTTTTCTATCGGTTTTCTATCGGTTATATTTCGGAGAGTGTGCATCGGAATTGCACGATTTAATTCCACCAAGCCCTTTCCATCATCGGACCACCAGACGTACAGCACTACGCCACCGTTACATGGTAGATATCCCACCCATACGTAATAAACGCTATGGAAACACATTCATTGTGCGAACAGCCAAAGAGTGGAATTCCCTGCCGGTGTCGGTGTTTCCTGATAGCTACAACTTAGGGGTCTTCAAGTCAATAGTGAACAGGTTGCTTCTAGGCAAGCGTGCTTCATCGTCGACCACATCATTGCTTACCATCAGGTGAGATAGTGGTCAAACACGTGCCTATCAGTAATAAAAAAATAAAAAAAACCGACCCCAACATAGTTGAGAAAAGGTTAGGCAAATGATGATGTTACTCGCGACTTCACCGAAGCAAAATTTCACATAAACTCCGTCAAAAGTATTTTAATGATGGTTTTGTGAGTTGATGAACTGTTTACTCACCTCCAGAATCTCGTCACCGACTTTAACAGCAGGAACAGCTTTAGCGGCGGCTCCGGCGGGGTGCAGGCCACAGACAAACACGGCCATCCGGCTGCGGTCCCTGTGGCCGGCCAGACTGAGGCCCAGCCCGCCGCGCGGAGACCGCTCCAGCCGCACCGACACCACCGAATCTCCCAGCCCCGCATACTTCTTGCGGATTTTATCTGAAAAGAAGATTGGTAGTCAGGATACAGTTCAATATTTTCGTCGATCAGTATGATTGAGGATATATTTATTTATTTTAAGGTTTAGAGGTATGAGGTACAGGGTGTCAAGTTCCTCATCCTCCATAGAAAAAAGGGAATCCTCCGACCAGACTGGACGGTGTTGTGTCTGGTGGCCTAATAGGAAACTTGCACGTTCAAATCGCGCGGATAACTTTAATATCGCGATGTAGGATATCGGTCATTAGTTCGTATGTGATGAGATAGATGTCGCTACGAAGGCAGCGTTGCAACTGTAAGCGGACATGCCCTTTATACCTGGAGGTTGTTGATACGAGTATATCAATTGCGTAGGCTTTTGCTTCAGTTTAGTTTTCAATGTTTTTTTTTGTTGGAGTGTGCAAGTTTACAGTCATGATAATCATTTCTTTATGCCATTAACCGAGCATTTCATTGTATAGATCCAGATTTTTTATACGAAACAGACCGCTGTATTGCTGGGTTGGGTTGCTGACACTTTTGGACAACTGTTTTATGTGTTTTGACATTCAACAAGTGCTGATTCTCAGCTTAATTTGAATAAAAGACTTTTAATTTAAATGCATTTATTATCTTTCGAAATAATGAGATTTTTTTGGCTATTTGCACTTACATCTAGTTCCTTTGCTAGAAAGAAGTCTAGATGGCTTCGTTGGACGACTGTAGTTTTTAAGACTGTGATATAAGAATGTGATATGTCAGACCCATGCAACTTCAGAAAAGATTACAAAACCATACTTCATAGACTAAAACTCGAAAGTATTTCAAGATCCGATTAGTCGGGTCGTAGGTACTCGGATTCCCTATAGACTAAACAATTTTACGATGAAGCGGTGACAAACAGAAAAGTTTGACACAAACAAACGTCTTCTTCCCACATTAACACGACTCAGATCAAACTGTGCTGCGAACATCGATAGAAATTGTATTAGATGTTAGATGGCGTACAGCCCGCGGCCGTTTATGACTGGAGGAAGCTCTGGGAAAACAATGTAATTCGGTTACTACTGAGCTCTTCTGATTCTGTTAGGATAGACAATCTTGGAGCCTAGCTGATCCTTGTGACTTGCTAGCTGGCTATCGGCGAACAAAGTTGAGTGAATTAATCAATTGTATGTCGGATTAATGCAACACTTAACTGATTTTAACTGTTTTTTGTGCTTAAGTAAGTGACTTTTCCTTTTGTTTGGATTTGTAAAACTGTATTTTCTTTTTTTTTTATATATATGTATACAAGGTGTTTTTTTTTTATATCCCATAACTCTAGGGTTATATTCTGTAGGTAAAAGCAATACTAAAACTCCTAGTATAGATGGTCCAAAAATGCATAGTTTCGGAGATATCATCAATCATAATTAAAATATCAGTTGGTTAGTACCCGTAACACAAGCTCTGCTTAGCTTGGGACTAGATGGAGTTGTGTGAATAGTCGTGGAATATTATTATTGAGTATTATTAATATTATTTTTATTACCTAATTAGTTCAAAAATTGTCACCAGTACGACGAATCTTCTTTCTAACGTTACTATACAATAAACAGATATGGTATACACTAAGAAAATCACCAAAAACATACATACACTAAGGACATATATCACATTATGACTGTAATAGATGCCAATGTTCTTACTCTGTGATTTTCAAATCAAATCAATAATCTTTTAAGTGCCATTTATTTCTTGGATAGTGTCGTTGATTTAGTGACTGCAGGTGCAACTTCTGTGGACCTGAGTTCTAGTCCATAAGGCACAGGGGTTGACTCCTAGCTCAGATAAACTGTTTTAGGATTTTTTCTGTTACAAATTGCTGCGGATGAGTGCCGCGATTTTTTCCCGCTCGCTAAATGGGTGAGAATGCGCGGCACTGCCATTAAAGATTAGACTGGGCTATGACAGATTAGCGTGTTCAAGCAAAAAATAAACAAAAAACCTTTAGTCCTATTTAGATATCGTCTAGTCTTACTGAAAACGAGTAAAAAGCATTGATCAACAAATCCATAAGTGCCGGTTAGTTCCAGAAATATTGAGAAAACTCTACAAAAAGTGTCCTACCTACTTGCCATTTCCTACAATAAACCCACGATTTTTACACTGTAGGCCAAGAAAACAAAAGGGGAACATTCGAGGTCACAGGGTCATCACATCACCATAATCGGTGAGCAGTTAACGAGTACAGAAAGAACATAATTCGCACAGCCCTCGTGGTGACGCGGCTGTCAATATGACATTTCATACTTACATCGTGGTCACAATGAGCAAGAAAATACAGAAGGTAATTGTGTATTCTGTTATTGAACACGGCTCCTTTAAGGTTAGGATTAGACTTTTTTTATGTTTTAAACTAGAGCTTGACTGCAATCCCACCTGATGGTAAGCAGTGATGCAATCAGTGATGGTGAAGCGCACTAGGTAATTAAGCCTATTCACTCTAGCCTTGAAAACACCTTACTAAATAATCGGACGGGAAGATCGCAGCAGGCATGTTTTGGAACAACCTACCTGCTGCGGTCCTTTGATGTACGCGGTATAAACGACAAGGCAAAGCGTTTCGTCCGGACGCTTTGAGGAACTACGACAGAAATTTCGACATAAATGTCAGACATTAAATTCTGTACTGTTCTTTTTTTAAATTAAACTAGTATCGACAGCTCTTATAAACATCCATCCTTTTCATATTAGATACGAAAGAAAAGGACAAAAATAGCCTGTATTATGTTTAGTTTGACTAGAACTTGGCACCACTATCTCGTGAATTAATCCAAATGAAGCTTCTGTACATACATTACTCTGTGCCACTTTCACATAGTCTCCCCTCAAGCGATATATCGGGGATATCGGGACGTTATCGACGCATAAACTCAATTTGTGAGAGGGGAGAAGCGGGTTCCCGTAATGGATGGAGAGACTTCTTGTAGCTTTCTTTGAAAGGTGAAAGGGTGTTGGTGAAAGAAAATTGTAACTAAATATTATGTTGTAGACTTGTAGAAGAGTATTATTTTTCACTAGACGTAGCAAAGCATTGTTCTGATTTGTACAAAACCAACTCAGAGTCTTTTAAAGTTCAGACATTATCTTAGTCAAACGGATCATAACAGGATCATGCAGATTTGTGTCCAAGACCAGATGAAAAGACATCACAAAAACCTTTTATGACAACTGGGTCAGGGATTTCTCAGTAGCAACCAGGAGACTTGTGCCCGGTTAGTGACAAGATCAAATTGGTTGCTAAAATCCATTCCAAATTCCTAATTATTATATAAAGAAAGCTGCTATACCTACAGATAACATAACCCCACGCTAGTATATTCCCTTGATTGTAGGCGAGAACTGACGAAATGTGAAAGAACTAATATGAATAACTCCTAGATGGAAAAACACAATAACATTTTACCCGACCCAAGAATCAAACCCAAGACCCCGAGCTTAGCACTAGCACTGGCTACCACTAGACCAACGAAACAGTTTCTTGACATAAACTTCTTTACAAAGTAATTAACATCCAATACAGTATCAAAGTGTTCTCAAGTGATAGGCCACGAGTGAAGGGCCGTTATCAGTGCAAACGCTATTAAATTGCGGCGACCAAGATATGGGGCCACGCCACCACGATGGAGAGAAGTCAGAAGTAACACTTTGGTATTGAAAGAAAGAGATATAATAAAAACCTCGACCGCCTCGCTCGTCTTGGGGTCACAAGCTTACTGCTGAGCATGATGGATCGATCCTTGGGTCGAGCAAAGCGGTATTGAGTTTTTCCATCTGGAGTTTCTCAGTAAAACATTTAAAAAGTTAAAAATAACACTTTAGTCATGAAATTTTACGTAACGTCGGGGTACCGTTAAAATAAGTACCTACATACCTACAAGTACTAGGAACATTCCTTACTTAAGCGGTAACCCCGACGTGAAGTAAAATTTCATGGCTAAAGTGTTACTTTTAACTTTTTAAATGTTTTACTTTTTTGCGATGGGGGTTTTTTAAATTTTTAATTTAATTTTTATTTTATATTTTTTATAGACATAAAGTTGAAAAACGATCAAAGAAATTTGACTCATTGGGGTATTGACGTGCTGGCGTCTGTACTTCTATAACACCTCTGCTTAATCCTTTTGGAATACAAGGAATGATGTTAAATTATGTTAAAAGAGAATGTATTTAGTAGTAGTGAACTGGAAAAATATATTTCTAGATCTAACTGGTACTTCTCCCCTTATTCTATAATATTAAGTACAAAGTTAAGGTAAGCGCTCACTTGACCCGGGCAACGTCGGCTAACAAAGCCATGTCACACTAAACACATTCGTAGTGTGAATTTGCCTTATTATTTTTACATTACATTTGGTACAGCAAAGCTGTCTGGAATAATTTACTAACCATTACTACTATATTTATAATCATTATAATTATTTTTGTTTCAAACTAATTTATTTATCATGAGAATAGGGGTTCAAATTTTATGAAGTTAATTGCTACGCCAATGACACATCGGCCTACGGCGTAGCTGGACTGCTACGAGTTCTTCTAAGGTCTACGAAAGTTTTCTTTCAAAAGTTTTATGCGGAAGATTATGTTATTTTTGGATATATTATTATATTATTATTTTGGAAGCATCAATGACAAGCATTGTCACTCGAGTGTCAAAAATAAGTGTTATGTTTTTTTTTGCGGTTTTGAACGATTTTTTTGTGTTTAGGTAAAACTTTAAAATATGTTGCGAGTCTAAAACTTCTCTTGCAAACGTACAAAACCTTATGCCATTGTGTCTTGGGATACGCTATTTGCGCTTGGGGTGGTGCAGGCAAGATCAACATGATCGAGCTCGAGCGGGCTCAACGTGCTATCCTCAAAGTACTTCTGTCACTGAATTACCGGACGCCCACGATCGAAGTATACAAAACTGCAAAAGTACTAAGCGTCCGCAAGCTCTTTTTATACGAGTGCCTACGAAGATACCACCGATACGTCATACCGAGTTTGCCTATATCATCGAAGAGGATCGACAGGTGCCCTGTTAAAGGGACTAAGAGCGTTTTCGCTAGCAAACATTACCAACATATTGCCCCTCGTCTTTACAACAAAATCGGCCATGAAAAAGATATAAAACTTTTAAAAAAACTTAATAACTTCCAATTCAAAAAAACTGTTATTAACTGGCTAGATAATTATGATTATGACGAATCAGAAAATCTTTTCGTCAGCGTCACATGACCCCTGTCGCATCTACACGCACTTTCACAACACACACACACACTCACTCACTCACATACACCACTTACACACCCAATACACACCAACTCACCCCAGACACACTCACACACTCACCCACAGTCTTCCCAGAACGCAGTGATTTCTATTTTTATTTTTTTATATTTTGTACTATTGTTCAAATTCAAAGTATTTTGTTATTTCCTTTTTTTTTTTTTTGCTCTGCTTAATTTATTTTATTATTACTTTTTGCAACATTTGTTTAGTAAGCTTAATATCTATGATGTATTATCTGATTTAGGTCTATCGCTTCTTTAAATATTCTGTGTAATTTGAGAGGTCTGGCTCTTGTGATACAGGAACTCCTAGTACAAGAGCCAGAGCCACACTGATGCTTGAGTTTTTTGAAGTGAAAAAATAAATAAAATTATGTAGGACGGTTTTAACGACTACGTAACGTGACCGTATGCGTCTGCGATGCGAGCCGGACGCATACGGTCACGTTACGTAGTCGTTAAAACCGTCCTACAATTATTAATTTGTTTTGCAATATTTTTAAGTACATACTATTTATTCACAGTAATTTGATTGCAGGGACGCTGTGAAAAAAATATTTCTTTCTGTTCACGCACACACACAACAATGAGGCGGCACAGTGCGGCGGCGGCGGCGCGGGACCGGCGGACATCGACCATTGCATCGTCCGGCACGACCACGCGTAGACGTACCTCTAAACTATTTAATATTACTGTGCTAAGATCTAATAAACCCCTAAATATACAGTCCACTTGTCTTTAATTTAATATCTGAGCCTGAACATGGTCCTTCAAGCCGTTGTAGCATCAGTAAAATAAGTTTAAAGTCGAATCGCGATCAAAAGAAAAAGCCACGCCATCACACGTCGCCCGGAATTCAGCTGGAGGTCAAACAGCGGTCGCAGCCTACTAGCATCTGGGAACAACAAGCAAGCAGCAAGCAGCAGCAGCAAGCAGCGTTGGCAGCATCAGTCGCTATAACGGACGAAAAAAGGGTTTGGTATCAGCAGTTTCGTGAGTACGACCAATTCATTTCTTACAAAATTTACATCCAGTCTCATTCAACATTCAGTGAAGCTACTTAATACCCTACCATTCCCACTTGCAAGCACACATCCATCTATAAATTGAATCATATCATTGATTTCAATTTTAAAAAAGCAATCATTGCTAAATATTTTTATTTTTTCTCACCTACCCACATAACATATTTAAAAAAAAAAAAATCGTAATCAATACAGTAATCCTCAGTTATCTTACCAAGTACAAACCACTTTAATCAAACATTCATAATCAAATACTTACTTTATTCCTTTGTTTTACAGCATACCAACATCGCCTTGCTCTGAGCGCACCGTGTGAGCCTCACGCCGATAGTAATTTGGTAAAGTTACGTGATCATCACACAGTATCTCCCACATTTCAAATTAACATAAAAATCGTTTTAACAGTATTACTCAGTTATGGAAGCCAAAAAAACCCACACATCCAACATGTCAAATGAGGATGAAACACAGCTCAATATATATAAAAAAAGACGAGCAAGTCATAAAGCCAAGGTAACAATATTTAAAAATTATATCGAGTCATTAAAATCAAAAAACACCATAACAGAAACGGATATCATACAAATAAAAAACCGCTTGGATAGTTACCAATACCTCGCAAAAGAATTTGATGACAACCAAACATTAATCGATGAAATAATTGGGGTTTCAGACGAACAGCTGCGGGAGCGGGAGCAATTTGAATTGGATTACCAGAATCAATTCGCACTCTGCACCCAGCTGATACGTGACAAAGAAACTAGTTGCGTCAACGGGTCTGTACAAACTCCAAATGCAGGTGAACCAGGAACCAAGGCATTCATTAAATTACCAACTATTGACCTTCCACACTTCTCAGGTGAATATCATAATTGGCTAGAATACAGAGACACTTTCGAATCACTCATACACAAAAACAAAGCTTTAGACAACATACAAAAATTTCATTATTTACGTGCATCTTTGCAAGGTGAAGCTTCACAAGTAATAAAATCATTGGAAATGTCATCTGACAATTACCGGGTAGCTTGGGAACTCGTCTCTGAGAGATTTAATAACACGCGACAGCTACTAAACAACCACGTTCACGCTTTGTTTAGCATTAACGCCATGAACAATGAATCCGCGACATCACTCAGACAACTACAGGATACAGTCAATAAAAACCTCAGAGCACTTGAAAACCTAGGTGAACCCATACAATCCTGGGATACATTGATAATATATCTCGTTGCCTCCAAATTAGACTTCAAAACACTAAGGTATTGGGAGGAACACAAAAGCACACTTGATAAAAAGCCCACACTTCAAGATTTAAAAACATGTCTTAATGACCGTGCCATTCTTTTACAAAATCTTGAAGACACCAAACAAAACATAAAAACAGATACAAAATCACACTCATTAAAAACAAATACACAAACACGCACAAATCAAGCTCGCATTCCAAACTGTCCCTTATGTAAAGCTCAACATTATTTGTTCTCTTGTCCAGTTTTTAAAGATATGCCAGTTGAAAAAAGAATAGAAAAAGTATCCAAATTACAAAACTACTGTTCTAATTGCTTACACATAGGGCACGAGACCAAATCCTGTCGCGGCGGTGCATGTAAGTATTGCCAACAAAAACACAATACAATGTTACATAAGGAACAACCAAAACCTGGATCGGTACAAACTACACTCACAAGTAACACTAATACAAAACATGTATCAGTTTTACTTTCCACTGCCCTAGTACATGTTGTTGCCAGTGATGGAACACTACACTTGGCGAGAACATTGCTCGACAATGGAAGTACCTCCAGTTACATCACAAATAATCTATGTACAAAGCTCAATCTCACATACGAATCCATTCAAGGCACAGTTTCAGGCGTCAATCAACAACACACAAATATATTTCATAGTACAAACGTACAAATAAAATCATTACACAACACATTCACTATCAATATGCCATGTTTGGTACTTGACACTATAGCACACTCAGTACCTAACGTACGCATTAACAGAGAAGCTATTAACCTACCAAAACACTTGAAACTAGCTGACCCTAAGTTCTATGAACCTGCTACAATCGACCTATTACTAGGTGCTGATATATTTTGGCAGATAATTGGCAGCAGTCGAATTCAGTTAGGTAAACAACAGCCTACATTACAAGAAACTGAATTCGGCTGGCTAGTTTCGGGGTGCACAACAGACACCAACAAGCACACAGACAACTGTTTTTTCAGTAACAACAACTCAGATCAGCTATCACGATTCTGGGAGTTGGATAGTTTGTCAAATTCACAAAATAATGATCCGTGCGACTCAGATGCGTGCGAAATCATTTACAAACAAACAACCACGAGACAAAGTGACGGCAGATTTGTGGTCACTATTCCATTTAAAAAATCACCTGAATGTTTAGGTAAATCCTACTATCAAGCCAAAAAACGATTTCTGTCCGTCGAAAATCGCATGAATTCAGATCATACATACAAAGAACAATATACAAAATTCATATCAGAATACATACAACTTGGTCACATGACTTTAAACAAACAAACACATTATTCACACAAAAAACCACAATCATCATCTTCAAATATACATTCAGAAACTAACAATGAATACACACAACAACTCCATAGTTCACCAGTGTACTACCAACCACATCACGGTATTATACGTGAGGCAAGCACTACCACTAAATTCCGATCAGTATTCGATGGTTCCGCTAAATCGTCTAGTAAATTATCGCTTAACGATATACAGTTTGTAGGTCCAGTTGTCCAGGACGATCTCATTTCTATACTCATACGCTTTCGACAACATAGATACATAATATCAGCGGATATAGAAAAAATGTTCCGCCAAATAGCTGTAGTCGAAAATCAGAGACCCTTACAACAAATCGTATGGCGAGATAATCCAACGGAACCACTACGAACGTACACGCTCAACACTGTCACATACGGGACTGCATCAGCGCCCTTCTTAGCAACACGCTGCATAAAACAAATAGGCCTAGATTGTCAGGATACACAAACTGAAAACCACACAGACAACTATGATCACAAAAAAGTAGCGGAGGTCATTTTGCATGATTTTTACTGCGATGACCTCTTGACGGGGACAGATGACGAGTCCAGTTTGTTGGAAATAGCCAAAGGAGTTTATTCCGAGCTCAAAAAATATAAATTTCCCCTTAGAAAATGGTTATCGAATTCAAAAAATATAAATTTCCCCTTAGAAAATGGTTATCGAATTGTCCTTCCGTTCTAAAAAAACTAGGTTGTTATGATTCTGATAAAACAACTGTCAATCTAAGTTCAAACGATCCATCAAAAACCTTGGGCATTTATTGGAACATTCACAAAGACACAATTTCATACACAGTACACTCAGATTTCGTATCACAAAAACAAATAACAAAACGCACAATTTTATCCACTATAGGTCATATTTTCGACCCATTGGGCCTAATTAGTCCATGTATACTCAAGGCTAAACTACTCATGCAACAGATGTGGATAAATAACATTAGTTGGGACAGTCAAATACCGGTTTCGATACAAACACAATGGGCGAAGTTCGTAGAATCGTTATCTTTCCTACAACAGGTAACTATTCCACGCTATGCATTCAATGACTCATCATGTAATAATATTGAACTTCATATTTTTTGCGACGCCTCGCAACATGCTTACGGTGCTTGCGTATACGTACGTACCTATACAAAAGATGGCGATATCAGTGTTCATTTGCTAATAGCAAAGGGACGGGTGGCTCCATTGAAAACACTTACAATTCCGCGACTTGAATTATGCGCCGCGTTAACCGGTGTTCATTTAACTAATAAAGTTAAAAATTCACTACGCAACAAAGACAACTGCAAGTGTTATTATTGGAGCGACTCAATAATTGTTTTATCATGGATAAATACACCAACACATAAATTGCAAACATTCGTCAAACACAAAGTGACAGACATTCAGACACATACTGATCCACACTCATGGTACTATGTACCGACCAAACAGAATCCAGCAGACATAATAACAAAATGTACTAATGCCAAACAATTACTACAGACAAGTTTATGGTTCACAGGACCTGACTTTCTAAGGAATGATGATAACCACAGCTGGCCCGAACAGCCCGGGCACCTCAGCGTATCTGACCTTCCAGAAGTCCGGTCCCAGACACATTTTACACACACAGACACACACACACATAATAATAATAATTCCTTTATTTACAAATATTCCAATTTCAACAAACTTACACGTATAGTAGCTTACATGCTTAGATTCATTCATCACTGCAGAAATAAATATACAAACACTTTAAACAAAATTAACATAAATAAACAAGTTTGCGTAAGTCAGATCAAACCTTTATCAACCACAGAACTTAACTTAGCTAGGTATCAATTAGCAAAGATAGTACAAATGGAAAAGTTTCCTGAGGAATACGAGTTGTTATTAAACAATAAAAGGTTACCTGCTAAACATAGCTTAAATTCACTTAATCCTTTTCTAGGAGATAATCAACTCCTCCGTGTGGGTGGAAGGTTAGCACATTCACCATACAATTACGATAGGAAATTTCCTATACTTTTGCATCCAGCGCATCATATAACTAAAATCATATTTTCAACGTATCACATAACACTTTTACATGCTGGCCCACAACTGTTACTGTCACACATACGTCAACTATTTTGGCCAATTTCGGGTCGTAATATAGCAAGAAAAACAACACAATCATGTGTAACATGCAAACGGTTTCAAGGCAAAACTATAAATCCTATAATGGGACCGTTACCTGAGCAAAGACTACATGCAAACTTTGTATTCAGTGACGTAGGTGTAGACTATGCAGGGCCAATCATGATTAATAACCGTAAAGGGCGTGGAAGTGTACTAATTAAATCATACATTTGTGTTTTTATTTGTTTTGTAGTCAAAGCAGTGCATTTGGAGTTGGTCACAGATCTCACAACAGAGTCTTACATAGCAGCAATTAATAGGTTCATCTCTCGCAGGGGAAAACCCAATAATATTTATTCAGACAATGGGAAGAATCTGGTAGGTGCTGCTCGTGTTATCACCAATTTTATCAAAAATCACAGTGAGTTAATTTACAGCTGCGCTGCAGAGCAAGGTATAAACTTCCACTTCATCCCCCCATACTCACCCCACTTCGGAGGCCTATGGGAGAGTACTGTTAAATCAGTAAAACACCACCTCAAACGTGTTCTAGGCTTGGCACACCTCACATATGAGGAAATGTATACATTACTTGTCCAGATAGAAGGCATCCTTAATTCGAGGCCACTCACACCTCTTTCATCAGATCCATCGGATCTATCAGCTCTCACCCCCTTCCATTTTCTGATTGGTCGTACTCTAACTGTTATACCTCACCCACAGATGTCCGACTGCGATGCATCACGGCTGCCAAGGCATCAAAGAGTCGAGCTACTACGCCAGCATTTCTGGAGACGCTTTAATAAAGAATACATTTCTCAGTTGCATCAAAGGACGCGATGGCAACGCTCACACGGCGCGCTCACGGAGGGCTCGCTGGTGATCGTGAAGGACGAGGCGCTACCAACAGCACAATGGCCACTGGGACGAATCCTAAAACTGTATCCGGGACCTGACGGAGAAGCTCGTGTAGCGGATATCAAAACACAGTCAGGCACAATCAAAAGGGCATTCCACAGAATATGCCCGATATTGGATAGAGAACCACCAAATTGATCATTTTTTCTCTCCTTCAATCAACATGGACCCATCACCAAAAGCAAATTCATTCATCATCCAATGCTGGCCCGGGAATATGTTCACGCACACACACAACAATGAGGCGGCACAGTGCGGCGGCGGCGGCGCGGGACCGGCGGACATCGACCATTGCATCGTCCGGCACGACCACGCGTAGACGTACCTCTAAACTATTTAATATTACTGTGCTAAGATCTAATAAACCCCTAAATATACAGTCCACTTGTCTTTAATTTAATATCTGAGCCTGAACACTTTCAAAAGTAAATACTAACATACATAATAATATACACACACATAAACTCTCGCCATTTTCCTACGTGGGTAGGCAGCAACATTAGACCGTCATCTGCTACGATTGATTTTGATTTTTTTATTTTTTACCAACTTCTTTTGATTTTTTTACGCTTATACAAACACACATATTAATACATGCTAACTTTTCCCAATAAATGCAACGCCTCATTGAAATCTCCTAAAAGCCATTTCAGTCTTACATAGAACGGGGAATTGTGTACCTACTGCCAGCTTCTAGGTCAAGAGTTGGCTGAATGGTGCAGTCGAAGATCGCGATACAACATGCACTGGGACTCACACGTCACTATAACACACTACAGCCACCTTGAGGCAGGAGAGAGGCTATTTCCTACTCTCATGTTAAATGTCAAGCTCTACAGACTAAAGTCGTAGATTTTCTATGAACGATGTGAAAATACAAGATGGCTGACATTGCAAAGACTTCGATAAGTTCTTCATAGAAGAAAACGATTATAGGTTATAGAGAATTGACAACATTTCAAAATTGTCATGACCCTAAAACTAAAATACCGTTTCTTCATTTTTGTATGCTGAGTTCAAATATATAATTTTTTATTTATTTTAACAAAAAATTAAAAAAAACCCAAAAACATGCGATGACGTCACTTATACGATGGAATTTGGTGGTTACCTTTGCGTAAGCAAGCTAATTTTTAAGATGAAAACTATAATGTCAAACCAGAAATATCTAATGTCAAAAACGACATATATAATGTCAAACATGACATATCTAATGTCCAACAAGACATATCTAATGTCAATGTATGCCATTGACAACTGCTAAATGACAGTGACATCTAAGTAACAGTTTTTTTTGACGTATCACAGTAAAGCAAAGGATGTATCGCCATTTCACCGTATGAATGACGTCATTTGGCGCTTACGTTTTTTTAGAATGCACCGAAATTCAAAGTTAAAATTATGAAGGAAAAGTACATAATTTCGAAAAATCTAAATGGGTCGTCTAGTTTTGGATTAACTTTTATATAACGTAATAAAACATGCAGGTTAAAATTTTGGAATGTTGTCAATTTAAAAGTTTTCGTTCTTTCAAAAGTATGTTTTATTAAATCAATCGCAGTACATTTTTTATTGTAAGTATAATGAAAAATACCACCATAATATTGTGTTAGTTTATTTCTATGGTTTTGTATTAATATGGGTAGGTATTTAAAAATGTAACTGTTTTGCATGTACAGACGCCAGCACATCGAGCTTCCCCAAACTGTATTTTTTTTCCAATTGAACATGAACCTTATTCTGTTTGACATAAAGTTGAAAAACTATCAAGGAAATTTGGCACATTTGGGTATAGTTATATTGATGTGCTTGCCTCTGTACGCGTATCGTACCTTCTTGTAAAAATAAAATATAACTTGATTTAGAAATTAAAATTAAAAAAGTCTTTTTCGTCTTAATAACTTAGCTCAATGCTATTTCATAATACGAAGGTTATTCTGAAAAAAAAAATGTATGAATGTAAAAGTGTAACGACTTTTTCGAAAACAGACAAAAAAAACAACACATATTATGTGAATAAATTATTTTGATTTGATTTGATTTGATTTGAACTCTCCATACATTATATCCGAACAGTTGATCGAGTTTTGTATGGAGAGTTGATTTTTTTTGTCTGTTTTCGAAAAAGTCGTAGATCCATTGTTGTTGTTTATGATGTTAGTAATCCACTCCTGCGAGGTTGTTGGTGTTATACAAATAAACCTGTATTAATAAAGCTTAATATATTTTTTTTCCAGTCGCATGGGGGAAATCTTTCCAACTAGAGGTAAATAATAATATTTTTTTTTGTAAATAGGTTCATGCAAACACTTTTACATGACATTTTTCAACTAGACGGTGAGATCGGTGTTTCACAATCTGACTACTCGGAGAAGAAACTCCGAAAGAAACTCAGAGGCCACAGTCTCTTTTAAAGTTCAAACATAATCGTAGTCAGATCACACATACTTCTTTTGATTCGCTAACGTTCATGCACAGAGTTATCAATTGACATGCATTCATAATTAAGCTCTCGTTAATAATTTACTGCTTTTAAGCGCTTAAAAGCAACTGCTTTTAAGCGCTTTATAGCAGTAAATTATTAGTAAATAGTAGAGGCCGGAAAACGACGACTAGAAAGTTTGTAATAATAATTTATTGATAGTTTGCAGTCTAGGCAATTTGTAACTGGCCTGTTGGTCTGACTATTATGCTGGAGGTCGTGGGTTTGGTTTCCACCCAAGACAAATGTTTGTGTGATGAGAACAAACATTCAACCCCTCGTACACACAACCTGCACCCCCTAATTCTAATTTAGTTTTATTTTTTATTTTTTCTGGCTTTATTGTAATAATTGTTCTGTTGTAATTTTGTTCGTTTCGGTTTTATACAATTTTTATTTTAAAATTAATATTGTTTGTAATTCATATTTAAATCTAAATTTATTTAAGTAATCCTGTTTTTATTATAATTTTGTTTTTAGTTTTAATAAGTTTAATTAATTTTCGATAATTTTGATTTTATTCTTAGTCCATAATTATATATTTAAATGTTAATTATTACCCTTAATATTTTAAGTAATATAACTGTCACCTTATGCTGCATAAAACTTGCCTAACTATAACCAAAATGGAATATGGAATAAGTCACTGGCTCCTGAAACACAGATACTTTAACCTAGCTCTGAAGCCAGGGTCCCACATTTTAATTATTTAAAATATTTATTAAGTACACACAAAAGACACAGACAAACACACAATACAAAATCAAAAGTGATAAAACAATGAGCGATGAATGATACAGTGTGCGGTGTGCGTCTCAAGGCTGCACCAAACGGGAGTCCAGCTCAGCATGTGCCAGGCAAATGTACAGACGCACATCAAATTACCCCAATGTGTCAAATTTTCCCAATTGAATATGAACCTTAATTATTCTTTTTGACATAAAGTTGAAAAACGATCAAAGAAATTTGACACATTGGGGTAATTTGATGTGCTGGCGTCTGTACCTGGCGCTGATATTCTGCTGGATCCGTGTAGTGGCGTATGAATAGCACTGTTTAAGTAATTTGGGACTAGACGGCGTTGTATAGACTAATTTCAAGTCCTTTGTGGTGCGAGTTCCAACACACCATCTGGAGACCTTTATGAAGGAAGAATTTTGGCCGACGGGTGTTGTGTATCGCCGTTTTCGCGGAAGGCTACATGACACCACGACTCAGCGCATTACGTTGCCGACCTAACTTGTTTTTATTTAATTGTGTGTTTTGTATGTATTAGTATATTATTATGTAAGATTATATTTGTATTTTGTTTATGAGCCTTAGTTGCCTGAGAATAAAGAATTATTATTATTATTATAAAGTTTGTGGAATATTTGGTGTTGTATTCAGTGTTTGTTAACGCTAAGGTAATTTTAGATAATAACATTTGACTTTTAAACTTAGTACCGCTGCTACCATCTTTCAGTTGTCTCAAATACGAGGTCAATGAAAGCTTTAACAAAAGCCTTCAATAGCCTGAACCACATTAAGTTACCGAAACACCCAAGACAGTATAAAAGTAATGGTGCCTTTTGTGAAAAAACCCGATTTGCATCTCGTTATCTATTTACTGCTATAAAGCGCTTTAAAGCGAAGAAAGCAAGTAGCGATAACTTTAATGGGTAATAAAGAAGAGGATATGTCTTCGACATCTTGCGACCGAAGTGAATTTTTGTGTGAGGAATCAATCAAAAGAATATTGAAAGACTGGTGGCCGTGACGCGGTTTCACTCGCGTAGCTCCCGTTTTTATTACAGTCTCTTAATGTCGAATATTTAAATAACACCTCAAAAAATATTTTCGTTTTTAACTAGACGGTGAGGTCAGTGATTAAAAATCTGACTACTTTGAGAAGAAACACCGAAAGAAGCTCAGAGGCCACAGTCTCTTTTAAAGTTCTGACATTATTTTGGTCAGATGATGTAAGGAGCATGCATTTGTCATTAATTGTGAATACAACTCCGAACTTGAGGAGTTTCACGTCACTGATTGTCCCCGAAATGATATTGCGATTAGATTTTAATATTTTGCTTTGGACAATGAGTCATTTCGGACCAAGCTTTCAACAGAGTTGAATCCTATGCCATGTGAAAGCTATTGGAATATTATTTAATTCATTCTATGGCAGCTAAGTCGAAATTGAGGGCGAACATGGTTTTCTGGACCATCCAAAGATATCATTCAAAAATACGTATACAACTGCAGTTCTTGGACCAAGCTCTCAACAATGATGAATTGTATACCATGTAAAAGCTATTAGATTTTTTTTTTTATCTATTCTATGGCAGCCAAGTCAAAATAATATATTTTTTATCACATCTATTCAAAAAGAGCTAGTTTATTCCTCGTAAACAGGGACCAAAATAGCTCATTAATCCCTAGTAGTCCGGTCTATTTAGACCAAAAAATGAGAGTGAAGTTACATAAAGTCCCAACAAGCTGAATTTCAGTGAAATTGTTCAAAATATAATTATAAACAATGTCTAGAAGTTCCCCATCATTCCCCTGTAAGGAAAAAAAAATATTCAAGGTCAAAGGTCAAAAAAATGAGTTTTTCGCGATTTTCAGCAAAACGGTAAGTTTTATCATAAAAGTACCTCAGACAAAAATTGTAGATCATAAAATTATCTATAAAAAATGTCTCAATACTTTTTTTCTTACGAGCCACCGTTTCTGAGATATAACGATTCAAAAAGTTATAAAAGTTGTTGTCGTCATAATATGCATGAGTACGCCACGTATATACATCTAGAGTTGTAATATTTTATATAATATATATATGTATGTATATATATATATATTTATATACAGGGTGTAACAGAAAGGGTATATACATACAAACAGGGTGAATAGAGTATTTAATAACGAGTCTTTCCTCAAAATTTTAGCTCCCAACTAATAACTTTGAAATTTCACGATATTATTTAATATCGACAGTTTATTAAATGCAAAATCATAACAAACGTGTCACCGCACTATGAGGGTCATAATCTTGTCCGGCAAGGTTCAAGTATATCTATCTCGGGTTCTGCGCGCCTAGTACAGACCTATCGGGCTCTGCCTAACCGACGAAGGCGCGACGGCGCGGGCGGGCTCAACTTTACAATTATGTATGTATATGTATAAAAACGTTGCCATATCGTTTCTTATCACCAAGAGAATCCGTGCCCTTCGGATGTATATACTATAATATACCCTTTCCGTTACACCCTGTATATACATATATGTATTATATATTAAATGTTTAAATATTTTTCTATCGGTCATTGTAACTTATACTTACAATATAAAATATACATAAGTTTTAACTACAAGAATATCAGGTAAAATGAAACCCGGTCCCTTAATCTTTAAGCCAGTGTAACCCTACAGACTGGGGTTGGAAGTTGGTCAACAATATATTAGAGCCAGTTCAAACTTTACTTCCACCTGCGCCGGAAAAACTGCTGAACACTATTTTTTGCAACTGCAAAAAGGGGTGCAGTGCTAAATGTGGTTGCAAAAAAGTCGGACTGTCTTGTTCTTTGGCATGCAAAAATTGTCAAGACCGGTCGTGCTCTAATATTGAATCACAAACAATGGAGGATTCGTTTGACTCCGACGAAGTATCATGCGATACATCGCTATTGACGCAATTTACTTGCATCCAAAATGAAGATGAAGAAGAAGCAGGAGAAGAAGAACAAGAAGAAGATCAAGAAGAAGAACAAGAATTTGAAACATACGAATAAGACGAATAAACTTCAACACTTTTTTTTTCATTTACATCGCTTTTATCTTTCCCAATCTTTGAAAATTTCCGTTATTTTGCAATAGTTTTACATTAAACAGGATCACAACTGACCCGTGGAGTAGGCCTTCTGGAGAAACCACGTTAAAAAAAACGCGCTAAGTACACTACCTCCTAAGTGGCGTGGAAACGTGTGCATATTATTATGACGATAACGACTTTTATAACTTTTTGAATCGTTATATCTCAGAAACGGTGGCTCGTAAGAAAAAAAGTATTGAGACATTTTTTATAGATAATTTTAGGATCTACAATTTTTGTCTGAAGTACTTTTATGATAAAACTTACCGTTTTGCTGAAAATCGTGAAAAACTCATTTTTTTGACCTTTGACCTTGAATTTTTTTTTTTCCTTACAGGGGAATGGATGGGGAACTTCTAGACATTGTTTATAATTATGTTTTGAACAACTTTACAGAAATTCAGCTTGTTGGGACTTTATGTAACTTCGAATGTCTAAATAGACCGGACTATAGGGACCAAAATTGATTTGAATTTGGAATGTGGATATTGTTAGTAAATGTTTCAATCAGCAAAGAGGTGAATCACAAACCATGCGGGAACAATGTATTGAATATGTGACTGGCTGAAAAACTGCGAGCGCGCCAAATTTAAAAAAAGTTGATGAAAAATAAACAACGCGCGAAATTAAATGCAATCTACTTTCGTTCGTAGTTGATTCATATTCAGATTTTAGAATTATAAAAAATGAGTGCGTCTTCCTCAAGTGAAAGTATTATATTGACTCCAGAGAATATTGTGTCGGACGCTAAAAATGTGATGGAAAGTCTTTTACCTACAAAATCCCGTTAACAATAAGTCAAAGCATACAACAATTTCATCCTTTGGAAAAATGCAAGAAGAGCAAAAATTGTTACGATACACTTCCATAATTGTTCAAATATAAACATCAGCCTCTAATTATTTATATTATCTTTATGTCTTATGGTTCTGAATTGTACGTAAATAAATTCTTGTTCATAAGTTGCACTTACTTATTTTCTCATAGAGGGTGATAAAAAGTAGAGTGTCCACCTCGGGAGCAAAACTATTTTAAGCTCGAGTGACATACTTTTAATCCCTTGCTGCGCTCAGGATTCTACTTAAGAATCCCTCGCTCCGCTCGGGATTCTACTCTAGAATCCTTCGCTCCGCTCTGGATTAAAAAAACACTCTCGCCTTTAAAATAGTTGTTTGCTCCCTAGGTAAACAATCTACTATTTTATCACATCTATTCAAAAAGAGCTAGTTTATTCCTCGTTAACAGGGACCAAAATAGCTCATTAATCCCTAGGGACCAAAATTGATTTGAATTTGGAATGTGGATATTGTTAGTAAATGTTTCAATCAGCAAAGAGGTGAATCACAAACCATGCGGGAACAATGTATTGAATATGTGACTGGCTGAAAAACTGCGAGCACGCAAAATTTAAAAAAAAAGTTGATGAAAAATAAACAACGCGCGAAGTTAAATGCATTCTGCTTTCGTTCGTAGTTGATTCATTTTCAGATTTTAGAATTATAAAAAATGAGTGCGTCTTCCTCAAGTGAAAGTATTATATTGACTCCAGAGGATATTGTATCGGACGCTAAAAATGTGATGGAAAGTCTTTTACCTACAAAATCCCATGAACGATATGTCAAAGCATACAACAATAATTTCATCCTTTGGAAAAATGCAAGAAGAGCAATTATTTATGTTTTATGTCTTATGGTTCTGAATTGTACGTAAATAAATTCTTGTTCATAAGTTGCACTTACTTATTTTCTCATAGAGGGTGATAAAAAGTAGAGTGTCCACCTCGGGAGCAACACTGTTTTAAGCTCGAGTGACATACTTTTAATCCCTTGCTGCGCTCAGGATTCTAGTTAAGAATCCTTCGCTCCACTCTGGATTAAAAAAAAACACTCTCGCCTTTAAAATAGTTGTTTGCTCCCTAGATAAACAATCTACTATTTCATGCATACGTTTCATTACTGTCCAGGTTAATGTGCCAATAATTCAACTGAGGAGACTAATCTAGTAAACGCCAGTGGTCACCTCAATTTGGCCTGGCCTATTGGTCTAGTAGTTAGTGATCCTGACTGCTATGCCGGAGGTCGTGGGTTCGATTCCCACCCAGGACAAATGTTTGTGTGTTGAGCACGTTCATTTGTTCTGTGTCTGGGTGTAATTTATCTATAATATGTATGTATTTAGAAATATATACTTAAGTATGTTTAGCAGCTGTTTAGTACCCCTAATACAAGGAAGGAGAAGGAGCTTAACTTGGGACTAAATGGTGTTGTGTGAAAAGTTGTGGAATATTTATTATTTATTTATTTTAGTTAAATTATTATGTTAAAATCCAAATCATTTACTTCTCATTCTGTGAACACATTGAAACACGTATCAAAGAACAACAAAATGATCAAATTGTAGCGATGTATTGGGGAGAGTAGGTCAATGCCCACGGAAGCATAAACATCAAACTACCCACACGGGGAAATTAATTGTAGGAGTATGTTAACTGTTCGTTGATTCCTTTCATTCTGGTGTCGGAGAAAAATGCTTGCTTACTATCAGAAGATGGGAAGGGCGATCGAGAAGATTTTAACGTCTGATCAACAGGATTTTCAACTAGTTAAATAAATAAATAAAATTCCACAACTTTTACACATCGCCATCTAGTCCCAAACGTGCAAACTAAGCAGAGCTTGTTCTGAGTATGTAATATGAGTATTAGACAACTGATAAACATACTAACATATTTCTAAATACACACATGTAATAGATAAGTTATACCCAGACACAGAACATAATGATCGTGCTCATCACACAAACTTTTGTTTTGGGTGGGAATCGAACCCAAGACCTCCGGCATAAAGGGCCACTAACTGCTAGACAGGCCAGTAGTTGTTAAGAGCTTTTACACAAGAGTGCGGAACAAAGTTGAATGCACACACCGCATGGCGTATTAATTAGGTAATATGACGCGTAATAAAATCAATGCGTTTTAAATCAAATTTATATATGATTTGTTATTTATTGCACGACTGCTCGTTGGTGTAGTTGTCGCAAGCGCTACAGCTGAGCATGAGGTCCCGGGTTCGATCCCCGGGTCAGGCAAAGAAATGTTGAGTTTTTCCATCTGGTATTTCTCGGTAGAAGCCCGTAGTCTGGATTTGTGCCCGATTGATGGCAATGGGCTCGCCTATTACATGATATTTATTTCTGTTAATGTTGGTTCATACAAACGCTTTTACACGTCATTTTCAAGCTAGGTGAGGTCGGCGTTTCAATATCTGACTACTCTGAGAAGAAACACCGAAAGTAACTCAGAGGTCAGTCTCCTTTAAAGTCCAGACATTATCTTGGTCAGATCATATAAGAACCATGCAGATTAGTGTATGAAATCATTATGTTTATGTAATGTAGTGTGAGGTTCGCTTCAAAAAGCATCGCCTTTCTTCGATTTACATAGCATTACCAACCGTTCAAGACAAACGTCTGTTAGTTCAAAGTAAACTAAGCATGATTCATTATCTTCCGAAGCGTGGAAGCCGGAAATCTTTCCTTTGCATTTTATTCACAGCCACATTCAGTTCCCAGCCGATAAATATTTACAAGGTGTGATTGAAATATTACCTCGACGATGTTCTGCTTTGGAAAGGCAACTGTTTCTAATTTTTAACTAGCGTGTAGGTGTAGCTTGACAAATTATAATACTCAAAACTTTCATGAGAACCACTCTATCTACTGGTAAAAACAGCATGAAAATCAGCGCAGTACATTTTGAGTTTTTCGCGAATAAACAGATAGAAAGAGCGGACAAGCAGCGGCGAACTTTGTTTTATAATAATACTAGCAGACTGCCTCGTTGGTCTAGTGGTCGCAAGCGCTACTGCTGATCATGAGGTCCCGGGTTCGATCCCCGGGTCGGGAAAAATGTAATTGAGTTTTTCCATTTGGGATTTCTCAGTAGCATCCCGGAGTCTGGATTTGTGCCCGATTGATGGCAATAGGCTCGCCCCCTATTACATGGGACTTAAACATAACTGGCGAAATGTGGGTGTACTAACAGGTACACCTCTGCCTAGCCCTTCGGGGATTACAGGCGTGACGCTATGTATGTACGTATGTACTAGCAGACTTCCCGCGGTTTCACCCGCGTAGGTCTCGTTCCCGTGGGAATACAGGAATAAAAAGAAGCCTATGTGTTAATCCAGGGTGTCAGCTAACTCCATACCAAATTTTATCAAAATCCATGCAGTAGATTTTACGCGAGAGAGTAACATACATCCATCCATCCTCACAAACTTTCGCGTTTATAATATTAGTAAGATGTAGTTGTAGTTATAGTGATTAAAAAAAAACGCTAGTTATTTCTCTTGCACCGTGGGTGCGTTTAAAAACATTTAAACTTACATACACAAACAGCTAGACCCAGTAACTACCTGCGGGCCTTAGAAATCGCGCGAGAATCGACTTGTGACATACGTTGCAGCAGCCAACTCCTAAGCCACTGCGTTGCTACGTAAATCAGGAGTATTATCTGCAGGGTTATTAGCTAACTTTCAGTTTTGACTGGCCTGTTGGTCTAGTTGTTAGTGACCCTGACTGCTATGCCGGAGGTCGTGGGTTCGATTCCCACCTAGGACAAAAAGTTTGTGTGATGAGCACGATCATTTGTTCTGTGTATGGGTGTAATTTATCTATAATATGTATGTATTTAGAAATATATAAGTATGTTTATCAGCTGTTTATTACCCATAACACAAGCTCTCAAGCTTAACTTGGAACTAAATGGCGTTGTGTGAAAAGTTGTGGAATATTTATTTTTATTTTATTTTATTTATTTTTATTTTGCCCCAAGCCAAAGCGCCTATACACAGCCTAATATCCATTCTCATTGTTTCATTTAAAGAATTAATAAGTAAGAAATTCTTAATATCTCTGTTGAAGCTTAATTTTGTGTAAAACCTGTTACGAAATTACACAAAACAAGGATTCTACCACCGCGTCGCTCCAATTTGAAAATAATTCAAATTAATATAAGTATGTTTATCAGCTGTTTAGTACCCATAACACAAGCTCTCAAGCTTAACTTGGAACTAAATGGCGTTGTGTGAAATGTTGTGGAATATTTATTTATTTATTTATTGCCAGTGACTAACTGGCGTCCACTTGCACACCGAACTTTGATGATACAAAAAAAAATGGTTCTGAACTACTAGTGGACTTCTTGGGTGACTATTAGACGGGGTACGGTGCGCTTCGTCACATCTCTACGAGTGCGCTTGACGTCATCCTAGATACACAATGATGATAGCCGATACGCAACGAGCTGTATAAGTTATAACCGTTGAACACTTCGCTCAGTGATCACCAGTATGAAATGTCAACGGAGATATGCAATGACCCTGCATCACTCGTAGCATGAGCACCATAGTGCAACAGATTTTGTCTACAGAAAAATCGTCAAAGTTACAGATTGTAGAAACATTTCTTTATGTTTTGAGCACGACAATGTCAAGAATGAAGAGACATGTAGATTCGTCAGTCGACAATAGTCTACAATATCGAGTAATATTTCTTCTATAATCGGCAGAAACCATGCAGGCTAGATGAAATATATAAGTCCGTAACTGTCTGGCGATTTGGATTACTTTTGCGGGCTACACAAATGACAGGCTGATAGCGTCGTGTGGTGGGTAGTCGCGCTCCTTGAAATAGGTTTGAGCTACACAATTTACTGAAACAGGTATGCCGTCTGCTCAAAGCTGAAAATAATTGATTCTTTCTTCAGAAGGCTTCTCCAGATTTTGCCCTGCATCGTTAGACTCGTATAATAAATTAAAACAATTTTATGTCTGTAGTTTAAAAGTGACCATGACCCCTGAGTTTCTTTCGGCATTTCTCCTCAGGGATCAGTCAGTTTGGAAATGCTATTTAGTTTTAAAAATGGTATGGAGTTTCTTGCCCATTCTTCTCCATACGAAACTTACCTTTTGAAAGGGGCAACTAGAATCATTATATTTTATTTCGGTGAACTGAAATATAATTTGACCACAAATGAGAGCCCTTCTCGATCGTGTAAGGACACCGCGTTTTTAGAGTATATAAAAAAACGTTTTCTCTGTGGGATGGCAACCCTGATACCCTGATTTGACACTTCTTTTTCGCGCGTTTAATGGCACCGCAAGGGAAAAATTGTTTCGGAAGAAAAGTTTTACAAAGAATAGGCAAATGCAGTTTAAAGTTAGTGTCATCGTAGTGTGCACACAATAGAATCATGCAACTCCAATTGGCGACCCCAAATTCACCGTGACAAACCTATTTGTGCGCCTTGACAGTGGCGAAGAAAAGTTAATTTGGTGTTTACGAAATCAAGAACTAAATCAAGAAATGCTACTGGTTACGATTGTTGAGCATAATATACCGTGGGGGTACGTGATACTTTCAACACGAAGATCAAATTTGTTACGAGATAACATTTTTGATAGTCTAAACTAACTAATCAACTAATCAAGAACTAAATCAAGAAATGCTACTGGTTACGACTGTTGAGCATAATATACCGTGGGGGTACGTGATACTTTCAACACGAAGATCAAATTTGTTACGAGATAACATTTTTGATAGTCTAAACTAACTAATCAACTAATCAAGAACTAAATCAAGAAATGCTACTGGTTACGATTGTTGAGCATAATATACCGTGGGGGTACGTGATACTTTCAACACGAAGATCAAATTTGTTACGAGATAACATTTTTGATAGTCTAAACTAATAATACAGTGTCAACTGTTGTGCTTTGGCTTTGTTACAAACCAGCACGTACGTGTTTATGCATTAAGGTACGAGATACTGTTTATGCAATAAAATCCACAGAACGATTAAGCTCCTTGAGCAAATAACCTTGAGGGCCTAACACTACCTACGTAATACCGTAGAATACATTCAAAATGCTCCTGAACGTCTTTTATAAGTGTTAAAACCAGCACGAGATGCTGTGGATATATTAATGTGATCATGGATTCTCCTGAACAACAATATACACTCATGACGGTAAGTCAGTAATGTCATAAATTTGCTGCTGAACAACCTAATGTATTAAGAACAGTGCGAGACACTAGAACAGTGCGAGACACTGTGTCATGCAGCCAAATATTATGTCCCTGAACAAGCATATGTATTTCCATTGTATGCAATACTGTGAAATGCAATATAACATTGAAAACTTTAGTTTAAATGGTATCTTATGTGATCCAAATTGATTCTGAGAAACCTAAAAGGTATTTCTTAATGTTTGAAATGACATCATTGTCTCACTTGACTGTTGATTATAATTATCAGCAGGAGTCCCAAATGATCAAACCCGCGAGGTAGACATTTGAGATATTTTACTACGATTTCTTTCTGATTTGTATTACAAGCACTGGGCCAAGAGTATGAATATATTAAAAAATATGAAAATCTAAATATTCATAAATATATTTACAAAATGCATCACATAGTTGAAAATTCACAACTTCTGAATGCCTAGTTTATTTCATATGGGCAGCGATCTCTGAAGCTGGGGAACTAGAGATGAGTACATTGTCCACCAAAATGTGCAAAGTACTATGTATGCAAAGACATGTCTAGCATGTATAATCAATGAAACAATAGATGTAATGACTATCCTAAATTCACTTAGTGATATTTGTCATGAACAAACCTATTATTTTAAAAGTTTGTGTAGTGAATACAACTAGAAATAAGATTTAAAAATGTGCTAATTCTGTTATGGAAACGGCAACAAAAGCAATATTTGCTAAATACATAAATTATGTGTAAATACGAGCGGTCCACTCTGACAAGGGTATCAGAGTAAATCATCTAAGGTGATGACACATTGGTTCATACCATGGACTTGCTACAGTCCACCACCAGGTAACCTTTAACTTTCTGTGTTCCATGAGAACTCCAAGGTCCCTAGGTACATGCTGGGAATAACTACCTGGTTTATGTTGAAAGTTATTGACCCTACTATAATGTAGTTGTCTAATGGAAATATAACATTTGATTTCATTTCTTTGTGAAATTAAGTACCTATGTATATATATGTATGTTACATTTCAAAGAAAATTGTTAGACACAGATCAGATGTCACATGTTTTGATTTAACAGTGAAGTTTCACTCATGCAAATGAGTATTACTAACATTTTTCAGTTGGTTACTAAAACACCATGCTGTCATTTATATAAGCTTTGACTGTTTGTACCTACTCTAGGTACATATTAATATTGTTGTATGCATTACATGCACCAAAATTAAAAAAAAAAAAAAAAAAAAAAAAAAAGTAATTCAGGCTTCCTATCTAATAAAAATATTAATAATATTTTATGTATTGGCCATACATATAACAAGTGTTTACTGATCAACAAAACAACAATTAGTATGTATTACCTTGAAACACTTGGCTTCAGCAAAAGAGAAACACTATCTAATTTAACATTGCAAACTACTGGGAAAACTATTGTGTTTGTTGCTTTATAATTTCTAAAACTAAGTAAACTAAACACATGCTAAATTACGGTGTTTACAAAATCACACACATGTGGGACATGACATTAGTTGCACCATAGCCAACCATACCACCAGTACCGCTACCTACATACAGAAGAAATGGAATGTATGAAGTACCTAGCATAACAAAAATCAAAACTAAATGATGATGCTTCAATGACTTATAGGGTTACAGCAACATTTTATGGTAGCGAGGTAACATAACACAAGACAGGAAATATTTAAATTAAATAATATAAAATTTGATTTACAGATGCTTCTCTTCTTCAAAGGCAATAGGCTCGCCCCCTATTACGTGGGACTTAAACACAATGGCAAAATGTGGGTGTACTACAGGTACAACTCTGCCTGACCCCCCGGAAAATTACAGGGCGTCATGTTTGCTTGCTTCTCTTCCAGGCTGAATTTGAGAGGTTTGCAGGTCTATGGGTGACCATAGACTATATCTTGTTCTGATGTAATATCCTATAAACCATTAAGAACTAATGGAAGTTTTTTCCTTTCTGAATTAGTGAAGTGCCTTGCATAATTGAAAAGTAATTATGAAGTTCTTCGGACAAAACTACTGCCCTAGTATGCACTTGTTACTCAATTGTCACACCTCAATCAGATTAATTGAAGAATATGGGATTGGTATGCAAATACCTTTTAAAGTTGAGGCATGTTGCTTCAATCTATGGATAACTGGGCAGATGAGGATTCGAGAATAATAACATAGCTAGAGTGGGGATTATCTATAGAAATATTTAATTAAAGCATGCTGTTGGTTCATTCCCTCCCAGAATCAACACAAACTCCAAATTATATGTGGCTGGAATTAAAGGCCGTTATAATATATTTAGTACACTCATTATACTGTATCTTGTCAGTCATTGCTATTGACAAAAAGTTGATAGTAACCAACAATTTTTTACTCTAATAGTGAATTATTATCTTTTCAGTTCAGACTACTTACTGAGAAATTTTACCCTGGCAGCAATCATCTTCTGTAAGAAACATTCATATGCAGAGGTTTGCCAGAAAGCTCACTAAATGTTATTTTATCATCCACGAGGTATTGTGAAATAATTTAATATTATTTATAAAAACTGATGGTCATTCTGCCTAAACTCAGATAGACATCTACCCTCATTACTAGATGTAATGCTGTAGGTACTTCACTGAAACACTTAGAAGAAATGAAGGCTACAGCTTACTCAACACTGCTTCACTTTACCTTCTGCTGGAGAGAAGAAGTAGCAGTGACGATCACAGATCAGGATAAACCTTTAACGAAACGCTCAACGGAATATAATCGTTCTGCGCAAGTATCTTAATACTTGGGTTCTCCTTCGTTATTTCTTATTGCTATAGTGCAAGAGTACTGAATAATTAGTTGACAATTTGAATTTTGAACAAATAACTAGAACAAATTGGCTTAATATTAGTTATTGCTATTATGCAGAAGTTTCCTTACTTAACCATGAAATATTTATACATGTCTTAGTGGCAGAACATTATGTACAGTAATTAATATTGTTCAAAATACAAATACATAAATTTCATCTAAAATTGTAAATGACACCATCCTAGGACTATAATGCTGTGGTTGTTCTAACTAGAGATTTACGAACATATTATATCAATCGAAGTCGGCTATCGGGACTAGTGCAAAATATTTTTGCTAGTTACTATTAGACAACAAATATTTGCTAGTTACTAATATTATACGAGAACATACAGACAAGCAATTAAGATGGATTATGATGGTTAGTCATGAAGGAAAGTGGTAATAATACTAAAATATTGACTCCCAGTAGCAGACGTACAAAACAAGACAAGCAAAAATATCATGATGCAATTAGCTAAGACAAGTCTCTTAAATGATTGCTAGGTTTTATGATGCATCAGCGAATGCTAATGTGCCGCAGGACAGATTTATTTATTTTTTGTCTTTGCTTCCAATTTGAGGACGTAATAAAGGGATTTTGATATATTATAAATATATTTATATAGGTACATTTAGTACTATAATGTGACTAAAAATCTAATTGGTTTAGTTAATATGACTAAAGAACATTTATTTGGTAATTATTGTATAGGTTAATACCTGAGCAATGTTCTCACTAAGCTTAAATACTAATAAAAACACTTTGAGCAAGTTGATTTCATGTAAAAGTTGATTCTAAATGTCTGTTAAATCCTCTTTTATCTCAAGTGGCTTGCCCATAGCAAGCATGTGGCAATGGCCCATGTCGACTTGATACTCTAAACATCTCATTTGTGGTCAAATTATATTTCAGTTCACCGAAATAAAATTGAATAATCAGACGAACTTACCTTAAGTGAAGTCCGATTATAATTTTATGAAGGGTGAACTGAAATATAATTACCCGCCCAGCCCATTCTGTTTTTTGATAAAAAACAGTCCCTGGTCGAATGGGCCAACAATAAAATAATCTCTAAAAAAGTGTCAAATCAGGGTATCAGGGTTGCCATCCCACAGAGAAAACGTTTTTTTATATACTCTAAAAACGCGGTGTCCTTACACGATCGAGAAGGGCTCTCATTTGTGGTCAAATTATATTTCAGTTCACCCTTCATAAAATTATAATCGGACTTCACTTAAGGTAAGTTCGTCTGATTATTCAATTTTATTTAATTTGTAAGTTTAACGTTCAAAAGTGCCTTTTAAATGGCCTAATTGAAATAAATGATTTGACTTTGACTTTAAAAACAATGACATGTAAAGTATATGGGAAAATCTTATTACGGAAATAAATATCATTTCATTTCGAATAACTATCTGACACTGACGAATATTCCGTCGAATACGCGTGTCTACGGTGATCATGCTACGCCTGCTGGTTAGGCATTAACCTAACCAAAAGAAGAAGAGTGGTTTTAGACGCTTCCGAGTCAGCGATTTCATGATCTGTGTCAGAAACGACCTATGCCTATGTATCCCCACGGTAAAACTTTTTTATTACATTTGCGCATAATTTCAACAGTTCCCAAGTGTGTTTTTAGGATCCTACGGGTATAATGTAATCCGTCCTTTTTACTGAGGGTATATCTAATGTTTTTGTCATTTGTTCGTTTTCTGCGGAATTCGGGACTGGATTTACATAGCGCTTATAATCAAATCCATAAAGACGCCTAGATATTTGTATGTTGACGACTTTCTTGAACAATGTTGAATAATTTATGTTTTTTTGATTGTGTAAGTATTTTTGTGTTTTTTTATTTTGTTAATATGAGGGTAATTTGTCACTGTTACCTTAAATATTAGAGCCATTAGACCGAAAGGTGACATTGTTTCAATTATTTGCACCTGCAACCCTCCCAAACCTGAACACGGCAAAGCTGTTTGATCTTTCATATGGGGCATTGAAATGAAACTAGTGGTTTCTGAACTACAGGGATTGTAAATGATAACAAATGGCATTTACTTCTGTAAAGTAGGTTTTACAAACACTGTCTTTATCACGTCACTCAAGTATTTTTTTATGGTGTTAGTGCCCGCTTAATATACATTACTGAATATTCAAAAGACATTAAAAAATCACAGAGATACAGATCGATTTTTTTTTACAATTTTATTCAATGTCTTAAACATTATGGTCATTGAATGATTCCTAAATTACTTTTTACAAACACTGCTCCGAGAAGAAACACTGAAAAAAAACTCAGGGAACTAAGAAATGTAAATGTTTCCAGATCAGCAAAAGCATTGGAATCACTGGTCTAAAGGTACCCATGCAAATTTATATCCACCTGCTCCCCCAATAAAATGATCGTTCATCATACAAATGACCACATTAAAGTGAACCATTGCTTCGGCGTCGGTGAGTCTACGGTCAAGAGTCTCCGGGCAGTTCAAACTAACGCATCAGTTTGACCCACTTTGTAAATCGCGATATTGTCGAAACTGTTTACTTACTATGTCGATAGGCTGATATCATTGAATGAGAGAGTTATATTTTGAAGGTTTCTGTATTTAATTGACAGAATGCTAAAGAAGGAAAGAAAATAATAGTTAACTTTAATTCAGGTTAAAACCCATAGCATGGAACACAATTAAAGTACACCCAAAATATTAAAACCACCCTCGGTTTTGCTTGATCGTGCTTCATTATAGCGTCAGAATACTATTCCAGCCGGCGAAAAGTTAGTAGGTACCTAATATGGAAGACTGCTTTATGCGTCGTGGGAAATTGAAGGATGAAAGATTTGAAGTTTGTAGTCCTCCTCGACTTCATCCGCAACATCTTCCGTTACTCAATAATTTTTGCATGCGTTCGCAATTGTTTTAGGGATTTAAGAAACAAGGTTTTAAATTCCTCATCCCCCATAGAAAAGGGAGCATTCTCCGACCAGACGGGTGTTTTGTCTGGTGGACTAATACTGCCCAACGGTTGTTGTCTGGATTGTTGGTCTAGTAGTTAGTGACCCTGACTGCTATGCCGGAGGTCGTGGGTTCGATTCCCACCCAGGACAGATGTTTGTGTGATGAGCACGATCATTTGTTCTGTCTCTGGGTGTAATTTGTCTTTAATATATTATGTATATATTTAGAAATATATAAGTATGTTTTTCAGCTGTTTAGTACCCATAACACAAGCTCTCAAGCTTAACTTGGGACTAAATGGCGTTGTGTGAAAAGTTGTTGGAATGTTTATCTTGTTTACGTTCAATCGCGCGGATAACTTTAACCGATGTAGCATGTCAATCGGTAGTCCGTAGGTGGTGATATAAACGTCGCTATTGCAATACTGTTAAGCTGCTTAGGTTGGATTCCCAGGTCAGGCAAAGTGCTGCAGGGCTTTTTAAATGCAATAGCTTGTCGTCTGAATTTGCTCTCAATTGATTCTCCACTACTACATGGGACTAAGACACTACTGGCGCATTAAGTATAGATAATTATACTCTTTAGTATACGTGTGCTTAATTCTTTGGGTATTTTCTTGTTTATTATGTTAAAATAAAGTTGCCTAAATAAAATTCAACCGTATGAGCATGACTGTCTTATATAGCCCTTATTATGCCGTGGTATGTCTTACAAGTGGTGATTATCACCTAACACTATTCTTAATTACAATAGATTACTTTCAAGGAGGTCTGTTTAATAATCCTATCCAGGGTTATTAGTAAAAATCAATTGCTGCATGTATGAAAGGAGAACGGCTCAACAAATGTTTTATTTTGTTGACTGGCCTGTTGGTCTAGTAGTTAGTGACCCTGACTGCTATGCCGGAGGTCGTGGGTTCGATTCCCACCCAGGACAAATGTTTGTGTGATGAGCACGATCATTTGTTCTGTCTCTGGGTGTAATTTATTTATCTATAATATTACTATGTATATATTTAGAAATATATAATTAGATATGTTTATCAGCTGTTTAGTATAGGACCCATAACACAAGCTCTCAAGCTTAACTTGGGACTAAATGGTGTTGTGTGAAAAAGTTGTGGAATATTTATTTATTATTTATTTATTTATTATTTGTTGTATTTGTAATACTCAATGATTTTAATGATTTTCTTTTTTTGTACAAATCGGCAACTTGGATGATAATGTTACGGTGTGTCGTTTATTGCGATGGTGAGAAAATCACAAATAAAAAAAGTTCATGCCGGTAACGCCAAGGTTATTGTTAGTAAAAGACCTTTTTTACAAGACTGAATATATTCAATATACCTACGAAATTGCAAGTACAATATCTGTCAGAGAGCTAAAACGTTGTTATAAGTAAATATAGTGTGTGGTCCCGACGTTTATCGACATTGCATTACGAACATGTAAAATGTTTCGCGCGAGAGATAAAGTGATTTCAGAGTCTTATCGAGATTTTTATGAAAAGTTGTTGGTAAAGGCACATAGGTTAATAGTAAAATATAACAAGTTTTATACTCTGAGAGTGTCTTGAAAGATTGAATTGGTTTGGGGTATTCCTCAAGGCGCCACTTTTTCTAAGCACAACTATACAGGGTGTAACGGAAAGGGTATATACATACAAACAGGGTGAATAGAGTATTTAATAACGAGTCTTTCCTCAAAATTTCAGCTCCCAACTAATAACTTTGAAACTTCACGATATTATTAATTAATATCGACAGTTTATTAAATGCAAAATCATAACACATGTGTCACCGCACTATGAGGGTCATAATCCTGTCCGGCAAGGTTCAAGTATATCTATCTCGGGTTCTGCGCGCCTAGTACAGACCTATCGGGCTCTGCCTAACCGACGAAGGCGCGATGGCGTGGATGGGCTCAACTTTACAATTATGTATGTATATGTATAAAAACGTTGCCATGTCGTTTCTTATCACCAAGAGAATCCGTGCCCTTCGTATGTATATACCCTTTCCGTTACACCCTGTATAAGCGCAACTAAATTATTCCTCAAAAGGCAACCATTAGTTGCGCTCGCAGAATTTCAGTTTCTGAAAAATACCAGGGCACTTTTTAAAACGATCGAAAACTGTCTATCAATCCCGTTAAAGAACCTATCATCCCCCTCTTTCTTATTTTTCACCTTGGTTGCGCTTTGAGGAACTATCATTTAATATTTTCAATTTGAATTTGTTAGCGCAGCTAATGGTTGCGCTTCAAGGAATAATTTTGTTGCGCTTAAAAAAAGTTGCGCTTGGATGAATACCCAATTGGTTTTTATAAACACTTACCAACATTTGTCAAGTAGGAAAAGCATGTTTACTTTGCTCCGTTCTTTGAAAGATGGGCACAGCAAATATCAGCTTAATTCAAGTTTAAAATACGTAAATCATTCATCTAGTTTTTTGGATTATTGCCAGTTGTGTATAGCTTTGATATAATCGTTGACGTCGTGTCTGCGTTCGGCAACAATGAGCCAAGTCTGTCTTGAAGACAGATAGATCTAACATGAGTAATCGTTGTTTGAACATTGAGACTTCTTCGTGTATAGACGGAAAGATATTTGTGGGTAGTTGCAACTGTGATATTTCGTGATGTCTGGCGGTTATCATACTGCAATGCATCGCTTAGCAGGGCCATTGCGGATCTCCGTTGCCAGTTCACAGTGATGATCACTGGGCAAAGTATTCAAAGATTGCTCAAACATCTGGACTGGCCTGTTGGTCTAGTAGTTAGTGACCCTGACTGCTATGCCGGAGGTCGTGGGTTCGATTCCCACCCAGGATAAATGTTTGTGTGATGAGCACGATCATTTGTTCTGTGTCTGGGTGTAATTTATCTATACCTAATATGTATGTATTTAGAAATATATAAGTATGTTTATCAGCTGTTTAGTACCTATAACACTAGCTCTCAGACTTAACTTGGGACTAAATTGCGTTGTGTGGAAAAGTTGTGGAACATTTATTTATCTAGTTTCGTCTATATCTAGAATGACGTGATGCGCGCTCGCAGAGATGTGACGAAGCGCACCGGACCCCGTCTGATTGTCAGCGTAACTTGAAGTCCACTTAAAGTGCTAAGCCAATTTTTGTAAATTCTCAATTCTCATCAAAGTACGATGAGCAACTGGACGCCAGTTAGTCTGGCACTGAAAAGATAGCCCTGATGGTGTGAGGCTCTCCAGTATTTAGGTAACTTTACACTGTGGAATCTTGATTTGCTTACTGCAACTTCAGGGTATACACACTCACACCACATCTCCATGCACATGCGGGGTGCAATGGCAATGAGATAACCGCCTTAGTCCTAGACTGTCTTATGGATCATAAATCATATTTATTTTCTGTAAATAGTTTCACACACAAACACTTTTCACATGTCATTTTTCAACTAGAATGTGACGTCGGTACTTCACTACCCTCAGAACTACGGAGAAACACCGAAATAAACTCAGAGGTCACAGTCTCTTTTAAAGTCCAGACATTATCTTGGTCAGATCATGTAAGAATCATGCAGATCATTCCCGGAAATGTTTTTTTTTTTAGGGAAGCTTCACACAGATATGAGGGGACCAGATCAGAAATCGTGAGCTCACTTAGAACTTTAGGAGCTCTAATGGTCATAAGCGCTACTGCCGACGATGATGTTCCATGTGACCATAAGATTCCAGGGTAATGTAAAGTGTTATTGAGCTTTTTCATCTAGAAATTTTTAGTAGCAGTTTAAAGTTTGGATTTCTGCCCAATAATTAGCAATAGGCCTGACTTAAACTTAACTGGCAAAATGTGGATGGTGACAACAGGTACACCGAGGATAACAGATGTGATGTTACGGTATTATTAGGCATTTCTAATCATACTGTCAGTAATTATTGTGCCTAAACTATTATGTAAGTGGACCTAAGGGTAATTTGAATTTGAAATCTCCAATTCACCTTGAGCAAGCTTTGTGATCAGTGCTTGTGCCTTTTATGTGTGAGAACAGACCTTTGCCTTGCACTGGACTATCAAAATCAAATCAAAAGTAACTTGGACAGTCCCCCAAAAAGCCTGCCCTTCGCCACATTCGAGTGTTTTGCTGGGAAGAAGAAGTGGCGGAACAAACTCCCCACATAGACACCGCGTAGACAGGCGCGCTGGAATTATGTATTACTAGCAGATGTGCAGAGTGATGCAGTACCCGCATAGGTCCCGTTCCCGTGGGAATACAGGGATATAGAATACCCTATGTTTTAATCCAGGGTGTCAGCTAACTCAACACCATAAATGTTTTTAAAATCGCTCCAGCCGTTTAGACGTGAAGAAGTAACATACAAACACACCCACAAACTTTTGCCTTTAGTGTGATTTTTACTTAGTGAAGATAATAATAAGAACTAAAGGGAATAAAAAAAGTCGAAAAATGTACTTCGTGATTGTGACCAAGGACCAATACCACTCTTCATAATGCTGTCTTATGGCGAAATACAACGCTATAATTTAATTCAGCAACCAAAGAATAATAACCACTATAACGACGTGAAATAATAACAAGTTCTAAGAGAATCCCTTAACAAACAAATTCCAGTAGTCCTGGAACAGATGGCAACACTAATTTTGTTTAATTTAATAAACGCGACAACAAAAGATGAAAGTACACTTGAGCATTCACGCTAGAATAGGGTTGCCTACGTGAAGAATTAACGAATAGAGAATTTCTTTTGTGGATGTTTAATTGACTGTATTTACTTTTGTCTTTAACTTATGTTTCACTAATAATATTTAAGTTATTTAACTGGGGCTTTTTATATTTTTTATGCAATCTTATTATAAACGAATGAATAATACCAGTTGGTTACCGTCCTACTGCAGGTCAATTGCCCCTTCTCATACTGAGAAGGCACGCTAGCTCAAGTAGGATGGGTGAAATCAGATTTCCTAAACAATTATTTTAGGTTTTTTCATAATGTTTCTCTTTCATTGACGTCAATGATATCCAAGAAAGAATTGTAGGTGAGTCAATAAAATGGTATTACGAATGTAAATAGCCAAATTGATACGTTGCCTAGATTCGAATTCACAACCTAGAGCGCGACAGGCAAGGCAACCACTACACCTTATAAATTCCATGGGACCACCCAGAGAGTACTTATTTTCATAAAATAAAATAAAATCAGTTCAACCGTCTTCATGTAATGAAACGTAACATATTTAAATACTGTGCCGAATTGAAAACCTCCTTCTTTTTAAAGTCAGGTAAAATATAGCTCATTACAATCACCACAAATCACAAGCAAACCTTACATAAACAAAGCCATGCAAGTCTAGCACGTGCCAACCCTGGCCCCCCAGTATCAGTTACCGCGGCTCGGGTACCCTCATTATAAACTTTTAATGGTTTTATCAAACGTTACGAGTGGCTCACCGTGGCTCGCCGTGGCTTGCCTTGGCTCGCCGTGGCCCAGCGTGGCTTGGCCCACCGCTGAACAATGTTTACGGCTCTTTGATCAACTTAGTGGCACTTTTTTGGGGTTTAACAAGAACTAAAGGGTCTTTTACTTTTCGTTGGTAATTCGTATCAATGTATTTTGTTGTTTGTTCGTAAATTTAGAAAGAGAGGACTTAGAAATTGATCGATTTACAATTGTTGAAGTTTAGTTCTATATTTTTTCAATCTTGAATTTCGGGTAAATGAACCTTCTTGAGGTATTTTTGGAAAAAATATAAGTAGCACGGGACGACTGGGGGTTAAGTTAAGCTACTCTAGCTGCCAAGGTCGATTCAGTGCATTCAGTGGATGGGTGACTATTTATTTAATGCTGAAATCCCTTTCGTGATTCAAAAAGCACATTAAGCAGCTAGTTCCATAGATCTTAAGATTTTTGACACTCGTTACGTATTTAGAAGCCCAAAATTTTCACAAAATAGTCTTGCAATAGGCTATTTTGCCAGTATAAAGGTTTAGAAGGCAGTAAAATTTTGATATTCAGCTGCAACCCAACATACTTAGTTGAAAAAAAGGTAGTTCCTATAAAACGTCCATAATTTGCTAGTTATGTTTAAGTCCTATGTAATTGGAGCTATGCCTATCCCCATCAACCGGCCACGGATGGCTATTCAAAAATTCATTAGAATCTTGGAAGTAATTATTTGTAATCTGAAGCTCAACAACCTGGCAATCAGTTTTACCAAAAACAATTCAATTATATTTTAATTGATAGTTACCATGCATTGTATTTAATTAAATTGATGGCGACCATGTGTAGTATTTAATTTTTAAATTATAATATCATTGTATTGTTTGTCATTGTGTTGTTGACTGGCCTGTTGGTTCCGGACTGCTATGCCGGAGGTCGTGGGTTCGATTCCCACTCAGGACATATGTTTGTGTGATGAGTACGAACATTTGTTCTGTATCTGGGTGTAATTTATCTATAATATGTATGTATTTAGAAATATATAAGTATGTTCTCTCAAGCTTAACTGGGGACTAAATGGCGTTGTGTGAAAAGTTGTGGAATATTTATTTATTTAACCTAACTATACGATTTTGCATGACGTAACAAAGTATGTTGCTAGTCACACGGTCTACGTTGATAGCAAATAAATGATTTGATTCGATTTGGTCTTGATTTTTTTCTCCTGTTTCCTCGTCGTTATTTTCCTAAGCAACAAATAACCTCGTCCGTAGGACGCAAAACTCTTCACAATCCATCACATATTACTTCTCTGGTATTGACTGGTCTCTGACATACAACCTGATTGATTACTTCGAGTAGATCTGAACCTGGCCGGCTGGTCTAGTAGTTAGTGAACCTGACTGCTATGCCGGAGGTCGTGGGTTTGATTCCCACCCAGGACAAACGTTTGTGTGATGAGCAAGATCATTTGTTCTGTGTCTGGGTATAATTTATCTATAATATGTATGTATTTAGAAATATATGTATAAGTATGTTAGTACCCATAATACAAGCTCTGCTTAGCTTGGGATTAGATGGCGTTAAAGTTGTGGAATTTTTATTTATTTATTTATTACTAGACCTATCGAGAAGTAAGCATTACTTTTACTAGTAGAATAAACCCAAGCACCATCTTTGTTGTGAGTAAAATATTAGTAAAAACTACCTAGTTGGCAGTAAGCGCTACTGCTGAGCTTGAGGACCTGGGTTCAATTCCTGGGTCAGGAAAATGTTGTTGGGATTTTAAATCTGAGATACATCAGTAGCTGCCCACATTTCACCTGTTATATTTAAGTCACATGTTATGTAATGGACGTAAATCTATATCTACTAGAACTAAATCTGGACTTCAAGCTATTCTTGAGAACATCTCGATTGATAAACCTAATAACACTACGCCCGACCCGGTAATTAACTCTAAGATCTCATGCTAGCATTAGCACTTCCGACCATTAAACCTCGTTGGTAAATAAATATAATATTCTACAAAATTCACGCCTATTAGGCCCAAACTAAGCAGAGCTTGTGCTGAATTTGACTTGTTAAGATACGCTTAACATAGTTCAATACAAATTGCTATCAATAACATTTTGCACGTACTAAATGCTTGCTTTCATTTCCTTGGCTAAACGTTTTTTTAACGCCACAATATCATAAATATTAGAAAAAATATACGTAAGAAAGTCAACTAAAATAAACATCATAATGTAGAATTAATTGCGACCCTTTCATCTTTGACCTTTCTAGGGTTCCACATCAAAATGGTAAATAAGAAACCCATTTGTTACAAAAAACAAAAAATCTATCAAGTTTTTTTTTGTGAAGTAACTATGAATAATGTTCACTTCACTAAGATCTCTTACGGACGACATTTGGATGTACTTGATGGAGAAGGAAAAAATATGTTAACATAGTACTACTTTGCGGTGTGCTATTTACACCACAAAGAGTTTTGAGGAGTTAATTAGCAAATAAAAAGCTGTTGTGATAGTGGAGTGATGTGACCCTGTAAACTGCAAAGTCTTAGATTTCCAGTTCGAACCCATGGCACGTACCACTGAGTTTTAGGATAAATGTGCGAATAGTTTAATTATCACTTGTTTAAAAAAAAACGGTGAAGGAAAATATCAGTAGCACACATATGCCTGAGATCATCAATGGTATGTGATGACGAGTCCAAGAGGCTTATGGGTGACATAAAAACTCTGACATCTCTGACACCAGTCACTAAAAACACGCAAAACAGAAGAATTGCGAAACTAGATTTAATTACTTTAGTTTTGGTCAGTTCTGGATAAAATTCCTCCTAACCTTTTTCCAACAATTTTGGGGTCGGCTTCCAGTTTTAAGAGATCCAGCTAACTTGGCAATCTCCGATCACACCTACTAGCCAATCAATGATTTTAAACGACGATGCTTCTTACTAGTACCTACAGTTCTTTAGAATTCAGTAATAACCGTTTGCAAAGTAATGAAAATACAGCTTTGGAAATAAAGAACCCGTAGACCTACGGAACCTTCTCGTTGCGCAAGTCTTACAAGTAATCTGAGCACGTGGCGGGCTTAATTAGTTATTGCATAGCTATAAACCGCGGCTTTCCTCGACTGTAACAAGACTGTTTTTCCGATAAAATTTATTGCGTATAACAATATTACGTTTATATAGAACGGTTATAGAGTAGGATAACATGTACCTATGTACCTAGATAATATATTAATACAATCTTATGTTAGAACTTTAAAAGAGACCATGACCTCTGAGTTTCTTTCGGCCATTTAGTTTAATAATTAAGTATCTTGAACTTACAGAAATAAATAACATTTCATTTCATTTAATGCCAGGAAGTAGGTTAAAAATTATCTCTTGCCAAGTTCTTTATTTCTTTCTAGGTGGTTTTACAGTTGTTATTTCACAGACAGACAGATTGGAGAACGTTTCTGTTTTGTAATATCACAAAGAGAAACTCAATCAGAAATCAACGGTTTTCTTTAAGTTTTCCTTTTCCTTATTTCGGAGATTTGTTTCTACACAGTTTGTTGTATTGGGACACGTGGACGTTTGTTCTCGCAATACTTTTATGTTTGATTCCTTGTTGTTTAATGGCGGAATAAAACCCATGTTTTTTTTTCTAACTTCAGCGTCAAAATAAGTTTTAGCTAACCATGCAGTAAGTAATTTAATTTGATTGATTTTTAATGTTAACCAATTAAGTATGGGTACTGTATACATTCAAGTTCTTCTAATTTATCAGATATCCGTGTTGCTTGCGAGTTTGTTCCACCACTTCTTCTTTCCAGCAAAAACACTAGGAAACGACGAAGGGCGGGTTTTTTAGGGGACCGTCTCATGTAATATTGACGTTCAAAAAGTGATGATCCTCAGCCTAATTAAATAAATAAATAAATATTCCACAACTTTTCACACAACGCCATTTAGTCCCAAGTTAAGCTTGAGAGCTTGTGTTATGGGTACTAAACAGCTGATAAACATACTTATATATTATTAAATACATACATATTATAGATAATTTACACCCAGACACAGAACAAATGAACGTGCTGATCACACAAACATTTGTCCTGGGTGGGAATCGAACCCACGACCTCCGGCATAGCAGTCAGGGTCACTAACTACTAGACCAACAGGCCTGTCATAAATAAACCCCGAGAGGACACCGTTGTCCGCGCTGTCATTGTCTTTCTATTGTGTCTCTAATTGACATGATTGAAAGATTAAGGTAAAAGATCGTCGTGTGGTTATTGACTTAAATAGTGTCAGATTTTATGCTGCCAATAAGCCTCTGACTTGGCTTAACATGCCGTTGAAAAATATCTCTCAGGCATGCCGGTTTCCTCACGATGTTTTCCTTCTTATAGATCCTGTCGGTCAGGAAATGATGGAATCATAAATTTACAGGATGAAGGCAATCATTTCATCCCGAGAAACAATCGAGGATGTGTGTTTAACGCTTATCTTTTTCAAGCGATCCTGTAAATTAACGCATTAGGGTGAGGGTCACACGAGTCCGATGAATGCGAGACGCGCAGTACCGTACGTTGTTGCGACACTAAGGGGAGGCCTATGTCCATCAGTGGACGCCTTTCGGCTGAAACGATGAACGACTGATAGGCCGAACGCCCACTGGCAGCATGGCACAACAAGAGGTTTTCATAATACATAATGATTTCGAATCCTATTTAACAGTGTTAAGACTGACATTTCATTGATACGCCACAGCAGGCTTGCTTCGGCATCCTTCACCATGGTCACTACAGCTGTACCAACTTAATCATGTAATTATCAACTCCATTGCTTATTTTTTTTTTTGCTTAAACCTATCTTAGTATAGTACTTTTTATTCTAGGAGCATCGTCCTCACATATAATCTTATTAATGTATACAAAGTTTTGTAAAATGTATTTTATAAGAGTAAGTATGGAGTTTCTTGCCCATTCTTCTCCATACAAATCTACTTTTTGGAAGGGGGTTTTTTAAAGTTAAGTCTTGTTTGACGTTCAAAAGTGCCTTATAGGGGCCTAATTGAAATAAATGGTTTGACTTTGACTTTGACTTTATAAAAAAGATCTCAAATTATTATGTGCTTACTAAAATCCCCCGTCTTTCTGTAAGTATCGCCAATGCTCTCCGAGCCTAAGATACAGATTTAGATACGATTTTTAATGATTTTAAATACACCATCGGAGTAGTCTAATTTTTTTGAAAGATAAATATTGCGTTAAACTAGACTTCTTCGTTATTTGATGATAGCTGGTGCCTGTGACTTCGTCTGCGCAAGATTAGCACGCGAGAATAGTTCACAGATGGCAGAGTTTTCCTACTTACTTTACACTTATCGTTATAGTTATTTTAGACGATTCATCCAATATAATTATATTTTATAACCTATGTGTTATTCTGATGTATAAGCTACATTATTTTAAAGTTTAAGTAAAATCCATTTAGTAGTTTTTGCGTAAAAGAGTAACAAACATTCATACAAACTTTCGCATATATACTCGTAATATAAGCAGGGTGATAATACTTAGGATTGTTTTATACAAGGTAGAAAATGTCTGTATTATACTACCTGGCAAGGCAACTTCGATCCGCCTTAGAATCAACCTCAAAAACATATAGCACTACACGGAAAGTATTCCCTCCCAAATAAAAAAAAAACAGTTTTGTGATAACACATGAAAAAAAACAGCCGAATTAGAAATAAAAAAAAAGGAAAAATATTTATTTGACATCAGTCATTAACACACATACACAGAATAATTTATGAAACGTACAAAATATACAGTACTTATTGGGTAGGTACACATTATGTGCACCCATTGTGTGCTGAATTGAAAACCTCCTCCTTTTTTGTAAGTCGGTTGAAAATGTAATTAAAACACTACTTGATAACCCTTTTGTCATCGACTGTACAAGTCTGCACACAACGCATCGCTGGGCTCACCTTGATTGCGACTGCACCAGCAGGTACAATATTTCGCAACATGTCGCGAAATATTGTACTTACAGATAATTAATTAATCACTTTTAAAATTTCTTCTATGAATGATTGTTTTCAGTTCGAGTTTTACTCGCATTTGTCCGGTTTTTTAAATCGCAGTCTTCAGCGGGAGTGTGAATAACATAACTGTTAATTAGAATATCATTGCGGAAGGGTTTCAGTATGATCAACCACGAGTTAACCTCGGCAAATGTAGTTAAACCTTCGATCTAAGCCTGCTCCTTAAAAAGCGTAATAATTAAAACCTTTCCACGTTCATTTAATAATAACAAATGAAGTGTCGTCACGTGACAGCTAACAATCGAAGCTCGAACAAGTAGCTGTCTCTGACAGTCAGGTAATTATTACTGTCCACTTATCGAAGTAAATGGGCCTCGACTTAACTGTTATTGAGAGGTAAAATATGAGAACTGACTCTTTATTGTAGGACTTATACCGTTTTATTGTTTTTTAATTAAGTATGCTTTCCATAGGAGGTGAAACTGTTAAACTATGCCGCATGCACCACTATCAGATATAGCTGGGCTGGAAAACTTCAACCACTATAAAGTACTTAGTTACAATTGGTGCACTTGGTGGGTTGGTGCACTTAGTTATCATTTGTAAGTTTTTATGGTGTACAATAAAGAGTATTATATTCTATTATATTCTTCTATTCACTATAAGTATATATCCTAACGATAGATTATTATTTTACTTACAGGAAACGTTACTTTATTTTCAACAAAAAAGAAACTAATAGAGTGTTTATTTTCTAATTTTAGCTGGTTCCATTCAATTGAGATACGCTTGTAGTGTTGGATGCTTGTCTATGTAAATGCAGTATAACTTCTTTTTAAAAATCAAGGAATGTTTCCTTTGAAGGCCCTTTGATTATTTCTGCCCTGTACCTGTACGTACAAGTGTACAGGTAATGACAAATATGGCCGCTACGGTTTCAGTACTAACAATAAAAATGTAAAGAAAATAATCATACAATAATTGTTATTTCATTGTATGTAAAAAGTTATAAATGATTTTGAATTAATGATTTTGATTTGTTGAATGATGTATGGTGATGATCGTTGTAATAAATGTATGATAAATAAGTTAGGTTTTGTATTATTGTTAGTAAGTCGATTGTGGTAATGTGTTGACATCATTTTTGTTTACTCAATGTGCTAGTGGCGCCCTCTGCGCCTACATTCGCTTTACGTTCCTTATTCCCAGGTAAAGTCGAACACCACAGCCAGCTGTGGGCGACATAGGAAAAGCTCCACGGAACTCATGGGCACCTGGTACCTAATGTATAGGAACGGCGTCATCCGCGACCCCGTCTACACCACGCACAACACCACCGCAAGCTGTGGGAGACAGCGAGAGCTCCACGGAACTCATGAGCACCTGGTACCTAACGGGATAGGAACGGCGTCAGCCTCGACCCCGTCTACACCACGCACAACCCCACCGCAAGCTGTGGGAGACAGCGCGAGCTCCACGGAACTTATGAGCACCTGGTACCTATCGGGATAGAAACGGCGTCAGCCGCGACCCCGTCTACACCACGCACAACCCCACCGCAAGCTGTGGGAGACAGCGCGAGCTCCACGGAACTTATGAGCACCTGGTACCTATCGGGATAGAAACGGCGTCAGCCGTGACCCCGTCTACACCACGCACAACCCCACCGCAAGCTGTGGGAGACAGCGCGAGCTCCACAGAACTTATGAGCACCTGGTACCTATCGGGATAGAAACGGCGTCAGTCGCGACCCCGTCTACACCACGCACAACCCCACCGCAAGCTGTGGGAGACAGCGCGAGCTCCACGGAAGTTATGAGCACCTGGTACCTATCGGGATAGAAACGGTGACAGTCGCGACCCCGTCTACACCACGCACAACCCCACCGCAAGCTGTGGGAGACAGCGCGAGCTCCACAGAACTTATGAGCACCTGGTACCTATCGGGATAGAAACGGCGTCAGTCGCGACCCCGTCTACACCACGCACAACCCCACCGCAAGCTGTGGGAGACAGCGAGAGCTCCACGGAACTTATGAGCACCTGGTACCTATCGGGATAGAAACGGCGACAGTCGCGACCCCGTCTACACCACGCACAACCCCGCCCCGCAAGCTGTAGGAGACAGCGAGAGCTCCACGGAACTTATGAGCACCTGGTATCCAGCGGGATAGGAACGGCGTCTGCCGCGACCCCGTCTACACCACGCACAACACCACCGCAAGCAGCTGCTGTGGGAGACAGCGAGAGCTCCACGGAACTTTTGAGCACCTGGTACCAAAGGAATATGCATAGCGTTGTTTAAGACCTGTGCAAATCGTTTGTTTTCTTTGCAAATCGTAAAAAAATGATTTCAGGCAAGCAAAAGATTTTTTTTAAAACGCACCACCAAAAACATTTCATGTAAAATGTTGCCAAGACGGCCACATAAGGTTTGCCTTGTGAAAAAGATATCAGATCTCATGTAGAGCCAGGCTTCTGAATCTACACGGCCTAACTCTACCGACCCAAACTTCACAAATTCTACATATCAGTAAAAATGTATGGCTTCGCCCGCGCCGTTTCGCTACCGTCGAGGAGGTGATGCGAATATTTAGTTTCTGAAGTAAGTATTAAGTAAGTCCCCCAGATTTTTTGTTTGCTTAGTAAATAAATAACTAAACTTAAGATGTGTTGATGAGGACTTTTTTTCCGCTACTTTTTCGTTTTAACTTGGAAATACTTTGAGAACTAGATTTTTAAGCAATAATGTTCATAAATATTTAGATTTTAAATGCAATAAACTTTTGTTTATGTTCAAATTTGACTCCGACTCTACTGTTATATTTTAACGGTAATATGTAGTAAGGTAAGTAGATACTTGAAATTTTACGTGTTTAATATTTTTACATATCTCTTGCTCTGTAAGTACACCCTTACACCCCTGAATGCCGGGGTGTATGACTATCATTACAGCATAGGTTTTGGAATTTGAAAAAAGAACTGTCATACTCATACTGCACGAAGAATATTTTTAAAAAGTTAATTTTTTTTTCTCGGTATCGATTAATTACTCGAATCGGAATCTAGACAATTTATTTTAAAGATTTTATTTTAAATATGGAACTATTTGTTTCCACATCGTATGTTAGATGGAATCGATTTAAAAATCAAACTGGCCAGCAAGATTTGACGCGCTTGCGTGCGTGAAAAAGAAAAGGCAGTCTACTAGTAGGCGCGAAAGCATCGCGAAAATAATTAATTTTAATTAAATACACATTTTTTTCTTCTTAATAAATGTTCATTGAAACCTGCTGTCTTGTTGTTTACTTACCTCACAATCGATATGTAAAGCAGAGTATTTATCTCGGGCGTAAGCATCAATTGCATACTCGGGTTAATTAGCGCCTTCGCTTCGCTCAGGCGCCAAAAACCTCGTATGCAATTGATGTCATACAGCCCTTGGTTAATAATCTACTATTACATATCTCTTGCTCTGTAAGTACACCCTTACACCCCTGAATGCCGGGGTGTATGACTATCATTACAGCATAGGTTTTGGAATTTGAAAAAAGAACTGTCATACTCATACTGCACGAAGAATATTTTTAAAAAGTTAATTTTTTTTTCTCGGTATCGATTAATTACTCGAATCGGAATCTAGACAATTTATTTTAAAGATTTTATTTTAAATAAGGAACTATTTGTTTCCACATCGTATGTTAGATGGAATCGATTTAAAAATCAAACTGGCCAGCAAGATTTGACGCGCTTGCGTGCGTGAAAAAAAAAAGGCAGTCTACTAGTAGGCGCGAAAGCATCGCGAAAATAATTAATTTAAATACACATTTTTTTCTTCTTAATAAATGTTCATTGAAACCTGCTGTCTTGTTGTTTACTTACCTCACAATCGATATGTAAAGCAGAGTATTTATCTCGGGCGTAAGCATCAATTGCATACTCGGGTTAATTAGCGCCTTCGCTTCGCTCAGGCGCCAAAAACCTCGTATGCAATTGATGTCATACAGCCCTTGGTTAATAATCTACTATTTCAGTTCTGTGCCTTCGGCTTGACCTTTCGGAGATTAGCTATCATTCATACAGCACTCAAAATCCTCTTACCTGCGTAGTTTCATCTATGAGTGAGTGGCGCGGCGCGGGGTGAAACCCCCGCGCGCGACAGAGGCGGCAGCTAGCGGGAGGCGCGAAGCGTGCCCGCGTTTCTTCGCTAGTACGCTGTTATTCACCATACAGTGCGCACGATTTTCTTAGAAACCTGCATAACGTCGTTGTGACGTTCGTAATTAGTGATTGTGAGTTTACCTCGAGTGATAAGAGTATCAGATCACAGGAAGAGGTAAGTTATTTTGATTTTTAGTTTTGTCTATGAGAGTTATGAGTGGCGAAGGCGTTCTAATTTACGTAAAAAATTACGTAAGCGTAAACAGTACTTCGATTATTAGAATGTTAAGTATTTATTATTTAACAAATAAGCGTTAATTCTGCTACAAAACTTGGTTGAGAATGTGCGTATGTCGTATTTTTTTATATAGAACAGCTATTTTAGATTATTTGTCACCGGTATTATTTGTATGCTGGACTTGTTTGTCTTAACTAGGCGCAGCTTAACAGCTCACTAGTTATTGACATTAGGTGGCTCACACAGGCAGATTGGCCGCAGCAATTCAGCTCGCCATTCGATGCCACCTGGCTCACTGCATGCAGCCGTACGGCTCGTGAGCCGCAGCCGTACGGCTCGTGGGCCGCAGCCGTACGGCTCGTGAGCCGCAGCCGTACGGCTCGTGAGCCGCAGCCGTACGGCTCGTGAGCCGCAGCCGTACGGCTCGTGAGCCGCAGCCGGAAGGCTCGTGAGCCGCAGCCGTACGGCTCGTGAGCCGCAGCCGGAAGGCTCGTGAGCCGCAGCCGTACGGCTCGTGGGCCGCAGCCGTACAGCTTATAGGCCCACGTCATATTACTTGTCAGTGACACGCTTCACTACATGAGAGCCATGTCTGATAGCTATTTCATCTTTTGCTTCAGATGGTTCAGGAGGCGCCTTTCGTTTCACTGGGCGAGCTGTTGGAGGAGACAGGTGAAACAGAGAACGATAACGAGATCCTAGAACGAGTTAAACTTTTGGCTCAGGAGTTGCTACCCGATGGTTGGACGGCTTGGAAGGTAACCCGTTTGATTAAGGAAGAGATATTCGGTGAAACCATCGACCCCCAGGTGTTGAATAAGCTAAGGTTTGCCTTGCCAACAGACCAGCTAGCAAAAGCTTTCGTTCCGGAGGCTTCTCGGCTTTCTGAGAAGGGGTTTCGGGACATCAAACTTAAGATGACTGATTGGGCATTTACTAGGGCGTTAATAACCAGCCCACCGGCTGTCTGTAATAAAATCAGAGGCTCAGCAGCTGCAACGGAGCTATTCAACGAGGCAGTTAAACCTGAAAGACCCATGTCAAGGAAGGAGGCCGATCGAGCCTTGTCTCTTGAGGCGGACGGTGACTCCGTGAACAGAAGACGACGAATATCATCAGATCCCGATTCAAGTGAATCTTGGGCGATCAGACCGAAACGTTCTAGAATTGACATTCTAGAACATCAAATGAACGGGATGTTTTCGGCCATCATGCAGAGAATTGATTCTTTGGCCCCACCTAAGAATAATTCAACATGGGAGGGCTCATTAGAAGGGGACACGTCATCGGAGGATGAGAATTGCCCTCCTGTCCCATCAGGGTCGCATTCGCCTAACGCTTGGCAGGCACCACCCTTAAGCTCTGGTTTTGACCTAGATCCGGCTGAATCCAGTTTGCCAGAACTGGAATTTCTTCCTGTGGTAAAGGAAATAGAACCCACAATCCCAGCGCCATCTAATCAGCTTAGAGCAGAGGGGATTGCCTGTCAAAGGTTCGGTTCGGATTCGTGGAATCGGATAAGGTACAAGGAAGTTGTGAAAAAACTGCATGCTTCACCCGTGTTTAGCACCCTAAAGACGAATGCCGAGCTGGCTGACATCGGTATTCAATCGTCGGGATTGCTGAGCAAACAGGACGGAGTTTTAGGTACTATTGTCCATGGTCTTCTTTGTCAGAGGAAAGCGTTGGCCGAAGAACTTAAAAAGCTAGCGACAAAGTTTCCAGCAGCCTCCACGGACTTGAAGACCTTGTTATCGGAGGGTTCTGATTTTAAAGCAACGTCGGACGATTTGCTTCAATATGTTTGCGCGCATCGGGCTGAGACAATTGATATGAGACGCAGAATATTTAAACCAAAGAGTGACGCTCTGTCGGGTATTCTTCAACAAATACCACCGTCAGAAACACACTTGTTTCAGGAGGAGAAACTTTCCAGTTTCATAAGAGACAGCGGTGGTGTATCTCGCATATTTCCTTCTCGATTCGGAAAGACTCTGGAAAAAGGGAGGCATAATTTTCAGCAGCCCAGCAAAAGCCAACAATCTAGTACGTCGCGTATGCAAAAACCAAAGAACTCTGGGTGGCACACCCAACAACCTCAAGGATCTATCCAAAAGCGCAGGCCAGCTGGCAATCAATCAGCGAAGCGTGTCGATAAAAAGATACAGCGTCAACCACGGCGTAAATATTGACACGACATTCAGAGGGGGGCAGCTAAGAAATTACAAACAACAGTGGGAAAAATTGGGAGCCCCGGTATCTGTATTAAAGATCATCACCAGCTATGCGTTACCTTTCGACAAAAGACCCCCCTCTGTTCCACTATCCCCGAGGTTGATAGCAAAGTTCGCGACAAAACCTTCAAAACCAATGATCAAGGAATTAATGCTTCTATTAGATCAGGGCGTTATCGAAAAATCGACGGCCAAAAGTGGATTTTTATCAAGAATGTTCTTGATACCCAAGCAGAATGGCAAGGTACGACAAATATTCGACCTCCGGCGCCTAAATCTTTACTTGAGCTCCAGAAACTTTCGCCTGGTGAATCAAACTTTCATTCCCAAATTTCTTCAGCCAAGCGACTTCATGGGAAAAATAGACATTTCCCAAGCATACTATCATATTCCAATAAGGAAGAGCCATCGGCGTTACCTGGCATTCTCTTACGACAACCAAATTTATCAAATGACTTCCCTGCCTTTCGGGCTTTCAAGTGCACCACTAGCGTTTTCCCGAGTAACCAGATGGGTAGCAAGCATGTTAAGAGCGCGAGGAATTCGCGTAGTGGTCTATCTCGACGATTTTTTATTTGCCCACCAGGACCCTCTAATATTGGAGTATCAGATGAAGCAAGCTATTTCCCTCCTCCAAAGCCTGGGTTGGGTCCTAAACCTAGACAAGTCGATTGTAAAGGCGACGCCAGAAATAGAATATTTAGGAATTACATGGAACACTTCCAAGAACAGAAAAAGCTTACCAAAGCAAAAACGCGATCAGCTAGCACGAGATCTTCAAAAAATTATAAAAGGCCGGTTTTGGAGCTGGTTGCAAGGCACGTCTTTGATAGGCAAGCTGGGTTTTGCTTCCCTAGTGACTCCTCTAGGACGTTTGTTTACAAGGAATCTTCAGAGAGCGTCTCGAGCGCTGCCAGAAAAGTACCCCAAGAAGTTGTACTTGCTGCCAAAGACGGCCATGAACGACTTACATTGGTGGAAGGAGAACTTAGACCAACAAGGGAAAATTTTCATACCGGAACCAAAAGTATTCGTCACCACGGACGCTTCCAACATAGGCTGGGGGGTGCAAGTAGGAGAACTTCACCTCTCACAGCGATGGACCGAGGAACAACTAAAGTGGCATATAAATCGAAAGGAGTTGTACGCAGTTTCGATGGCACTAACAAAATTTTCGGAAGAAATAAGGGGGCAGTCGGTGATGGTGCAATCAGACAACAGAACTGTTGTGGCTTATATAAAAAACCAAGGTGGAACAAGATCATTGACACTTCTGACATCGACAAAGAGATTACTTTTACTGGCTCATCGTCTGGAAGTGCACCTTCTCCCCTTTTACATACCAGGTCGGTACAATACGATAGCGGACTCTCTCTCTCGAGGCAAGGATCTTCCAGATTGGCATCTCAGTGTAGAAATAACGAAAAAAATATTTCAAACGATGGGCGTTCCGCAGATAGATCTATTTGCGACGAATCTGTCCAGGGTAGTCCCACATTATGTGAGCATAGATGCGAAGGATTCTCAAGCACTATTTGTAAATGCTTTCAGCAAAGAGTGGCACTTTCAGAAGGCATGGGTTTTCCCTCCTCCACCTCTTATCCCCAAAGTCCTCCAGCACTTGAACAAGGCTTCGGGAACGTTTCTCGTTGTCGTACCTCGATGGGAAAACGTATTCTGGAGAGGAGACTTGAAAAGGAGGTCAATAGAAACACCGTTTCAAATTTGGAACCTAGAGCGACATTTGACAGATATGTCGACGAATCTGTCCCCTCCGGGAATGAAGGGTCTATCTTTAGAGGTTTGGAAGGTACGGGGTGGAGCAAACTGACAGCCGAGCTTCAGGCGGAAGATGTTGCGCTTCTTCGATCTGCTTGGCGAGACTCCACGTGGAAAACCTACAGTTCGGCATGGAAACAGTGGACGTCGTGGTGTAAACAGTTTGGGGCACAACCTGACAGGCCACGTCCACATGATGTTGCATCTTACCTTAGCTTTTTATTCAGGGTTAAAAAGTTTGCATACGCAACCATTTTGGTGCATAAATCAACGATAGTGACTCTTGCCAATCCTGAACAAGTAAAAGACTTGTCTTCACACCCGCTTGTCACGTCAATGTTAAAGGCAATTCATTTACAGAAGCAGGCATCCTATAATCCTAAGTCCCGGATATGGAATATTCAGGACCTGATATTCTGGTTAGAGTCTCATCCACCTGATAACAAGAGTATTTTTCAAGTGTCACGTTATGTAGCTTTCTTATTATTACTATCATCAGGCCGAAGAATACATGATTTAACACTTTTAAGTATTGATACAGATCATTTAATCATCACAGAAACATCAGTAACGTTTTGGCCCTTGTTTGGTTCAAAGACAGATGGTGCAAAGGGTCGTCAGTCAGGATGGTTATTAAATAAATCTGATAACCCCGCTTTTGATTTAGTACAATGGATTAAGTATCTTATTGATGTAACTTTAGAGAGACGCAATTCTCGAGACGAACTGCATAATCTCTTTATAACTACACGAGGGAAGGTAAAGCCTGCCTCCCGAGCAGTAATAGCTGGCTGGCTTAGAACTTCTTTTAAAGATATAGGTGTCAATTGCACACCAGGCTCAATACGATCGGCAGTAGCTTCTTACGACTACGCAACCGATTCGCCATTGGATGAGATCTTGAGGCGAGGGAATTGGAGAGGTTCCACAAACTTCTTTAAACACTACTGTAAGGCGGTCGAGAAACCTAAAATGCGAATGGGTAATACTCTTAGTAGCTCCTTTGAGGCCGTTTAGTTCTTCGTCCTAATTGTTGATTACTGAATGTTCATCTAAGAGTTACAAGCATTTCATGATTGTTAATTAATGTTAAGTGGAAAAATTGTTGAAGGAGATTAAATGTGTGATTCTTTTGTTGAAGGAGATTAAATGTGTGATTCTTGCCGAAATACAGTTTTGATTAATTTATCCCTTATTTTGAAAAGGATCCTTGATAGCAGAGACTTTTTATTGTTATTATCCAAAAAAAAAAAAAAAAAAAAAAAAAAAAAAAACATTAGGTCACAGTACGCTGATCTCTTATGAGCCGTCAGATAATAAACACTTCTCCGAAAGGTCAAGCCGAAGGCACAGAACTGAAATACGACCGTTTTCTACCCTGAAGGGAGGAAAACGATTATTTCAGATCTTGCCGAGGCTTGACCTGAGCAATTCCTTGCCGACTCTTTCGGAAGTAGGTACTAGCGAAGAAACGCGGGCACGCTTCGCGCCTCCCGCTAGCTGCCGCCTCTGTCGCGCGCGGGGGTTTCACCCCGCGCCGCGCCACTCACTCATAGATGAAACTACGCAGGTAAGAGGATTTTGAGTGCTGTATGAATGATAGCTAATCTCCGAAAGGTCAAGCCTCGGCAAGATCTGAAATAATCGTTTTCCTCCCTTCAGGGTAGAAAACGGTCGTATTATAGCCGCTATAACAACAAATGAGAAACGTCTTCACTGTACCAGGGACTCATAACTCAAAGAAGTGTTATGTGTCGTTAACAAATTAAACACACGCTATGTCACTCAACCATTGTGCGAGTCTAATACCTGAGTAATTATTGGTCTCACTGTATTTGGTTTCTAAGGTTATTTGTCAGACTAGTCCTTTGTCAGCAATATTATTTGAATGAGCTACTTCGTCTTTGTCCTGGGTATACCCAGGCTGCACTAGGTACAGACGCCAGCACATCATTTTCCCAAATGAACATGAACCTTACAGTGTTTAGAATAAAGTTCAAAACCTATAAAAATTTAACACATTGGGGTAGGTTGATGTGCTGGCGTCTCGCGTCTGTACATGACATGGTAGTCACTAAATATTTTAGGTTAAAATCTGCCGTTTGATTGTCTAATTAATATAAATTATTTGATTATGAAATTGACACAACTGGCGAAATGTTATTGTAGGCACTGTTAGGCAATCTTAACCCCTCGGTAGAATATTTTTGGTTGAATATAGGTACATAGGTAAGTAAGTAGCTACTTCAAAAATAAATACGAAGAAACCATCGTCCTCCAAAGTACTCATAAAGCATTACCCTTCAAGCAGTAACTTATTGGTCCTTTTACCCTAAATGCGTCTCCCTGGTCTTATTGCTAAGCAAAGTGCCTTATTGCCAAAACTACTGAAGTTCGTTGACCTTACAGCTCATATTGGTGACGTAAACAGTACTGTGGGGAATGTTGCGAACTTTCGTTTATTACCTTCTGTTTTTCATGCGAGCCTGGTACTTGGTAATATACGTGTGTCTGGTATATGTATGGTAAATTAGGTCTGTTTAGGATTTTCTTACAACTAAAACTATGTTTTTATCCAGAAAATAACTAAATATTTCTTTTCATCTGATAATACTTCACACCTTTATTAATTACCCTGAAGGAGTAAACAGAGATGTAAGCCTCGCTTAGCTAGTTCTGTTTAACAAAAGACAAGCCTAAGCCGTCACAATTCCAGTTCCTAATCCAGAAGGAAAAACCTAATACAACTATACACGACCCTAGATTCAAAGACAAGATCACGGGACCAAGGGGGCACAAGGTCTTTTATTAACACATAAAATAACATCACGCCTGAAGGGTTAGGCTGAAGTGTACCTGAAGCACACCCACTGTTCGCCAGTTATATCAAAGTCCCATGTAACAGGGGACGAGTCTATTGCCTTCAATCGGGCACAAATTCCAGATGGGAAACTCAATAACCTGACCCGGGGATCAAACCGGGGACCTTGTAGTCAGCAGTAGCGCTTGCGACCACTAGGCCAATGGCAGTCAGTCTCTAATTAAGAATTTCTGTATTCGCCAGCTTTTAAAATTGATGGACTTTTATATTACACAAAAAAAAACGTTTATCTCCTAAACAAAAACAACTTTTCATGTCATGTTAAAACATCGACCAGACCAGTAATAAATGATAAACATCCCCTAACTTCCGACTGTCAAACATCTAACACATCACTTCCTTTTGTACACACAAAAAAAAACAACTTTAACAAACAAGAAACCGTATTAAAAACAATCGAACAACAAAGAACAACGCAGATAACGACGTAATTATTGTTTTGTTTCTTTTTTTACACAAATCCAATACAATTGTTTAGAGGAGTTTATAATTGGAAGATGAAAGTGGCACCTGATTTATTTGAACGTCAATTGTTTTTTTAAGGTCCCGTACACAAATGGTGCCTATACAACCCAAATGCTAAGTGTCTGCTGTCCGAAAATGCAGTTAAAAAAATTGAAATGAGTAGGCTTAGATGGTTTGGTCACGTTGAAAGGATGACTGAAAGGCCACTAATAAAAGGTATTTACAAGGCAGATGTAAGTAGAAACGCTGGGAGACGGCGCCTTAGAAGGATATACATATAGGTACCTTATTACTGAGGTTCTTCAGAAAGGTCAGGTGCGTAGTACTCGCAACCGGCGTGTGTGTATGACAACATGGTATGAATGTAAACGTGACAAAAGAAGTATGTAAGAATCTAAGGATATAGCGCTATGTACTTTCTGCCTACCCCCATGAGCAAAAAAGCGTAGAGTTTATGTATGTATGTAAAACAATAACAAAAAAGTTATTCGCAAAGCAAAATGAAATCATTTATCATACTTAAAATGGCGGCGTCGAACAATATTCCCGTATTTCCTATGAATGAAAACGAACCATGAGTTGAATTGATCATTGCCACACTTAACATATTGTAATGCTGTTATCTTCAAATTAAAAGTCTCGTAGAATGAAAATAACTTTAGTGGTCAGGTGACTATTTCTTAAAGGTCAGTAACCAACGGTTGTATTTTGATTAAGAAATAAGATGAGACAGGACAAGGCGTCCGATTTAATGTAAAGATATGGTTCTCATTTAATTGTGTATACAAGAAAAACAAGAAAGGAATGGAGCACAGAACTAAGCTAAATTAAAACTTAACACCTTAGAGAGCACACTTCTGATAAAGTTCATCATCATCTGCCTAGCCTTTTCCCAACTATCTTGGCTTCCAGTATAACCAGATGCAGCTGAATAACTGTGACAGTTTTACATGGAGCTACTGCCAATCTGACAACTACAAACCCAGTTACTGTGTAAAACGATAACCCTTGGTTAAACTGGTTGTCATACTTTCGGGGCTTTGACTACCCGTCACGACTGCCAGATCTCTACAAATGACACTCAAGAACAAGGGTTTATCGTACTCTTCGAGGCATGGAAGAGACTAGATATGTAATTAATGGTCTCCCATCCACGGATCGACCCAGTCAAGCTTAGCTTAAACTTAGATTGACCATGTGGCTGGTATTATTTAGCCACAAGCACCTCCTTTCAAACCTTGTGTAACAAACAAAATAAATATAGCCAGCAGTGAGCTCGAAATTGGTCCTTTCGTCCTATATTACACTAGGACGAAAGGACCAATTTTGAGCGCCGTAACTCTCTGACAACAAACTGTAGGCTTCAAGACAACCGGCCTATTACTTGTGTAATTAATCTTATTCTTTCTTCCTACCCTCGCCAACGAGATATTAAGGCGGATTCTTTCCTCGAATTTCATATTGCACGATGTTTATTTACCAACTGACAGTTTTTCGACATCTTGTGTATTTATTTGCTTACTAACCAGAACCCTAACTTGATTGTCTGCCAAGCTTCAGAACTTGGATTTGTTAATATGTACAGTACCTATGTGTGGTGAAACAATGAATGTTAGATTAAGGAATGATGTGGTAGAGTAACGTTGTGGTTTAAAAGAAGATGTAGTTTAACAAATATCGTGTTTGTGGAGGTTAGACAGGCAGTTACTCCATGTAAAACACTGGTATTCAACTGGATCTGGTTAAACTGGAAGCTGACCCCAACATAGTCGGGAAAAGGCTAAGCAGATGATGATGATGATGATACAAGCTTTAAAATAATGAGCAGAGGTATTCTAGAGGTAGAATTAGTTTAAAATAACATATTGAAGTCAAGATTAAAAGTTGGTCCTTTGGTACAAGTGTATATATAATGACACATGAATAATCAAGTCACTTATTCCAATTAGGCTGAGGATCTGCACCTTTTGAACGTCAATATTTTATAAATAATTGTTTTATTTTGACAGGTCTGTTGGTCTGGTAGTTCGTGACTCTGACTGCTATGCTGGAGGTCGTGGGTTCGATTCCCACCCAGAACAAATGGCGTTGTGTAAAAAGTTGTGGAATATTTATTTATTGATGTTATTAAAATAGTCTCCCAAAAAGCCCACCCTTGAGAGCAGCGGTGGCCCAGTGGTGGCGGCCCCGACATTCGAACAGTAAGTCTTGGATTCGAACCCACGCAGGCGCACACTTTGTGTAATTTATTTCATCACCATGCACTGCTCTCAAAAACGGTGAAGAAAAACATCGTGAGGAAACCGGCATATCCTAGAACCAAAAATTCGAAGACATTGTGACATCTACTAATTCGCACTGGGCCCGCGTGGTAGATTATGGTCCATACGCAAAATACGCGCTTTGACGTAGAGTTGCGGATACCAGCCCGGTATCTTTATCTTTTTAGCCCACCCTTCGCCAAAATGTCAAATAGGTAAAATCATCCGAGAAAACTGAACAAATTGTAAGTAAGTTTAGCTTCCTTGATATTACAAGCATGGATACCTCGTCAGTGTAATGTAATGTGCAGTACAACATCATTTTCAATTTCATCCAAAATTCGCGAGCTATCTGGCGTTGGGCTATAAATAGTCTACACAATCGAGAACACCTGGCTTGCGCGAATTAAATGAGTAAACAGTTTGATCACATCGTTCCGTGCTCTTAGAAGAGTTGTACAGTACTGTAAGATAAACTTTGCCTTAGAACAGTTAGTAGGCGACTTAGCCGAGAGGAAACGACAACTTATTTATTTATTACTTTGGGAAATCCATTAGTAACACACAAGTGTTTAATTTAATAAATCATAAGCATTTAAGGTTAATATTTTACGAATATTAGTAACTCAGACGTTAATCACATGTTATATTGTATTTGTATTTCTGGACAGTATGTTCTACCACTTTTTCTTTCCAGTAAAAATCCTAGGAAGTGGTGAAGGGTGAGCGTTTTGAGGGACTCGTTAAAAAAGTGTTGATTCTCAGCCTTATTTATATGACTTTTGACACTAACCACTAGATCAGGTAGGTTTTACCACGATGTCATTAAACAAAGTCCAAGTGTTTCAATAAAATCGCAAAACAAGAGTCTGTGTGAACTCACCCCCGCGTTTCAACATACAGCCCTCTCGATACACGTGCTACACAACTTGTAGAAACTTTTACCCCTTTACAACGTGACTCTGGGAAACCTTTCGAAAAGATCTATCAAGTACGTTAAAATCATACATAATCTTTTTTGGGACAAAGGTCATTTTGAAGCCAAAAAAAATGAAGAGATTTTTTTTCATACGAAAAATCTCGTAAATGCTAAAACACACCTTAGAAACAAATTGTTGCTAAGGTGACGTTTTACGCCTTATATAATTATAGCACCCAGCAACTGGTTTGTTAAGGTCAGATAGGCAGTCTCGTTGTTAATGTTAATATTTCCTACTTCCTATTTGCTACTTCAATTAAAGCTTGAACAGAGCTTGTGGCTAAATTATAACAGCCGCAAGGGTCAACCGAAGGTTAAGCTACGCTTGACGAGGTCGGTCAGTGGATGGGTGACCATTTATTACATACCAAGACTCCTCCGTGCCTCGGAAAGCACGTTAAGCCGTTGGTCCCGGCTGTCATCTGTAGATCTTTGACAGTCGTTACTTGTAGTCAGACGCCAGAAAGTCTGACAACCAGTTTAACCAAGGGGTATGTTGTTACCCAGTTATTGGGTTGTGGAGGTCTGGCAGGCAGTCGCTCCAGTTAAACCCCGGTATTCAGCTGCATCCGGTTAAACTGGAAGCCGACCCCAACATAGTTGGGAAAAGGCTAGGCATAATTATAAACATTTCTTACTTTCAATAGTTCTTTTAGTATCCTACTTCAGTTGAATAGCGCTACTGCCGAGCTCAAAGTTCGATCCCCGGGTCCAACAAAATGTTATTGAGTTTTACCATCTGGAATTGCTCTGGATCGGTGAGTCTGGATTCGTGCCCGATTGATGGCAATAGGCTCGCCCCCCTATTACATGGGACTTTAACATAGCTGGCTTAATGTGGGTGTACTACACAGGTCTTCTGTTTAACCCTTTGGAGATTACAGGCGTAATGTTATGTTTTGTATAGATGAATACAGTTAAAAGCTTGTATTGTTTAGGCTTAAGAATCATTTTGTTCTGTGTCTGGGTGTACTTTATTATCTAAAATATGTATGTTTTAGAAGTATATAAGTATGTTTATCGGCTGTTTAGTACCCATAACATAAGCTCCGCTTAGCTTGGTACTATATGGCGTTGTGTGAAAGTTGTGGAATATTAATTTTATTTATTATTTTCTCTAAGATTTATCAATAAAAAGTTGCCTTGAAGCTACGGAACCCAATACACGTGAGAATAAAAGGTAAAGTTCACATGTGGCCCTAAAACATTGGAACCAATCACAGGGCTGGTCAATATTGAAACTATTTGGTTCTCGTACAGAGCGATCGATCAACTATTTATAGGAAATTCGGTATTGAGTAAATAATAGAAAACTAGGCGTGGGTGCTGTTTGCATAGATCAAATTGATAAAGGTTTTTTTTAGCCTTTCGTGCAAATGAACCGATTTCATAATTAGTTCAGTTTCATTACTGGCCGCAGTCACTAACAGAAGACCCATTACATTAAGGTACAAAGCTGACATCTAAATGTAATGCCTAAACAAAGCGCAAAGTTTTTAGCATTACATTTAGGAGGAAAAGAAATTTCACAGTTTTAGCAAGAGCAAACACACCTTATAAATGTGTTAAAAAACAATTAAAGGTATTTAAATCATCCATCCATATTTCTATATTTTTAGTTAGGTAAATGATAAGTTACAAACACTTTTTAAAGCGAATTATTAAATACCATTTATTAAGGGAGGTCGGAAATTCATTATCTGAATAACTACTTTGAGAAGAAACACCGAAAGAAACTCAGAGGCCACAGTCTCTTAAACCATTTAATTGTGTCAATTATAGACACAATAGAAAGACAATGACAGCGCGGACGCCGGCGTCCGCTTGTGGTTTAATGAATGAAAGTAGTCAGATTATAATATGAGAACAAAGACATTCAATACCTATAGACCAGACATCACGATCAAAATTTTCGTCCGAAACTTGTGTCCTGCTTGAACACAAGTCTATGAGTTTTTTTTAGTACTTTCCGCTGCCGCTCCAATATTCATACATTATTCTAGATGGCGTTACTGAGACATGGGATCAAAGTTTTTCTATGACATTTCCTTGACATGCCCGCTTTATAGTATTTTAAATCTCTACGTATGAGAACCATGAGATGTTGAACTTATCAAACGTCTTATAGTCAATGTTTATCGTGTAGGTATGTAGGTACAAATTTTTCAATAAACCAAAGAAATAGGTAGACATATTACCAGTGCCTTGTAAATAATGTTAAAGAAAACATTAATCTTGTTTGAAGTTATAATGAGACAGCTCAGTTGAAATAATTTGACGCATCGTTTGTTATAACAAATGAAAGTCTACGGAGTATTACTCAAATTCTTAACAGTTTGAAGTGTTAAACCTCTTAACTAGTTCCAAACTTGAAGGATTAATGTTGTCCACTTATTTATGAAACATAATTATTAGGCAATTGCTTTAGTACTAACATGGTGGCGATTACACACATAATAAATTGCACGTCCAAGTTTTACCTTTACCTGAAAAATTTGCTCTAAGTGAGAATTCAAATAATTAAGTACAACTTGCCTGCTGCGCTGCGGTCTTCCCGTCCAATTATAATTTAGGTGTCTTCAAGGCTACAGTGAATAGGCTCTTAATAAACTAGTGCGCTTCACCATCACTGATTGAATCACTGCTTACCATCAGGTGGCATTGCAGTCATAAAAATAGTACTAGTTTAATTCTTTCTTTTGAACTTTTATTCGCTATTGTTTGCCTATGTTGTGTCAGATAAATGCTTTTGTTACTTTCTTTTCTTTCTTTTCTTATAAATTGGATAAAAGATACACTTTTTTGTAAATTGGTGAAACATTACTTTAACATATCAATATTATCTTTGTGTCTAGAAATGACGTCAACAAGTTACTTTAAAATAAGTATCTGATCGGTTTAACCTAATCAGTGATGAGACAAGGAACACCATATTCTTTCATGTTTCAATTTTTAGACATAAAATGTCTAAAAATTGAAACATGAAAGAATATGGTGTTCTTATACGTTTTAATTTTTTTTATTGACTTTTGTTTCATATTATTTGTTATTTACGTAATTCACATATTATAAATAGAATAGATTATTGTTAAGAATTAAATCATTGTTTTGTAATTTAGAGTTACATACATATACTTACACAAAAATTTGCATGCTGACTATGAGGCGGAATATGAAGAACTAGATATTGTTTTCTAAGACCTATACCACCATATTTCTAGCAAATAAATGATTATTATTATTATTATTATTTTTACCAAAACAATAGGTTCGCAGATAAAAAATGGTCCTTTTATCCGGAAACTACAAGTATTATGATACAAACCGAGGAATAGTATTAAATCAGCAGTGCAATTCTTTAAAAATCACCCCGTATGAAAATGGAGGTAAAGTGAAGGCGAATTGAGCTGTCATTCCATACTAATGCCTAGGTGATTTTTACTGAATCGACCTGCAGTTCTCTGAAAATTAGCACATAGAAGAAGAGGAAGAAGAAGAATTACCACAGTAAAAATTACCAAGTTCCAATTCTGCCTCGGCATCTTCGGAGATGGTCTCCATGACCCGTTCAGCGCATGGCTCTAGTTCGCGCGCGAGCGTGCTACGCGCGCGCCCGGCACGCCGCGCGCACTCCCCGCACGTCGTCAGCAACAACGTGGCTGTTGTTGCGCGTCACGGTGTACAAACAACGACGTGAGAGTTGTTGTTGTCACGGAGTGGTCACTGAACTACACATCACGAGTTGTTGTTGCACTGTTGAGGCCTTTAAGTTGTTGCACTGAACTTGTTTTGTTTGGTACTTAATTTTAAACTTTTGTTTGTTGGATGTTTTTTTACACTATATTTTTTTTTTCACTTTCTATTTTGTTAGGATTTTAAAATTATGCTTCAGAAGTGTAAGAGGCTCTAATTAAATCTGATTTTTCAGTTATGTATTCAACTTCCTGTGTTAAGTAAAATATTAAATTGCTTTGAATTAATAATATAATTTAACTGTCAGTCGGATACAGTTGAATTACCTATTAGTTGAATACCTACAATACAAAATTCAGTTTCGACAGGAAATTATTCAAGCTTAGGGCTTTTAATGAAGTTATAATAGCCGAGCAGTATCTAGAATTCGTCGGTTGGGCTTTCGGATGGAATAGAAATAATAGTTCATTGAGTTTTGACAGACATTAGATATAACTTGGTTCTACAAAAAATTTTGATTTCACGAAAATGACGATGTAATGCATATCTACGAGTAGGTATGTCTTTTGTTGTTAAAAAGAAAAGTCACTACCAATAAAGGATTAATATAGTAAGGAACCGATGAGAAATGCCGCGCAAAAAAAAACATACTGTAGTCTAGGCGTAATATAGGTACCTATGGGGGAAATCGAACAAGCATGATGATCAATGCTCGTACCCAAGTAGAGGCCTTTGCCCTGCATGAGGACAGTAACAGGTTGATATAATAGGCTTCCCACTGTTATTTTCTTACCCAATACGACACCGTGTGAGAAATAACATCTGCTTACAAATTGCTGCGAGACGCAAGTGATAATTACTTGAATATACTTACTTCACTTCTCGTGTTAAATAGTTGTGACAACATTGAAAGTTCTTGCTTCATTACGTAATCATGGGAAGACGGTTTCTTAAATATGCCAATTAAATATGACGTAAATTGTTATTTTTATATTAAAAAGGGCTTTTTGATCAACCGTCCTTCGACATTATTTAACATTCTATACATATAGGTATAGAAGATGATGCTGGTCATATTTTTAATATTTTCATTTATTTAGAAAACGTATAATACGGGTTTGTTTTATTTTTTCGTATGTTTAGTCACTAACCTGGTGCCAGAGATTTTATGTCCCTCATGGGCCTCTCAGACTTGGCTTCACATGATGTCGAGATATATCTCTCAGGCAAACCGATTCCCTCACGAAGTTTTCCTTCACCGTTTTAGAAGTAAGTGACCATTATACAATACGCACATGACTCCAAAAAGTCCAAGGTACGGCCTTGGATTCGAACTTGAGACCTATGGCTTGGCAGTCCGCCAGTCACACCACTAAGCTATCACTGCTTACAAGGCAAAGGTTACATCAAATAATGAAGAAATCTCATATATTAAAAACTAACATTTTTCTATTGATGTCGCGCTAAATCTACCGATGCGTACAGCAATCAACGAACAACACAAGATTGACGCACAAATAAACCGACAATAATGATAGAATCACATGACAGTCAAATGACATACTGTCATACATCGACCGTGAGATGTAGGTACTACAAATTGTATGAGCGACGCGTTTTAATAAAGACACCGAAAAAATACGTACAGAAGGGCAAGTCTAAGCAACGAGCGAACGCGTATGCACACAAAGACACGCGTGTGAATACGGCAAGTGCAAGTGCACTCACAACAATTGGCATTGCTGTGAGTACGCGTCTGTGTGCCGATGATGAGCTGGCCTTTTGTATCAATCTTATCTGTGGTACAATCGCACGTAGCCTACTCGCCATCAAGGAGAATTAGCTACCAGCACGTTCGACCGTTATATTACGCTTAGTTAATGAAGATGTGTGTTAGAACTTTCAGAAATCTACCTTCATGAAGGTGAATTAGAGAATATTTTAGTTAATTGAGTTTGTGTTGGTTCTCAGTGGCATTAGCAAGCAAATCCTTGGCAAGGTTACGAGAAGGGATTCAAGGAAAGCACTCGGGTTCCACTTTTGATTATTAATTAGTCATTTCTATTCTAATAACATCATCCATCCATCTGCTGTTGCGTTATGAATTATTAATGACGTAATCATTATAGAATCTTCACTAGATGGAAAGACAGTTCTAATTTTGACTAACTGTGTGAAATTTATAATTGCAACATCTGTTGAGACATGAAAGTAGAGTAAATGCTGTAGAAATGCGTTCCTTGCAAAGTATGTGTGGTGTAACAATGAATGATAAATTGAGAAATGATCTGATAAATTAACGTTGTGGTTTAAAAGACGATGCAGTGACAAAACTCGAAAAAAGTATGTTTAGATGGTTTGGTTACGATGAAAGGATGAATGAAAGGCGACTAACGAAAGGTACTTATAAGGACATACATAAAGCTTATTGGTGAGGTTTTTAAGAAAGGGCAGGTGTATAGTACTCGCAACCGGCGTGTGTGTATGAAAACATGTATGAATGTAAACGAAGCAAAAAAAGTATGTCAGAATCGTAGCAGCGCTCTGTAGTTTCTGCCTACCCCCATGGGAAAAAAGGCGTGAGTTTATGTGTTTAATATGCATAATATGTTGAAATTGCATTCATATGACTATGGGACGTGGAGAACATCTATAGATAGAATTGAGCAAAAGTGTAAAGTTAAACAAAAGACCTTAAACATTAATTCAAAGAATAACATTTCAAAGTAATTACAACAAAAGCACAAAGTGGTGTAATTAGGAACATCACAACGACAGCTCATAAACAAATAATAAAAAGACAATTAACACATCCACACATACATACAGAACAAAATAAACAACACTGTTGTTTCACCGCCTCGTAAAGAAACTAAGAACATTAAACTTATTGGGTCAATTGAATATATGTATATATTACAAAAAAAAAAATTACAGGTCATCCAAATAGTTGCAAAAATAGTGGCTTCTAATTTTAGTATCGTGATCTCATTTTTATTCAGGGATTAATAAACACGGTATATTAAAAGCTGTCACCTTGGCAAATTTATAATGAGCCATCAAAAACAAACAGTTTATGGCTATTGAAAATGTTGTAAAACTTAGATATAATAATTATTATCCGTGAAGATCAAACGAATATGAACGGAAGCTGTTCACAATAATTTATTAAAACATTCTTTAAGACTAGTAACAGTAGTAACTTATGGTTCGAATGATTGCGCCTAAATCTGTAAGGCTATTTTTTCTTTGCCAATTTGTTCAACGATTAACTGTCGAACAGCTAGTTTCGTATTGTCCATCATCAGTGTGTATGACGTCATACGTACTTGCAGATATGTGACTAACTGGCGTCCAGTAGTACACCGAACTGTAATGACCACTGAGAATGTAAAAAAAAATTGTATTGCACTTAAAGACTTGAAGCTACGGTGACTATCAGACGGGCTACTGTGCGCTTCGTCACATATCTGCGAGTACGCATGACGTCATACACACTTGCTATAACACTGTGTTTAACGATTAACTGTCAAACAGCTAGTTTCGTACTGGCTATCTATCATCAGTGTGTATGACGTCATGCGTACTCGCAGATATGTGACGAAGCTGATCTGGTAAAAGTGCAAATACGATTGTCAAAGTCAAACGAAACACTATTTCTGAGTACATTGACTTTCTTACAAACACAGCTATATTATAAAAATTCTACGTCAACATTCCAACGAGAACGTAACAATAAAAACGTCAGTTATAATCTAAAACTACAGTGTGTAGCCGCAGCGGAACGTGCCAATTTAAGCGTGTTGCAACGCATCAACTTTAAGTGCAATTGCCTAAATTTACACTAATAGCATTGGTTGTTATAGGGTTGGCTGAGAAATGGACGAGATCTAGGTTAGAAAATCACTAACTTCTAGACGAGAGCTTTTCTCAATTGCGTCCGTACGCCACTACACGGATCCAGCAGAATATCAGCGCCAGGTACAGACGCCAGCACATCAAGTTACTCCAATGTGTCAAATTTTCCCAATTGAATATGAACCTTATTCTGTTTGTCATAAAGTTAAAAAACGATCAAAGAAATTTGACACATTGGGGTAACTTGACGTGCTGGCGTCTGTACATTTGTCTGGCACATGCTGAGTTGGACACCCATTTGGTGCAGTTTTGAAACGCACACCGCACACTGTATATTATTATATTAATTTTATAAATAATTGTTCTTCGTTCTTTTTATTCAGTGTGATACTGTGATAGACTTTATTTATTTTGTTATTTTTGGTCTTTGTGCACTTAATAAATGTTTTATCTATCCATCTATCTTTCCATGACCAAAAGACCAAAAGTTTATTGTACAAATCCAATTGTTCTTCGTCGTTTTATTCAATTTGTGAAAGGCGTCCTCCGATATGTTTACCGAATCGCGGTGTCCTGCAAAGGACCAGTGAGCCCAGTTTGTTCCAGACATTATTTCCGAACAGAGTTTAATCAACTGTGTTCGGTCTATTTCAACATAAATCCGTCTTGGACATTATCTTCATTTATTTGACATAATTTTAATACTTCAAACAGGTAACATTGTTTGTTGGGAAAATTTAAGTACTCGAAGTAATAATTTGATTTAAAAAATGATTACAGATATTATTATATGTTACCGTATATAGTCCAGTGATATATTTTACGGCAAAATTGAGTTCCACGCGAACGAACTGGGCAAAGGTTGGTCTTTTATAAATTGTTCTGCACATCTAAAGACTCACCATCCTTAGATTTAGGTCCGTTGCAATCGATCAATAGCACCCAACAATATTCTCTTGATATATCGCGTGGGTTTCATCCTATGTAAATGTACCAAACAAGCTATTTATATGAATTTCCGTTTTAACGCTATGACGTTATCAATATATTGTTATACAAGAGTTCTTGACCGCGTGCATTTGTAATCTGACGTCAATATTGAATAGTTATGGAGTCAACGTCAGACTGATGATTTTCAAATATAAGACGTTTGAAGTAAATATTTTGAATTTTAACTTTAGCTTTAATAATAACAGCTGCGCGGATCTATCGAAGGTTAAGCTAAGCTTTTTAAGGACGTGCCGTTAATTGGTGACCATCCATCGCATTAATAAACCGTGAGTCCTAGAGGTTAAGCTGAAGATTTCTGCAAACGTTAAGAGTAATGAGAAGCAAGTTTGACAATCAGTTTTACCAAAGATTATCACGTTAGCCAGTCACTGTGTTGTGGAGGTCAGACAGATAGACGCTCCATGGAGAAAACTAATCTGGTATTCAGCTGGTCAAATGGAAGCCAACCCCAGCTTGGTTAGAAAAAGGCAAGGCAGATGATGAATTAGCTCTAACATCCCTAACAATGTAAAAGATTTCGAAGAAATTGCACGGTAGACACTTTAGAAGACAAAAACCTAAGCACCTAATGATCTCATTAGAAAAATCGCAGCTATTTAAACATTTCCTTACAGTAAGAAATACATAACTGTACAAAACATTACAGTTGTAATAAATGTTAGAACCAGCGAATCGCTTTTGTACGTGCTGCTTTGAAACGGTGATGACACGTTTATTGCAGTATTTAATACTGACATAAAACTGTGAGACTATCTTGTAGCGATAAATTACAAAGCTACATACAAAAGATATTCTGTTTCTGAGTATCTCTAGGATTTCATCTCAACGACCGTTGGCAAATTGTTTTTTTTTTGTATTCAATGTATTTATTTATTTATTTACTTATAACAATCATACCTACACTATCATTACAGATCTATGATCCAATGCGACAAAGTGGCCTTACTACTAACTAAATCCTAAATCTACACCTTATACTACCTACCTATTTGCGAATTCACTCAATTGTTATTGTTAATTGTCCTTACCAAGTAATTTATTTGGTAAAGTGGAAGCATATTTGTGTAAGTTATTCTTCCTTCTTATTAATTTTCTCTATTTCTTATTCAGTATCATTTAGAAGATTTGCTGAACCATTAATAGTATTTCCATTTTTCATTAATACGTATTCGTGGATCAGTTTCACATTAAGACTCAAAATAAATAGGAGGCTATTTATCAAACCCCTGCCCTTTAAAACTTACAGATAAGTTATCAAATGTTACTCAAGTTCTTGCATAAATTTATTTGACAACATGCAAATTCCCAGGGATTGAGAGTTCGGTAAGAAAATCAGATTGTCAAGGGATCTTTACCTAGTACTTTTGAGCGACATGATTTTCATTCAGATTTCAGTGGCTTATTTAATAGGGGATATTTGTATAATGTTCAATATTTTCAGCTGTAAACCACCATTGTACGGTGGAATCTGTGACATAAATATATTATTAAGAATTCAAAGCCTCTAACAGATAATTTAGTCTTTTTTTGAGAGTATAGAAAATAGTGTTAGAAAAAAGTATTAGAAAAAATGACTATTTTTCATGAGGCCATGAGCCAAAAGATGCCAAATCAGAAACCTATGGGCGGCAGTAAAGCTCTGACACCAGGTTTTTCATTAACCACACGATAAGCAACATGAGGTCTCGGGTTCGAATCCCGGGTCGGGAAAAGTTTGGAAAAGTTTGATTGATAACCCGATTGTTTATACAATGTATATTTTTAACAATACTATTTTATAATTATTTTCAATCTACATTCAATCGAGGAACATATTCCCATCATATTAAATATTTTTATCACCATCCACCAATAAAAAGCCAATTAGAAAATTGCCATACTTACTTAAAGTTCTTAGAGGGGATAAATTACCCTAATCCCATAGCGAAAAAGCCTGTCTAAATAAAACGCTAGAACACCACATCTTTCAAAACACACGTTATTTTATTATTATCTTTTTCACTCCATTTCTGGCCATCATAATAATGTTTCTGCTTATTTAATATATATAATAATAATAATATAATATAATAATATAGCCTTTATTTCCCAAAAGTATACAATATTATACATAATTCCTTATTCGAAAGATATTATTTTTTTTTATTTTTATTTTTTTTAAACATGCACTCGTACTCGTACAATAAGTTTAATGAATGTAAACTATCATTCATTTTTATAAATTTTCATTAAGATATTATTATTTTTAGGTTCATGCTTTCATTTATTCTTATACATTTGATTAATATAAATCAAATGTAATATATACACGTATGTAAATATCTTTGCGAAGGCGTTCTTCTTTCCTCTACGACCTATTTTAGATCCCAAACAATCTCCCATTCAAGAATTTCCATTTTTGTAATTACGTTTCTGCCCAGTTTTAAATAGTTATCTTTTCCTTTATGTTTGTGCAACCTCGCCATCGTGAGAATTTTTCACTATTTTAGACAAAAATAAAAACTTTGCATACTGCTAATTGGAGTCGTGAGATTAGCTATTAAAAACAGCTAAGCTTCTTAGTACAGTTTGTTAAAAATATACACAGGATTGACTTGTTTTTTCAACATGGCGATGTGGCAAGAAATAAAAAATACGAACGAATTACCTAATTTTTTTGAAGCTATATAATTTTTTAACTTTATTTTGTTTTTTTATGATATGTACGTACATACATAATAGTTTTAAGTTAGTTATTATTTTATTATAAGTTTCCAATCAGTTTACTCTCCACATCCTCTTTTTATTCACGCTATAAGCCCATAAAATCATGTCAATCAATCAAATCGAAGCGAATTCCAATTCATTACTTGTTTTATACCCTGTAAAATGACTGTTATTGCTAATTAATTGGGAGAGCTTTCATTCAATTGGATTTACTAGTAGGTTGTTGGTCCTCACATTTGAACTATTGGTCCTACGGTCCGGATTTGAATATGAACGAGATTGTATGATATATATGGAGATATGCTTCAGTTGGTTCTGTTTAGTGAAACCTCTTCCTACTTTTCTTTCCATCAGCTTTTTGCTGCTAAATATTTTCTTATAACCTTTTAAAACCAAAGCAATCAATATGACTGTCGGTAATTCTCGGAATACTCGTAGTTCACAACTTTTATCTAGGACAAGAAAATAAACGACACACTGTTTTTCTTCCATCTACCGCTTGATCAGATAAAAAGAAATGTCGCACAGTTAAAATTGAAGAATATCGCATCATGACCTATTTATTTGTTAACGGAAAACCTCCGAAGTTAACTAGTTACGACTTAACAACGAAGTTTTTAAAGGAATGTCTCTGTTAGTTTCATGCATTTTTTAAGGTTTAAAATTTGCCTTCTGTAGAATGTCTAACTACGCTTCTAGACTCGGTGTTTGAATATTAATTGATGAAGTAGATAAAACCTCACGTGCAAATACCACGCCTGTATTCACAGAAGGGTGAGGTAGAGGTGTAGCTTCTAGTATACCAATATTTGGTCAGTTATGGTAAAAAATTTGTCCACGGGCACAAATCCAAATCCTAATGTGATAGTACTGATAATATAATTTTACAAACGGTAACACAAGAAGGTAATACTAGAGGACTCGGAAATCAAACGATTAGGACTAAATGATTAGCAGAAATGCTTGCGGCCACTAAACCATCTTTGGCTTAGTGGCCGCAAGCATTTCTGGTAATCATTTAGCCGTCTACTGCCTCTTGGCAGTAGACAGCAGAAGTAGGTGTTTTACCCATAAATCACATTTCTAGCTTTATTTTATATTAGCACATAAATAAGCAGTACTTAACTAAAATCATGTCTATAGGTAATAAATACATGAAATATATACTTCAATCGATCCAAACGATTAGTGGCATTAAATTAATTGGGGTCAATTGTCTGTGGCGGCGAATGAAACATCACAGTTTTTAGACGTATTTTATAGATACCCTATTCGTAGATTGACTAGTTTATTTTGTTTATTAAAACATCTTAATTTCAAGTAATTAAAGGACAAGTAACGATGATTTATTTATTTATTACTGGTATTTCATCCAACATCACCATAAAAATTGGTATGTTTTTTGTTTTATCCAATTTAATTAAAAAGAGCCAAGCATTAAACAAGGCAAATGAAAACTACCCACTGAAACAAAACTCTTTAATAAATGATAGCCTCCCCTCAGGTCAGGGAATCCCATAGCACTTAGTTCAATAGGATCAATATCATATCGAACACTCCGTAGTTACTTATGCAAACAACATCAATTTCTTTTTAATGTCAAGCATGAAGGTAATTTGATAAAACTTTACTGTCAAAGAAATTAAGTAAGTTATATTACTTTTCATATTTTACCAGTCATAGAGATTTCTGATTAGAACGTTACACGTTTTACATCCACATTCCCAATCCGGCTCGAAGGACCAACAGAAAAAGTATAAGTACACGTTTAAGAATAATGTTGTTTTAATAGAATGATGACTAGTTACTAGTAAGTGTGCCGATAGCTTTTGATTGATCATGTTGTCAAAATAGTGAGCGCGGCACAATTTATGACGTTTTGTGGTCCTTATAGGTCTGTACACGTTCGTTACTAATAAGGAACAATGCATCAATTTTATTACTACTACGATTAACGGAACATATTTCTACATTGTAATCACACTTTCACGGTATGACCGACTACGATTTAAAACAAGGTACTTCTTTATTAACCTTCGTTTTAAAGAACAGGTGAACAGTCTTGACAAAATCAAACTAATTGCTAATTTAATAAATAACTAAAAGTCCTGGCATATTTGTTATTACTTTAAATTTATCTCATATAGTACTTTTAGGTGCATCGTCCGCACATATTATTATAATCTGATTAATGTATACAGTATACAGTAGTATACAGTATTGTAAGCGTACCGTATCGTATTTTATTGTATTATAAGTATTGTATTGTTTGTAAGTATTGTAGTATTGTTGTGTTGTTGTTTGTAGTATTATATTACTCTGCCTAGCCCTTCGGGGATTACAGGCGTGACGTTATGACGTGATGAAAGTATTGTAAAACCTATTCTAAAAGAGTTGGAGTTTCCCGCCCATTCTTCTCCATACGAAACTACCTTTGGAAAGAGGCAACTAGAATCAGTTTTATATGTAATTTTACTTAAGTTTGATGTTCAAAAGTGGCTTTTAATGGTCTAATTGAATTTAAAGGTTTGACTTTGACTTTGATTTCTAACATTATTATTTCTTTACTCTTTTATTCTTTTCTAGACACACACACAATCTTGATACCACCTACTCATCTAAATGAAGCCTCATTCTCTTAAAACGAATCTTAATGAAATCTGTTATCTTAGCTGTTACAAAAGATAGTGTGGTAATAAAACAGACATAGGACCAGAACTGTGGGAATGAGTATGCCTTTAGTATGTTATAAAAGTTATTATCGTTAGCAAAAATATTTAATATCAGTTTGTTTCAGCTAAGTCTGCGCATAGAATAAAAATCAAAAAATAAAATAAAAAATCAAAGTATTTATTCAAACTATGCTGAGAATCAGCACTTTTTGAACGTCAAAAAAAATACATAAAGACAGTCCCCCAAAAACAGCCCACCCTTCGCCACTTCCTAGTGTTTTTGCTGGGAAGAAGAAGTGGCGGAACAAACTCCCCAGCAACACATCTGTCTGATTCGTTTGAAGAACTAGGTATACAAAGAATCTATACTCAATACTCAATACTCAATTCTTTATTGCATTCCACAATGTAGGCTTAGGTGGTACTTAAACATTTAAAGAAACAATCATGGACCCTGTCGGGCACAGCAAAAGATCTATGCAATGAAATGCTCAATAAATAGCACTAAGGTTTCTACACTTTGTAAAACATTACATTTCAGAATGATTGTCACGTGTTAGCTAGCACACTCCAATATACCGAGATTAAAACAAACAAATGCTTGCACTGACTGATCTGGTCCCCTCATTCTGTGTGGTTCTTTCCTCAAAAGACCATCTCAGACACTAATCTGCATGGATCTTACATGATTTGACCAAGATAATGTCTGGACTTTAAAAGAGACTATGACCTCTGAGTTTCTTTCGGTGTTTCTTCTCAGAGTAGTCAAATAGTGAAATACCGATCCCATTTATTAAAAAAGGCGACGTGTAAAAGTGTTTGTAAAAACCTATTTACAAAGATAAATATCATTTATCATAAAAAAAAGTAAATATATATATTCATTATTCATATTAACATTGAAATCTAAACTCAAGCAAAACAACTACAAAACTGAAAAATAACAGCCTCCAGGTATAAAAGGCGTACCCGCTTACATGTTTTTAAGGCTGCGACTCTAAGTTTAAAATGATAATCTAGGACCAATAGATTTTGTATACTCCTACTCATTAGACTCATTAGACAGAAGTCTGGAAATCTGACCACCAGTCCAAGCATGAGGTTTCGTGTTCAATCGATGATGCCTGAGCATGTTAAGTCAAGTCAGAAGCCCATGGGTGGCATAAAACGTCTGACATCAAGTTAGTAACTGATCACACGCAAAGAAAAATAAGACCCAGTTACTGGAATGTTGAGGTCAGATTAGCAGTTGTTGCTCTGATATTGTGCTGCATGCAGTCTGGACGCCGATCATGGCATAGTTGGGAAAAGATAAGCCAGATAATAAATAAACATTCCACAACTTTTTCACACAACGCCATTTAGTCCCAAGCTTGTGTTATGGGTACTAAACAGCTGATAAACATACTTATATATTTCTAAATACATACATATTATAGATAAATTACACCCAGACACAGAACAAGTGATCGTGCTCATCACACGAACATTTGTCCTGAGTGGGAATCGAACCCACGACCTCCGGCATAGCAGTCAGGGTTACTCACTACTAGACCAACAGGCCCGTCAGATGATCGTGATGCTGCTTCCTCATTCGTGGATGTAATGGAACATGGCAATTTAGAATTGGTGTACACGTGTCGTGCGGCTGTTGCGAGTTTTTTTCCAGGTAAATTGATATTTATTTCTGTAAATAGGTTCATACAAACACTTTTATACGTATTTTTTTAGATAGGTGAGGTCGACGTTTCCCTATCTGACTACTCGGAGAAGAAACACCGAAAGAAACTCAGAGGTCAGTCTCTTTTAAAGCCCAGACATTATCTTCGTCAGATCGTATTAGAACCATGAAGATTGGAGTCTGAGTCGGTCTTTAGAGGTACACAAAAGTATGTGCAGAGGCCAGCACAACAAGCAACCCTAATGTCTCAAACTTCTATAGTTTTTCACCTTCATTACAAACATAATGAAATTAATGTTCAATTAGGAAAATTTGAAAGTTTGAGGTAGCTTGATGTGCTGGTGTACTTCGTATAAATCGGGTCAAATAAACAACATGGTTACGGAAACAATTTTGATATTTGTCCTGAAAAAATGATCGATTCCCATCCAATACCAAGAACTAATACCATTTGATATTAGTTTATTTCCGAATTTGTTTTTATTCCCAACGAGTACTTACCACATTTTTTAAATTAAAAAATCTATTACTAACGAATACCAAAACGTGATGTTTTGTACACTCTGCTTTTGCACGAGCTTTACGTGTAAATGCTTTCATGTTATCCCATGCTCTTTTCAAAGTGGTGGTTTCATTTTAATTTTACTGAACCTGACTGTACCTAATTTCTTCAAACTTGTTTTGGTATTGGTTTTAAAATGTGGTACTCGTTGGGAATAAAAACAAATTCGGAAATAAACTAATACCAAATGGTATTAGTTCTTGGTATTGGATGGGAATAGATCGAAAAAATGGTACTTCTAATCATTAATTTTTATTATGTTAGTAATTAATAAGAGACTTTGCTACGAAGCTCCATTTATCCTAAGAATTTACACTTTGAACTTAATGCAGGATTATTTACCATATTCTCTGTGTTGTTGAATGTGCAGTATTATGTATTAGTGTTACTAACACTTTGTTATTATTATTTTGATTGTTATTAAACTTTCCTTTTCATATTTTTCTCGTCTTTGTCAGTGTGGACCTTTTGTTGTCTGAGAAATAAATAAATTATTACCATTATTAATAGCCCTTGTAATATGAACTCGTGTAAAGATCTCTTAACCTTTATATCCTGTAACTTTAAGAGCAATCTTGAGGTCTCCTTAAGAAACTACCCTTCTCTATGACTCCATGTTTACACTGAAGCGATACTGAAATGGCCCTTACATGTTTGTAGTACGTCCACTGTGTACAGACGCCAGCACATCAAGTTACCCCTATGTGTCAAATTTTCCCAATTGAATATGAACCTTTTTCTATTTGACACAAAGTTGAAAAACGATCAAAGAAATTTGACACATTGGGGTAACTTGACGTGCTGGCGTCTGTACATGGATCATACCAGCCTGGTATCAAATCAATCAGAGTTAGTTTCATTCAAAATGGCGTTCAAGGCAATTTCAGTAATTTTGAGTCAACCGGCATGAAATTACTGTCTTTGTATGCTGAAGCAATTATTATCATTCTGACATATGTATGAAAAACTAATGATATGCTATTATTTGGGCTGAATTTTTATGAGCTGAGGCTCGAAGGACTTTTCATTCGTTTTTAACCGGTATTTAATGTACTGTTGTGACTATTTGGTACTTTAAAATAAAATTTTCCAATATCCGCTTTTATTGCTTCTAAAAGAAGAACCATTAAAGGGAAAAACTTTATACCTTTATTAGCACATTGCGGCATGATTCAAAACGTTTTAACAGTCCTTTTAGATGTATATGTGAAGATAGTAACACAGTAATTATATAGTTTGTGTGATGAGCACGATATTTTGTTCTGTGTCTGGGTGTAATTTATCTTAGATAATGTTTATGTATTTCGAAATATATAAGTATGTTTATCAGCTGTTTAGTACCCATAACACACGCTCTTAACTTAGCTTGGGACTAGATGGCGTTGTGTGAAAAGTTGTGGAATTATCCTACTTCCTACTAGCATTTTAAACGCGAAAGTTTGTGAGGATGTTTGTTTGTTTTTTACTTTCACGTAAAAACTACTAAATGGATTTTAATAAAATTTGGTATGGAGTTAACTGACACCCTGGATTAACACTTAGGCTACTTTTTATCCCTGTATTCCCACGGGAACGGGACCTACGCGGGTGAAACCGCGGGACGTCTGCTAGTTATTTATATTTTTTTATTTATAGTAGGATAATGTTTTTAACATTGGATAGGCAGCGTAGTTTTCCATTGACCCTGCTGAGGCTGCTATTACCATTTAACTACAAGCTACTCCAACAATTTAGATCTAAAAGGACTTCATTGCTGTTTTGGAGGTATGAGGAACAGGGTGTAAAGTTCCTCATCCACCATTGAAAAGGGAAGATCCTCCGACCAGACGGGTGTTGTGTGTGGTGGGCTTACTACTGCCCGACGGTTGTAGTCGGGAACTTGTATACGTTCAAGTTGCGCGGATAACTCTAATAGCGCGATGTAGGATAGTTTGTGTGTGGCGAGATAGATGTCGCTACACTGTAATCACAATACTTAAGTGTGTTATTTTTGCAGTTTCGGGTGACGCAGGCGTACGGCAGTCAAACCAATTACCAATTCCATTGACCAGTTAATCTTTTAACCACGACATGACCAATTGTCACTACATACAATACGAGAACGACGAAACGACTGTAAATACAGGCAATATATCTACTGGTGTTATAATATTATCAGTAATAAAGAAGTGTTTTGTAACTACGAATTAAATCGTATTGTAACTTTAATGTAGACTATCTGACCTGGCAAACTTTGTACGCCTTAGAATCTATTTATAAAACTTGTTTAGTTTTTATTAGTTTACATCCTCTTCTCAGACTTACTGAATATACACACAAAATTTCATAAGAATCTGTCAAGCCGTATCGGAGGAGTTTTGTTACAAACACTGTGACATGACAATAAAATTTTATATATGAGACATACATACTTTTAATAAGATGACAACAAATGGATCCAAATCAATAATGACTACTACTCTTTTTATTTGGCGAGTCTCTAATGTGATCTTATTTAAACACTTTGTCTTCGATAGAATTAAAATGACAACATGTACTCGTATATACATATAACCTAACCTAACTTACCATACCTATTCTATAGCTAACCTAACTACCTACTACTACTAACTACGTATTTTTTTTTAAATCTAAGTACGCAATAATCTAAATAATTAAGTATATGTTGTCGATCCACAATCTTTTTTTAAATAGATACGTTATTTAATTTAAAAGGAGTATACGAAGACGCGACGAACATCAAATGTTTGACAAGAAGGAATAGTTTTTAGGGGAAAGCAAAATTGTTGATTTTACCATATTCCGAGCATTTTTTTCATATTTACTCACCTTTTAAACCTTCCCTGGACGTCCACAAACATCTTAAAATGAAAATAGATAAATGTATAATGAAATCTTTGTACTCCTTGCCCTTATTCCAATTGATTTACTCTTTCATACATACCTACATACATACACTTACCCCTTTTTCTCATGGAGGTAGGCAGAAACTACAGCGCTCAATCTATTACGATTCTTACATACTTCTTTGCTTCGTTTACATTCATACAAGTTGACATACACTCCGGTTAAAATACATCTATAATTGCCTCTCTTTTCTGCCTATCATGCAATTAAAACTTTTCTCACGACTTAATAACCTTTAAATACTTTTGTATTCAATTGTTATTACGTCAATTCCTTGCATCTATTATTACCACTGTGTGTAAGTCAGTAAATAAACGTTATATTAAAAAGGAATACTTAGTTGTGTTGATTGATGGGTCGACTGTGGTTTGCTTTTGGTTTGGCTGGCTAAACTAATGTAATTGTACTTACGAACAGGGTAGAAGGACCATCGATGCACAACTTGATAAGTTGATACTATGAGTACAGTACATGTTTTCGGTCTTCCCAGCGTTAAAATGTGTTGTTGGCTTTTTACTAGTTTTCACTTTCATTTCTATGTAATCTTTAAAAATTCTAAAAAATACATAAAGATTTATTTAAGTAAGTATATGTATAAATACCTCACGCACACTAAAGTACAGAGGCGGACTTAATGCCATGGGCATTTTCTACCAGTCAACCTTTAGGTGATGTAGAGAAAAGCAGCGGTAGGTGCTATTTCAAATGAAATTATTTAAAAATAAAAGTCAATAGAATTAATTTTCTCATTCAACACCTTATTGGAAACAATGATACCTTTTTTGACAAAAAATATGACGTAAAATATCAACACTGTTAATTTCAGAATCACTTTCAAAACTCACGGTATCATATTGTGCGGCGATGTTCCTTCCACCCTATTTTTGATTGAATGTTTGTATGCAGAATTGGAACGTCGTTATTTATTCGAAATTTAAAAATATTGCTGCAAAGTTAAACTGACATTTGTTTTTTTTTTGTTAAGGAAAACCGAGCATAGTATTGAATTATTAAATGCCTGACAATAAGTGTTGTGGTTATAATTCCTTATTTTCATTTTTAAAAATGGCTGTCAATTCAAGTAGGTATTATTACTTAATTACCTACGCCTGTTTATTTATTCATTTGATAGGGTCAACAAGAAGCCAATTACAAATCTTAGCTTGTAGAAATTGACTGGTAAATTGTGATGTGAGAAAGCTAAAACATCACACATTGCATTTTAAAGTTTAAAAAAAAACAGTAATTACACCACTGTACCGTAATTACCATGTAATATTTGTTTTGTAACTAATAACAGGTATATCGCTTTTATACTAAGTATTACATATTTGGTATTGCGTTGTGATCATTTACTTTTACGGTCAGTTATCAATTGTTTATAAGGAAGGAAAAACATCTGACTCATTATTTTTTATAGTCGAAATTTTGCTCATGATGACGTAGTTAAATAGTTATTTACTATACCGTTCACTGAAAACCCATGGGAAATAATATTAAAATTGCATATTTTAACACTTTGTTTACATTATAAACTATTTGCACAACTCTTTTTTTTAACACAAACACTTGTTTTTAACGCGTTTTGAGTACACTATTGACACATGGTAGAAACTCGCGAAAATAAATTGAAAAGAAAATACGGCATGAAAAGGAAAAACGCGCGAAAATCGTCACACAAGACGTCTGACCTCGAGCATAGCTGACGCGCCACTGAAGGAAAACTAAACACGTGGTTCCTCATTCAACGACGCACAAACAACATTTATCCTTACCACCTCATCCTAAAGTTCAATTTCAAAAATGCCGTTCTCGATTTCAGCTGGAGAAAATAGAAGCATGAATAAAAACATGCATTCGACATCAAACCATGTCGGAATAACAATAGAGTGAGTTATGATTTGACAAGTGGCCCTCGAGTACTTTTCAAATATGGAAAAGTTGTCAACTCGTGAAAATTCGTCACCGTTCGGAAGTTTTCGCTCGTTAGTAAAAGCTTATTTTCATGCGGTTGGTGTTCGGATTGCGGGAAACTATACAATTGTAATACGCAGCTTTAAAGTTGACATTGCAACGGCAAATCAAAGAGCAGAGTTTGATAGCGGTAAGTATAAGTTGGTAATATGATACAAAATTATTTAGGTAATGATCTGAGAAATATTCATGAACGGTAGGATTTGTATTTGGAATACCTACATTGTTTATGTGTGTGAATTCGTAGCAAAATAATTCGGGATCGGATTGTTGGTCCTGATTGAGTTAAAAACGGTCTTTGAATCAAAAGGACCAGAAAATAACTTGTCATACAGTTACGATAAGTTATCTCTGTTACAGAGTGATAGAATTGAAGAGAATACCCTTTAATGTATACCATACACACTTATTAATAATAACGTCAAGAGCCATATAAGGTGTTACAATGGGCAGCCATTTTGCTAAAAGCGATCTCTTAAAGATAGATGGACTTGATAGAGAGGAAGATAAGATATTTAAATATTTAGATAGTCTGTTTGTAAATTAATAACTAGGTAATCTTGTTTCTTTATTGGTAATGGGGTACTCGGTTAAGATAATGTTATTTTCAAAGAGTTTCTTAGAGTTATTCGGACAACGTTAAATCGGTGTAAGTAATTGAATATTTAGGTTATGGTGAGAAAATGGTTGTGCGATAATTAAATCAGTCACGTGATGTAAAATGTTCTTCTAACATACCAGACAGACGTGTTGCTGGGGACTTGGTTCCGCTAATTCTTCTTTATAGAAAAAACACTAAAAAGTGGTGAAGAGCGGACGTTTTGGGGGACTGTCTAATGTAATTTTTGACGTTCAAAAAGTGATGATTCACAGCCTAATTAGGATTTTTGAAGGAATACTTTTGATTTTGACCACCAATAGGGACAGTGTATGGTCCTTCCAGTATCTTCAGTGCAGAGAACGAACAAAAAGCCACCAAATTCATACTTACATGATTTCCACATGATTCATGGCGCATTTAGTAATGTATAGAGTTTAGTTGCCAAAGTTTAATAGTTATAGTTCGATAAAATACACCACAGTTGGCGCAAATATGTAAACATTCGCGTAAGTGAAACAGATGCTTATAGTATTACAAATCGATATATTAATAGTACAAGTTGCAAACGCTAGGTCCAATCTGGATTTTTGAGTACCAGATTTTGATTGTTGAGGTTTTCTGGTCACTGGGTAGTGGATTTTCTAGGTTTCCTCCATCCTATTCCTAAATTTCAAAATGATTTCTTGCATTTTATTGAGTTACACATATTTTCGTAATTATTCCTATACTATACTCACGTAACTGTGTGTGAAATCCATAAAGGTTAGGATATTCAGATATTATGAATCTAGTAATAGCTACCGTACCCTGTGGCCCAGTGGTGGCGGCCCCGAACGAACAGTAAATCGTGGTTCGAACCCAGGCAGGCGCATTACTTTGTGTAATTTATTTCATCACCACTGCTCTCAAAAACGGTGAAGGAAAACATCGTGAGGAAAACCGACATGTCCTAGAACCCAAATTCGAAGACTTGTGACATCTACCAATTCGCACTGGGCCCGCGTGGTAGATTATGGCCCATACGCAAAATACGCGCTTTGACGTGGAGTTGCGGATACCAGCCCGGTATCTTTAGGTACCTGTATCTAATGTATGTGTATAGTATAATGTAGGTTATTGTGGGTAAGTCGATATTGTAAAAAATAGGTGCGTGTATGTTTACCTATATTATTTGACGAGTTCCCTCATTCCTCGAGGTTCCCTCATCAGATATGAGTTTACGATACAAATGAGAGCAAACTACCCTATCAAATAAAAAAAATACAACCGAATTGAGAACCTCCTCCTTTTGAAGCCGGTTAAAAATAGTAAAGTATTGAAGGTAGTCGGTGATTGTAACCTCAGCCAGTCATTATACTTGCGCCAATGAGTTGCTATTCGTTTAATTTGTTCTCTCATGCAGAGTGCTTCCAACCCTAGAATTCTTCAATAGGTACTTTTTCTTAAACTTGTTATTCATCAATTCATTCATTCGACGTTTCCTGATAGCACAGCCTAGGTGTCTTTAAGTGAAGAATGGATAGGTTGCTTCTAGGCAAGCGTGCTTCATCGTCGACCATAATATCATCGCTTATGTTATATAAGTTTAACAAGAACGGAATTGACACCAATATCACCCGCTACGATTAACAGTATTTATTGAAATTGGCCCCCACGACCAACACTCGGTCAGGAGAGCTAATTTATATATTTATTTTTACGTAAACATACAAACGGAAGGCATACAAAATAAACAGCGGTACACAAATTCGCGCAAGTTCCACTTGAATGCATTCAGGTATACGCTTGGCATTCCACGTTATATTACACACGGAACGGAAGAATTGGCAACAACTGTTCTTGGGAAAATATATTTTGTACATAGGTGAAGTGAAGGCGAATTGAGCTGCCATTTCACACTGATTCTAGGCACTATCAGTTCACTACTGAATCGACCAGCTGTACTGCGATTACCGTCACATCATCATCACCTGTCTAGCCTTTTAAGTAAGTTTTTTGGTCAATATGGTGGAGATGGCATCCAGGCACACCGGAGGTAAATACTATTTAATCTCCCGCAAACCAGTTACTGGATAGCAAGACGAACTGACTACCACAAAGACTAGGCTAGACTAAGTTTTGTGACTTAGTGGCTTCTGTTAAAGATCTACAAATGACAGCTGAGACCAACCTACTTAACGTGCTCTTCGAAGTACGGATCGTGCCTATCATGCATTACAATGCTTGGTCTTCAACCTAATAAGAGTTAACTACTCAGAACCTAATGCTTATCAAAATACCAGAAAGTAAGGAAATTAAGCACCATTGCCATTCCATTTTTGGCTTGTTAAAAAGGGTTACAAATTATCGGAAAAGTGTATGATATATGTATTATGTATGTAAGTCATTTTACCGCAGCACTGTATGGAAAGATGGAACTTACATAATTTTACATTTTCTCTTCTTTTTATAATTTATTTTTTTCTGTTGTAAATTCTGTTGATCCTTTCCCAAAAAGCTCCCGAACACGCTCGCCACCCTAACTATCAGTGTATCACAAAACAAAAATAGAAAACATTCCAGTACACACGTAGTTACATTTTTACGACACAAATAAAACATATCTTCATTCTGACGATACATCATAAGATCGGTGTTCAGACAGGCGCTGTGTACGATGTACTCTGAGAAATTAATTTCAATCACATGTTAGTCGTAAACTATGTTTATTACTATACAGGAGTTCCGGTACCGAATAGTTGTATTTTTTTAAAGATATAAATGTTGGAGTAAAAGTGTGATGTAACAATTATGATGGGTGTCTGGGTGGTGACGTAATTGCGTCATGAATAACTATCATGTGCTTTAAAATCGGTAAAGGAAAAGATTTTGAGGAAATCTGTATGCCTAAGAGATATTTTTCGATGGCATGTGAAGGTAAGTTATGGGCGGCAAAAAAAACTCTAACACCCAGGTTAGTAACTTAATACACAAAAAAAAAATAAAAAAATTCAATTGAAGCGCCAAGGCCACCAAAATATGCACATAAATGTTTAGGTAGGTATCCTATGTAATTATGTTCCGTATAATTAATTATACTGATACTTAACTATTGTCCTTCTAAAAAATGTTTAGTGTAATTTCTGTGCTATTTTATGCTTTTTTACTTTTGTTTGCTAACTGTGTTTGCCGCCATACCTATATTGTACAGACGCCAGAACATCAAGTTACCCCAATATGTCAAATTTCTTTGATAGGTTTTCAACTTTATCACAAACAAAATAAAGCTCATTTTCATTTGGGAAAATTTGATAGTTTGGAGTAGCTTGATGTTCTGGCGTCTGTACACTTAGCCGAAATCTTTATGATTGTATTGCTTTTATGTATTAGTGTAACAATTGTAGGTAAACCAATAAATGAAAAAATAAAATCCAACAAAACATTTCAACGCCAATGGGTTCTGAATCATGTACAGAACCCGTGATGTCAGGATTTGCTTACTGGATAGCCGTGGTGGTTTTCTACTTGCCCTAACAAAACAATACATTTTGATTATAGCCTAGTCGATCATAAGCTTTAGGGCAAAGGGACATACGGCTATCCCCTGCAGAAGAGAATATTTTCTTGTTTCATACTTTTTAGAGCGTGATTTTTCAGTAGTCGAGTTTTAGTTTTTCGACTTATTTTATCATCAATTATGTTTAAGTTGTGTTTCTGGGTGGTTCATTTGTTCTGTGTCTGGGTGTAATTTATCCATAATATGTATGTATTTAAAAATATGTCGTGGAAAACGATATTCTTGAATAATAAGTTGGGAAGTTGATTAACTTAGTACAGAGTCTATGGTGACCAGCGTGACGTTACTCGTCATTTGAAAATGGCGCGAATGTGTTTTCGGTAATGTCACGTGGACAGAGTCGTGCTGGTGCGTGGGAGCTGGGCAGAGCTCAGTTTGATTTGAGACACCGACCAAGACACACATCCAGCACGAAACTGTCAGTTACCTAGACTTGAGTTGTTTTGTGATTAAGATTGTTAAGTGAGGTTATTACTGCAATGAAGATTGCTATTCTACGTTATGAACTCTGTACCACAAAACCCCCATCGGTGTCAGCTCATCGCTCAGCCATCGCTGACGCCGACATCAGAAGTGGGATAAAGAACTTATTGCTTCCAACTTTACTGGCGAGCTTCACCGAGATGTGATGAGATCTTCGTCGTGATGCACCAGAAGAACAAGATGCAGTGATCGAAGCCTGCTTGCTACATCGGGCTCCATCAAGAGAGTATGGGAGGTGCAAGATGCGAGGCTCCTGCAGCGCGGGTTAGCAGCGCGGCGGCGCGCGGGCGGCAGCGCGGCGGTGCAGCGTGGCGCAACTACAGATGTGCAGTTGTGCATGAAATAACTGGTATTTTCTGGTAGTAACAACAATCCGGTGAGTCGTGTAATTTTTGTTTTGATTTCGGTAGGTACCGGATGTTGTCTTGCTAAGTTGTACTATAGTTGCAATTTTAGAGGTCAATGCGAACGTTTGTGTAAAGGGCATACCTAGGTAGTACCTAGTAGTACCTACAAACATAGACCTAGTACCGAACGAATTATTTACGAAGTTTTAAATAGTGGCAATAGTTTATTTTACATGCGGGTAGCGCGTACAATAAGATAATTAATCATTTCAAATAGGTGTGTGATGGTAATGATCGTTCGAGAAATGTTTTAAGGAGGGTATCGCAATCAACAAAATGTTTGTTGGTTATTTCGAAACAAAAATGTGTGGTGGATTATGGGTGTTAACCCAATCAGTTCTTTGTTTTAAAAGTGTCGATACCGCGGGTATGTACAGAGATCCTATGATTACTTTACGTTATGAATATTGCCATAATTTTAATTAGGGAATGGTTTATTGTGCAGGGGTTGAGTACCTCTTGTGAATTGAGAATTAGACTTCAAACTCAAACCTTATCGTCTATAGGCCAACTTACAAACCCAACCTAGACAAAAGGCAATAAGTAGTGTCAAAGGTCAAAGGTCCAGGAACTATTGGATGCTTACGGCATGCGTTCGTGTCAGTCACTTTTTGAGAAAGCAATTCTTTCTCTTCTTGAAAACATCCACCATGTTAGGCGGTTCATTGGTTTTTCGTATAGGTTTTCGTTTTTTTTAATTTACCCTCACTGTTTTTATTGATGACTAGTAAACAATTTGGTCCATTTATTTGGAAATTGGGACACCGACAGATAAGATAACAAATAATTTCAATTTTACCGACTATACCTGGTTGATTAGTTTCTTATTATGAACTCTCAATTTAAATGAGATTGAAATTCAAACTGATGCAAGTGCGGCGCTATTCCCTTTATTTTGTAAATCGTATGGAAACCTTGTTGATATCACCACGGTATCAGAAAGTTGGTTATTAGCCTAAATTTAAATTGAGCAAAGATTAAAATCGGTTTGACCACAATATTAGGACCAGGTTTTTAAATTAGCTTAATGATTGTGTTTTAATTAAAAATGAGGATAGAAGTCAAATTAAATTAGATTCAATTATGAATGCCCCGATCACCAAGTTCCTTGAGAATTGAATGACATAGTTGATGACAGTGGTAGTGAAACCACATCTGGTTAAGAATAGCTTGTATACTCGTACTCGAAGCTTCGGACCGCACCTCATGACTAACATGTGGCGATGGGTCTATAAGGAATCGTTGGTGCGATGTCTGTCTGTGTTGGTGCACAGATTTTAATGAGTTGAGTATGCATTGTTTATAAATGATGATAAAGAGTAACAGAACTGTTAGAATTACTGTGTTGTAACTTATTGGTCGGACCTTTTCTAATGACTAGGTAATGTAGTGCGCAGTGCAGTTATTAGTAGTGTAGTTATTAGCAGAGTTCAATACCTACTGTGCTTAGACATGTGAAGTACCAATAGGATAATATCTCGTTAATTAATGACAGAAATTCATTTGAATAAACTTAAACCAATGTTTCACCGACTAGGCGACTGTCCAAGATAGTCGTGAGCGTCCATTAACTGAATTACAATCGCGATTAATGGGTGGTTTACCATTCACTCTGGTAACATACAAAAGTTCCAACTCGTACTCGTGTTGTTTATCGCTGTCCTTACCAACTCGATCTTTGCGAAGTAGAGATAGTATCGTACGACTATCCGACAGAGTAGTTCCCGCTTTTCTAACCTGTTTCTTCTTCTCGAAAAGCGTGATGGTTTCGTGTGTCTGTCCGTAGATGATTGACAGTCAAATTTAGATAGTAGGTACTTTGGGTAAATTCCCACTACCGTGTAAAGAGATCAAACTTCTTAGGTCAATGGTAATGAAAAACGTTTCTCTAAGTTCCGTTTTGATAGTACCTACTAAAATGAAACTTAAGTGTTAGTAACTTGGTTTACATTAAAAATGAAAAGCCTAGCTTAACTAAGCTTGACCCGAAGTGAAGGTTCTTTTAAACGCTTGCGGGCGACCAGTATGTTGTAAAGTCAAGTCGTAAGATGCCAACCTGTGAAGTTCAAACGAGTTAGAAGAAGAAAACAATGTTTCTGAGGGCAAAAGAACCTCAACAGACCTATGATACGCTTGTTGGCTTTCCGGTAAATCCGCATCCATAAGATGCAATCGCAACTGCATACGTTGTCGTTCAGGGCGTGATGAGCGGCTTGTGGTCTAGCGGGGACCTGGGCCTTGGAAAGAGACTATTTTGTACGGTCATGTAATGACTTGAGGGTCGCGGACTCTGAGGTGATAACGATATGGGTGGCAGTACCGAATTGTCAATAGCTATGGCAGGGCCATGAGTAGTGTGCTTATTTTTGAAATTTGATAATTATGAACTTTCCGTGTTTAAGTTCTAAAAATGGCTTAGTTAAAGTTCGTTTAGTTATTGTGAGTACTGAGTAGTCATTACTAGGTAATGATTATCTGTAAAGTTTTGGAATACATTTCATCTTACTTAACGTATACTCTATGGATTAAGTGTGAGGGTTTGGTGACCGATCCAGTTGCGCCGGAGCATGTAAGAGGTGCGCGTGGTCTGCTTTTTATGCGCAGGATATCCTTTCCGAGGGGTAGCACTTACGCGGCTGAGATGGTTAGCTTCTGGGGTTGGATCACAAGCCGATGGCCTGTGTGGCAATGACTAGCCTGAGTGGCAATGACCAGCCTATGTGGCAATGACTAGCCTGTGTGGCAATGACTAGCCTGTGTGGCATTGACTAGCCTGTGTGGCGATGACTAGCCTGTGTGGCGATGACTAGCCTGTGTGGCAATGACTAGCCTGTGTGGCAATGACTAGCCTGTGTGGCAATGACTTGCCTGTGTGGCAACGACTAGCCTGTGTGGCAGTGACGAGCCTGTGTGGCAGTGACGAGCCTGTGTGGCAGTGACGAGCCTGTGTGGCAGTGACGAGCCTGTGTGGCAGTGACGAGCCTGTGTGGCAGTGACGAGCCTGTGTGGCAGTGACAAGCCTGTGTGGCAACGACGAGCCTGTGTGGCAACGACGAGCCTGTGTGGCAACTGTGAGCCTGTGTGGCACCCGTGAGCCTGTGTGGCACATGTGAGCCTGTGTAGCACCCGTGAGCCTGCGTGGCACCAGTAAGCCTGCGTGGCACCTGTGAGTACCTATGTGTGGCACTCGTGAGCCTGTGTGGTACCTGTTAGCTTTAGCCTGTGTGGTATGTGAAAGTCTATGTAATACCTAGTATGTCGTGCATTTGCATAGCACTATCTTAGTACACTTTCAGTTCTAGTAATGTTATCGGTCTTAGTGACGATTCATTCTGCCTGGATTTGTTTCGATTAGAGGTGTCAAGGTTTGACATACACCCTTGGAAATTTAGTTGTGGTCAGAATGACCGAGTTTTGAAGTATGTCTAAAATGCGTGCGTGCGTGTGTTTTGAAGTATGTGACCAATACGAGCGTGCGTGCGTATACGTGTTCTGTGTGTGTGTGTGTGTTTATTTTTAGTAGACACGAGGACGTGTGATGGTCATGATGGCCGTGTCGTGGAAAACGATATTCTTGAATAATAAGTTGGGAAGTTGATTAACTTAGTACAGAGTCTATGGTGACCAGCGTGACGTTACTCGTCATTTGAAAATGGCGCGAATGTGTTTTCGGTAATGTCACGTGGACAGAGTCGTGCTGGTGCGTGGGAGCTGGGCAGAGCTCAGTTTGATTTGAGACACCGACCAAGACACACATCCAGCACGAAACTGTCAGTTACCTAGACTTGAGTTGTTTTGTGATTAAGATTGTTAAGTGAGGTTATTACTGCAATGAAGATTGCTATTCTACGTTATGAACTCTGTACCACAAAACCCCCATCGGTGTCAGCTCATCGCTCAGCCATCGCTGACGCCGACAAATATATAAGTATGTTTATCAGCTGTTTAGTACCCATAACACAAGACCTCAAGCTTAACTTGGGACTTAATGGTATTATGTGAATATTTGTGGAATATTTAATATTTATTAACCCAGGTCCTCAGTCTCAACAAAGACTAGATTATTTAGAACAAATAGAACTTGCAAAGACTAGATCAAGGCAGCTTAGAACTATACTCTTGATTCTGTATCTCAAACAGACAATTACAACAATATCGCAGAAGAAACGGCGCTGTAGAACTTTCTCGCTAATTTCGACAACAAACCGGATGTTTTTCAAATTGCAGCTATAAAAACATTAATGTACCGTGTAATCTAATGTAGGTATTCTAATGTTAGAAACATTGTTTTTATCTAGCTTATTATTAGATTCCTATTAATATCAATTACTGAGAAGTTTGTTTCATTGCTTCGTTGATGTAGTGGTCGCAAACGCTACTCCGAAGGAACAGACCCTGGGTTTGATAGCCTAATGCTATTTACTGAGCATTTTATTGTATAGACTGCCTCGTTGGTCTAGTGGTCGCAAGCGCTACTGCTGAACATGAGGTCCCGGGCAATTTCATATGAAAGAACCAACAACAATTTAGTCCGCTAAAAATCAAGATAAAACATCTGCACTTTTGAAGAGTGACAGAAAATGATCTTTAGCAATACGTCGGTCTAATGTTAAGCTACACTTTACTATTGCAATGTGCCATAGGATATAATATCTCACCCTATGTAGCCTTCATATTATAATTAATTGTAAATTTTAATGATATACAATATAGATTTTATTCTGTTCCATTCTATCTTAAGCTAGGGGATACACATGCCTGCGGCTTGCACACTAGCATACCAGCTCCTTGTACGTGCCAGCTACTCATAATATATGTAAACGCTAACTGGCATGCCAGTATTAGGCATGCAAGAAGCTAGCACAACATTTGCGTGCCCGTTTAGGGGCTGGATGCAAAGGGTTGCTAAAATGTTGTGTGCCAGTTACTCGTACATGCCAGTAACTTTCAATTCAGCTACTTTTCCGATTTACTGGCACATGTGGGGATATATTTACGGTATAGGTGACTTCCATGCGGGCAGAGTCGCAGGCAGAAGTTGCTACTAAAATAAGCAGAACATTTTTTGCCTTCACACTTACATTAGCAAAAGTTTTTTTTTTGTGTAAACACAAGCCGGGTTTTCCTAATCCTTCCGGCTCTTGATCTTATGAAACTTTCATTCTTACTTCGAATGAAATCGATTACGGTATGTGTGTGTACATAAGAAAGTAATCAGAAGGACCAGTTTTTGTTTTAAGAGATATCAAGTCTGCCCGCACTGGTCCCGCGTGGCAGATTACGGTCCACTTCTTCTCACAGAAAGAAGATGTCCCAGAAGTGGGTACATTATTGTCTGATTACGTTGTTGTTGTGATATTAAGCCTAAGCTCACATGGTTTTAATATAACACCACGTTTAAATATATGGATAAATGGTAATTACGTGTACCTGGTGTATCATGCTACATTTGTGTATGCAAAAATGTGATATATTAATAAAAAATACTAGCCTGTTATAGTCCCACTGCAGAGGAAAGGGCTCCGCTCGTTCAGAGAAAACCCGAGATTTGATCATCACGCTCCCTCAACGCACGTTGGCTACTTCAAACTTATATCAACTACTAGTCAACGCGCGACGTCACATGGTTTTGCCAGCGTAGTTTCCGTTCCCGTGGGATTTCGTGGATAAAAAGTAGCCTATGTTACCCGGGAATAGTGTAGCTTTCCAACTGTAAAAGAATCTTTCAAATCGGTACAGTAGTTTTTAACTTTGTTCGTTACATAAAAAAAAGTATAGGATTCCTTTTTACGTGTTCATTTACAAATGTCAAACATTAATCTTTAAGAGTTAGAAAACTAATTTGCGAAATATTACGTGCTGTGAAGTAGCTGTCAACAACTATACACGGTGTTTTTTTAGTCGTCTGAATAATTTTTACAGGTTGTTCTAACCATGAATAATAGTATGTACAACTTTTACTATGGGACCAACTCGGAAATCACGAAAAAAAAACGGCTGTTACATACAAAAGTTCGATACCTACTCAACAAAAATGTATGAAACAACCGATTTTTGATGTATGGTTCACTAGCTAAGTTTATTTACTTTAGGATCAGTACCCTAAGTGCGAGTTGTTTTTACGCTAACGCGATCGAAACGTTTAGCGCGTTTGGCTGTCTGATTAGTGAAAAGCTTGGAGCGGGCCAATCGGAGCGCCGAACGTCATAAACGTGTCGATCGCGTTAACGTAAAACAAACTCGCACTTAGGGCACAGCCCCCCTAGCCAAGTTACAAACGATTCGTATCTATTCTCTTTCTACAATCGAGAACGCCTCACCTTTCGCTAAGTCACGTTGTCAAAACAAAGGGATTTGAGGCGTTCTCGATTGTAGAAGGAGAATAGATACGAATCGCTTGTAACTTGGCTAGGGGGGCAGATAGGACTCCTTTAATAGTTGTTCCAATACTCAAAAACCAGCTGGTAAATTTTTCTGGTCCTTCTGTCCTTGTATGCCATGCGCATCTATTTTTGTCGGACGAAGGTCACTCTCAATAAACAATACGGTGAACAGGTGTACGCGATGCGGTGCGTGTGTGTTTCATTAATTATGTATTTTAACATTATTTCCATTGAATAACGAATCGTTTGATGCGGATGAGATCTGACCTTGATAACGTGTTCAAGATTGACTTTCGTGGGTGTTATAGAGAAAATGTAATAGGATGTTTGTATGGATTCTATAATTGACTGGCTGTTAAATGGCGTTGTGTGAAAAGTTGTGGAATATTTATTATTATAATTTGATTTGTAATTAATTAGGTACCAAAAGTTTACGAAAAAAAATCTTTTCTGCTTTGGGGTCGGTTTTCAGTCTAACCTGATTTGTTTGAATAAAGAAAAAACTCCAGGCGTACATATTAATTATAATTATAGAAACAATTAAAAAGCAATTGTGACTCGCGTAGATCTACGTTCCGGTTTATGACGGGTTAAGTAACCAAAAGACCTGCGCGAGGCCAAAAAGCCTAGATAAGGTTAAGCACGTTTTTATTATTATTGATAGGCATGCGTTTGACAAGTAGCTCAGCTGATGGTGGTCGGCGATGAAGCACGCTTGCCTAGAAGCAACCTGTTCACTCTTGACTTGAAGACCCCTAGGTTGTAGCTATCAGGAAACACCGACTCCGGCAGGGAATTCCACTCCTGAGCTGTACGCGCAATGAATGTGTTCCCGAAATGTTGAGTTTGTATGGGTGGAATGTCAACCATGTACCGGTGGCGCAGTGCCGTACGTTTAGGCGATTGACACACTGCCACGCACCACGCAGCGTAGCGCGTGAATGCGTGTTTTAACGTTGCTTGTAAGTATCTCCGTTTGTATAGAAAACACGCACAGTCCAACACACAGAAAATGCATTCATTTCAGTTCAGAGACACGCAACCAGCAGCGTGATGCGTGGCAGTGCGATAATCGCCTTAGAGGTCCGATGATGGATAGGGCTTCGAAGGGATTGTATCACCGTATGGTAGCCCTTAAAGTTATAGTTTGTAATGTTTTATGGTGTACAATAAAGAGTATTATATTCTATTCTATTCTTGGCGGAATTAAAAAGGGCTTGGAGAATTAAAAATGACGATGACACATGATATTTAAAGAAAAACAATAAATAGCGCAGCGCTGTTATTCTTACAGGGCTCGCAGTAATAATACACTTGGTGTAGGTACAATAGATGTTAGAATCCATTGTTTCGTAGAGCATGTGAAATCAAAAGATTACTAATTCCGTACATAGTATTGATCACAATGTTGACCTATAGTATCTGATAATGCTATCGGTAATGTCAACTGATAATACTGCTAACATGTGGATTAGATTCAAAATGCTGGGCGGTTTTGTTAAACAAAGGGCTATTTAAATATATTTTCACAAAGAACGACTTTAGACTAGTCCTTGGCAAAGAAGAATAAATTTCACAGAGACTTTTGACTAAATTTTGCTGTAGAACACTACGGGGTATATTGCGCTACAGCTGCATTGTGCAATATGGTTAGAAACTTTACTGTGTTGCAAATATTTAATACCTCTGCGAGCTCTAATGATCTTTGTCATGTAAACGTTTATAGGAAAGCGTTAATAGTTATTAGTTACATTGGTGTAATAGACAGAATACCTACTGCTTCCAACTGGGCAATTTCAGATGTAAAAACCCAATAATTCCATGACCGACCCGAAAATCGCATCCATAACCTCGTACTCAGCTTTAGCGCTTGCGACCAATAGACCATCGAAGGAGATATATTTTATCAAATAGACTATTTTAAGAGCTCGTTTCAATTTCAATAAAACCCGTGAGACTTTTTAAATTTTTTATGTCGTTACTAAACTTATCTAAGAAATCACTGACATCGGTGAAGGATAACTTAGGGCGAGGCCACAACACTGCGATGCGGCGCCGTATTGCGAAAACGACGACGCCCACATCAATACAACGAAATACGTAGATTTTTACGATGTGACGCGACGCCGCAACGCAGTGTTGTGACCTCGCCCTTAGAGCTCTTACACCGAGCTCTTACACCGAGCTCTTACACCAGTATAGGAGTCACTTGGTCTGCCGCCGAGTCGTGACGACGGCAGCAATAGTTGCCTCTGCCGTTGGCAACATACCGCCCGTGTGTAAGAGCTCTTAGACTTATACATGTAAGTACCTAAGTCTGACATTGACAACTCACTTTGATCAAGTGTAGCGATTAATGCTTGTGTCTTCTCTGTAGAAAAAACCCCAAGAGCAATGTATTAATTATTTTGTTAAGCTAGAATATGGGTAAAATTTAATACGCATATGTAGCTAAAGAATGCAGTGATACATAATACCAAAGGTAAATACTACGCTAAAGTTGGTAAGATCGGTTGGAGCAAGCAAAATAATAAAAGTCTGTAAAAGAAATATACACGTATATTTTTATAATACTAACATAAAATTCACAAACAAATAAAACAAGCAGTGAAAAGATACATTATTGAAATAAATGGAAATAAAATACAAACTACGGAACATCTACTTACGTGGAAGAATTATTCAAAATGTGTTTTATCAAAAAAAAAAAAATCAAAATCAAAAGTCATTTATTCAAATTAGGCTGAGGATCAGCAGTCAGCACTTTTTGAACGTCAAAAAATACATAAGACAGTCCCCCAAAACGCCCGCCCTTCGCGACTTCCTAGTTTTTTTACTTTTCATTCATAATTTTAACTTTGAAATTTCGGTGCATTCTAAAAAGACGTAAGCGCCAAATGACGTCATTCATACGGTGGAATGGTGATACATCCTTTGCTTTACTGTGATATTTAAAAAGAAACTGTTACTTTGATGTTACTGTCATTTAGCAGTTGTCAATGTCATACATTGACATTAGATATGTCTTGTTTGACATTAGATATGTCTTAAATTGTTTGACATTCATTTTTTTTTTCATTGTTTTGAATTGTTTGTTTGACCATAATGGATCATTGCTGTCTGAAATTAAATAAATTATTATTATTATTATTATTATTAGATAAGTCTTGTTTGACATTAGATATGTCATGTTTGACATTATGGTTTTATCTTAAAAATTAGTTAGCTTACGCAAAGGTAACTTACCTCGTACCGTGTAAGTGACGTTATCGTATATTATTGGGTTTTTTTTTCTCAGAAACTAAGCAATCATAAAAATTTGAAAAAATATGTATTTGAACTCCGCATACAACAATGAAGAAACGATATTTTTGTTTTAGGGTCATGAAATGTTGTCAAATGGAAATATTACAAAATTTTGTTTGAAATCTAAGATGGGCCGGTATTAGGTAGCGTTTTAAGCAAAAAAATGAACACTACTTAGATAAGATGAAAAGTTAGGGTGAAAATTGGTCCTTAGTGCCGAAGTCTTAGATCAAAGAGTGAGCAGTTTAGGTTCAGTCAACTACACGTATTTATAACGAAGAAAAGTATAAGACGGACTGCCTCATTGGTCTAGTGGTCGCAATCGCTACTGCTGAGCATGAGGTCCCGGGTTCGAACCCCGAGTCGGTTAATGTGTTATTGAGTTTTTCCATCTGGAATTTCTCAGTATCAGCCCGGAGACTGGATTAGTGCCCGATTGATGGCAATAGGCTCTTGTACCCATACGTCGGTTGAGGAACATTGTAATGGTTTGAGGGCCGAGTCATACCCGAATGGCAGCGAAGCGGCCAGCAGTTTCAGTGCCATATAATTAAAAACGCTATGTTAAGATTAAAGTGTTACCAATTCAGCTAATAATGCCTTTTACTTAATTTTATGAACTCTATAGAACAAAGACTGCTTTTAAGGGCCAAACGAAAATAACATTGCAGGCACTTCTACTGAAGATAACTCTCAAATCTATCTATATGATATTACTATCAATTTTAATTGGCCCGTTGGTCTAGTAGTTAGTGTCTCTGACTGCTATGCCGGAGGTCGAGGGTTCAATTCCCACCCAGGACAATTATATATGTGATGATCACGATCATTTAATTTTGTTCTGTGTCTGGGCGTAATTTATCTATATTAAGTTTTTGTTTATATTTAGAAATTTATAACTACGTTTATCCGCTGTTTAGTACCCATAACACAAGCTCTGCTTAGCTTGGGATTTGGGTGTTGAGTAAAAGTTGTGAAATATTATTATAAATATCGGGATTTATTTTGAAACTGTCTAAACATTCTCAATCGTACCAAACCATCAAATGCGGAATATCTACTATTAACCAACTATGACAAAACCAAAATGAGGGTTAGGAAATAAGTATTACATTTGAATGGGCGAAATGAAAATAAGCTGAAAAAAGTAAATTTCCCTAGCCGCTAGAACACAGTTTACCTTTCTCAACCAATATAATAAACTTTGTACCACAAAACCTTGAAGTTTCACTAAATCCTTCCAACAACGAGTAGAAAGGCATTTTCCTCCGGTTTACCCAAAAAGTAACTAAGTTAACTTTTCTCGTTTATATTTGGGGCCCGATTTAAACTTTTTCTTACAGCATTTATATCTCAATTTCGGTAGAGTAAAATGTAGTTGTATTTGCTAAAGTAAGATTCATTCCTATACGTAGACTGAAGTTTCTAAAAACATTATCAAGTCTTTAGTCAATGTGTTGTCGAATCTGTGACTGGTTTTATGTAATCATTATCTGCCTAGCTTGTTTCCATCAAAGAGATTTAAGATATGTATACACCACTAATTTTTAACCGACTTCAAAGAAAGGAGGAGGTTCTCAATTCGGTTGCATATTTATTTTTATTTTTTTTAGGGTTTGTTACCTTAGTACTCCGTCATTTATGGACCGATTTTCAAAATTCTTTTTTTGTTTGATAGGGTATACTAACAGATTGGTCCCATTTGTATCAAAACTCATACCTGATGAGGGATCTTCGAGGAATTGAGGGAACTCCTCAAAAAATATAGGCACACATGCACCGATTTCAACATTTTTAGTAACAAATCAAGCATTTTCATTTAGAAAGTATCATTTGGTGAAGAAAAACTGATAAAGAAGACAGGCAACGGAACTCTTCAACGCATAACAGCAAATTATTCGCGATTGCTATAGTCAGATGTCTATGCTGAGCTTTTGTATTTCCACAACATAACATTACGCCATTCTATTTTAAAAGGGGCCGGCAGAGATGTACAGATTAATGTTTAGAGATAGAACTTCTTTAGCAATTGTTATCCAATTTCAATGATTCTTTCAAGTTTTGAAAGACTTTCTTTACATACAAAGAAACTAAAAATTACAAAATAAAAACTTTTTTTACAAAAAAAACAACCGACTTCTTAAAAAAAACTAACAGGTGAAAAATAACTCCAGTTTCGGAAGTCGGTGGCCAATAATAAACGAAACAAAGCCACAGACTTCCGAAACTGGAGTTATTTTTCACCGGTTAGTTTTTTTTTAAGAAGTCGGTTGTTTTTTTGATTACTTAGTACAAATACTGAAAGGGCTTATTCTAGACGGTGTTCTCATTATATTTATAAAGTCTCAATAAATAATATTCATAAACAGCAAAATTATTAGCGTTTGTTAATATCCCAAAAAGTCACCCAATTTATGGAAATACTGTACACGTATATAGGCTATTCATGACATAGGTATTCATTAATCGTCATCACTTGCTCAAGTTCCCGTGATCGACCGGCCTGTTGGTCTAGTAGTTAGTGATCCTGACTGCCATGCCGGAGGTCGTGGGTTCGATTCCCACCCAGGACAAATGTTTGTGTGATGAGCATGATCATTTGTTCTGTGTCTGGGTGTAATTTATCTATAATATGTATGTATTTAGAAATATATAATATGTTTATCAGTTGTTTAGTACCCATAACACAAGCTCTACTTAGCTTGGGACTAGATGGCGTTGTGTGAAAGTTGTGAAATATTTTTTATGTATCTCGCTCAAGCATTAAGTTTAACTAATAATAATAATAATAATATAATAATAAAAAGCTTCTTTATTCCATTACAAAGTATTATACATAGCTATTTGTTTTATTTTATTAAAGTATTGCTGCCCTTGCAATGGATCCCTTTTGGGTGAAAGCCTCCTCCATCCTCTTCCAGTCCTCTCTTTCTGCACCGAGATTCCACCAGTTCCTGCCTGCAACTTCTATTATATCATCTGCCCACCGTTTCTTTGGTCTTCCAACTTTTCTTTTCCCCAGTGGGCCAGACCACTTTGTTGACTGTGAGGTCCACCGTTTGTCTGCGTATCTTGATACGTGGCCCGCCCATTGCCACTTCAGCTTCAAGGCTTGTTTAAGGGCATCTGTTAGCTTTGTCTTCTTTCTTATCTCTTCGCTTTTTACTTTCTCTATTCTTCTCAGTTTCAAGATGCTCCTTTCCATAGCTCGTTGGGTTGTAATTATTTTATTTTTTATTTTGTTTGTATAGACCCATGTCTGGCAGCCGTATGTTAGGCTTGGAAAAATGGGAAGTTTAACTAATACTAATATTTAAAAATTGAATTCCTTTTTTTAACCGACTTCAAAAAGGCGAAAAAAGAATTTTGAGAATCGGTCCACAAATGGGGGAGAAATCAGGTAACTTATTATATTTTTTTTATGTATGTTACCTGATTTCTCCCCATTTGTGGACCGATGCTCAAAATTCTTTTTTCATATGAAAGAGTATACTCCTGAGGTGGTCCCATTTTAATTTGGTGAAGATCTGGTGCTGATCTTCGGAGATATACAACGGAACTCTTCAAAAATAAACGGCAAATCTGTCGTGATTGCTGGAATCGCTTGGATGTTTATTGTTTATACAACATCATGACGTATCATCACGCCTGTATACTCTGAGGGGTACGCAGATGTGTACAATATACCTAGATTTCGACAGTTAGGTGTGTTAATTTACATTTATTAGGGATAAGTGGATAACCCTTATAACATGACATGTATTGTTAACAATTAACAATATAAAACAAATTCATGGCAAATATTTGTATGGGAACAACTAAAAATGGAAAAATAAAAAACTTTTTAGCAAAAAATAAAACCGTCTTAAAAAAACACTAAACGGTTTAAAATAACTCTAAATTCAGAAGTCGGTGGCCCATCATGAATAAGACAAAACCACCAAAGCCACAGACTTCCTAATTTAGAGTTATTTTACACCGTTTAGTGTTTTGTTTTTACTTTTGATTACCTACACAAATATGATCAGTAACAGGTAAACAGCCTATTTTTTATTGTACTAATTAAAAAAAGTGGTGTAGGTATAAGAGGGGATTTGCGAAGAAAAATGTCATAGAAAAACTGTGGTCCCATGAAACGCCATGGAGCATAATATAGCAATATCGGAGTGGCAGCGGAGCGTACTAAACTAGACCAATCGACTTGTCTCCACTAGGATACAAACACCTGACGAAATATTTGTTAGCGAAGTTCTGTCTATAGTTAGTAATGAATGTCTTTTTATTACCTTGTTAATTTTAGCTTTCTTTGTCATATTTCCTGTAAGTAAGGTGTTTCAACCAACCTACATAGTTTTCTTTCATTTTCTTCAAAATAGCGCATGTAATTTTGTCATGGGTGGTTAAATATTTCACCGGAACCAAACAGAGCAAAGTAATTCGACTTGGTAGCAGAACATACTATTACAGTGGTTACACGCTAAAATCACCGAAAATACCCAGCAACAGGTAACCACAGGTTTCCTATATTTAACCTGCCAGCAACCTTGAACTACGGAGGTAACCACAGGCTTCCGTCTCTGTTACAATATTGTGCTGTTTATGTAATAACTAACTGTTGGTGCTAATGGTTGCTCCGGGTGGATTGTGGTTGCCGGACTGGTGTTTTATGGGGACATGGTGTAACACATTAATAACAAAGTTTGTAAATAATTTGTGTAATTTATTTCCTACCAGCTGTTTACCGCGGTTTCATCCTCAAAATTCGTATAATTCCACGGTTTTCACAGCGCACGCCTAAAAACCTCGCCGGTGGCAGAATTTTATCTGACCAATTTGTAATTTTTTGTTATATTTTGACATATTTACACAAAGGCATTGTGTGAATTTGTATGGAAATACTAATTTTATAAAGATTTTTTTCTTTGTTTGGAGAGATTTAACTCAAAAACTACTGAACAGATATAAAAAATTCTTCCACCATTAGAAAGCTACATTATCACCGAGTAACATGGATATATGCTATTATCAAAACTAAGAGAGGGTCGAAGCTATTTTAAAATATAAAGAGAAACGTATGATGCGGACATAGTCACAAGCGAAGGGCTAGCAAATAATAACCGTAAATGTTAATAAGATTTTATCAATGGCTAATTGTTTGCCATGGAAATGCAATCCACAATTCCACACAATGTATCTTTCCACTTACTCATAATACAAACTTGTGCTTAAATTTCAAGGTATCCTTAATTAACGAAATTAAACAACGTACCTATGAACTTCTTGATAGTAATGGTTAATGTAATCCATATAGTCATATAATTTAATATAGGTCTAAAGTAAACCTATGCCAGTAAGAAATCTAGAAAAATATCCGGATTATACTGGTTGATGTATCAAGCGTTTACTTTTAAGAGGAAAGCCTAAATTTATATAATACTCATAAGGATATTCCACACAATATATTTATTTTCTTCTATCTATACTCGTAACTTTGGTTTATTTTTCCATTTTAAAGATTTTTCTCGCAGATTGGTCGACACTTTGCGAGATCAGGCTAGTTAATTTTTAGACCAAAGAATAGGCATTGCCATATTACGTGGCAATGTTATCAGTTTTCTGGGAAACTTTTCGAATGACAATTATACGGAAAAGTTGTTCTAAGTTTTTTTTTTAATATTCCTCCTTTTTGTTTGTTTCTGCTCATGCATATAATATATTGTTTACCTATGTAGTTAGTTTTAGATATTTAACTCTACAGTATATATTTATACAGTAAATCCATAACACCAATCTGCTCTATCAAGGTTATTAAATTTAACCTTCGGCATACCTGGTGACAGAATATCACACTGTATGTCTAGTGGAATCCGTAAAACAACAAGCATGTGATACAGCAACGAAGTAGACTGGTGAAGGTCTTCGGATGATATGCAACAATCAGTTTCTGAGATTTGTGACGTATTTAATGTCATAGTTACGGTAGAGTAGGTCTATCAGACCCTACTAAACATTCCAACGCAAAATGAAGACCGTACGTGCCGTTCCCACGTCTAAAATAATCCGTTGGAATGACAAAAGTATGTCTAAATGTATCAAAAAAGATAGTTGTTTTTTTTTCGTAAAATGTACGAAAATCACCTATTATGTTCAATAAGGCACGCGTAAAAGTAAACGTGGACGAAATAGAACGAGAAATTGATGAGAGTGAACAATGTATCTTTCCACTCACTTGTTGTGTAGCCGAAGTCGTCTTCTTCTTCTGGATCCGCTTCCTTCTCTTCTTTGCTGCGTTTCACTGCTCCGGCAGAAGCTCGATCAATCTACAGGGAAAAAGGAAAACAATAATCTTTAGAACTTCTTAAAACTATCAGATTAATAACTATCACATATAATTTCATTAAACTACCACAACATTAAACTATCACATATAATCTGATTAATGTATACAAAGTATTGTAAAAACTATTTTAAAAGAGTAAGTATGGAGTTTCTTGCCCATTCTTCTCCATACAATGCTACCTTTTGGAAGGGGCAACTAGAATCATTTTTTTAAAGTTAATTTTTGTTTGACGTTCAAAAGTGCCTTAGAGGGGCCTAACTGAAATAAATGGTTTGACTTTGTCTTTGAATACATTATTAACATACTAGCACTTTGTCCGCGTGATTTCATACTTTAACAGCCCCACAAACCCCCCTTCGTTTTCGCCTCTGAAACTTACAACAAATGTAGCTTTCTTTTGGTAAAAGAATTTTCAAAATCGATACAGTAAATCTAGAGATTACTCGCTATTACCTGACAAACTAAACTTATTTGTAATAATAGTGTAGATGAGTAACGAGACCAATATTTCTTGCCCCGTAAAGAAAAGTTGGTTCTTGTCTTAGATCAGTTGGCTTACACCCAAAGAGGGGTCAATTTCATTATAAAATACTCTTTATAATAAACCCAGCGTCGGGACTATGCGTATGTATAGACGCGAGCGTATCAAGTTACCCCAAACTGTAATTTTTTTCCCAATTGAACTGAACCTTACTTCTATTTGAAATAAAGTTGAAAAACTATCAAAGAAATTTGATACATTGGAGTAGTTAATGTGCTGATCTCTGTACCTATCATCACTAATGAAGCAGTGATATCCTAGTGGTGTGACCGGCGGATTGTCAAATGATAGGATTCGAGTTCAAACTCAAGGTCACCTCTGTAACTTTTCGGATTCATGTGCGTATTGTATAACTATCACTTGCTTAAAAAACGGTGAAGGAAAACATCGTGAGGAAACTGGCATGTCTGAGAGATATTTCTCGAGGGCATGTGATGCTAAGTCAGAGGCCTAATGGGCGGCATTAAACTCTGACACCCGCAGGCCTAGCCGTATTACAAATTCTATTTCTATTCTATTGCGACAATAGAAAGAAAACGGCGTATATGGAATCAGCTGTTTGTCATCTGCCAAGTGTTAACAAGTAGAATTTTGTAATATGGCTGAAAATTCCCTCGACAGTTGACAAACAGCTGATTCCATATGCGCTATTTTCTTTCTATTGTCGCCTTATCGATAACGATAATAGAAATAGAATTTGTAATATGACTAAGCCTGCAGGTTAGTCACTAACCACACGATAAGAAGATCACTATTGCCCTTACTCACCTCGACTCCCTTATCTGAGTAAGTCCTGCCTTGCAGCTCCCTCTCATCTTCCTCATCACTACTATCCGAGTCATCCGAATACACAGGTTTAACGGTGTCTTCTGATGGTGTGGAGTCGACTGGCTTCTCTGGGTCGCCTTCTGCTTCCTTCTCTTCATCAGCTTCTGATGTTACTGTTATCTGCACAAAAGGGATATTGGTAATTGGAGTAAAGCTGTGTTTTTTATTTCGAAAGTTATTTTGAATGCCTTAATAGCCAAAGATTTTGGTCTTGCTGCTGTTTGTTTATTGAGTATTATATTCCTTTCTACATACTCATAATCTTTTGCCTTTTGCCACTACTACGATTCCTACATACTTAATTTGCTTCGTTTACGTTTAAACATCCAAGCATACAGGTACAGCGTTTGCAAGTACTACGCACAATTCTCTTTATGTTTTTTCTACTTCTTATAAATATATTTAATGTTAATGTGTTGACAGCTTGTAGTCCGGACCCTTATTAAAGTATACAATCAGAAACTTACGTTTTATAGTACGTTCGCGTTAAGAATGCAGTAAAGTTATCATTATCCGTCGGCCTAGCCCCGCCCCCTAACCAATCAAATCTTTTAAAATTATTTTTTATAAATTCATTAAACTTAATCTTTTAAAATATAATTTGGATTTCACAACACTGTGGAATACACCTTTATCTTGTAGTTGAACTGCATTTTTACTGCATTCTTAACGCGAACGAACTACAGTTATCTATCTATCTATCTACTATAGAGACTCATTGACCAAAACATTACGGGCAATGACAGCATATTCATGTACGATTTTATATTTTTTTACGAGATAAACAAGATATGGCATCATATTAATTTGTCATTGTATGTATGAGGCAGAGGGTAAACTTGTAACATACAAAAAATGTAATATATAATATATAAAAAAATAAACTTTGTTCATAAACGAGACTATCATCCCTTTCAGCAATTAATTTTAAACATTTGTAATATCTGACTTATGTCTGTCTGCCATGATTTAAGGGGTAATAAAAAGTTGTTGTGTAGCTAGCAATAAATTTTACCTGTACCACATTTACTTTGAAACATAAAGTTTATTTTCACGGTCGTCTTTATTTTATGGAATTACACTGCATCGGCAAGCAATCACGTTTGCTTTAGTTTATTGTCAAATTGAAAGCAATTTTTATGTCCCTATGGTAGTGTAGTACAATTGAATGTTTGGGAAAACTAGATTAGGTTTTACCAATTCAAAATTGCCTTATTCTGCTTTTTAAAACATTTTATTAGTCTGCTCGGCAAATCATTCATTGGCTATGGATACTCAATTTTTGACGTGACAACGTCCAATAAATCGATGAACGCCGGCTGCACGCCAGGAAAAGCATGACTCATTGTAACGTTACGCTAATTGTAACATTACGCTTATTCTAAGGTTTCGCTCATGGAAACGTTACGATCGGCGTAAGAGCGTCGCGCGCGCGCGTATTACGAGTAAGACGTTGCTGTCAAACCATCTTTCATACACCAACTTTACAGACAACCAATTTTTTTAGTAAAATCTTAGTATTAAACCATTTTTATGTATGTGTTTTTCTCAGCAGTAGAGCTTGCGACCCCTGGACCGGAGAGGCAGGCAATCTTCGCTTCTTTAATCTACATTCATCCCATCCCAACCATCGATTCGAAAATACGAAGAATACCTACATACTTGTAGAATGAATACTTCTGGAATAGTTACCTTGATCTCATGTTGAGGTGTTTTGTTGTCCTTTTGTGGTGGTGCAGGGGATTTCTTCGGTGAAGGAACAGGAGAAGCGTGGGGTGGGGACGCTTCCACGTCGGAAGAGTCTGTGTTCTGTAAAGAAGATTATACTTTAACAGTGTTGATATAAAATTTAGATCGTTTAGAACAATTTGTGGTCTTATTAAGTAGGTAAGGTAGAAACAATATATTAAGTATGTTGCCAGCGGTTGGCTAAGGGTTTGTCAAACATGGCATTTTTCTAACTTGAACAGTCTCTAAGAAGAACAATTCTGATTGTGGAGGTCTGGCAGGCAGTCGCTCTATGTAAAACACTGGTATTCAGCTGCATCCGGTTAAACTGGAAGCCGCCCCCAACATAGTTGGGAAAAGGCTAGGCAGATGATGAAGTGCTAACATCTAGTAAGATTTTTTAATAATTTGTAGTCTGAAATAATTATATAATAAAGCAGATAATAGCGATAAACGACTTTCATAAAAAGCCGAACTTAAAACATAGTATAAATATTAATACAGTAGGACGACGCCTTTGATCTCTGGAAAAATGCCGACAACTTCTACACGCGTTAGACTTGAATAATACCTCCCGCACTACGAACATCGTTTTGTTCGCAGTGCGGGAGCGGCTTTCCCGCGTCTCGCCCCTCACACCCCGCACGATTGCCCTGTCTAGACGGCTTCGTCGGACGACTGTATGTTTTTAGACTGTGCTTAAACATTCTCAAATCTATAATAACGATGGCCATGTGTGATATAGACATACCCATGCCAGTAGACTCTGCACTGTGAGTGTGACGGTATCACCAGCTGCCTTGATGAGCTGCACCGCGCGCTCATGCTGAGCTGACCTCACGCATACTCCATCCACCTCCAGGATTCGGTCACCTGTCTGAGACAGAAATGTTGACGTTAAGACGACGTCGACACTTTGACAACAGGAATCATCCTGCTTGCTATCAGGGTACGTTGAATTAATTATAAAATTATGTCACTGCTAGATAACACTTAATTATTATGATTGATAGGCTCTTATGCGAAAATGTGGTCTACGATGAAGTATCCTTGCCTAGAAGTAACATATTCAGTCTTGACTTAAAGACTTCTAAGTTGTAGCTATCAGGAAACACCGACAACGGCAAGAAATTCCACTCCTTAGTTCACACAATGAAGGTGTTCCCAAAACGTTTAGTACGTAGTTAATTAATTTTTGAAGTGAAGGCACGATCAATTACTTAATTTACCGGTTAATTGTGTCGAGAAGTATTTCCTAAAACGTGTGTTTTAAAAAACATGTTCTCTGAAATTTGGATGTTACAGTATCACTATTTCAATAGCCATGGAACAGGCTATTTGAGAAAGTTTGTTTTTAGTACGTTAATAGCAATTCCAAAGTACAGCAGCATGTAGCAGCAAGTGCAGCAGTGCTGCTGCAGTAGTAGTACCTACTTGTAACTCTCCACAGTTCCCCGCGGGACTGCCGGGCACAACATTCTTGATGAATATCCCGAATATCGCCTTCTCTTCACCTTCATCACCATCGCGGTTGGAGATAATGTCAACCTGTGCAATAAAGAAATTTATTTAAAGGGATCTCTTGCTTCTATTACACATACAATAATACCAGCTTGGTACTGTCCCACTGCAGAGTAAAAGCCTCTTAAGTTATGGTGACTATCAAACGGGTTCATTTTGCGCTTCATCACATCTATAAGAGTGCGCATGACGTCATCCCAGATAAACACTTATAACCAATACGAAACTAGCTGTTTGACAGTTAATTGTTGAACACTTTGCCCGGTGTACATCTCTATGAACAGCTGTCAACAGAGATACGCTAGAACCCTACAGGTTTCTTTACAATGTTTTTTCGTCACCAATGTCTAAAATAAACTTAGAAAGTATCCAAAAATTCAACACTCTTGCATTACAACCATTAACACACACTATTGCACATCGACTCTTGCGAGTTCTTAAATGGTCATGCTTTGCAGTTACTTCGACTTTGGGCCTCATAAAGATAAAAAGATAAAGATACCGGGCTGGTATCCGCAACTCCACGTCAAAGCGCGTATTTTGCATATGGGCCATAATCTACAGTGCGAATTGGTAGATGTCACATGTCTTCGAATTTTTGGTTCTAAGACATGCCGGTTTCCTCACAATGTTTTCCTTCACCGTTTTTGAGCGCAGTGGTGATGAAATAAATTACACAAAGTAATACGCCTGCCTGGGTTCGAACCCACGACTTATTGTTCGTAAGTCGGGGCCGCCACCACCGGGCCACCGCTGTTCTGATACTCTTTGGGCCTCATACCTGTAAGGTACGATATTCGCTGTGCCATGGTATGATTAAGTCCATGTGCTCATGTATCATGGGATCATATCTTTAACCCTGCACCCACCTTGCCACCGACGATGCTGACTCCTAGCGGTGCGCCAGGACATCGCTTCAGTGTGACCTGTCGAGGCGAGCCCCATCTCTGCGCCGCCAACACGTCAGTGCGCCGCTCCGATGATACCGTCACCGTCATCGTCGGCGGGGCGAAGCTGTTGGATAATACACTGGTTAAATCACAGAAATTAAATGACGTGTACCCAAAGCACATTTTCTTTGCGGCAAGTATTTGCTTTTGCTTTTTCAAATTGATAGAAAACTACTTAGATTAAAAGCCTTAAAGTTGAGAAGAGGGGGCTTGTGAAGTCATTATTCAGTATAAACTGTATAGGTGACGTCATGTGACATTTTGTCTCGATGTATCGCCGTTATTTATAGATACCGTGAAAAAAAGAAAAAAAAAATTGTGTCGAATATTATCTAGGAATCTAGATAAGGCACTTAAAACTAAAATTTAGTCCACCAGCACATTATCCGCAATCATTTGTACTCAAATCTCTACATTTAGTGATTGATTTTGTAATCAAACAAGTTGTTGCCTATTGAATAGGTGATAAAACGCTTTGAAATGATAAGGTACCTATATACAAATATATGCTGACCCAAAGGACAAAATCACAAACAATTGTAGGTAATATACGCTGCAAGAGAAATATAGCAAGCATATCAATCTCTAGAAGGAATCTTGTAAGTGGACAACGCAACGGATAACTCCTTAAATTGGATAAGTGCTATATGTTACAATTGAGAGGAGCACGTTATGAGAGACACTAAGCGGGGTGATTCAAGATACTAAAGCGAGGAATACTGACGGTCACACACCTTCCAAGAATAGATTATTCAAGGATATCATGGACAATTTAGCCAGTTCGGTACTTGAAACCACTTGCAAAAGAAAAAATGAGGTAGTGGCTATATAATAATAGCCTCAAGAGTACATTGCAGGTAAGGCTACACTTGATAAAGTTTGTACGTGGATGGGTATTGATTCATTACAAATCAAGACTCATCTCTGCCTCGGAAAGCACGTAAAGCCGTTGGTCCCAGCTGTCATTTGTAAATCTTTGACAGTCGTTACAGAAGCTCGAAAGTCTGACAACCAGTTAAACCAAGGACTATCTGATTACCCAGCAACTGGGTTGTGGACGTCTGACATGCAGTCGCTTCATGTATAAACATGCATCCTAATAAACTGGACGCCGACTCCAACAAAGTTGTGGAAAGGCTAGGCAACTGGTAAGGTATTTTAAAGCGTCCGGAGAGGTAACCTACTTCATTAAACAAGTCTCAGTACCAATAATTGGAATTTGGTCCTTTTGTGTCGAATAGAGGAACGTGTAAATAGTTCCAATCTGTCGAACAAAACGTTCGGTCAATAAGATTTTTTACATTCTGGAAATCGAACAAGGTAAACACAAAAGACAGGGTTTCTGTGCAAATCAACTGTAGAGTGTGGACGGATTTGTAAAGAAAGCCGAGGTATCAAGGTTGCACGAATCAATTGGCAGGCTTAAGCCGAAAAGTGGATTGTATTGAAACCCTGGATCGTGATTCGAGAACGCTACAATGAAGTGGAGTTATTTGAGTACCTACGAATGCCTATTTAAAGTGTTAATTAGGTTTAACTCAATCTAAAGATCAGGCTGTTTGATTAATTAAATACACAACATCATGCCTGATCCTCAAAGCGTTAGGCAAAAGTGTTCCAGTAGGACACCCATATTTCACCAGTTATATTTAAGTCCCATGTAATAGGAGGCAAGCATATTACCATAAATCAGGCATAAATCCAGACTCCGGGATAATACTGTCAAATTCCGGACGGGCAAAACTCTATAACGCTCTTCCCGACCCGGGGGTTTAAACCCAAGACTTATGCCCAGCAGTAGTGCTTGCGGCCATTAGACTAACCAGGCAGTCAAGATTAATTATTAACGATAATCATAATTGATTTGGTTAAGGGAGTGAATTCTGTAATAAGAAAAAAAAACGTTTTAGTAATAAACAAAGGCTTATGTTTAACTTACCACCAGATATAGTAACAAATAGCAGACAAAAATAGTAAATGATCACCAAAATGAAACTCGCATTTTAATATAAAATTATAAACAAAGTTTTAACACTTTGCTATCCTATTTAAGTAAAATGACTCCAAGTAAATCATGAGTAACCCAAAAATAGTAAATGATCACCAAAATTAAACCAACATATTAATGTAAAATTATAACCAAAGTTTTTACATCTTGCTATCCTATTTAAGCTAATTTAACAACGCAGAAATTTAAAAAGCGTAGACGACGGGGCCTCCTATTTCTGTCTGCAGGGTTTAAAGGAACCTAACTAACCTAACGTCGGGATGCCCCAAGTCCGTATGTCAAGTGATTATGGGAGCAAACTCTTTGGGGTTTAAGCAATCCCGTATAAAAGAATTATTCATTTTGAACCAGTAGTTCCAGATATTACCTCCTACATACATTTCATTTGTTTTACACGATCATCCTATCCCCGTGATCCAACCAGTTGGACATAATTCCACCGTTGTACCACGGAAATAGTGCATTAATTTGCTCGCTAAGATTTGGTGATCATTTACTACATTTGGTGTTCGAATACAATTTAAAGTGCAGTCGTGACTAAAATAGCTAGTACTATTGTTATTTTAGACTTTATTTTTCTGGTGTCCAGTTTATATTTTTGGTAAAAGAACTAAGGGTATCAAAGCATTTTATGGTGGTCATTATATTTAATCCCATAAACAAAAGTATACCTGTGTCAATAACATCACTAATTCATGAAGTAGTGATGTGACCAACGGATCGCCAAGTCATAGGTCTCGAGAACAAACCCAAGCCTCGCACCTCTGTCTTTTCGGATTCATGTGCATATTGTATAATGGGCTATTTGACAAATTGAAAAATTGTATAATTGAAAAATTATTAAGCTATTTGAAAACATTTTTTTTCTGTTTCAAATTGATGAAAAACTGCTTAGATTAAGCGCATTAAAGTTAAGGAGTGGGGGCTTGTAACGTCATTAGCTAGCATAAACAGTAACTGTACCGGCTAGTGATGCCATGCGTCATTTTTACTCTATGTATCGCCGTTATTTTTTGATACAGTACGTGAAAAAAGAAAAAAATACGTGTTGAATATTTTCTTGTAGGTATTCTAGATGAGGGACTAAAAACTAAAATCTTGTCAAGAAGCTCATTATCACACGCTTTAAAAACGGTGAAGGAAAACAGCGTGAGGAAACGCCGAAGAGATATTCTCGACGGCATGTGAAGCAATGTTAGATTGCCATTGGTGATAAAACTCTGGCACAAAAGACACAAAAATTAAATTAAAAATTTAAAAAACCCCCATCGCAAAAAGTAAAACTTTTAAAAAGTTAAAAATAACACTTTAGCCATGAAATTTTACTTCACGTCGGGGTACCGCTTAAGTAAGGAATGTCCCTAGTACTTGTAGGTATTTAGTATGGGTTTGGGCGCTACGATGCCACAGACAGACAGACAGACAGACACACACACACACATAGCGGTGAAATTTATAACACCCCTCTTTTTGCATCGCGGGTTAAAAAGAAGATGAACGCTAGTCTTCAGCTAGTCTTCAGACAGTTTAATGTAAACAGTCGATATTAATATGAATGTAGAGGTTAACCGAACATACACAAAACGATATTGGTCCTATTATAACAGGAATCCATTAAATGAAACATCAATATAGCGGCGTCAGCGATGCGATGTATTAAACGTTCGTCCATTCAAACAAATTAAAACGGAATGGATTAAATGGATACCTGTCGACTGGCTGCCAGTACTAGAGGACAGTACTGGCGACGCCAAAAGTTGTTGGGACTGTACGAAATATTATAAGCTAGCAGACGTCACGCGGTTTCGCGGTTAGTTCCTGTTCCCCTAGGAATTCAGGGATCAAAAGTAGCCTATTTAATTTAAGGTGAATGTAGCTTTCCAATGGTGAAAGATTTTTTTAAAATCAGCCCAGGAGTTTTTGAGTTTATTCATTACAAACATTCACACACACAATTTTTTCTTTTTCATAATATTATAGACTAGCAGACATCCCGCGGTTTCACCCGCGTTGTTCCCGTTCCTGTGGGAATACAGAGATAAAAAGTAGCCTATGTCACCCGGGGATAGTGTAGCTTCCCAACAGTGAAAGAATTTTCTAAATCGGTCCAGAAGTTTCGGAGCCTATTCACTACAACCAAACAAACAAAGTTTTCCTCTTTATAATATTAGTGTAGATTAGAAAGATAATTGAGTATCAAGCTGTAAACGTTTTTCTTTGCTATTGTTTGTCAAGGAGCTTGTAGCTAAATAGTAACAGTCTCATCGGTCGATCGATGGTTAAGCTACGCTTGCCGAGAGACTTGACTTGAGATGGGTGACCATTTATTACATCACTCCGCCGTGGCGGGACAAACGGCTTTAATAATAATAATGATAATAATCTTTAATTCAGGCTATAAAAACCCATAGCAAGCAGCACAGTAATAAGAAATAAAAATAATATTTAAACCACACTCGGTTTATGTCGTGCTTCATTAAAGTGTCTGAAAACTATTCCAGCCGGCCAAAAGTCAGTACTGAGGAAGACTGCTTTATGCGTCGCAGGAATTTTAAGGATGTAAGACTCGAAGTTTGTAGTCCTACGTGCTGCCACTTAAATAAATAAATAAATAAATATTCCACGACTTTTTCACACAACGCCATCTAGTCCCAAGCTAAGCTAAGAGCTTGTGTTATGGGTACTAAACAGCTGATAAACATACTTATATATTTCTAAATACATACATATTATAAATAAATTACACCCAGACACAGAACAAATGATCGTGCTCATCACACAAACATTTGCCCTGGGTGGGAATCGAACCCACGACCTCCGGCATAGCAGTCAGGGTCACTAACTACTAGACCAACAGGCCAGTCACTTGAAGATCTATGACAGTAGTTACTGATAGTCAGAAACCTGAAAGTCTGACAACCAGTTTAACTAAAAGGTATTGTGTCAACCCAGTAACTGGGTTGTGGAATCCGACAGGCTGTTCCTCCACTTATAACAGCCCGTCAATTTGGCATAAAATTCTACTATCTTGTAAAAGCTTAAACAAGTCATGTTGACGAAAGTACAAGTTGCATACGTATCAATCACACAACGACGTAAGGGAGCGCCTCGTATCATATCTATATTCAGTCGTATGGGACTCGGATAACACACTGACACTGTAGGGTCAATGGTTTTTTGTTATAAGAATGGAATAGATAGTTTGTCAGTTGGGAAACAAACTTTGGTGATGTACTGCTTTTAGGAATTAACCTCCAAAAATATATGTTTGATCTTATGCTGTGTATTGGGCAAGTGTACACCTCAACAGAAATAGGAAATAGACCTAAGTAGGAAATTATTGTGTAACTTGTTTTGTTTACTATCCAATTACTAACACCTTTGTTATTTTTATGCTTGTGTGAATGACTAACAACCCTACTAACGCTGTATTTTGTAAAATCATAATATTGAGGAATGATGTGATAAAGCAACGTTGTGGTTTGAAAGAAGATGCAGTAACAAAAATTGAAAAGAGTATGCTTAGATGGTTTGGTCACGTTGAAAGGATGGATGAAAGGCGACTAACGAAAGGTATTTACAAGGCAGATGTAAGTGGGAACGCCGGGAGAGGACGCCCTAGAAGGACATACATAGACCTTATTGGTGAGGTTCTTCAGAAAGGACAGGTGCGTAGTACTCGCAACCGGCGTGTGTGTATGACAACATGTATGAATGTAAACGAAGCAAAAGAAGTATGTAAGAATCGTAGCATTATGGCGCTCTGTAGTTTCTGCCTACCCCCATGGAAAAAGGCGTGAGTTTATGTATGTATGTAATATGTATGCATAATATGGACGAGTGTCTGAAATAAAGATTATTTTTATTATGGCCCATGGAGGATATTGTGGCTAAATGATAAAAACCTCACGGATCGATCGAGAGTTACCTAAGCCTCGCTTAACGAGGTTGGTCTAAGGATGGGTGACCGTAAATGACATATCGAGACTCCTCCTTGCCACGGAATGCACGTAAAAATGTTGGTTTCGGCTGTCATGTGTAGAAACTAGGCAAAAAAAAACCGGCCAAGAGCGTGTCGCGCCACGCTCAGTGTAGGGTTCCGTAGTTTTTTCATATTTTCTAAACTTATGATTCAAAAGTTAGAGGGGGCGGGGACACATTGTTTTTTACTTTTGTAGCGATTATTTCCGAAATTATTGACATTATCAAAAAATGATTTTAGTAAACCCCTATTCATTTTTATAGTAAACCCCTATTCATTTTTAAATACCTTTCCAACAATATATCACACGTTAGGGTTGAAATTTAAAAAATCACTTCCTACTTTACATATAGGGCGGCTACCCTAATAAAACATTTTTGTCCAATTTTTATTTTACCACTTTGTTGGCGTGATTGATACACATATTGGTACCAAATTTCAGTACTCTAGTGCTAACGATCACAGAGATTAAGCGAGGACGGACGGACGGACGGACGGACAGACAGACATGGCGAAACTATAAGGGTTCCTAGTTGACTACGGAACCCTAAAAATAAGTCTCCATTGATCCTTTTTTATTCACTACAAGACTTCATTGAAATACATTCACAGCAAACCCATGTTTACTACCATAAAGATGAACATAAAAAAATGCAATTAAGTAATTAAAATAATTGTTATCTGAACAAAAACATTGTGCAGAGCGCGCGGGGAATCGATTTAGCTTCGTTTGTGAGACATGCGACGTTATCTTGTAATAGATCGCCGTGACACGTGAGAAAGGAGACATTATTTCCAGTTTGTAGACGAGGAGAATGTTAGTGTGGTTAAAATATCCTTGGTTAAAAGGAACATGGACGAAGATCTGGACACCATGAGTTTAGAACATCTTCAGGGGGCCTAGACATTGTCACAAATTCATTAACGACTAGCAGACGTCACGCGGTTTGACCCGCGTAGCTCCCGTTCCCGTGGGAATACAGAGATACAAAGTAGCCTATGTTACTCAAGATGAATGTAGCTTTCAAATGGTGAAAGAATTTTTGAAATCGGCATAGTAGTTTTTGAGTATATTCATTACAAACATACATACTCACAAATATAAACACACTATTTTCCCTCTTTTTAATATTAGTGTAGATACATGTAGATAACGAAATTCAAGCGAATAAAATTTCAACAAATAATAAAATTAAATAACATTTAAATCACCTATACAAAAAACGGAATAAATGTTTGTGACATGAACTCATAAAATAATGAACTACACTACTACACTACCGAAAAACAGTTACTAGTTAAACAATAACAATACATAGGCCAGCAAGACGACCAGTCACCACAAACAGAACCCGTTCTCGCTTAACGCAAAGATCAGCCATTACCCTCCCGGCCATATTTGAGAGAAGATGTTAATCCGACTCCTGAGTGCCCCTCTGACGCTAACAAAGTATTGATCACTGGTGTCTAAATTGTTCTTCTAAATCGCTGTATGTATTGCCACAATGGTGCCAATTTTCTCTTCTTACTAAAATGTTTCGATAACAGTTTTTCCTCGTCCTAGTCTGGTGTTAATCTAAATAAATTAGAAATTCGTCCACTTTGATGAGGCATGCTGTTCAGTAGTTCTTCCACTCAGCCTAGCACATAATTGTGTTAGCGACATGCAACGGACGATGCAGTGTCAGAGTAGTAGGTGGATCACAAGTCTATATTGTATAAATGATTATGATCGAGAATTGAGGTATAAGTCGCAGCGACTAATAAAAAGAGAGTTCTATGCCTTTAGTGTCTCAAAGACACTAAAGGCATAGAACTTAGAGGCAGTGATAGCCTAGTGGTGTGAGCGGCGGATTGCCAAATCGCAGGTCTCGTGTTCGAACCCAAGGCACGCACCTCTGACTTTTCGGATTTATGTGCGTATTGTTAAATTATCACTTGCTTTAAAAACGGTGAAGGAAAACATCGTGAGGAAACCGGCATGCCTGAGAGACTATTCTCGAGGGCATGTGATGCCAAGTCAGAGGCCCATGGGCGGCATTAAAACTCTGACACCAGGTTAGTTACTAACCACACGATAAGAAGAAGAAGAAGCGTCTTTGGATTTGGTCTTAGGTTTTGGTCATTACAACGGAAAAAAAAGTTAATGCCTCTAAATAAATGGCTATTGATTAATATTGGCTATGAAAATGACTACTACGTGAAGACTACTTGAAGTGACTACTTTGATAAATTCCAATTAAACATTCCTCTCCCCCCCCCCCCCCCCCTAAAAGTCACTATTTAAAATGGATATTAGATGGAAATTCAGGGTTAACATTGCAATGACTTTTAGTTCACTCAGTGCTGTTAAAGCCAAAACATTGGCAAAACATACCCTGACAATTAGAATTCCTAGTAGGGGAATATAATATAATTAGCTACGTTAATTTTACGGGTAAAACCGTTGCAAGTACTTTGTGAACTTAACAATCAAAGCTACACAAAGATTGAAAGTAACCTTGGTTTACCGGTATAGATTTAAAGGCGGCAATAGCCCAATAGCTAAGACGATGGCCTAGAGAACGAAAGGTCGTGAGTTTGATCCCCCACCCATTGCATTATTGGAGTGTAAACAGACAAAACCATATTTACTCAATACGAGTACTTAATACTCAATATCCTTATTGCTTTCCATATGTATCCTTAGGTGGTAACTTTGTACTCGTAAATGAGTTAATTATGGACCCTGTTGAGCACAGCAAAAGGATAGGAAAGAAGAAGCCCTATTTTACGAGACTATTTAATTTATAGATTAGGTAGTAATTGAGAGGGTTTAGACTTCTAGCAGATATAGCGCAAACCAAATTGCTAGTACCTAGGTACTTAATATTTTTAGATTTGCTTTAACTATTACGATACACTAATTAATAAATTTGGGTAACTTGATGAATTTAGGGTACCTACATACCCTAGAATTTCAACCCCTATTTCAGCACCTATTGACAGTAGCAACATTTCATAATTATGATACTTGGGGCAATGAAATTATACTTGGTGTGGACAAAAGAGAACATTAGGTGATTTTAAGGTCTTTTGAACTACAAACGATAGTTTATATCCAATTTTGAAAACTACTAGCAAATTATTTTGTTTATATATTTATGATAAATGACAAATGATATTTATTTTTGTAAATAGGTTTTTACAAACACTTTTACACGTCGCCTTTTTTAGTAAATGGGATCGGTATTTCACTATTTGACTACTCTGAGAAGAAACATCGAAAGAAACTCAGAGGTCATAGTCTCTTTTAAAGTCCAGACATTATCTTGGTCAAATCATGTAAGATCCATGCAGATTAGTGTCTGAGATGGTCTTTTAAGGAAAGAACCACACAGATATGAGGGGACCAGATCAGTCAGTGCAAGCATTTGTCAGTAATCGTGAGCTCAACTCGGAACTTGAGGAGCTCCACGTGCCGACGAACAATACCAAAGAAAGAACATTTGGGTTGGTCCCATAAAGAACTTTTGTTTTTACTTTACTCATTCAAAAACAACATTGTCTATTCAGTAAACTCATTATAAACTATAGTCATAAGAATTTTCATGAGTATGGTAATTATGTTATAATGAGTTGTAGTATTGTAAAGAATGCATTGCTATTTATTTTAAGTGAGTGGTGATGACAAGATTAAGGCGAGGTTGCAGTCAAATTCAAAAGTCAAATAATTTATTTAAACTAGACCAGAACTTTGCAAACTACAAACATGCAGTTCAAACGGGCTTGAGCATTTACGCCAAACTTCGGGGTATTCCTCGAAGCGCAACCATTGAAGCGCAACTACCTTATTCCGCGAAGCGCAACCTAGCCTGTCGGTTTTCTATCGTTTACTTTTCGGAGAGTGTGCATCGGAATTGCACGATTTAATTCTGCCAAGCCCTTTTCATCATAGGACCACCAGATGTAAGGCGATGGGTGGACATCCCACCCACGAAACGAAAAGCATGGTAATTGTGCGTACAGCAGATGAGAAGTGGAATTCCCTACCGGGGTTGTAGTTTCCTGATAGCTACAACCTAGAGTAGGTTACTTTAGGCAAGCGTGCTTTCCCCGCCCTGGGACCTGGAGGCGAAAGTACTCGTGTCACTGTACCGGTGGCGCGAGGATATGAGGGCGCGTGGCGAGCGAGCGATGCAGCGACACATGGAGTGGCGTCGGTCGCAGCTTCGCGAGGTCCTGCCGGTCAATTCAGTAAAAGTAAAAAGCAAGCGTGCTTCATCTTCGAGCACATCATCGCTTACCATCAGGTGAGATAGTGATCAAACGTGTGCCTCTGAATAACAATAAAAAAAGCGCACGCCTTCTCCTATCTTGGTGCAACCTGGACTTAAAGAGAATCTTCTAAGTACGTTACATAGGTACCAAAGTAATATGTATAACGTCTACGCAACGCCAACACATGTAATTAAAGGAGTCTGCAGGGAAACGGTGTCAACATCTTGCGAGACGAAATTAAAACATGCGAGCGGATTATCATGGAAATGTTGCATTAAATCTCGATTAATATATTTTACAATGCAGCGAAAGAAATTGCGATAATCGAAACAAAATTAAATTCAAAATCAAAGAGGAGCTTGTGGCTTGTGGCTTGTGTCGATCGAAGGTTGAACCACTTGCCGAGGTCGCTCCGTGGATGGGTACATATCCTCTAACCAGTTTGACCAAGGAGTATCAGTATACCCAGGGTGGTGGAAGACACATGGGCAGTCGCCCCAAGTAAAACACTGGTATATAGCTGCACCTGGTTAAACTGGAATCCGCGCCTGCCATAGTTGGAAAATGGCTTGACAGATTATAAAACCACATTAAACGAAAACGAAAATGAACTTCTTGGTATTATTTTTTTCACTTACTATTTATTGCAGGGTCATGTATTAAAATGCTAATAAAAAAATATTGTAATAATTAAATTATCTTAAAGTTAATTAATCAATTGACTTACCGATACAGTAACCACTATCCACCGACAGCCAACACTACATCTCAAAACAATCCGATATTCCCGACTCCGGCTTGGCCGAAACTTTCGCCGAAACCCTATACTTTCGGCGAAAAGGTGGCCTTTTGCCGAATATGTCGGCTAATGACGAATGTAACGTTTGCAAGCAGCGGCTTGACAATCCACAATGGAGCATTGAGGTCGCTTGGACATAACTCAATTACGGGTATTAACAATTTTCTAATAGTGATGCGACTTGTCGAGGAGTGATTTGTCGATGAAAATGACGATGTAATCATGCGTTTAAGGAATGATTCTCAGCGAATACGAATTTAAAATCATGTGTAATTTTGGATTGGGTAATCACAAGCTAATTAATTTTGAACTGAAAGTTTTTCGAATTGTCTTCGTCGACATCATAAAGAGACGTCCATTAAACGTCAAACCCCAAATAATAAATGACTGTACGCAACAAAGAGCAATTGGTACATCGACATAATCAACAGACTGATTGATGATCGCAATGTTTATTCGAAAATACAGACAAACATAATGAAAACGTTGTTTTAATAATATTGTTGATGAATTGGTCGACTTATTTCGACGTTATTGGCGTTTTGTAGTAACTTCGAGAGTTCAAAGACTTGTTCTGACAAAAACATAAAAACGTTACTAATAATTCATTTTAATGGTTTACAACGTAAATCTTTAAGTTTTATGCGTTGGTGAGTAAACGTAGGTTAGATAAACAGTGCAGCCCAACCAACTAAAGATGACCGACGGTGAAATAGTGAACTAATTAAAATCCTGTGCTAAATTTGACATGCCACTGACGTTTAGCTTACAAAGTGGCGCCGCCACGTACATGTCTAGGTATCTTGGCCACATCTTCGTATGTTCACGTTAAAACATCAATTTGTTGACGTGTATTTATCTGTTCACTGGAATTTGAAGCCATTTGTATAATTGATTAACGATAGGTTGAGTCACAGTCAGTTTCTCAAACAAAATTGCAGGAATAAAAAATAGAGATGTTACTTTTCGTTTCAAGGTTTCGTTCATTCATCTAGTTTTTTATAAGTGTGTGTGAAAGAGAAGACATTAAACAAGACTAAAGTTTTATTTCTATGGGGGAATGCAATGTGAATATCTTTGTGTAGATAAGTTACTTTAAAATCTTGTGGCAGGTTAATTAAATGGGTTTCTTTCTGAATATAATTATCTATAGAAATTTTAAAATAGACAAAAGCTCCAACAGAAATGTGTCCTCAACTGTCACCTTCAAATCTATCGATATTGACACACAAACCAGCCCCGTGTCCCATCACTAGTGTTTTCTTTAATCCTACATAAGCTGCCGTGGGCCAGGATTTTATTTTTCATTAATTTTCTACACAACAGTTTTATTGCTATGGAATATTGCCATTTTATGATATTGTCTCCAAGGATGGCCAGGTCACGCGATTTGGTAAAGCTAAGTAGACAATTTTATTAGATTGTTATGAATTAATAGTCTTGCAGGGCAATTGTGTATCTCCGTTGCCAGCTTATAGTGATAATCATTGGGCAAACTGTTAACTGTCAAACAGCTAGTTTATTTGTTTAATCAATGCTTCAAGTACACAAAGGTACAGAGGTGGAATTAATACCATAGGCATTTACTACCAGTTAACCTTTAGGTGATGCAGAGAAAAGTAGTGGTAGGTGCGTTAATTAATGAAAATTAAAGAAAGCAAAATACTACTAAGTAATACATTTTACATTTTTTGAGTATACAGGGTGTCTCATTGAAATGGGTTAGTATGGGAAAGTCTGAAACTATAAGACATACGAAGATCTGTTCTGGGGAACCATGTCATCGATTTTAATAAAAAGAGAAACTGCATTCATACATTTTAAAAAACATCTGTACTCCGTTCGGGAATCGAACCCGGTTAAACCCGGGTCTAAAATGAATGAAATGCATTGTTTCCACATACTTTAATTTACTTCAGTAGGTGCTCGAAGTGACCACCGCCTTTTTCAATACAATATTCAACACGTTTAGGTAACGATCTTACAATTGCATTTTGTATCTTCATGTGGTGAATTTGCGTTAAAATTGTCTCTATGGCTACTTTTAGGTCTACAACGGTGTCATAGCTTGTTTTGTACACTTCATCCTTAACGTAACCCCACAAGAAATAGTCCAGAGGCGGTATTGAAAAAGGCGGTGGTCCCATTTGAATGAGACACCCTGTATACTTAAATATATAAAAATAAATTAATGTATACAAAAAAAACAACAGCCATTTTTTTTGATTGTCCCCCAAAACGGCTGCCTTTTGCCATTTCCTAGTGTTTTTGCTGGAAAGAAGAAATGGGGGAACAAACTCCACAGCAACATGTGTACCTCTGCCTATCCCTTCAGAGAATGCAGGCGTGGTGGCTATGCCGTATCCTTTTTAAATATAGACATAAAGTATTGACGTATTTACTTGTGCGTCTATGTTATCTTTCGTGTGACAAAGTTAATTAGTGTCAAGGAGAGTTGTCATTAGTACTTACTCAGAGTCACGTTTGCTGAGTCGTTTTTCTATAGTCGTGAATACTTTTGTAAAATAAATAATAATAACCGGCGATCCTAAATCGCCTACCGAAGGTAAGGTAGGCCTGATTTTGGCTTGAAAATATACATACATACATACATAAACTCTGCCTTTTTCCCATGGGGCTAGGCAGAAACTACAAAACGCCTGTACTCTTACACACATCATTTGCTACGTTTTGACTGGCCTGTTGGTCTAGTAGTTAGTGAACCTGACTGCTACGCCTGAGATTGTGGGTTCGATTTCCACCCAGGACAAATGTTTGTGAATGAATGAATGAATGAATGCATGATATATTTATTTGCGAGAATATAGGTACATAAGTTGTTATGATCGGGGTTGTTGTGGTGAGCACGATCATTTCTTTTATGTCTGGGTGTAATTTATCTATAAATATATGTATCTCCAAACGTTTGGTTGACGCTTCCCGTGACCCAAGGGCTGGTCTCTACTTTGGCCAGAGGCTAAGCATTGCCATTCAACGTGGCAATGCAGCCAGTCTTTTGGGCACTTTACCAGCTGGCAGCGATGCAGAGGAATTTTTTGATGATTTGTAATTATTTTTTGTTAGGTTTAGTTATTGTTTTTTTTTAGTGTTTGTATAATATAGTTAAGGTTTTACAGAAATAAATAAATTATTATAAAATAAAAAAATAATATAAGTACCTACTTTCGTAATTAAATATATGTACCTATGTATATTAAAAATATATTTAAGTATGTTTATCAGTTATCTAGTAGGTACCCATAACTCAACTCTGCTTAGCTTGGGACTAGATGACGTTGTGTAAAAGTTGTGGAATATTATTATTATTAGTTTAGGGCCTGCACAAACGTAGACACTTTTTGTTACCGACACGAGACACTCTCCAAAATGTTTATAATCAAATGTTTAGAGGAAATGGCACATTTTATACTGGTTAAATAGAAATCAAATACTCGTTAGTAGCTATACTCCATTATATTGTTCCTCCCTGCCTCTTTGAGGTTTTTATCATTGACACTACAACTTTTAATTAAAATGAAATAATATAACTAAATGAAATCCACATCATTACCTAAAATAAATTACAATAATTTCGGCGTTTATTGTAATTGATACATGCTTAATAATTGTACTTACGTTACAAAGTGTGCATTCAAAATAACCTTTTTTAATTTCTATCTAGTGCTATTGTAAATGGATTAAAGTTCTCGAAAGAACAAACGAAATAATCCACATTTGCGCAGCACCTTACGGACATTCATGCATTTGGTCTAACACGCACGCGTTAAGGCGATTATCACACTGCCCCGCATCACGCTGCGTGTTGCGTGTCTCTGAACTAAATTGAACGCGCGTGGATGCATTTTCTGTGTGTTGGACTGTGCGTGTTTTTCACACAAACGGAGATACTTACAAGCAACGGAAGAACACGCATCCACGCGATACGCTGCATCATGCGGGGCAGTGTGTTAATCGCCTAATATACGCACCAGACCTTTTTGAAGGACATCCCACCAATAAAAATGTATTTCTACATTTGCAAAGTTAAATTTTAATTGACCGCTAAACTAAGTTAGTTTGTAAATGGATTACTGTTTAAAAACTATGATAGTGAGAGACAAAGTTTCATTTGTTATGTTATATTCGCAAAAACTTTCACAACTAATAATCTATTTCTGATTTTTTGTTTTCCTGCATTTTTATGAGCACGCAATCATGAGTATGTGACTAACGGTATACGGAATAAATTAAAATATAAATATGACATTAAAATGTACTTAATAATAACGACATATGAATCTCATTTATAGTGACATTTCGTCATTGAAGGTTCAATTCCGCGTAACTACAATTGTTTAATACTGCGAATATACACCTTATGCACAATCTGCGAAGGTGTACATTTGCAGTATTAAACAGTTGTAGTTACGCGGAATTGAACTTTCAACGTCGATTTGGCCCTGAGAATACATTTTGAAATTTGAATAAGTTAACCACTCTTTTCGGTTTCTATTGCAATAAAATTGAAAAATATATTTTGTAGTAGTAGTTTTTACGTATAAAGCTGTACGGGCTAGATAGTTGAAGTCGCACTATAATACCACAGTCTAAAAACCTACAGTCGTCCGACGAAGCCGTCTAGACAGGGCAATCATGCGGGGTGTGAGGGGCGAGACGTGGGAAAGCCGCTCCCGAACGGCGAACAAAACGATGTTCGTAATTCGAGAGGTATTATTCAGGGCTAACGCGTGTAGACGTTGTCGGCATTTTTCCAGAGTTCAAAGGCGTCGTCCTACTATATTAATATTTATGCTGTGATAATACTGTAGATACCTATCCTTCTTAACCACTAGGCCATCTTTAATTTAATTTTAATCAAAAGATATTCACACTCGGAGAAAATTTCAACTCTCTACCTATTGTGGTTCATGAGATGCAGCCTGCTGATAGCAAGAAGGATGAACTGCGGAGGCTTGGTAATAGGGTTTAGTTGGGACCCTTTGTGTACGGAACATTATTATCCGCCTATTTTCAAGTTGGTTGGGTCGGTTTCCAGTTTAACCGGATGCAACTGGATACCAGTGTTTTGTGTAATGGAGCGACTGCCTGTCAGACCCCCACAACCCAGTCACTGGGTAAGACGATACCTCTTGGTTAAACTGGTTGGTTGGTTTCGGAATTCTGACTATCTGTAACGAATGACCACAAAATGACAGCCGGGACTAGCGGAGTATTCCCGTCTGAGCACCTATTTTTTGAGCACCTATGCATTTAGCACCAAAGGTATTCCCATTTCCCATAGGTTAATGCATAGGTGCTCAATAAATAGGTGCTCAAACGGGAATACTCCGGACTAGCGGTTTCACGTGCGTTTCGAGGCATGGAGGATATGTAATTAATGGTCACGAAGTCACGGACCACCCTCGTTAAGCGTTGCCTAACCTTCGACCAACCCGTGAGGATGTTAGTATTTAGCCGCAAGCTCCTTTGTGTACGGAACCATACAAATAAAAAACTATCAATCCAGCCTTCCTCCCACGTAATAGTTCGTACATTGACGAAACTCTAAATTTAACTATACTTATACAAGGTGTTTTTTTTTGATATCCCATAACTCTAGGGTTATATTCTGTAGGTAAAAATAATACTAAAACTCCTAGAATAGATGGTCAAAAAATGCATAGTTTCGGAGATATCATCAATCATAACTAAATTATCAGTTGTTTAGTACCCGTAACACAAGCTCTGCTTAGCTTGGGACTAGATGGCGTTGTGTGAATAGTCGTGGAATATTATTATTAAGTATTATTAATAAGTATTATTTTTATAAATTAGTTCAACAATTGTCAGCAGTACGACGAATCTTCTTTCTAATATCACTTTTCTTGCACGTAAGGGTGTTTTACATTAATCATCCTGACTTTGTCGAATTATTTTGTATGTTGTTAAAAAAAAAGGATGATTGAAACACAATTCATATGCCAGTACTTGATTCTTTGATATGGTCTCTATCATACCCTAGAGTTACGGGATATAAAAAAAAACACGTTGTATATTACTGAATACATCGCTCCCTTGAGCTCAGTAGTTCATTACATTATACAGACATACTCCCAAGAGTGAAAACCACTTAGTGAAATTAGTAAAACAGTAGTAATATGTGAATTATTAGTTAGTTCGTACGGTCAGTTCCGAAACTGGAGTACCCACTGGTAAATGGCATAGGCGAATCATGTTGGGCGTGAGAAGGTCAATTTGATTTTTGAATTAAATTTTTGTTTTTTCTTGAAGTTCATATGGATATGGCTGCTTTTCCGCCAGATATGTGCTTTGCTGGAGAACTGAAGAAACTTAGCTATGAAACTATAAAACCGTTTGCACTAATAATAATCTGTGTTACGGAGCGAGTTAGACGTGTTATGTTTATGCCGCCACGAGGTAGCTGTGCAAGGAAGATGCGTATCAATACGTATTTAAAGTACGCATCCATTCCATAACACGCATTTAAAGTACGCATCCATAAGGCGGTTAACACACTGCCACGCATCACGCTGCGTGTTGCGTGTCTCTGAACTGAAATGAACGCGCTTGGATGCATTTTCTGTGTGTTGGACTGTGCGTGTTTTCCATACAAACGGAGATACTTACAAGCAACGGAAGAACACGCATCCACGCGCTACGCTGCATCATGCGGGGCAGTGTGAGAATCGCCTAACACGCATTTAAAGTATGCATTCATAGCCGCATACATAGCACGTATCTATATCACGCATTTAAAGTACGCATCCAGCACGCATTTATAGCCACATACATGGCCCGAGGCATCTATAGCCCGAGTTCATAGCAATTATGGCCGCATACATAGCCGCATTCAAAGCACGCATCCCTCCATATAAAACAGTTAGTGAGTTGATTCCGTTTTCACCATTCCTGTCCTTTGTGGACCGATGAATATGATTGGTGGATCATCAATTACATCCATAGAAGGTAGCACCAACATCTCTGGTGAAAAGCTGCATTGAGATGACCTTGTGGTGTTGACCTTATATAGTTGTGAGTTAAAATTCTTTTAGGATTGTAGAAACGTGACACGACGGTAAGTCGTAAATATTGTGTCGTGGCAATGTCATACGTAACGGTAGTTAATTCTGCCACATTGTTCGTTCTATGGTAAGTTTCTGTAGAAACAAAAACTTTCCACATAGTTCTGAGTTTAATAAAGGTGATTTGCTACCCATAACTATTCGGTATTCGCCTGTTACACTCATCATTTGTCCAGAATTTCCCTAACTAAGCATGTTAGGATCGGTTTCCTGTCTAACCACATGCGGCTGAATACCAGTGTTTTACATGGAGCGAATATTTACGTGTTTACTTTGATCAAAGAGATTTATGATACTGTAGTAGTAATGCGAAGATTGTCACAGAACTGTGATTGCATATTTCAGTTACGCCATCTAGGATAATATAGCAATATTGGAGCGGCAGCGGAGCGTACTAAACTACTACTCATCGACTCGTCCACTAGGATAAGTGTCGGATGAAAATTTTTGTTCCTGATGTCTCGTCTACAGTAAGCATAGAATGTCTTTGACCTTGAGCGACTTGTACGGCTTCTGATTTTCATTTGATTTATTATTTTGGTCAATTTTTTTTGCGAAAGAGATTTTGTGCAAAGGGACGGAAATGTGTTACAGGAATCCAGGGAAGCGCGCGCTATTTGATTTGACCAATGAGCTCGCGTGGTGCTAGCCGTCTTTTATAAATATACTAGTTGCTCCAGCAAACTTCGTTCTGCACTTAGGGGTATGAAAAATAGATAGTAGCCGATTCTCAGACGTACTGAATATGCATATAAAATTTCATAAACATCGGTTAAGCCATTTCGGAAGAGTATGGTAACTAAACGTGTTATGTTATAAACACTGTGACACGATAATTTTATAAATTAAATACACATACGTACATATTATTTATTTATTTATTTATTTATAAGATGACAACAAATAGATCCAGTTAAACTACTTTTTATGAAGCGAGTATCTAATGTATCATAATTAAACATTTTGTGTTCGATTAAATTAAAATGACAACATGTACCTATATATAACCTAACCTAACTTGCCATACCTATACTATAGCTAACCTAACTACCTAACCTAACTACCTTAATGAAATTCATTGATATAATACATACTAAATTCATAACTTTAAACTGAACTACTGCCCTGCGTGCCTGTATGTTACATACAATTTATATAGTTTTTCCGGTCTACTTTCATTTAAATTCCAGAAGTATAAAAGTCCTTTTTGCTAAGAATTATTGAAGTTCGTCTCTGTCGTCATTATTAATTACCCAAATTAATTTCTGAAATATAAGACTTTTTTATGCTACATAAAACCTCTTTCTAAGTTTAGTAACAAATAAATTTCAGAACGTAGTCATAAATTGACAACCAAAAATAATTCTGTTGATCTGTTGCCATGGTGACACTGTTCAACTTTTCGTATTTTTCAAATCTAAATATGAAATAATCCTAATATAATTTATAATGTTGTAAGTTTTCGATTAAAAATCCTTACTTAAATAAGTTCTTCATTCTTTAATTAAAGAGGAGTATACCGTACCGACGACGGGATAAACATCAAATGTCTGACAGGTGTGACAACAATTTCGCTAACTTCATGGATGTTTTTACTATATTCCATGCGTTTTTTTTACATATTTACTCCCTTTTTAAACTTTTCCTAGACTTCGACAAACAGTTCAAAACCAAAATCAGATAAGTAAATCAGCCCAGCCGTTCTTGAGTTTTAGCCAGACTATCAAACAGCAATTTATTTTTATATAGAAAGATAGATTAGTAACGCTCGCTCCTGCAGGCCTAGCCTTACTTGAAATTCTATTTCTATCCTATTTCTATTATAGAAAGAAAATGGCGTATATGAAATCAGCAGGCCTAGCCAAATTACAAATTCTATTTCTATTATCGTAATCGATAAGGCGACAATAGAAAGTAAATAGCGTTTACGGAATCAGCTGTTTGTCAACTGTACAAGAGTTAGCGAGTAGAATTTGTAATATGGCTGAAAATGAAATACACTTGACACTTGACATATACGCCATTTTCTTTCTATAACAGAAATAGAATAGAAATAGAATTTGTAATATGGCTAGGCCTGCTGATGTTGTCAACTGTCAAGTGTATTTCATTTTCAGCCATATTACAAATTCTACTCGTTAACACTTGACAGTTGCAAACAGCTGATTCCATGTACGCCATTTTCTTTCTATTGTCGCCTTATCGATTACGATAATAGAAATAGAATTTGTTATATGGCAACTGGCCAGGCCTGCTGGTTTCGTACGGTTGTGTCACTTGAAATCCATTGTCAGCTTAATTGAAAAATTCGAATCAAAATCCATTATGTAGTCTAAAAGATCTAAGCAGTCGTATAGACAGACTTAAAAAACGGCGTATATTTGCATACAATAAATTGTTTATATTTTCGAACCATGTTTTAGATCAAGTAAATACAACAATGACTTTGACAACTTGAACTTGACGATGATAATTATTAGAGTAAGTTATCACGTTTATAAAATCAGCCTGCCGAACCTGACACGACCGAAAATCCACTTTAACACAACATAAACAGAGACCAATTTCATATAACCAATGTACTTAGAACGGAGGCCGATGACTGTCGAATGAAATAAGACCATGTGTTTGATGAGGTAAGGTTGATTTTAAAGTAATAAAGGTTTAAACAGATAGACGTAAGCCCGTCCTTTCAGTGGGGCTTCATCGCATTAGGTACGAGTAGGCAGGAAATCTATTGCGGTGCACCGTCTGTTTGTGTTTCATCATTATTGTTCAATTGTGGAAGATATACTCCTAGTATAAAAGGTAAGCAGCTAGGTTCTTCAAATATACGATAACTATCTAACGATCAATGTACAAGTTTAAAACGAAAACGTGAAATTTCTTATTAGTTCGAATAAATACATCGCAATTTTCCTAAATTGAATTTCTATTGCCGAATTCAGGTACACAAAAAATAATATGTGTCAAGATCAAACAACAAAACAAAGAACGAAGATCGTAGATGACATTACTGGCCATCATTAATGTTATCGTGTTTTCAATGATCAACAGTTAAATCAATTTAGAAACGAAAATAAATAGTATATCACTCACCTAGGCCTTCTGGAAGATGGAGGGAACTTCAAAATCCCCGCAGACTTTCTCCTATCCTTCACCACAGGCACCATCAGGAGAACCTCCTCATCAGTCTCCGAACTACTGTCCAAGTTCACCAGGGCAGGGGCCGAACCCCGTCTACTCGCACTCTTAGGCACTTCTAACATCTCACGAATCACATCACAATATTTACACGCGTTCGCTTCAGCCATGTATGCTTGAGTTATTGCATACGCATAGTTCTCTAAAAAGCACTTGTGACAACCCGGGTCATAGTTTGTTTCTAAGTCCGTCGATTCTTCACTAGGTTCCTGTGTTATGTGTATTTTCTTATCCATCACCACAAGACTTCTCTCTGTATTTCTCTTGTTTTCCGTGTGTTTGTTTTCTTTTTTATGCTTATGTTCGTCATTGTGCTTCTTTTCTTTGTGCTTGTGTTCCGTTTTGTGCTTTTTCTCTTCTTCTTCTTCTTGTCTCTTCTGTCGTATTTCTTTCAAACATTCAGCTTGATCGTTGTAGTACTCGACACATTGTATCCGGTCTTTTTTGGACGGTTTAGTTGGACTCTTTTCTTTTTTCTTCTTTTTGTGTACGTTTACGTTTAGAGGTTCTATTCTCAATGATTTCATCTGCTTTATTATGTGTTCGTGGACGTACGGGTGGCTGTACGAGGTGAAGTCGCCACCAGTCGCATTAGCAGTGTTCAGTTCCTTCACTATTTTGGCACTTACATCGTTGTCTTTGTTTTTAAATGCTATTTTCTCATCGTGTTTACCTAACTCTTTGATGTCAGTATCCCCGTTCATTTTACGAGCGTTTTTTACTGTACACTTTTGTGATGACGAATCTTCATCCAGACATGTTTCGTAACCGTCAATCTCATGATCTATATACAGTAGGGAACTATTCTCTTCTTGGACGGAAATTCTTGTGGTTGCATCATAAAAACTTACTATGTCCTCGTTTGGGGAGTTGAGGCACTCTTTCCAACTCTCATCGCTTTTCACTTTCACTAATTCTTTGTCTATATTCACATCACTTTCTTTCCAATACTTATCGAAACTTATCCTTTCTAGACCGGTCGGTGTAACTGCAAAAACCATTTCGTCTGAAGTAGAAATGTCTTTACTTTGCTGTTTAGACAAACATCTTTCACCATCTTCCTTTCTATCAGCAGATTTACTTCTAGTATCTTGAAGCTCTCTAGGAGCGGCTAAGATATCATCTTCTGTTATTGTCATATCATCATCATGATCATCTAACGACTCATCTGATTTAGAAAACTTTAACTCGGTCACTCCATTAACTTTGATTTCAGTTTTGACATTTATGATGAGATCTTTTTTGATTTTGATACAATCTTCAAGACTAAGATCGCCTAGCGCTGATAATTCATCATCCTTAATAGAAGCTTCCTCAGGTTCAAGGCATATTTGTACTACTTCCAGTCCTTCACCATATTCCTGCAGACATTCGTGGAAAGAGTCCATGCCGGTGTGGTCATCAGATGCCAATGAGTTAATGCATTCCTGTGAAACAAGTAGGTGTTATTCGACAGGCGGTAATAAAACAACGAAGTGTAAACTACTTAAGATTTTATGAGAGTTTTGAGTGAGCCAGCGTTCGGCTCAATCTGGGACGTGACGAACATATGGCAAAGTCATTATTGTTGTTTGTTTTTCTTTGCTTTTCGATGTAGTTGTTGATAATCATTAAGCGGTGTTATAGTCAATTTTAAAGTTAATAATAAAACTAGTTGTGAGGAAAAACTTCTAGAGTATTAACTTGTTAATGTTGTCTTTATTTGCAAAGCTATCTTTATTGATTTTGTTATGCTTTTTTTAGATGAGAGCTAATCTTAAGTAAACTTATCTAGAGCTTCTAATTAATTTGACAATCATGATGTGGCTAAACTTAACAGTAACAACTGACAGAGTTTTAAATATGCTCCAGAAGACTATCGCCATTGCCACGTTGTATAGCAATGCTTAGACTTCAACCAATGTAAGGCCAGCAGGTTGTACAAAAGCCCCTCTTTTTCAATTAATTTGCTCGGAGTTGAAATAAGGCTTAAGCTTAGAACACTCGCCTTAGAGCTTTTACATACGAGTGGCATTTTGACAACGGCAGAGGTAGCAGCAGCCGTTGATGCGAGGACGGCTGTCGTCGACATTCCAACTTCGAAGATCAGCGGCAGACGTTGTCAGCTCTCTTAGTATAAGGAGTCAGTTGGGTTGCCGCCCGTCGAGGCGTGTCGACGGCTGCAGTAACCTCTGCCGTTGTCAACGAGCCGCTCGTCTATAAGACCTCTTAAGGTGACCTTTACATTAGAAATAGAAATAAAACACAAATTTCATGTGCAACGTATATTTAGCAACACACAACAAAGCGTAGAACATTGAACACGGACGTAAGCGACGGACATATGAGTTATACTATACGAATATTAACTTAGACCATATTTTGTGAAGAGTTATTTCGCCAAACATTCAAGAAATTGCATTTTTTGGAGTTTTAGAATAATTAGTTGACATTTGATACAAACAGGAAGTTTCCTATGGATATGGTGCCCAACACTTTACTGCTGCGCTTCACAAACTTTTGACGTATTGCATGTACATTTCCTTCTTTCCGAACTAAACTTAATTTAGGCTGTTTTCATCTTTTTCTCTCATAAACAATAGAAAAGAACGGACATATACATACAGGAGAGTTTAAAATAAACTTAATAAAAGTTTTTTTATGGAAAAAAAACTAATTTGACATCTCTAACGTAGTTCTTCTCTGTCACCATCTCTAAAGTTGCACTACACTAACCAAAACTTTATTAGGTACGTTGGTATTGTACGATGAAATAATAAATATATGATAATAATATAACAGTAATTAAGTCTTTGATGTACTAAATATATCAATTGCAATAGTCCTGTCATTTTGCACAATATTAAACATTATTTATTTGTTTGTTTGTAAATGTACTAATTATTTAACAGTCAAAAATAAATAGTTTCGCGAAACTCTGTTAACTTTTCAACGAAACAGCAGAATCTACTTTACGAAAACCCTGCTTTAGTGTAGTTTGCTACAGATATCTGCATATGGATATCCGCTTATGATAGCAAATTTAATGTTGAGATATTAAGCTGTACTGCTGTAGACCGATACAAAGGCATAGCAGCATAGGTCTATGTCCAGTTGATAGTAATAGGATCACCCCGCTGGCAATATGTGGTTGGAGCCTAACCTTCTGAAAACATTTTTTTTTTGTAACGTTTTGACAAAATAATTAGGCCATCTTCAGTGGTAACGAAAATATCAATTCAATCTTGAATGATTGTACAAGCAATAACTCTTCTTTACAGTTTCATTCCAAGACAGGTCACAAAATAAAATCATCAAGGTGGGTCACAAATTAAGGCTATGTTGTAGACAGTAACATGAAATCAGACATAAAATAATTATAAAAAAACTTCTAATATCCGCAAATGGAATGTCCGAATATATAACACAAGATCTAACAGTCTTTATATTTTCAAAATATATTTTTTATAAATAATTTCTTTTATTAAAATATCAGTATATTTACAAAAACAATATGCGATGCTTAACCTATGATATGTTATAAATTACCTGTAAACATTTATTTTTAATTTCAATTAAAGTTTTAATTTAATTCCTTTCAAATTGACTGCAGTGTTTTTAATTGTGAAATAATAAAGTAAAATATTATGACACAAACGCTTATCTTATAAGACAAACGTTTGCGTCATGACATTTTACTTTAAGATTTAATATGCATTTCCTATACTAGGCATTAAACAAAATGTTATTTCGGCTATCATAATTTCAAAATACTTCTCCTAAGATTTGTTTAAGCCAAGCACATTCCATTTAACATTTTTACTTAGTTTTATGTTTTTTTATTTAAGGTTCTTGTAATAATCTTTGTTTTATTGGTAAATAATCATTTCTTTTGTTAAGACTTCCATGAGAAGATACATTGAATTATTAATAGTGATGATTTCTACAACACATAATATGCTAATGTTGCTTATTGCGTTTACCAATGCATAAACCAGTTATGAATCAATAAAAGAAAGTATTGGATAACAAGATGAGGTATCCTGTTATTATAATAATTGAAATTATATGTACCTTAAGGTACGCAAGGAGCTACAACATTGTTCTAAGATAACACGACTTATGATAGTTTGACTAGAAAAACTATCACATATCCAAAATTGACTGCTACCACATTTACCTAGATTTATTACATTATAATTTCGCAACTACACAACCATGATAAATAGACACCGATATCTAAGATCACAAATATTTTATTATAACATTTAATTAAGTACTAGAATTGGAATGGCCTTTTTCTTGCAATTGAGCATGTATTTGATGGGATTTTTCACAGATTCTATTGAATTTACTAAACATTCAGACATTAAAATTTAACAATAGTGCTAAATTTCCTATTGCTTTAACATATTTTTATTTGCCTTTTTAATATTATTGGAACATGGATTTAATTTTTGTTTGATACCTATTACTAATTCTTTCGCAGCATTGCCCCTATTCTATTATAGTATAGCTAATTTTGTATCAAGCGATATTCGAAGAGAAGTAGATAAAGATTTTCACATTAAGATTGAAAATTCCCAATAAGGATAAAGAGTTTTAGGTGCATACTAATAAATTAGGACAATTTAGTATACAATTAGATTTAGCTTTAAAAGCAACATTGACCAATTCTCAAGCTCATAAATTTTAAAAAGTGGACGTTTTTAGCATTATTCGGCCAAAAATAACAATAGTTATAAGATATATTACGAAATCGGTTTCTAAATTTTATGTAGATATGCCAGAGAAACAGCAAGCAGCGTGTTGTGTTGTTGAATTAGCTTTATTTTTTCATCAGTTAAAAACCTCTTTTCATCATGATTTTTTATTCTTACACAAAGTGCAATCACAGAACTCACTGGTATATCTATCTATTAAGTAACATTTTTATAAAATTCCAACAATTTGATCTTATTACTAACAATCAGTTCTTAACCAGCGCATTGGTTTTGATAAAGTGAATAAATACATTGACATGACACTTTTCGAGTACATGTAAGAAATCTTACATAACTTCGGTGTACCTAGCAAAAAAAAAACAATTCACATTCACAATAATTTTTTCATGATTTTTATGGGTTAAAGCCCGATTTTTTTCACAACAGCAAGTATCATTAATAACCTATGAGCCGAATTCTAGAACAACACTCAACTTTAAGTCATTGTAACCTATCATACTGTCTTTATCACTTTAGATATTTTGTTTGAAGCGATAGGATATTAACGTCTTAAAACCAATTGTCGTTTAAGAATTCGGAAATATGATTTCTTTGTGAAGAACGTTTATATATCCAGTTCATTACAGTTTAATTCACCCTCGTTCTGACAGTTCCCAGTATCTGGTACCTCGACACTGACAGTGTAGTTCAGTTTGTCCTTTTGTCATTTCATTGTGATCTCCGCTTTGATCTTGGGAGGTACTCGGAATGGCTGTGGATCCATCATGTCGTGGGAACATTGTAGTTGGAGCTCCATTATATCCCGGTGAAGAGACATGATCAAGCGCAGGATTTTTGTGAAGTATTCTAGTTTCTGTAAAGAAAGAAGTAAGATTATTAATATTATTCTGATTTAAAGGATTGTTTAGATACGCGAATAACTTTTAACTAAAGGAAATGACTATAACAAATACACTGCTTTTCATAAATAAAATGAGTGTATGTATTAGCAATAAAGCATGCAAAAAATATTGTACACTAAAGGGAAATATTCCATACTACAATATTTTTATAGAAACTAATTTCGTTAATTGCTAGAACAATCCTTAGAGCGGTAATGTTATTCCCTTTATTGTACATAAAAGAATTTGGAAGTAAGAATAGTATTGTAATAAAAATGCATGCTACGTTATAGGTAATTAATACTGCTCTAAGCAAAGACAAGCTTTAGTAAGAGAAACCGGAACTTACTGTTATTTTCCCCTCAGTGTACAATATCACAACACTTCTCGTAAAATTGAATTAAAAACTTTTGCTTTATCATAATCTAAAACCCATAATTATTAAGTTTGTAAAAAATAGTATCAATAAATTACCATTATTCAAACCTTGTAATATGTCATTTATTCAAAATATTTTTATTATTTTAATAATATTGGTTTTTACTCTTGCTTACTTTACATTTTTTGTACACAAGAGTCAACTTCGATGAATTGCACTATCTGATAATTAGCAGTTTTTTTTTTGCCACAATGACGTAAATTATTCATCCTGTTAACTCATACTCATACTTTTAAGACATTCGACATCATTGCCAGACACTGTAATTTTACTGCAACATACAAAGAATATCAAAAATTCAAAGTACGTTTATTGTTTCTCAGTAGTCTTTTGTGTACAAGAAATAATTATGTTCTCTATATTAATAAGATAATAAATAGCTCTTCATACCTGACTGCTCTGTATGCTATGCCCGTTTCCTTTGTCACCACCAATGACCGTACTGCAAGGCAACGGCTTGGCTATTCCAATTGTTACTATTCCTGTAACAACAACAACTTGGTTAAATATTAAAATATACGGAAAAATGATTGACGTATTTTTTTTATACAGACAGTTATTTCGAATTTACCACAAGAGAGCAATAATTCTTGTGGTCTTACTCCGTGGCAAACAAAACATGTGAACTGGATTTAATCATGTTTTTGTAACAAGCATATTACAAGGGATCACTCGGATACTAGTATTTACTATAAGATACTAAAAATATACAGTAACTGCAACATATCAAATTGTTTTACTCACAAATTCTAATACTCACTTTTCATAAAATACAAATAAAGACCAATGTTGGTAATCCAATTCAGATTATTTTACTTAAACACAACAATTAAATATTTCCATAAAATATTCTTAGGAGACACTACTGTTTTAAGTCAAAGAAATTTTACGTGTGATTAAGAGCAGATCTATCTGTAATGTTTGTTGACATAGAACTTATCATTATCAACGTTGTGTTAACTGATAATAATATTACTAAAGTCAGTAATGATAATGATGTAACGAAGGAATGAAGAGAATTCCGTAGACTTGAAGAAACATACGAATGATGTGGTTGATTTACCTTCTTACTTGATTTTGGAAACTCTGAATTTTACAACCCAGTAACTGGATTGTAAAGGTCATGTATGCAGTTCTTTAAGTAAAATACTGCTGTATCCAGTCAGACTGTAAGCTGACTCCAATGTAATTAGGAAAATTTAGGCAGAAGATGCCATGCTATGTCAAAATGTAATTTTGCAGTTTTAATTGACTTCTTCTTCAATCTTTTATAGCTCCTTGTAACTATCAGAAAGCAAGTATTTGCCCATATGTAGTATTTGTTGTGTATATCATTGAACTTGATATATTGCACAATATTGCCACGTCGTTACCACATGTAATTTTACATGCTACTATTACGTCTGTTAATTCATAAAGGTTATATAATTTAATTCCATTATTAGTCACATTATTTATGATTACGCAAGAATTATAAGTTGCGGGATCTGATAAAGTTTTCACCATCGTCGTTCTTTTGTTTTTATCTATTTTTTTTGTGGTCGGCGCAGCATGTCTTCTTCTTCCATATTATTTGCCGTCTCTTAATATTCATCTCCTTTCTAACTAAATTATCTTTCGCCTAATTTATCTATCGTTTCTCTAGTTTTAACTATTTAAGTTCTAACTATTGAAGCCATGTTGGTTTCCCAAAATACTAAGTTGGTATGTTGGTTTAGTCCATTGAAGTATCTGGTACCTTTGGGCGCAGTCTTGATAGCGGCGACGGCGGTGGCGAGTGCACTGCGCGCGACGTCCCGCGTGTTGACGGACAGCAGGCGGTCGCCGGCCTGCAGGCGCCCGTCGCGCGCCGCCGCGCCGCCCGCCACCACGGAGCGCACCACTATGACGGAGCTGCCCGGCTCCGACGGGTCCTGGAAGACCAGCACATTTTACCTTGCAACACGAAGAAATGGTTTGCATATTCATTTATAGTCGAATTTCACCAATCAATTTGTTTGTGTACGCGTGTGACAGCGCTCTTCAACGTAAGTACGTTAAAGAGCTGCCAGTAATATCAATTTTCTTCTTGCCTAACTTAAATGAAGCAATTTAGTATTTTTCTTACAGTAAGAAAACGACTGATATTTAAAAGACCTGTGGCGACATCGGCGGTATTAAAGTTATCCGCGTGACTAGCCGACCAGACATAACACCCGTCAGGTCGGACGGTCCTTCCTTTGCTATGGAGGATCAGGAACTTACAACTTGTTCATCATACCCCTAGAGACCTGATAGCTCTTTTAGTTAAGTTTTTGTACCAATGACATGAGTTGACATTTTAATGCATGGACTAGCTTGGTAATTTATCTCTAAGTAACTGAGACAAGACAAAGACAGGACAAGACAAGACACGAACATGACAAGACAAAGACAAGATGGACAAGATCTGGACAAGATTGAGTTAAGAGTAGACCCACCATATTATATATATAAAGTAACTTGTTTTAGACTCAGGGCCGAATTTGAAAACAACAAATAACTAAAAAAATTAAAATGGTGCTTTGACAGATTGTGTATCGACAATAATGCAGCCGCTAGGGGTCCGATACTGAACAGACTGAAGCACCAGGAACGAACCTATACTACATTTACAGCGTGAGAGATAAACATAAAAACACCTGAAGAGATTAAACAAATATAAAATACATTTAGCTAACTTACCTACACCTCAAAGAAAAAGTTACTCAATTTTTTTTTTAGTTTTGTTCACTGTGTGTAAATAAATCAAGCTTAACATCACGGGACACCTTATTGTACATTCAGCATGCTCTTAAAATATATGAATTTTGTCTGTAAATAGTTTTGACAATAGGTGCCTAATGTCAAAACTCAAGGAGATGAAGTCTCCGAAGAGATACAGTCGGTACACGAAGTCCAATCTTGCCCACCAGCTCAGGGACATCCGACCCGTTCATTATATTAAATAGAAAAGCAAGATCTGCAATTTTTCTTCGCTCGTGTAATGGACGAAAATGAAATTTCTTACACCGATTAATATAGTTAGGAAGATAACAATTTGAACGATATTGAGTGTAGGTATCGCCTAATATTATAAGCCATAATCGCCTTTGTATGCTTTCAAGGCGGTTAATATAAACATTGTAGTTTGGATTCCAAATTTGCGAAGCATATTCGAGATGGCTTGTTGACTACGTTATCTATGTGCGCATCAAACAAAAGCTTTGAGTCAAACGTTACACCAAGATCCTTGATGACGTTGACTCTGGCAATTGAAGTATCTGATAATTTGTAATCATAACTGATAGGGTTGGGCTTACGAGTGAATGTACAGACATAACATTTTGAATAATGTAACCGGTCCATCCTCCTGCAGTAAGTGTGCTTGACATCTTCAATGGTTGACACTTGACTCAGAATTTTCAAATCATCCGAATAATATTATAATGGACACTTTGTAACTAAAGTACAATAAAGCATATTACAATTACGATAGACACAGAATTTATTATAATCTATTTTCACAGCAGCTGTCACACTTAATTTATTTATAACACACACACACAACACACACACACACACACAACACACATGCACACACAACACATAACACACACACACTACACACACACACACTACACACACACACACACGTTTTTACACTTAATTTTTTTCTTTATTATTATTATTTATTTATTAAAATATATACACAACAACACACAACTTTTCACACAACGCCGTCTAGTCCCGAGTCCCTATGGGTACTAAACAGCTGATAAACCTACGTATATATTTCTAAATATATACGATAAATTACACCCAGACACAGAATAAATCATCGTGCTCATCATACAAACATTTGTCCTAGGTGGGAATCGAACCCACGACCTCCGGCATAGCAATAGCAAAGCAGGGTCACTAACTACTAGACCAACAGGCCAGTCAAAGTTGTAACTTTAGCAACAATTTATGTTTAGAAATTATGTGGTTTTATTTAGTTGTATTATTTTATTTAGTTGTATTATTTTATTTAGTTGTATTATTTTATTTAGTTGTATTATTTTATTTAGTTGAAAATTACAGTGTCAAAGATAAAAACCTCAAAGAAGCAGGGATGAACAAAACACGGACAAATTCTTCGTTTCACTTTGATTCTTCTAATAAAATCATCCGAATAAAAACTGCAGGCCTAGCCATATTACAAATTCTATTTCTATTATCGTAATCGATAAGGCGACCATAGAAAGAAAATGGCGTATATGGAATCAGCTGTTTGTCAACTGTCAAGTGTATTTCATATTACAAATTCTACTCGTTAACACTTAACAATTCACAAACAGCTGATCCAATATACGCCATTTTCTTTCTATTGTCGCAATAGAATAGAAATAGAATTTGTAATATGGCTGCTGTTTTCACTTACCTTTAAAGTAAAATGTTCCGTATTCCTGCTTTGATGAGCGTCTTTTTTCTAATATTATTATAAATGGAGAATAACTTGAGCGAACCTTACTCAAGTGAAAATAAACTTAAGCGAATCAAATCTGAGCGATGTCAAAGTGCCATATTTATTCTCTGGATAACAATTATCTGCCTTGAAAAATCCCTCTGTTTGCAAAAGCTTTTCAGGAGTCCAACTTTATAAGATCTATACAATTTAAAAGCCGCAATGGCTAAAGGTGTCTACACACCAAACTTGCCGGGCCCGCCGGCTTTGGCTTGTTTTTCGATAATCGTGCAATCGTGCCTTTTGTCTAACCCGCCGGGCACAACCGGCGAGCCCGGCGGGTTTGGTGTGTAGACACCTTATGGCGTTGGACTGGCAATCCAGAGGTCGTGAGTTCAATCCCCATGCACTATTGACGTGAATCCACAACTGATTCAAGCATATCTAGCTTAGTTGGAGGGGTTAACAGGATTACTAGTAATGTGCGACCCACATAGCTAGTAAGCTTTTTTTTTTTTAAAAGTCTTCGCATGAGTACAACTTTTATTTACTGGACGCCGGCGAACTTCGCCTAAGAATCTATTTATAAATCTTACTTAGTTTTTATTAGACTGTTATTCTCAGACCTACTGAATATACACACAAAATTTGATTTGAATCGGTCAAGCCGTTTCGGTGCATCTTGTTATAAACACTGTGACATGATAATTTTAAACATTTGATATACATACGTCTAATAAGATGACAACAAATATATCCAATTAATAACTACTACTACTTTTTATTTAGCGAGTCTCTAATGTGATCTATACATTTTGTGTTCGATAGAATTAAAATGATAACATGTATATATAACCTAACCTAACTTACCATACCTATTGTATAGCTAACCTAACTACCTAACCTAACTACCTAACCTAACTACCTTGCTGAAATGCATTGATTTAAAAAATAATAAATGAATATTTTCTAACTGACCTACTGCGTTGCGTGCCTCTATGTTACATACTATTTAGTTTCCCGGTCTACTGTGAAGTCCAAACAGTATAAAATTTATCTTTATGCAAATAACTATTCAAGTTCGTCTCTGTAACTTGGTTTTGTTTTACATTTATTTTTTTGTTTTATGGATGTTATATTGTGTGCCTGATCTTAGTGCCCAGTTAATGTGTTTTCTTACTTACTTTTTTGCCTACCTAAGTACCTTTTAGTGCTTGACACTAACACTCCAAAGGAAGTGACTGAGTATCACGAAGGCTTTTTTCGCACCCGATGTAGGCTTGCTAGCGTTTGTAACCTGGCTGTGTTTCAGTGACCAATTTGGAGAAACCAAAGGTTTTGTTTGTGTCAGGCAGATCATCGACCGCGGAAATCAACCCAACATATTCTCTTGTTTTTATCTTCTTGCTAGCAAGAAGCATAGAATACTTGCATAGACACAACCTTGTAGCTAGATTTATCCCCCCACTACACACATACTCAAACAACAAGTCTGTATAATTATGTAACATTATTCAAGAATCGACCAACCTACCGAACAAATAACATTTAGTGTGAAAAAATAACTAGGATAAAATGAGGACCAATAATAATACCTTGCGGGATAACATGGCTAAATACAACAAACAAAACTAATATGAACTTACCAAATAGTCCAGAATCGAGAACCCAAGGCCTCTGTCTTCTTTTAAAAGTTGGATATATTCCACATTATCACTCCACATAGCCAGACCGCTAAGTGGCTCTAGGGACCTCGATCGAACGCGTTCTAGGTCTTCAGTGCAGAATTCTGGAAATTTTAAAATATTCGTAATGAGTATTATCAAAATCAAAATCTAAAGTCATTTATTCAAATTAGGCTGAGGATCAGCGCTTCTTGACCGTCGAAATTACATAAGACAGTCCCCCAAAAAGTCCACCCTTCGCCACTTCCTAGTGTTTATGCTGGGAAGAAGAAGTGGCGGAACAAACTCCCCAGCAACATTTACTCCGGACCACAATATCTATTAACGAATAGTTCTAGTACTAGTTCTTCTTCTTTACATGACTTTTGTTTCTCACTCAAAGAACTTATTTATGCACTAATATATCCCAAATTAGAGTAATATCCTCCTTTATAGTAAAATTACCAGTATCTGTCACTACAGTAATCATTTGAACTTTGTCTATAATTCTGTTTGGTTTTTCAGCAAGCCATGAAGAAAAAGCTGGATCCTTTTCATAAAACAATAGCTTTAACATTCAAGGCGTCAGTGTTACCAGCCTTTCAGCACTTTTCCGGCTGGCACTAATACGTGTTTACGATAAATTTATTGATGAACTATGTTTCCTTCCCTTCCTTTTAAGTGTTTACATACTACAATTATTATTTTAAGTTTGCTAGTTTATAGAGACAAACTTTCTATTATAATTTACTTAAAAATCTTATCAATTGGCATTCAGTAGTTTCTGCCTATACGCATGGGAAACACGCGTAAGTTCATGAGTGCATCTTACCATCATGGTCATGGGGAGCTGACATAACAGTAGTGGCACTGCAGAGAGATGCAACTGAACTCTCCGACTTTGCTTTGATCAGTCGTTGTGGAGGAAGCAGTAGGTCTTGTAAACTCCCGCCTAATATGTTACTCTGTAAAGAAACAGGCATTAAATTTAGTAACTGAACTGGCTAAAGATAGTATAGTAAACAACGATAAAAGAAATAAATAGTATTGCATAGACACAAATATTTGTAACTAGCACGCCATCTACAGTTTGATTGTTTAAACTTCAAAATTATCAAACCTAGATGGCGTTCATTCTATTACTGTTAATTATAAAACATAGATGGCGTTACTAACATGTAATTATAAAAAAAAAAAACAAAATTTAGAGACCAGATAAAATTCAGTTTGCTTTTTTAGATTTAGCCAGGACTATGTAGATTTTTTTTGGGAGGGTTTCACAATACTAGTAATCTTGTTAAACCCTCCAACTAAGCTAAATATGCTTGTGTCTGGAGTGGGTTCACGTCAACAGTGCATAGGGTGGATATATCGGACTTACGTCCTCCTATCGCCAGTCCAACGTGGTGTTCATAATAAATTCTGTGCTCCTCACCCTAGCAAATCCAGCGTCAGACAGTCTTTCATTGCTGGTAGGCTGTTGGTCTCTCTTCCTCACTACTACCAGTAAAACGGGTGACGTCACTGCTCGTAGTCTGGTCACTACCTCCACGTGATGGGCGCCTAGTACTCGCCAGCCGTTCACCTGCAAAAATGTCAACCAATACTATTGAATATGTGATCAGAAAAACTGGAAAAATATTATGTTAGTTTAAAAATTGTTTGTTTTTCTCATTAAATTATTAGTTCTATATTTTTTCATTTTGTTATTATTTCAAAAGCTTACTAGTAGCAATGGGGGTTGCATATTACTACATTCCATTTACAATAGCATTAGAAAAAAAAAGTCTCGTAGAAGCAGGTAAGCAGAACATTTTATTTTAAAGATAAGTAACAAATTGTTTTATTTTAAATTTAGAAGACAAAAGTGAAATGAAGACAGTGTCCATGTATTATTCATCCCTGCTTCTTTGAGGTGATGAAGAAGATGAGAGAGATGTTTGAACCTAAAAAATTTCCTTAACAAAAGCTGTCATTGTTAAACGACAAAAAAGGTGCCTCCAGGAAACCGTTGGTACCTTACGCAGGCGACGAATTAGATAATAGTAAATAGTTCTAAATAGTATTGAATAAAAGCAGTTCATTCAACCTCACACTACTACTACTACTATGTTTAGTTGGTGCAAGCATGTCATTCTATTTGTTTTTGATGCATAATTTTATTTGTCTGGTTAATAAATTGTAAACCCCTAATTGGCTGTAACATTAGTTTGTCAAAGTAAAATTCGGAAAAGTTTTTTTCGTCGATACGTCATCAGCATCACACATTATTTAAATAAGTCATCAATCTTCAGTTTTACCTCAAGCAGTTCATCCCCGACCCTGTACATCCCGAGCCTGGCCACGGGTCCGTTAGGGGCTATCGCTCGGATGTAATGCCTCGCCTGCACCTCCTTGCCTCCCACCACTCGTACCGTGCCTTCGAGAGAGATGCCGAGGCCACTGTCCTTCTCTTTTATTATTGTACTGACCTGAGAAAAATATACATTGGTAGTTAGTGAAGTTTTGATACCAAATTGGTAAGTCTTTTAATAAGGTTAAGAGTGTCTGTGTTTTTTTTAGTTTGTCTCTCTCATCTCTGGACAGCCCAATCCGTGTGCCTGCAGTTAGTTCATAATATTAGCGGTTTACAATTCAGAATTAAAATCAATTGGTTAATTTATGAATGATCAGAAAATTGTGTGACATACATGAACATTAACGTTCGGGTGCATTTCCCAAATTACATAATATTGTTTTCTAGTCTAATAGTCTCTTGTCATTATCTATACTAATATTATGAAGAGGTGCAATTTGTAACTTTCACATTATTTGCATGTCATAGGCAGTAATTACTTAATTTACAAAACTAAGTTGGGGTAATAAAGTACGAAATGCACGTCGACGAAGATGCGAGCGAAGTGCTAGATGGTAATAAAATAAACACTGCACTTGAGTTTAGGCAAAGTTTAAAACTTGAAATAAAGGGTGAACTTACCACTATATCATACTGGTACTGATGTCCAGGCCAGTCGTTCTCCTGTCGCAGAATGTCCCGCCACTTGTCCTGAATGCGTCTGGCCTCTCGCTCCGACACCTCATCGTCTCTTCCTATCACAATCTCCGCCTCCTCGGACGGAGACATCGGCGACGGCAAGTGAGGCAAGATCTCCGATTCAGGCTCTGCTTCGATTACTGTAGATTCGTCGTACTGTGAAGAAATGAAATATGACCTTTGAATTTACAAACAATAATGTTGTTATTTTGTGAGCTAAACGCTCGACCCAATGGGTTCCCTTACATGACAAACGACATCGCGGTAGGCCGAAGCGAAGATGGCGGGATGAGCTGGACTCCTTTGATAAGGGCTAGTCCCAAAAAGCCCTTGACAGAGAGAAAAGGAAAGAAAGTAGGGAGGTCTTTGACCTGCAGTGGGAAAATATAGGTATATACAGGTTACACTTGCAGAACCATTATATTATTGTTATATTTTTGCCTAAAATTTAGCAGCTGCTATTGTTTAGCCACAAGCTCCTACAGGTCAAGCGAAGGTTGAGCTACGCTTGAGTAGGTCGGTCCGTGGATTGGTAACTATTCATTACATATCAAAACTCCTCCGTTTCTCGTTAAGTCTCAGCGGTCATTTGTAAATAAAAAAAAGATATCTGCAATCAGAGCACCGAAAGTCTGACAACCAGTTAAAGTCTTACATGGTGACCTTCAAAAGTCATACATGTCATACAATGTCATACAAACCCCTTGGTATCGTGTTACCCACTAACTGGGCTGTGGACGTCAGAAAGGCAGTCACACCATAATGTATGGAGCAGAAACAGACTTACCACACTAAAGCTATACTTGGCAAGCGATGTGACAGAGGGACTGGGTGGAGCAATCGGTGATCTTCGACCATCCTGAGCAGCCAGCGCTTTCTGTAGTTTCTCAAACCCCGCCCCACGTAGGTACCTAGAAGTTTTATTACTGAAATTAGAAAGTATTTAAGAACACCAACTCTTAATAAAGAAACCAAGCATCTTTGCCTCAACAAAATCTTTTAAATCAGTGTGGATGGGACATCGCAGTACAACCGCATGTACACGATAAGTTATTTACATATATGTATAGGGTGACAGGTAATTAGTGACCGATTCTTAAACACGTCATTGTACTCATAAATACGAATAACTTTTCCAAAGAAACCTTTTTATATACTCATTAACTTTCAATTAATTCAATTACGTCAGTACTGCACAACGGGAGCGGTAGGGGTTCCGGGGGAGCGTGTGACGCTACTACTAGTAGATTTTGCCTTTCCCGAGGTCAGACTATCAGCTGATAGATCGTGCCAGTTTGTGCCTACTGTGATCAATCCCAGGCGCGCGCGCTGGGCGCGTTTTTGTTATTTTATTGTGTTTTAAGTGAAAATGTGTTTAAAAAAAAAGTTTCTTTGGGAAAGTTTATTGAAATCATGAATACAATCACGTGTTTAAGTATCGGTCACTAATTACCAGTCACCCTATATACATCAGGGCTATTGGCTTTTCATTGCCAGTGGCTCACTGGCGTCCACTGGCAATTTACAAAGAAATGGTACGAACTTCATGACAGACAACTGATGAATTATGTATAGACGCCAACACATCAAGTTACCCCAATGTGTCTTCCCAATTGAGTATGAACCTTATTCTGTTTGACATAAAGTTGCAAAACGATCAAAGAAATTTGACACATTGAGGTAACTTGATGTGCTGGCGTCTGCACTCGTGATATCAGTTGCAACGATGACCATCCCTAGATGTATAACCAAGCAAGTTACATCTCCAGTTAAAGAAATATTTCCGGGGGTGTCACATCTTACCTCAGTGCTTTCAATCGTACTACAGGTCCCTTTGCGTCCCTCAGCAATGCTACTGCGCGATGATTCGTCACTCCATGCAGAGAAACGCCGTCTACCTGTAAAGATTAGACATTACCTCATGTTTCAATGGCAGATCGGAAGGTCCCTGCTGTTTTTTGGATATCTCATAAATCTAGGGTATGAATCAAAGACATTTAATACCTATAGACCGGACATCACGAACAAAATTTTCGTCCGAAAAAGTGTGTCCTGCTGGATACAAGTCTATGAGTTTTTTGTATTACGCTCCGCTGCCGCTCCAATATTCATATATTATTCTAGATGGCGTTACTGAGACATGGGATCAAAGTTTTTCTATGACATTTCCTTGACATGCCCGCTCTATAGTATTTTAAATCTCTTTGGTATGAATGAATCAACCTAGGGGTCTTTAGGTGCCACCACCCACACCACGCAAAATGCCACCTGGCAGCTTTGGACTCGGTGGAAAGGCGTGCGAAGAGACTAATTGGTGATCCAGATCTGGTTGAGTCCAATCTACAGAGTCTTGAGCACAGGCGAAGGATAGCCAGCCTTTCGGTGTTTTACAGGATGCATTTTGGAGAGTGTGCGCAGGAATTACATGATTCGATTCCACCATCTCACTTCTACCATCGGACAAGCCGACGTACGGCGAGTATCCACCCTTATGTTGTTGAAACCTCTACGACCCGGACCAAGCGGTTCGCCTCGTCGTTTATACCACGTACATCAAGGGACTGGAACAATTTGCCTGCTGCGGTCTTCCCGTCCGATTATAATTTGGGTGTCTTCAAGGCAAGAGTGAATAGGCTCCTAATAAACTAGTGCGCCTCACCATCAACGATTGCATCACTGCTTACCATCAGGTGGGATTGCAGTCAAGTACTAGTTTATAATATTTAAAAAAAAAAAAAAAAAAAAAAAAGGTCAAGAGTGAACAGGTTGCTTCTAGGCAAGCGTGTTTCATCGTCGACCACATCATCGCTTACCATCAGCTGAGATAGTGGTCAAACGCGTGCATATCAATAATAAAAAAGAAACTGGCATTTGAATTGATTGGCCTGTTGGTCTAGTAGTTAGTGACCCTAACTGCTATGCAGGAGGTCGTGGGTTCGATTCCCACCCAGGACAAATGTTTGTGGGATGAGCACGATCATTTGTTATGTGTCTGGGTGTTATTTATCTATAATTATGTATGTACATACATACATACATATCGTCACGCCTGTAATCCCCGAAAGGCTAGGCAGAGGTGTACCTGGTAGTACACCCACATTTCACCATTATGTTTAAGTCCCATGTAATAGGGGGCGAGCCTATTGCCATCCATCGGGCACAAATCCAGACTCCGGGCTGCTCTGAGAAATCCCAGATTGGAAAACTCAATAACACTTTGCCCGACCCGGGGATCGAACCCGGGACCTCATGATCAGCAGTAGCGCTTGCGACCACTAGACCAACGAGTCAGTATAGATACCTAATAGACTGAAGAATGTCAAGAATTAAAACACGAGCTCATACAATGTCAGACACGTTATTATAAAATGTCTTAAATGAAAATTAACACCTTATATTATAAAGCTTTTTTTTTTTGAGGGGTGAAAATCCTCATGGATGTCCCCGCTCGGGGAGGCGGAGGGGTCTGTCAGACTCTTACTGACTAAAAACCACCCCGTGTTCCTTCTCAGACCTGCGCCGGGGGTCACGGGAACAGCAGATACTTCCGCGACCCCCGACTAGTGCCGGCCCCGCGGGCCTCGCCAAGTCAGCGAGGGGAGTGAGGTGTTAGACTCCCTTCGCGACGTCTAAGAGGGGCGCGCGTGAACACGACGCGCCGCCACCTCAGGTCCATGTACATGGGGGCGGTGGACGTCCCCGCGTCCGTCGCCCTGGAGCCATTCAGGGGGGCTGGAAGAGGGCGTTGTCCGCCCTCCGCCTGCGCCCGGTGCGTCTGCTACGGGCCGGGTGAGTGGAAGTGATCTCCCTCTCCCTTTCCGCAGCCTCCTGCGAGATGACCGTTTCGCAGAAGGACACCACCGCGTCCCAGGACTCGACGCTGCCGACCATCCTCTCGACCACAGCCGGCAGCGACAAGTCACTGCCTACTCCAGAGACGAGGGCACGGCGCGGCTCCTCCCAAGCGGCACACTCTGCCAGCGTATACAGCGCCGTGTCCTCCCGACAATATTATAAAGCAAAACCAACCAAACAACCCAAGGGCTGGTTTTTACCTTGGTCAAAGGATAAGCATTGCCATACAACGTGGCAATGCTGCCAGTCTTCTGGGTACTGTGGACACCAATGCGGATGAGTTTTTTGACGCCATATTTTAGAGTTAGTTTTTTAGATTTTATTCTCATTTCTAGTGTATAAAGTTAAGAAAAAAGGTATATTTTCATTATCCTTGCTTATATTCACGGTTTAATCTTCAACAACTATAGTTTTGTGTATGCCTTCTATACCATCTTCTTGCAATTTACCGTAGCTGCATGGCTTCCAATTACCACCAACCTCTCTAGCAATCAGTGCCTAGCATACTCCTTCCCACACCCCAACTAAGTGACCTCATTCAATTAATTAGTAAACATTAAGCCAACCTTAATGACTCCGCATAAATTGATCTCGCTAATTGAGAAGCAGAGCAGTGCTTTCATTGAGACTCTGCAAATTATTGGAACCATTGATTAGGTTCGTTTTGTTTAGGTTAAGGGTATTAGGGATATGATTTTGATACCTATGACAATACAAAGGGTATCAATATCTATAATGTGTCACCCTATGGCCCTGCCCACCGAAGCGGAGCGATGCTGCGCAGCGGAGAAACAGACAAATATTTACCAATAGGATAGTTCCCTAGAGCGGAGCGGAAATTTTATTGCAATTTCGCAATTTTATTGGTTAATTGCTCGGTTTCTGCGGCGGGTTAAGGCTTCTATTCATTTCTGTGCTTACGTATCAAACAAATACGACTTTTACCATAAAACTTGCTGTTCAGTTATTACATATTATGTGTAACTTGCAAAATATATGGAACAGCTGATTTTGCTTTTTTGTCGAATTCAGGGTTTAATCCAAATTAATAGTAATTGTTTATTATGATGAGTAAAACGGGTTGGTATGTATAATATTAAAAACAAAGTTGTAAACCTATAGGTACATTAACTTTCATTACTCGTCTACCCCAGATGGAGAGTACCTACTGTTCTTGTTGTGTGTTTCTAATTCTTTGGCACTCCCTGTTTCCTCGACGGATTGATCTATCTGTTTAAAATGAGGTATCATTCGATTAATTACTACACCGTAACAAACAAAACTAACAAGATGGCGGCCGCTCAGTGCATACGTATTTATTGCGACATGGATATGCTCGTGCAGCGATTCCGAAAATAGCAATGACAATTAAATTTCAAAATCAAATTTAATATTGAACTAAAATTACAGGCACCAGCTGCATCATTTATATTCACTGTTAAATTTTACCAATAGAAAATTGTATGTTATAATATGCACGAGCCGGTCGATTAAGTTAAAGTCACCACGCCACGTGGAATCTTGACTGAAATGAACTGTCAAAGTCATTAGTTAGTTAGTCATTTGTTATCAGTTTGGAATAACAGCTCAATGAGACACGCTCAGCACATCCTAGCACTTTTTTTTTGGTGTGGATATCCTCATGTTTGTCCTCCACCCTGTGGCGGGTGGCGGGGTCTGTCAAACTCCTACTGACTAAAAACACACGGTGTTCCTCCTCATCACTTCTGGCCAGGATGCGGGCACGCGTTGGCATTCCCCACAATCACCCCAGCAGGTTTGTCGGGCAAACCCCATGATTACTGATCAAGGAAGGAGTGAGCTACTCTTCACCTTGTCATACATTGAAAGAGGCTCGCGGAAACGCCACACGAAACCAACTCAGGCCTGTTTGCTTGGACGACGAACTATCCCACGTCTGTCATCCGCAGAACACTTTACGGAGGACGTAAGAGGGCATTGTCAGCCCTTCTTCTACGTCCAATACGTCGGGCCACATTCTAGCACTAGTTTATGTTCAGATAAACACATTTGCAATCCATCTGCATACAACAGATCAAACGCACGTAACTAAATATTTGATCAAAACGGTGTCAAGTATCCAATGGGTCATGACATCATTACAATGCGGTAATACAAGATGTACAATATAACATAGTGTATACCAATAAATGTAGCAACTATACAATCATCGTCAATGGGCGCTATTGTGTAATGTTCAGTAATAGAGGGATATTCGATGTGCAACAGTACATACAAACAAATAAATCAAACAGTTCAATCAAATTTGGCTGAGGGTCAGCAATTTTTCAGTTCAAATGTATAGACGCCAGCATGTCAAGTTACCCCAATGTGTCAAATTTCTTTGATCGTTTTTCAACTTTATGTCAAACTAAATACGGTTCATATTCAACTGAAAAAATTTGACACCTTGGGGTGACTTAATGTGCTGATTCTGTACATGAATAAAAAAATATTCCACAACTTTTCACACAAGGCCATTTAGTCCCAAGTTAAGCTTGCGAGCTTGTGTTATGGGCACTAAACAGCTGATAAACATTCTTATATATTTCTAAATACATAATATTATAGATAAATTACACCCAGACACAGAAAAATGATCGTGCTCAACACACAAACATTTGTCCTGGGTGGGGTCAGGGTCACTAACTACCAGACCAACAGGCCAGTCATAAAACTAAAGTCTTATGTAAAAATCGGGACTTTTGAGGGAAGCTCGCCCTTTATCATCCGACACAAGTTAATATATTACATTCTATTCTATTCTTGTAGAATAACTTTTCCTGAAATAATATATTTTTTGTTCGTCAAGCTATTCGAGCTATTCGACGATGTTCGGTATTCGCGTCTCACTCATGATTTTCTCTACAATATGCCATTGTTTAACGTCGCCTTTCCAAGCAAGTGCACGAGCACTCAGAGAAATGAAACCGCTGAGAAAATAGTTAAATTCATAAGTTTAGTCAATAGACATGGAGAAGTAGGTAAGCAAAAAAAGGAGAAACCTACATTGGTCTTCTAGAAATAAATAGAAAATGAGCATAAGATTTATTACGTAAATAAATGAAGTGAGTTTACCTATAGTCCACTTAACAAAGCAAGTGTAGAGTGCGTGAGCTGGAACCTGAGCAATTTCTTTAGAAATGCGTTGGATGGCCAGAGGGTAAACATACTAAAAATCCCCACCTCTAGGGGGGACCCCGGGGTGGGGAGAGCGGGTTAAAGTTCTCAATTTTGAGTCTTTCGATATTATCTTTAAAACGGTGCGTTGTAGAGAAAAGGTGAATTTTACGTAATGAAAGTTAATAAAATTTACTATAACTTTTGTCCTACACACTTTTTCGAATTCTTAACTACTTTTGAAGTACACGTTCTGAAAAAGTGAACCATTCGAAAAAGAACCGACTTTTCAAACATTACCACTTGCCTGCTGAGGAGGTGGAGAAGATGTTAAGTAGGAAACGTGCGCGGACGAAGTCGCGATCAAAGTGCTTATATAATGAAGATTAACTTGGAAACTGTAAATCTTAGAAAACCATTATTAGAAGATAACGCAATTCACGCAATATACGAACATTTGACTAAGGAAATTCAATTTCAGGTATTTCAACTCGGAAGGAGTGGAGGGAAGGATAAGTAAGAAATGCGCGCAGACAAAGTCGCAAGCAAAGTGCTAGTATCAAATAAACACATACCTACAACAAAATAAACGTCATCATCTCTACCTACGCCTTTAGGGAATACAGAGTTACACACGTAAGTAATGGAATAAGACAATACATATATTTTCTAAAACAGCACTATATATGTGAGGATATTAAAATGGAACGAGCGTATAAAGTAATGTCTCGATTAACTTCGTTGTCGTCCCGCGCGGGACTGCTCACAGTTAGTACGTGGTGACAATGTGAGTGAACCGGGTAAGAATATGTAGTTCTATTATATTATGTTGTCCCGTTTCGTAGATTTGGCTGTGCCTTACAGTTGCTCTTGCTACTAAGGGCCATAGTGTGATGTCAAATCTAGCCCACCTTTTTTAAGAAATGAGCTATCAAATGCAAAACAATTTTGCAAATCCAGATTAGCCTCTTCAAATTTAAAAGATCGTCACGTGCGAGTCGGATTCTAATGCAAAGGGTTTTACACCATCGTTAAGATAGTTATAATGACAGCGTTTGTAAAGGTTAAGAGCCAGCAGGCGCCAACATCAGCTGACCATGACCACATATTCCCTAGAAAGCGCGTCTTCCAAACGATGACTCAGACCCAAGCCTGCCGACACCTTCTAATGGCAACACCTGAAGATCGCAAATTATGAGAAACACACCTGTGTGACTGTCTTTCTCTAAAAATCAGAACCCAAATTTGAGTTCAGAAGACATCCAAAATAAATAAGACCTTAGATAAAGGTTATTTATTTATTTATTATTTATATAATACTTCAAGCAAACTAATGTACAGAGGCGGACTTAATGCCATAGGCATTTTCTACCAGTCAACCTTAAGGTGATGCAGAGAAAAACAGTGGTAGGTGCAATTAAAAATGAAAAAATAAAAGGAATCAAAGAATACTAATACATATTATGAGTATGAATACATAAATATGTACACTATAAATATAATATATATAAAAATTAAATTACGAAGAGAAAGAAAAAAGAGAAAACATTAGCGCTGTGAAGATACTACTGCCAACTTCTTACGAATATGCTCGCGAACCTTAACCTTAAAAGATAAACGGTTGGTTGCCATCCTGATTTCCTGGGGGAGAGCGTTTTACAGAGAAATAGACTGCACAAAAAAAGAACTATTAAAAAAGTCAGGACGGTGAGTGGGACATAGGAGAAGACGGTTATGCGATGAGCGAAGGTTTTATTGTGGTTGGCACAGATGTATTGAAAGTGAGGAGATAGATAACTAGGGGGAACTAATGAGAGATGAGAATGTGCCATCAGATATCTTTCGAAAGTAAAGAAAATTAGGGGTGCTAACACCAGACATGGTTACCAAGACTATGCTTACAAGTTTATAGGGCCTATAAATGCCCGTTTGCAGTTTATGATCATCAATCTACGACTTAACAACAGATAATTTAAAAAAGCAAGTAAAATAACTTCGTCATAATTTGCGGTTTATTCAAGATAGTACAGGATATAACAACTACAGAAGTTACTCTAAAATTGCAATTTTAACTATTGAATAATTAAAAGGAAAGGCAAGAGAAAAATTCTCCGACTGTACTCGTAACTTTTACAACAAAAAAGACAAGAAAAGAAAATGTCACTTTAAGCCAAGAAAACAAAGTGGGATATAGTGAAATCCCACACCGCCACGTTTGCCAAATGTAGGACGGTATGGAGTGTCAACGTAATAAGAGCAAGCATATCGACATGTTCTGGGCACAGCGCCAATTCTGGCACATCTCGAATTACGTAAAATTCAATTTCTTTAAAACTGCAGCCAAAACTGAAATTCTAATGGATTATCTAATTTTATCTGCAACGCTCGGTACTCGTGTCTTTTTTATTGTACTAACATGAACTGGTATTCGATTGAAAGCAAATATCAGACGGTGAAAATTTTACGGTGTATGACCGAACAAAAATACGTCAGAAAGTTTTTATATGTATAAATCCATCGATATATACATACATACAACAACTGAAAATTTTAGCCATAGTTTGGCATAGCGTCGAACAAATTTGATTGAATTAATTGAAACCAATCTAGAATCAATTAGTATTTAATAGCTTTTTATTTGTATTTATATGTCGGATTAATGTAACAATGAACTGTGTTTATGATCCTAAATAAGTAAATTCTGTTTAGTAACTGCATTTCCTACTTCTATGTTTAAGGCATGTCGTGTAACCTTTAACTAAGGCAAGGCTTATTAAAAAATATATAATATGAGAACATGAACATGCATTTGTGGTGTACGCTTTGTTGGTTGAAAATAAAAAATATAAAAATAGTGAGGTGGGTGACATGGTCTTTATGGCTAGGAATTATGCCGCAGTGCGTGATTGACGGGCCTGTTGGTCTAGTAGTTAGTGACCCTGACTGCTATGCCGGAGGTCGTGGGTTCGATTCCCACCCAGGACAAATGTTTGTGTGATGAGCACAATCATTTGTTCTGTGTCTGGGTGTAATTTATCTATAATATGTATGTATTTAGAAATATATAAGTAGGTATGTTTATCAGCTGTTTAGTACCCATAACACAAGCTCTCAAGCTTAGCTTGGGACTAAATGGCGTTGTGTGTTAAGTTGTGGAATATTTATATTTATTTATTTATCCAGCAGAACTGAAAATCCAACAGGAGAAAAATTATGAAATTCTCACACATGATTGAAATACCAATTAGGTGTTCTGCATTGCGTGAGATTAAAAAAGTAGACTATTCTATTTTCTATATAATGGCATTTATTGACACCAACACTTTGACACTGTTATTGCAGATAATATTTATAATTTTGTTAACAGAAAGCCGAAAAAAATGCTATGTATTTTTTATAACAATCTCTTAAAGTGACGCAGAGGCAGAACACGAACACGAACACGTTATTGTTTACCTTCTTGCACGATACGTGCAAGAAGGTAAACAATAACTAGAAATTAAAAAAAAATACATTAAAGAATAAATTGGTAAAGAGACAAAAAAAACGTTGAAGTTGATAAACAATCTAATTAAATTGAATTAACATGAATCTGCCAGTCATACGAATGCCTTCACGTGCCATTAATAAATGCGTTATTCACAACAAACTCAATACACAAGATTACCGATATCATACACCAACCCGCACTAGATTACAACTTACTTCTTGGGACGAGGGTAGACGGACGTCACCTAGTCAAGTTCTGTTCCGTGTTTATAAATCGCTTAAAATATAAAACTCGCATTTAAAGTTACAAAAAACCGAATAGTGTTGAAAAAACATCATAATAATAAAGTACGAGTGTTATCTCAGTATCATTTACAAGTTTAGTGAAAATATAACAATAAATAACAAACAGTGTACAAAATTTATTACAGTGAAAAACGTAAGCCAAAGATCAACCACTAACAATTTTACCCCATACAACAAGTGCCTAACGGTAATTCAGTGTAAATATGGTGCAAATAATTAAATAAATTAGGAAAAAGTGAATTAAAAACATCAACTTTTTGTTGTGAGGGTTGCAGTAAATAGTTCAAAACTTATAACGGCGATACGTCCAAAACTGGTAGCGTTGATCGTTGAGTAGACTTATTTCAGTACTTCCAAATAAGTTGATTCGGCCGATTGGTAACAACACCGGGTCGGCGCGCGTGCGTCGCGAGTTCAAATCCAAGCGACGGCAGCTCTTTTTGTGAATACGAATATTTGAAAAATGTCGTCCACGTTGAAGCCGGTAAGCAGTGACAACAAGACGCCAACTCAAGTCATTTGTAATATTTGTAAGAAACATGTTAATATTAAAAACACCGCTCTGTGTGTTACTTGCAAAAAAAGATATGAATTTGACTGTGTCGGATATCCAGAAGCCACTTATCGCCTAAAGGACATTGAGGCAAGAAAGAAGTGGAAATGCAAGATTTGTATTAAAACCAAAACAGTTACAAATAGTGATGTTGCTACGACCTCTAACGTAACACTTAGAAGAAAACATAACTCTTCAAGTAAACCTTTGTCTCAACAACAGATGATTCCCAAGCCGAATTTGGTAGTAAGTCAGAACATACCTCAAATGTCGACCACCCCAGTACTTGTGGAACAGAAAACCAATTATGATAAATTCGAGGCAAATATATCTACGGAAAACTCCTTCGAATCTCTACCGCTAGATGAAGATATCGATATTTTGTCTCATACTTTAAAAAGAGATCCACAGCTGTTTAGAAGCTGTCCAAACATTAGATCCAACAACTTTGATCTAATAGAAGAATTAGAAAATAAAGTATCAATACTGGCGAAGAACTTAGAAATTGCCGAAAATGAAATAGCTAACCTTCTATTAGAAAACTGTTCTCTTAAAAAACAAATGTCTATGTATGGCAATCAAATTAATCAACTTAAAGATATTTGTAAATCGACGCCCAAAAGAATATCACAGAAGAAGAAGAATAAAGATCCCATCCAAACTAAATTAGACTTCTCAGAGCAACTAATTAGTCCTAACCCCCAATGTTCACAGACTAAGGACGACGTTCAAAGTCTACATTATCAAGATGGAATCCAAGGAAATAATGATGATATTATGGCTAAAGAAATATTGGTGGACTGTCCAAATAAACAACGTCAAGTACACGTGAAATGCACAACCCAATTGAAACATACTTCTAAAAGGAATATTTATATAATTGGAGACGAAAAAGTAAGAGGTCTGACAGCACAGCTGATTCACACTAAGACTGGAAAATGGAATGACAATTATAACATTGAGGGTAAAGTCCAACCCTATGCCTCATCATGCGAGATCCTACGAAATCCAGATGTACTATTAAGCACCTTATCTGATGACGACATTGTCATACTCTCAGTTGGTAAACATGATAAAAATCCCTATGAGTTGTTAACCAACATATGTAGTACTCTGTGTTGTTTAAACAATTGTATGATATTGTTGTTGAATGTTTCACAAAATAGGTATCTTAATGTTAAAAAACTTAATCATGAATTACGTTTGTTTACAAAAAACTTTAAAAATTGTAAGTTTATTGAAGTTAAAGAGTTGAATGTAAATTATAAATATAGGCTGTCAGAATTAGATTTAATTACCTATAAGCTTAATATAGAAATTGATTGTATGCAATGTTATGACAATAATCTCTCAAAATTATGTTTAAGTGATCGAAAATCACTTCATAATACTAGCAGTAACAATCACACATTTTTTCGTTCCTAATTCCCATATTAATGTAACTTCAGTAGATAATGACAACTCAAAACAGGATTGCCAACATGGTAAAGTGCGAATCTTACACCAAAATATAGCTGGTATCTGTAACAAACTAGCCATGTTAGAAGTAACTTTGTCTGAATTAGTGGAAAACAACAAGGAGGCTGACATACTATGTTTTAGTGAAACTTTTGTTAAAAAAGGCTCGGAAGCTAACATTAAACTTGATCATTTTAAATTAGCTGCAATATTTAGTCGAGATAAATGTAGAGGGGGGACTTGTATTTTAACTAAAAAGACATTTGACACCAAAACATTAATAATTCCATCAAATCTAGCCACCAATTTTTATTTCGAATGCTGTGGGGTAGAAATTATTGGTTTGAGCCTGATAGTTGTAAATATTTATAGAATACCTGATCAAAGAAAGGCACAAATGGGCATCTTTTTTAATAAATTTGACATTTTATTAAATTATTTGACAGACCAATACAAAAAAAAGAAAATTATAATTTGTGGAGATTGGAATATTGATATTTTAAAAGATAACTCTGCGACGAAGGAACTCTTAAGCATTCTTCATAATTACAATTTTGAGGCTCACATAAAATCACCAACTCGAGCGAACTCTTGCATTGATCAAATCGCCAGTAACATAAAAAATGTTCGGTCAGAAATTCATCACTTGGGACTGTCAGATCACGAAACAGCACAAACGATTACTATAAAAGCAAAAAAACACAAAACAATATCTTGTTGGTCTGAATTTAAACGTGACTACTGTTCGGACAATATTGGTAAATTTTGCATATGTATGTCTTCTCTTTCATTTTCGGAAACGCTTAACTCTGACACTCTGGCTGAAGGTTTTAATTTATTTTATGAAACTTTTACTTTATTTTACGAACTGTGTTTTCCGGTAATTAAGGTTAAAGTTAATAATAAACCAGTTACACAAAACTGGCTAACTAAAGGCATTAAAAAGTCTAGTAAAACAAAACGTCGGCTTTACCTCAAATTCATAAATAGTAAAAGTAATAAAAAAGACAATGAGAAAAATTATAAACTTTATACTCATATGTTTAAACGATGTGTACAAAAAGCTCATAAAATTATAATGACAAGGCGTATACAAAAGCATAAAAATAAATGTAAAGCTACATGGAATGCTATTTCTTCTACTTTAAATAATAATAACTTGTTTAAAAATGACATTGATGAAATAAATTTAAATAATGTGACATATAACAATCCATTAGACATCTCCAATATATTTAATAAATATTTTATAAATTTGACATCCAATCAGCCAATTAATTCTAATAATTCTAATATAATGCTAAATCATAATAACAAAAACTTAAATACTATTTTCCTGAACCCTGTAGATGCAATAGAAGTATATAAAATTGTAATGTCCCTAAATAATAGCAAAACGAGTGGATATGATGACATCGCCACTCAAGTTTTGAAAGCGTGTGCTACTTTTATATGCCATCCAATCGCGCATCTAATAAATTTGTCATTTTTGGAAGGTGTATTTCCTGAGCAGCTAAAAATGTCTATCGTGAAACCACTTTTTAAAACGGGAAATAAGTCTGACCCTAATAGCTATCGTCCTATCACCATAGTACCCATTATGTCCAAAATTTTTGAAAAGGCAATGCTTGTTAGGTTAAATAATTTTCTCAGCACTTACAACATTTTATGTAAGGAGCAATTTGGTTTCCGTAAAGGTAGTTCGACTGCTCTTGCAATATTTAACTTGATGAAACTTGTAACAGAAGGCATAAACAATGGCAATCCACCGGTGTGTCTATTTTTAGATATGAGCAAAGCCTTTGATTTTGTGAACCATTCGAAGCTCTTAAAAAAACTAGACTTCTACGGCATTAGGGGAAAAGCACATGAATGGTTATCTAGTTATCTAAAAAACAGGAAACAGTGTACCGAGATATCCAGAGTTGTGAAAAAGAATGATAAAATATACACCAAAGAAAAATTCACATCAATGGCAATAATAAATAAGTGTGGTGTGCCTCAGGGTAGCATTCTTGGCCCTTTACTTTTTTTGCTATACATAAATGATCTTCCGGACGCCACTTTGCAGCAATGTATCCTTTTTGCAGATGATACGACAGTTATCATAAAATGTCAGGATAAAAAAGACTACAAATCAGTCACCGAAAAAACCCTATCAGATATAATAACTTGGATGGAGAATAATAATTTGAACATTAACATTAATAAGACAAAATTAATTCAATTTAAGTCATATAATACCAAACAATTATCTTTAGACATTATTTGCAAAGGTGAAAAAGTACATCAAGTTGATGAATTAAAATTTTTAGGACTTAATGTAGATAAATATTTAAATTGGAAGTGCCATGTGGAACAAATTTGTCAGAAACTTGATAGGTTCGTGTTTGCGTTGAAATAGTTAAGGCAAAATGTATCTGTAGAAGCGGCTCTTTCGGCTTATCACGGTTATGTGTCATCCGTCCTAAGCTATGGAATTACAATGTGGGGCAACTCGACCGATGCCGACAGAGTTTTCAAGATCCAAAAACGTTGCATCCGGGTTATAAACAAGGCATGGTTCTTGGATAGTTGTAAACCTCTCTTCCGAAAATGTAAAATTCTACCACTACTCTGTTTGTATACAGGGTGGCAGGGACATCGACGCGCAAACGTCGTGAAAAGGTTGCACCTGATGCCATAAATGAAATTACGAAGGTCATTCCTCTCGGAAATGGCTGGTTAAAAAAATTGTCATTTTTGAGTGCGCAATGTATTGCAAACAACGCGATCAAAACGCTCTGCGGAAGGCGCGCGCGCGTGTGCTACCTAACCTACACACACACATACATAGTACGTCGACAGCGCGGCCCCCCGCTACACCGCGCGCCGCCGCCGCCGCGCGCCTCTGCTGCCGGACGAACGTGAACGTACCTACGAAATATCGCCGAATGACAACATTGATAGTTACTTAACACATGAAATCTTGTTTAATTAGTCTCGATAACTGATGGTAGTTACTTAAAAAGAAATAAAACTAACAATACCTAAGCTTATTCTCACAAAATAGCGATAGGTACCTACCGATGAGGATTGATAACAAAAAAGATTCTTGATAAGAACTTAGCGATACAGTACCTAATGTTCAATTAATTAACTTACCTACCTTTATCTCGCTCATTCCTAATGAGATAGGGTTCGAAGTGGTCGCTCGCAGATCCGAGCGCGGCGTAGAGTTTCTGCGTGGACACGGGGTAAAATAGTGGGATCCTGGACACACTCCTCACACAGCGTCGCAAACACATTCACATTTCACAACGCGATCTCTCATTTCTGCTACGGTATTGCACTCGGTCACAGACACCTTATACTTGAGTCTTGACGTAACCCCACATAAAAAAATCTAGTGGGGTCAAGTCCTGTGAGCGAGCTGGCCATGGTTGCGGACCGAATCTTCCAATTGACGCTCTCAAACACACACACACACGCGCAAAGAGAAAATTACTTTTGATTTTAAAATCTACTACGTTATGATCACAAATTCGCGACAAACAACACGCCCGCTTGCGATCAACGAAATCTAGGAACTGACAAAAATCGGAGAAATGCAAAAGAAATGTAGGTTTACTAATCTTCTTTCAATTTGCCGCACTGTATTATTTATTATTTATTCTGTACCTACAATGCCTACACCGGCACAGTCCAACAAAATGATAGAGTGTACAAACACATTTAGTGGTACCTAGTTAACTTCTCACGAAACTAATTGCGATAATGGATGAATTCAGTTTTTTTAAACAGTAAATTACATTGTTGAATTGCATTCAAAACTAAAATTAATGTTGAAAACAAAAAATTGACGAAAATTACGTGACTATCAATACGCGTCTACACGGTTTTTTTTTATCTTCTTTACGTAAATCGGCGAAGCTCTAAAAAAATAATTATCCTCCGTAATGAATCTAAAATAAAAGTAGTAAATGCGGGTCATTCATTTATGTAGATGATTAAAATGCCTCAAGTGGCGCGTCTGTTAGATTGATTGGGATATCTCGTATAGCCTCTTTAAAATGCCGCCAAACGCACCGCAGCGGTGAGCCGTCTAGCGTGTTTTACCGACAAAGAGATGGCGCCACCACCGCGCAGCGCTTCGGTATCTTTGTCGGCTTTTAAAAGAGAATAGCGACCTACCTACATTGTAGTGTTGACCTCGCATTTGAACTTTAGAAAAACAGCTGATCAGGTAGCCCTTTCAAGTTTTATTTTCATTGCTGTTTTAAGTGAAACAAGTGAATTTACTATTTCTTAATTGAAAGTCTCATTGGGTTAGGTAAAAATAATGATTTTATACAGTTTACAGTAAAAAAAAATGCAGAAAAAAACGTAAAATTTAAGGAAAAGCCGACGAAAAATTTCAACGCAGGGGGGTCCAGAATCATGTACTGAATCCATGGTAAGCGTTTGTGCGTCGATGTCCCTGCCACCCTGTATAAGAGAGATTTGCATTTTTACCAAGAATCACATGCATTACTTTAAGCAACGTAGTGAGGTTCTTCCAAGACAAAGACGGGTTAAGTTTCGCAACCTATTGTATCAGCCACCTAGTCATAAAGATATTTATAAAAAAAATGTGTTTAATTTGTGTATTTTGATTTATAATAATATTCCAAATGAATTTAAACTGTTACAGGGTATTTTATTTAAAAAAACAATTAATGAGTGGCTACAAAAATGTTGTTTCTTTAACATTAAGGAATTTATGGAATTTAAAAATAAATGTTAATGATAAATTACGAATGAATGATTGATTTTATAATAATTTAAATAATGATATTAATTGTATGATAATTTTATAATAATGACATAATAGTAAATAATTTGCACGCTTGCTTGCAGGCAGAATACAGTGACTTTTTGGGATATAAGATCTTTCCCTGTAATTTGTATGTATTTTCTCGCAAATAAACATTTTTGATTTGATTTGATTTGATTTGAGAAGAAAAGGTCTGTATTCCAGTAGCACGCGTAGAATACGCGTGGTGACGGGTCGACTTGCTTACCAATGGTTTTTTTTTATTGTTATAACAGTTAACTGCTTATTGGTTTCACTTCGATGGTCCTAGATAATCATTTTAAATTTAGAGTCACAGCCTTATGAATATAAGCCAGCATTGCACATGTAAGCGGGTACGCCTTTTATACCTGGAGGCTGTTATTTTTCAGTTTTATTGTTGTTTTGCTTGAGTTTTGATTTCAATGTTAAATGAATTTACTTTTTTTTCTTAATCTCGGTATATTGGAGTGTGCTAGCTAACACGTAACAATCATTCTGAAATGTAATGTTTTACAATGTGTATAAACATTAGTGATATTTATTGAGTATTTCATTGTATAGATTCTTTGTATACCTAGTTCTTCAGACAGATGTGTTGCTGGGGAGTTTGTTCCGCTACTTCTTCCCAGCAAAAACACTAGGAAGCGGCGACGGGTGGGCCGTTTTTGGGGGACTGTCTTTATGTATTTTTTGACGTTCAAAAACTGCTGATTCTCAGCCTAGTTTGAATAAAGACTTTTTATTTTTGATTTAGAATATTCACCATAGAAATAGGTTAGGTTAGAACCGACGAAGTGATTGACTGTAGAAAAATTCGGACGATTATCGTGGAAACCATGCTCGACATTGTAGACTCTTGTAGACTGTAGAATCGACACGTATTCTTTTTCACTTGACATTGTCATGCTCAAAGCAGAAGAAATCTTTCTACAATCTGTCCGTTTGTCAATTCTTCCATCAACAAATTCCGTTTCTGAACTACGGTGATCATACTACGCATGCCGTCTGTCGGGACAGGTCAACTCAAAGCTGAATTGATTCTTTCTTCAAAAGGCCTTTCCAGACTTTGCCCTGCAATGTGAGACTCGCATAATACATGAATACATTATGTCTGGACTTTAAAAGAGACCATGACCCCTAAGTTTCTTTTGGCATTTCTTCTCAGGGATCAGTCACTTTGGGAATGCCATTTAGTGCCATTTAATTTTAAAAAAAAATACATGTAGAACTATATGGGAAGATCTACTTACAGAAATAAATATCATTTCATTTCATTACGCGTGTCACAATTATAAACCGATTCCGACACACGCACACACACACGAACATGCCCACAAAATCGCACTTACTTTATTATTAATCTTAAAGCAATTTTTTTTATCTCTTATACAATGTAAATTTTTTTACTTATAGTTCACTATGTCACCAATAGTAAAATTGTAGAAAAAGGCTAGTGTTAAGCCACACCTGTGAACAATTCTATTATATTTAATACCCAATGGGGAGTGGCACTGTACTCCTATAAACAGGTTATTCTATAACCTAGCTGGGAATGCAGCACCTCACCACTATTTCAGTTGTAGTTTTTAGTACACTAAATTTGTCAACCCTGTAAACTACCATGTACTAAAATGCTTTTATAATGAATAAATAAAGTTAAAAAAAGTTAAAATACACCGGTACATGTGTTCCTTCTCAGTATTACCTTTACTAAATAGACTCTGGAGAGCAAAACAAGGACCTCAGAGCAGACAAGTACGCCCTGCGATTATCTTCATATTAATATTCGCAAAGGGAGACTGTTACGTGACGTCATTCAAATAGGTCAAGGATACGATGTTAGGCAAGTTGTAATAAAGACTCATTTGACGACGTTCTCCTTTATGATATTCCTCCGTGAAGGGATAGGGCGATAAAATGAGATGAAAATTATATCCGTTACTCTGTATACCTTGTAATGTTTCTGTAATATTTGGGCCTGAGTTTGAATTATTTTCATATTGGAGCGACGCGGTGGTGGATCCTTGTTTTGTGTAATTTCGTAACAGGTTTTACACAAAATTAAGCTTCAGCAGAGATATTAAGAAATTCTTAGTTATTAATTCTTTAAATGAAACAATGAGAACGGATATTAGGCTGTGTATAGGCGCTTTAGCTTGGGGCAAAATAACAACCGCACAGTCGAAGGTTAAGCCACACTTAACAAGGTTGGTCCGTGGTGAGTGACCATTCATTACTTATCAAGACGTTGGTCTCGGCTGTCATTTGAATATTTTGACAGTCGTTAGGGGTAGTAGGAAGCCTGAAAGTACGACAAGCAGTTTAACCAAAGGGTATCGTATCACTCAGTGACTGGATTGAGGAGGTGTAAAACACTGGTATTCAGCAGCATCCGGATAAACTACTACTTACCATGTGCCGAGCCATATTTAAATTATGTTGTAGTCAACTTCTAGATTACCGAATGTAGCTGCATGCTAATGTTTTACTTGGAGTAAAGGCCCATCTATCCTTGAAAGTAAGACAGAAAAACTTTTTTACAAAAAAAACAACCGACTTCTTAAAAAAAACTAACAGGTGAAAAATAACTCCAGTTTCGGAAGTCTATCGGTGTGGCTTTGGTGGTTTTGTTTTGTTCATTATTGGTCACCGACTAAAAATCGGTGCGTGTGTGCCTATATTTTTTGAGGAGTTCCCTCAATTCCTCGAAAATCCCTCATCAGATATGAGTTTTGATACAAATGGGACCAATAATTTTGAAAATCGGTCCATAAATGACGGAGTACTGAGGTCACAAACCCTAAAAAAAAAAAAAAATAAAAAAAAAAAAAAATACAACCGAATTGAGCACCTCCTTCTTTTTTTGAAGTCGGTTAAAAAATATATATTTAGCACATGCCACAAGTGCACAAAACAAAGTAAAAAAATGATAATAAAAAACTAAGAACTAAACACGAAAAAGAGTGCGTATTTCACGGCTGCGCCAAATAGGACCAGTTCAGCAAAATGCCGAGCAACTAGTGCCCGACGCTGGTTTTCAACTGGCCCTTCACATCCAAGTCTTCTTCTTATCGTGTGGTTAGTAACTAACCTGGTGTCAGAGTTTTAATGCCGCCCATGGGCCTCTGACTTGGCATCACATGCCGTCGAGACATATCTCTCAGGCATGCCGGTTTCCTCACGATGTTTTCCTTCACCGTTTTTGAAGCAAGTGATAATTTAACAATACGCACATAAATCCGAAAAGTCAGAGGTGCGTGCCTTGGGTTTGAACACGAGACCTGTGATTTGGCAATCCGCCGCTCACACCGCTAGGCTATCACTGCTGTGCACATCCAAGTCACTAGATAACACGATACATCTTGGTTTGGGTGGACAGAATTACGACTGTAGATCTACAAATGACAGTAGAGACCAACGCCTTAACGTAAGTAAAGTTATGCTGAATTTGGACATTAAGAATTTATATACAAATCTACAGATTATACTGGTTGTTAGTAAACTTCTCCGCGTTTATTAATGAGGGGACTAGGAATATCATTTCCAACCGGGTGCTTTCCTTTCTCACTTTCCGCTTCTTATATAATATTTATCCCGCAAGGTTTAATCTTTGTTTCATCAGCACCATCGCGAGTGGGTGTCGGGTCGCTACTAAATATTAAATGTTGGACTGTTCCAACAATAGCTTCCTTTCAAATATATTCTGCTGTTGTTTTCATCTATTGTTGTTGAGTGTTGTATTAACATACAAACCTTCTGTTTTGTGTTATTGGGGCGTCTGTTGTTATGGCAGCGTGTTGGTTTGTGATTAAAGTATTTATACGAAATATGCGAGTTTTTTCCGGGTATGGCGAGTGGTACAGTAGGTACTGAGGAGAGTTTTGAGTATAATTGTGGAGGGATATAAGAGTATAGAAATAACAAAGATCCGATGGATGGGGGGTATTTCAATCTATTACAATGATTTATTCATCATTAATCCAAGTATTATATTAAACTGTCAATAGTATTACAAGCACAAAGCGAAGAAAGGTATCGCTGTCAATGGAAAAAATGCCCCAAACGTTGACAGCATCGCCACGATGAATGTCAATCTTAGTTCATTGGACACAAATGGTCGGATGATTATTTGCATAAGTACAAACACTAGAAAGTGGCGAGGGGTGGGCCGTTTTTGGGGGACTGTCTTTATGTATTTTTTTTGAAGTTCAAAAAGTGCTGATTCTCAGCCTAGTTTGAATAAAGACTTTTGATTTTGATTTTGTCATAATTGCAAGTAAAGTTATAGATTTGATTTTTGTATGTACGAGTATATTAGACTTAACTCAAAAACTATCGAAGCAATTTAAAAAAATCACAATTAGCAAAGTATATTATCACCAAGTAATAATAGTTTTACTTTATTTTTAAAAACTAAGAGGGGTAGAGGATATGTTCAAGTTCAAAGAGAGTAAGTAATTCACGCAGACGAAGTTGCAAGTGATACTACTAAAGTACTAACTAACAAATCTTTAACCTCCAAGACCAATACATTCGGTCAACACGGGCGCAGGGGTGACGAGGGTGACGAGGGCGAAGGGGGTGAGCCAAAGATTGCAGATATAAAGCTGAACGGGTAATCTGATTTGACATCTAGACGAGGACTGGAGGTCAGCGGAGCCACTGATCGAGTTATAGTGAAAGCGATAGTTTGGTGACGAGCAACGATACGATTTATATCGATTTGCTAGAGTTGTTTTCAGATGAGTCTTGTACGGGCTTTTATTTTTCTGCTCTAATTTTTTTAGGATTATTATAAGTAGTTTAGACGTTGTTTCCTGCTCTTCGTACCTTTTGGCGCAGCCGTGAGACAAGTCATTTCTGTGTTTCTTATTTTTATTGTGTTATTATGCTTCTACTGTGCGTGTATCAAGCTGTTGCCAACATGTTTTTTCTTTCTTTCTTTCTCTGATTATTCTAAAGATGTTCTTTCAACCATTTAAATCAAGAGGTACCGTGTTACTAAGAAACTTGTTTGTGGAGGTTAGATAACTATATATTATGCAGTCGTCAGATAACAATATCAGTATTTTACATTATAGGAGAGCTATAGCCTGTCTGACATCCACGAACCAATGGGTAACACGATACCCCTTGGCTGAACTGGTTGTCAGATTTTTGCCCTTCTGACTAACGGTAACAAATGTAATAGACCCACAAATGATAGCTGGAACAAACGGCTTTACATGCTTTCCGAAACACAGAGTGAGTCTTGATAAGTAAGAATAGTCACCTATCCACGGGATCAAACCCCGTTAAGCTTAATATTCGATCCACTCGTGAGGCTGTTATTATGAAACCAAGAGCTCCAATAACTTCATGCAGTTTTTAAAGACCAATGATAGATGTAGGTAAGTGCCCGAAAGGACATACACTGACCTTCTTAGTAATGTTCTTTTGAAAGGTTAGGTGCGTAGTAGTCGCAACTAACTTAAGCAAAAGAAATAAGTATGGATGGTGGCAAGCGTGATACTGCATTTGCATTTTCCTCATGGGAAAAAGGCGTGAGTCTAGTAAGCAGTCTTGAGCAATACGTTAACATTACCTCACCAAACCTAACATACGCCACTATAGTTTTTGCAGACGCTCCTTTTCCATCAATCGTCTCCACAAGTCTATCTACCATACATCACACACGCACACATACAAGGATAAAACAGAGCACGCACTACCACACAACAGAAGCAATACTTGAATTACGAAAATCATCCTTAACTATAGGAGATAGAGGTGATAATGTCAAAGTATACCATGGACGTGGTGAAGTTACTAGTCGGGCAATGATATCGCGTGCAGGTGTTAATGTCCCTAATAATTTCCTACCACAGGAAGGAATTTGTTGTCACGCACGCGTCCGGAAAGAAAACACATGGGATAAGGAACAGGAAAGGGACATTATATTAGAAGCTTTTTTTTTTATAATTAATTCAAATGATAGGAATGTTGTGTAAGATAATGGTGACATATCTAGTAGTATTGTCTATAATTTTGTTAAAGTAAACCAATTCGCTTCTTTGTTATTAGGCAAGTACCAATGTGACTTTTTTGATTAATTTATGTACTTTCCAAGTTAATCTAAGACATCATTGACATCGGTGAAGGATAACATCGTGCGGAAACCTGGATTTGTAGTTAATAAAAGTTTGAAATCGCTAATCCGCCTTGAGCAAGCGTGGTGGTCAATGCTCGTACCTTCTCTGTATGAGAAGAGGTCTTTGTCCTGCAGATAGTAACAAGCTGGTATTTTTTCATGTTTTAGAGTTAAACATATTGATTCACCGATTTATGTAGGTATTGGAATTTACTTTACACACCCCAAGCTATACCCAAACGTAATTTCTCCCTGTACCATTATTATGTTTTAATGGTTTCTTCTTTCTATTACCGAGCTCTTTCATTTGAGTTTTTGTGCAATTATCTGTTTGAGATAGAGGGAAGCTAGGTATAAACATTGTTCATGGGTTTTCATCCGCTGTCTTTAACTACTTTAGCTGGGAGTCGCGGAAGAATCATCCATTCACGCAACCCCCGGCGTGCCTGTTAGACGAAACACCGGCGGTGAGTTTTAAACAGAATGTATCAGACCACAGGTTACTCTATGTGTGATTTATTAACATAGGTATTCATACACTGGTATTTAAAGTAAAAAGTAAAGTAAGTAAGTAATAACCCCGTATTTGAAGCAAATTAAAATTCCGTTTCATTGTACTTCTGGAATTAAATGTCTGGCGAAGTCTTTCAATTAAGACATAACTTGACATTATAATCAACAAAATACGATCCCACAAGAATCTAACTTTTCTTTTGGCGGAAAAATTCATAAAAATGTAATTTTATAATTTCGAGCGTAACCAAACTTTCAAATTATACCTACAAGTGAACTTTGGAGCGTCGAGAAATTTCTAGAAATTACATAATACCTAATCCAAATGAAAATGTTGCTACAGGAAGTCTGTGAAATTGTGTAAAGTAATATTGTTCTAGATTTTAGATACCTATATCTAGTTAATTAAGCTCAGCTGTAGGATGCTGAATACGCAACATTAAGTGGTCGTTGTTATATGTGTAACTTTGTGTTTGTTTTTTTATTTTTTTATTCGTATGTTTTATCTTTTTAATCCTTTATCTTTCTTTGTCAACGATTTCATTCTAAAGCCTTAAGAAATAAACCTCCTATTGCCACAATAATTAGACGAAAGTAACATTAAATTAAGTGCTCTTGGGTTTTTCCATAGACTGAAATTGTATAGAAGCAGCCTGGAAGCGGGTTCAGTATTTTTATTAAACATACAGATTTAAACATAAAAATCAAACCGGATTAAAAATAGAAAACCATCTCAACCTAACACAAAAAAATAAATAACAGTAAATAACAAAGCTCAATATTAACCCTCTACGCACTGCTGCACAAAGGCACCCAACTCGTGCCACACAACAAGCCGCCCTACCGCCGTGAATCAAAAGTATTGACATGAAACTTCAAAAGCGCATGTCGTGCCGCGTGACAAATTACTCGCACCGATGGATGCCCGGTGTTCCCCCGACTGCGGGTGATTGCGACCGATCAGTTGCAGGCGAAGGGTTGGGAAAGTCGCTTTGTTTTATAAGGTTGTATGGATTTCAAATACTCAGCACAACCTCTTGTGACTATATTATGTTAAAAATTACAGGATTAAATGTAGATAATATATATATAGAGAGAATATATAGAGAGTATCCAAAAACGATTTATTCGCTTTCTCTGTTTTAGGCTGCGTATTCCATACCATTCTGATAATAACTTAAGTCTTTGCAAGAAATTTCATTTACAGCCGCTGAAGGATCGTCGTCGTTTAGCTGACTGCACTTTTCTTTTAAAGATTTTAAATAATGAGCTTGACTGTCCTGACCTATTGCAGAAACTGCATTTCAATGTCCCGCAGAGGTCAGTTAGATTTAATCCACCTATCTCCGTTCCTTTTTCCTCAACAAATTACCGACAAAACTCATACTTGGTGCGAGCGAGTAGAGACTTTAATATTCTCTGTAAAGAGTTCTCATTGGACCCATTTGTCACCAAAACCAACTCAGCTCGCACTCGGCTGAATGACGATTTCTTTAGAAGTGCGTAGTGTTTTTGTTAATCTAACATTTTTTGTATTACTTTTTACTCCATGTTGTAAGTGCCTTAGCCTTAAGTGTATTTAGTGCATATTGTATCCTTATTTCTATTATTTCTGTTATTTATCGTGCTTGTTAGTGATCTTAAGATTTCTGTATACTATTATGTTTTTTTCTCGTGAGAACCTGTAATTGGCTTTGTGTTGCTTATTTAATTGTTGACCATCTGTTACAGCTGTTGGTTCTCCTATCAATAAATAAATAATGTTTATAAACAGTTAAATTTAGACCTCCAGAATTGTACTCATCATTATGAACAACTTTTACTATGGGGCCTAGCCTGAAATTGCGAAAAGAAATGAGCTGTTCCCTGCATTTTGACGTGTTATGCGAACATTGTCGCAGCTGATTTTCAGCTGATTTATCATGTATATTAGTAGCTTAGAATCGAAAACTCTATGAGCATTATTTAAAGCATATTGTCCACCAAACCACTTGAAAATAACAGTTAGTTCACACATACGTTGAAATGACATAATGATGCTCAATCTAATACCATAAGTTCATTACATGATTCTGTTTTGTTCGTTTTGTTATTTTTATGTAGATTTTTTTTTCATACACGCGTGTTTCCCAACAACGTGGTCACGGCAAATGGAATGAAAACATTAAGACTACGGACACAAAGTCAGCGGGCAGCGGGGCGGGAGCGAAGCGAGGACCAATCGCGTTGCGCGCCAATCAAGCGCCACTCGTTGTCAACTGGTGGTCCACCAGTCAATGCGCGTTGGCAATGCGCAGTCGAAGAAAGGCAAGCATGCGAGCAGCGAGTTGTCACCGAGTGGTCCACCCGCCCCTTCCGCGCGTGAAGGGCTTACAACGGATCCGGAGACAATCTATACAAGTCTTTTTAAAGAATAGGTACTAGCCGCAGGAGGCGAGGCTGTGCGGAGTGCCGGGTGGTTCTAACGAGCTGTGACCTTAAATCTATGCATACGCGCTTCCTCCACTCCGCTGCCACTGCGTATCTGACATCTCGCTGCCCACTGACTTTATGACCATGGCCTTATAGTCAGTGTCGTGCCGCATGACAAATCAACTGAGCTAATAGTTTCCGAGCGGGAGACGGTTACTTTAGTAGCAGTTACAATAGAAAGTTGTGACTTTTGCAAAAGTTCTAGAGTTGCATTGAATAATTATAACTTTAATATTGTTGTACCAGGCTGGTCGTGTATAATTATGAGTTTAAATGATTGTATATATGCCTATGATACAGGTAAGTGACTTTTATAATTTTTGAAGAGGGATTTTTTTTTAAACATTAAATCAGGCCTGTATTAACCGTACATACACATTGTCCATTGCCTTAAACTAGGCAAAAATCTAGACTTTGGGCTGCTGCGTAAAGTTAGATAGCCTACAAGCTTCCTCAAGACTTGGGTTCTCAAATGTAAATAAGAATACTTATTCAAATACTGGAACTTTCAGAGTTAAATAAAATATGTAATAGAGTTTACGCTTCGGTCCTACATTATGGTACTAGCTGCAACTTCGTCCACGCAGAAATTGACAAATGCATTTTTATTGCGTAACCTAAGTAACTCCTAATAACATCAGTTTTTTTCCAGTGAAAAATCCGTGTTAATCGATCCAGCAGTTTCAGAAATAAGCCTATAAAGACAGACAGGATACAACATACTAAACATAATAATATGATATAATTTATAAAAAAAATATTTTTTGGTATGGCCTACGACCGAATTTACGTCTAGCATTAGAAAAATACATTACTATATAACATTATAGATAACATTGAATTTACAAGAAGACAACATCAATTTAATTGATTTGTATAAAATAGATAAAAATTAAAGAATTAAGTAGTTTTTAAGTCAATACTAATATTGTAAAGTTTTATTGTTTGTTTGCATTTAATAGGCTCCGAAACTTCTGGACCGATTTTAAAAATTCTTTCACCGTTAATAAGCTACACTGTCCCCGGGTGACATAGGCTACTGTTTATCCCTGTATTCCTTCCGGGAACGAGAACTACGCTCGTGAAACCGCGTGACGTCTGCTAGTTTTTTATAAACCCGATATATCTGACTTCGTTTAAATCTCAATAATATTGTCTATATTATATTATAAAGAGGTAAAAATATTAAGTCCTGATTATTTATTTCTGTAAAACCTTAACTATATTATACAAACACTAAAAAAAAAACAATAACTAAACCTAACAAAAATATTTACAAAGCATCAAAAAATTCCTCTGCATCGCTGCCAGCTGGTAAAGTGCCCAAAAGACTGGCTGTATTGCCACGTTGAATGGCAATGCTTAGCCTCTGGCCAAAGTAGAGGCCAGCCCTTGGGTCACGGATAGCGTCAACCAAACGTTTGGAGATGTCTTTGAACAGAAGACGAGCACTCGGACCCCACGGCCCAAGAGTTTCAACCCCAAACGGCACGAAAGTATAACTACTAACAAGGTTACTATATTTACGCCGCTTGAGGTTCTCAGCAGCCGCAGCAGCAGTAAAAATTGTAAGTTTGTGACTTATCTCTGGATCTACTGAACCGATTTTGAAAATTCTTTTACCAATTAAAAGCCACATTATAAGTGAGTGGCATAGGCTTTATCTTATTTTCAAAACTAAGAGGGGGTGGAGGGGATATTGAAGTACAAAAACACACGAAAAAAAATTGCGAGATAGTATACACGGTTAAATTTAATTCGTTTTAATCCTCTGCAGTGGTCATTGTACTCATCATTAGGAACAACTTTTACTATAGAACCAAACCCGAAATGTTTAAATAATACCCTACATAATTAGGTCGGCAGAATTCGTCAAAATGTAGGAATTAGCACATTTTTCTTTAAAGGATAAATATCAATGACATTATAAGTAAAAAGGTGTAGATAGGTTATAAACGCTCAGCAAGCGACAAATTAAAATGTGGCTAACTAGCCACACTTGACCCCAGTGTCGCATCGCGCCGTCAACGGACGCGTGCGTGCGTTATTGTGCAGTTTTTGAAGATCGAATGTTGTTTATGTAACCTATCCACACCTTTTTACTTATATTTATATAACTAGCTTCTGCCCGCGACTTCATACGCGGATCCTGTTGCTTATGCCAGCGACAACGGGGTCGTCAAAATCGAAGATCTGAAACATCTGATGTCGAATTCTATAAGCCCGGGGACGGGAAATCAATGGGATGCGCGACACGATTCAAGATGTTCCAGATTTTTTATTTTTGTTGGTCAACAGGAAATGCCATCAGACTTTTGCTAAGACGCCATTTCTATTATGTATATGTTATATTGTCTCTGGGCTTTGGAGTTCCCCTACAGGTGCTCCAGATCTTCAAATTTAGTCTCACAGCAGAAAACACTCTTCACGTGGAATAGTTTTTGCAATGGCACCATTTTATATATCTCTTTTACTATAAGTCATCATAATATGTTGCGTGACGTTCACGATCAGCGGTCAGTCGCGCATCTCCTTCCCCCACTTATCTCTAGAGTCGATGCGTATATACGCTGAAAACTCAAACGTCATGCTTTTTCCGTGAACGTCTCCAACTCGCGAGACAGTGCCTGATGTTCACGATCAGCGGTCAGTCGCGCACATATTCTTCACTGGTCTCTAGAGACCTGGATGTAGATGCGTAAATACGCTGAGAATGCAGGCGTGCTTCGCGATCCCAAGAAGTTTCCACGGAGCGAGTTGCAGCCTCATGTTCTCGAACAGCATCAAGTCTCTCCTAACGCTCTTCGGTAGATTGTTGGGATCTTATGGTCTTTAATCATTTAGCACCTTTGGAACATTGGGAAAAATTTGACCTCTTTCTAGGCATAGTTATAGTTTTATTGTGATGATACCTGATCAATTAAAATCTAAGTGGCTGCTCCCCTGCGTTACCGGGTAAGCTACCGTGTAACGAAGATAAATGGAAAAGGAAATTAAACACTCAAATAACATAAGCCCGAAGGCATACGATAAAAAAATTGAAGTTTTAATCAACAGCGAGTGCTCATAAGGCTGAACAACTCTTGCTAAGACGTCATTCCAATATATGTTATAGTGTAGCTGGGCTCTTGAAGTTCCACATCAGATGTTCCGGATCTTCAAATTTATTCTCTCAGTAGAAAATGCTCATAAGGTGGAACAATTTTTGCTATGGTACCATTTTCGAATCTCCTATAGTTTAGATGGTCTGTTGCGGTTCTGCATCAGGTGTTCCGGATCTTCAAATTTATTCTCTCAGTAGAAAATGCTCATCACGTGGAACAATTTTTGCTATGGGACCTTTTTTGTATATCCTATAGTTTAGCTGGTCTGTTGCGGTACTGCATCAGGTGTTCCAGATCTTCAAATTTATTCTCTCAGCAGAAAATGCTCATCACGTGGAACAATTTTTGCTATGGGGCCATTTTTGTATCGTCTATAGTTTAGCTGGTCTGTTGCGGTTCTGCATCAGGTGTTCCGGATCTTCAAATTTATTCTCTCAGCAGAAAATGCTCATCACGTGGAACAATTTTTGCTATGGGACCATTTTTGTATCGCCTATAGTTTAGCTGGTCTGTTGCAGTTCTGCATCAGGTGTTCCAGTTTCCAAGATAAATTATAGCCTATGTGTTGACCAGACTTAATATCTATACAACAAAAAAAAATCATTCAAATCCGTCCAGTAGTTCCGAAGATTAGCGTGTGCAAACAAACAGACAAACAGACAAACAGACAAACAGACAAACAGACAGACTTTTTTTTTTGGATTCGTGCTCTATTACTGTTTCTAAACCCCCCTCAATTATTATTTTTTAAATATATTCAATGTACAGACACAGTTTTTTTACAGTCTTATTATATGTATAGATTGTCTCTGGGCTTTGGAGTTCCCCTACAGGTGCTCCAGATCTTTAAATTTAGTCTCACAGCAGAAAACACTCTTCACGTGGAATAGTTTTTGCAATGGCACCATTTTTATATCTCTTTTACTTTAGGTGTTCCATTTTCCAAAATAAATTATAGCCTATAATATGTTGCGTGACGTTCACGATCAGCGGTCAGTCGCGCATCTCCTTCCCCCACTTATCTCTAGAGTCGATGCGTATATACGCTGAAAACTCAAGCATCATGCTTTTTCCGTGAACGTCTCCAACTCGCGAGACAGTGCATGATGTTCACGATCGGCGGTCAGTCGTGCACATATTCTTCACTGGTCTCTAGAGACCTGCATGTAGATGCGTAAATACGCTGAGAATGCAGGCGTGCTTCGCGATCCCAAGAAGTTTCCACGGAGCGAGTTGCAGCCTCATGTTCTCGAACAGCATCAAGTCTCTCCTAACGCTCTTCGGTAGATTGTTGGGATCTTATGGTCTTTAATCATTTAGCACCTTTGGAACATTGGGAAAAATTTGACCTCTTTCTAGGCATGGTTATAGTTTTATTGTGATGATACCTGATCAATTAAAATCTAAGTGGCTGCTCCCCTGCGTTACCGGGTAAGCTACCGTGTAACGAAGATAAATGGAAAAGGAAATTAAACACTCAAATAACATAAGCCCGAAGGCATACGATAAAAAAATGGGAGTTTTAGCCAGTAGAGTCTAATTTTCAACGATATACCATCGTCATCGAAAATCAGTCCTGAACTGTTCCCGCCTTCACCGCGTAGTACCTCCTACTTATGTTATTTTATAACTATGCAATGAAATTAGTGATAGTTTTAATTTCTATATCAAATGTTTCTGATCTTCGATTTTTATAAGTCAACAGGAAATGCCTATCAGACCGAACAACTTTTGCTAAGACGTCATTCCTATTTGAGTTATGGTGTAGCTGGGCTCTTGGAGTTCCACAACAGGTGTTCCAGATCTTCGATTTTTATACGTCAACAGCGAGTGCTCATAAGGCTGAACAACTCTTGCTAAGACGTCATTCCAATATATGTTATAGTGTAGCTGGGCTCTTGAAGTTCCACATCAGGTGTTCCGGATCTTCAAATTTATTCTCTCAGCAGAGAATGCTCATAACGTGGAACAATTTTTGCTATGGTACCATTTTTGTATCTCCTATAGTTTAGATGGTCTGTTGCGGTTCTGCATCAGGTGTTCCGGATCTTCAAATTTATTCTCTCAGCAGAAAATGCTCATCACGTGGAACAATTTTTGCTATGGGACCATTATTGTATCGCCTATAGTTTAGCTGGTCTGTTGCGGTTCTGCATCAGGTGTTCCGGATCTTCAAATTTATTCTCTCAGCAGAAAATGCTCATCACGTGGAACAATTTTTGCTATGGGACCATTTTTGTATCGCCTATAGTTTAGCTGGTCTGTTGCGGTTCTGCATCAGGTGTTCGAGTTTCCAAGATAAATTATAGCCTATGTGTTGACCAGACTTAATATCTATACAACAAAAAAAAAATCATTCAAATCCGTCCAGTAGTTCCGAAGATTAGCGTGTGCAAACAAACAGACAAACAGACAAACAGACAAACAGACAAACAGACAAACAGACAAACAGACAAACAGACAGACATTTTTTTTTGGATTCGTGCTCTATTACTGTTTCTAAACCCCCCTCAATTATTATTTTTTAAATATAATCAATGTACAGACACAGTTTTTTTACAGTCTTATTATATGTATAGATTGATAAATATGACTTCAATTTAACCATGTACAGACGCCAGCACATCAAGTTATCCCAATGTGTCAAATTTCTTTGATCGTTTTTCAACTTTATGGCAAACAAAATAAGGTTCATATTCAATTGGGAAAATTTGACACATTGGGGTAACTTGATGTGCTGGCGTCTGTACACAGACGAGGAATCTGGAAAAAATGTTATATTAGAAGATGAGACAACATAGGTACCTACATTGAAGTAAGAAAATTCAGGTCAAAGTAATTTCAAACACACATAACAAAAATTCACTACTTATTAGAGCAATGTCTAATTTAACTACATCGTGTATTATTTTATTGCCAGTTTTGCAGCATCATAAACACAGTTCTGCTACTAACTACATAACGAGGGTATAACTTTTGTCACTTGTGATACGGATTGAAATAGAGGAGGTTATAAGCATGTTAGTAACTTGTTCCTATTGAAACACTGGAGGGATCTGTTTCACTTAATCTACTTTGTTAACTTAGGGGGGTAATGCTTCGTTGCCGGCCGTGATCGAGAGGATGGTCGGCAGGGTCGAGTCCTGGGCCGCGGTGGTGTCCTTCTGCAAAACGGTCATCTCGCAGAAGGAGGCTGCGGAAAGGGAGAGGGAGATTACTTCCACTCACCCGGCCCGCAGCAGACGCACCGGGCGCAGGCGGAGGGCGGACAACGCCCTCTTCCAGCCCCCCTGAATGGGTTTAGGGCGACGGACGCGGGGATGTCCGCCGCCCCCACGTGCATGGACCCGAGGTGGCGGCGCGTCGTGTTTACGCTCGCCCCTCTTAGACGTCGCGAGGGGAGTCTAACACCTCACTCCCCTCGCTGACTTGGCGTAAGTTTGAAGTTTTTTGCCCAGTTTGCTCCATTTGAAACTACCTTTTGTAAAGTACTTACTTAGACCTTTTTATTTTGCACCAGCAAACTTCGTACCGCCAATAAAAAAAAATATTTTAGAATCAGAATCAGAACTTAAAACCAAAAAGCAATTCTGGCTAAGAATGTAGGTACAGGCATAAGATGTTTTAGGTATATTAAAGAGATCAGCTACAGCCACGCACCTTTTGCAGAAACAAAAATATTAGATTCTACAGGCAGAAGCAGAAGATAGTGACTATAAAAAAAAAGTCACGCACACATTTACACAAATCTTGGGTAGATGTCAGTTATTAATGCTCGTGACTGTACTTTATCATGAAACGTGAGAGCGTACAATTTTCCTTGACTGTAATAAATTGGTGCATAAAGTGCAGCAGTGTATTTTCTGCTTCCATGTTTTTATTTTAACGTGTGGGGACGTGGACACTTTTCATTAAATTCACAGTGTCCCATGTCGGGCGCCATTTGTCAGTTGGGCGCCAAGAAAAATGATTCCCTTAGTTCCGTATGATTGCAAAGTACAAATTGTACATGAAAGGTACCGTACAACGTCAAGCAAAAAAGTAGTTTTTTGTACTATTATTATTTGTTGTATGTCCACCGCCACTGTTCACCTGTTATATTTTTGACGTCTCGGAAACCCGGGAGGCGCGCACAAATTGATATGACCAATGAGCGCGCGCGGTGGCGGAGAGACGACTGGAGATGATGCCAACCCATTTATGTGGGGTTGATGCCACGTCGTACTGTTATTTTATTTAACCACGATAACATGTCAGATGTCACATATCAAACCTTTACTTTATCTTGTATGTTTTATTAACATAAATTAAGTTACCTCTACAATCCTGTCGTTGACTTGTATCTTGCCACACAGATCTGCAGAGCTGCCTTCACTGATACTCTTCACGAAGATGCCGCTCAGCTCCTCTGTTAACAAAAAATCTTAATAAATACCAAATAATAATACCGTTGGAGGCATTAGAACTGCAGCCTAAAGTCTAACTTATAAAGAAAATAAGATTGAATTCCATTTTTCCAATAGATAGGTAGGTCCAATATTTCGATTCAAACAAATATCCACCTCATTAACTATGGAATTGAGCCGATTATGTAATAACCCGCGCTCTGGAAAAAGTCATGTAGTAATTTCAAACTAAATTTTAGGTGTTAGCGTAGCGACATCTATCTCGCCTCATAGGAACTAACGACTGATATCCTACATTGCGATGTTAAAGTTATCCGCGCGATTGAACGTATCCGTTGCGCGCGATCCGTAACTGTTGGTTTTCGTTAGTCCACCAGACACAATGCCCATTTGGTCTTCAGGATCTTCCCTTTTCAATAGTGGATGAGGAAACTTATTTACAAAAACACAATACGATTTATTTATTTATACTACTATTTTTGACATTCGTTATAGTTGTTTGACGTCCGTGTTGTAGTTGCCAGTAGTCCAGCCGTTGAATAGACACCTAGAATCACGACTTAACTTCAAATAAATCCTGTCCTAACACGATCAAACTTTAGCAAAACATTAGGATTTACTGGTAACACTATAGAAACTTCACTGAAAGCTAAGTTAGACTATTTAGATAGTGCGGCACGGGCAGCCATCTTGGTTTCGTAATGTATCTATCGACATTTAGATAGCGGGCTAGTTTATGTTGAAAGTATAAATTATGTTGTGTTAATGTGTTTGGGGGACATTTATATTGGATTTAGATTAACCTTTCAATCGAGTCAATTAGAGACACAGCAGAAAGACAATGACAGCGCGAACGTCGGCGATCGCTTGGGGTTTAATGAATTAAAGACTATGTTAAATATTTTAGTTTTTTGTAATATTGGAGTGTGCTAGCTAATACTTGACAATTATTTGAAACTTAGTGCTTAATGTTTATTATTCTTTTCGCTATTTACTGAGCAGTTTACTGTATAGATTCAAGTTCTTCAAACGAATCAGACAGATATGTTGCTAAGGAGTTAGTTGCGTCATTTCTTCTTCCCAGAAAAAACACCAAGAGTTCGTAAAAGAGCTTTGTTTTGGGGGACTGTTTTTGTAACTTTTGACGTTCATAAAGAAAATTTACCCGTTGCGTAATTCTGTTCATTCAAAGTGGTACATTCTGAAATATGAATACCTAAAAACATGTTAGTATTATTTATTGAGCAGGTAATTGACATTTTATTGCAATATTTGTTTCTCTTAACAGCCTACTGAAGTTTGATGAGACTACAAAATGTCACGTTGTAAACACTAGAAATCAATCTAACAATATCCTAAAAAATCAACTATTTAATCCTTAAAATATGATGACTGTTAAAAATGGAAAATGTTGTAATTATTTATGTAAATGTACTCTATACTCATATCTAGACACAGACGTGATGTTCATTTGATCGATGTAAAACGTTTCATCATGACTTATACCATACCACACACATTTAAAATTTAATATCAAAACCAAACCAGTTAATAGTTTTGTTGATTCGACTTTAATATCCTTACATGTTGAACTACCTGCACAATATTAATTGAAAGCTTTTCATAATGATTAATTATGATAAATAATATTTATTTCAACACTTTTACTCGTCGATTTTTTTAACTAGTAGATGAGGCCCGTGTTTCACTATCTGACTACTCTGAGAAGACACAGAAAGAAACTCAAAAGTCACTTAAAGTCCATGTAAGAAGTGTCTGAAATGGTCTTTTGTGGAATAAACCACACAGTAGTCGTGCTCAACTCGGAACTTGCGGAGCTCCACGTGACGTACAATCGATCACACTTTGGTGGTTACACACACGCACGCACAGCTTGAGCTGCTAGCCAAGCTTAGATCCTATTTCTTCCCTTAATTCATTAAACCCCAAACGGTCGCCGGCGTTCGCGCTGTCATTGTCTTACTATTGTGCCTCTAATTGACACGATTGAAAGGTTAAATCGAAGGATTAACAGATAGAAACCCCCACCCAACGCATCTTTTTTTGTACTTGACAAAGGTATGCTCTGATTCCCCTTGGAATTATCATCTGCTATAGACAGCATAAAAGACAAAGACCTACAAATGACTGCAGAGACCAACGGCTTTGGGTACTTTCTGAGGCACGGAGGAGTTTAAATACGTAATGGATGATCGGTCAGTTATCTAACAACCTCGTCAAGCAAAGCTTCAAATCAAATCAAATCAAATAATCTTTATTAGTGAACATAGGTGATAAAAGGTCTTATAGATACATTTTAGCCGAGCTCTATGTTCGACCAATGACATTGGTGTACAAATATTTTAGTTAGGCAGTAATAAGATTCTACACAATACAAAATCAATTTCAAGTTATTATTGGCAATTAAATTTGTAATAAGGAATAAAATATAAATTATTTTTGTGTTTAAATTAATACATTAAAGTGCTGATAATTTCATATTTTATCATTAAAAAATTCTTCCAAAGAGTAATACGTCTTGTCTATTAGAAATGAAAACAATTTATTTTTAAATTTGCGGGCATTATCTTCCCCTCTTATACATTTCGGTAAATTATTATAGACCTTCGGAGCTGTTACAAAAATACTGCGCTTGTATAGAGCGGTACTAGAACCCACTGTTTGTAACCCTTAAGTTTGTAGCTTAACCTTTGTTCAACCCGTGCAGCTGTTTTTGTTTCAAGTGTCTTAGAATAGAGTTGCTAATTCATATTCCATTCACACATCAAACGGGCTAAACCCAATCAAAACTTGTGGCAAGCTTTTCGACCTAAACACTGCTTGTTTTGAGGGCACACTGTTTTTCTCCTAACCCTTATTCGCTACAGCCTTCATATACCCTCGTCTTATCTCGAACCCCTCAATACATCAGGGCGATAAGGGTTAATTTAGCCCGGCCGCTCCCATATTAGGAAACTTCGGCGACGCGTGACCTGTGCCCGGGGGTGTACCCACGCTCTTTTTGTTTATTAGCACTTGTGTACACCCGGCAACACAAGTACAGTTATTACTTTCTTGTGGGCTATTGTTGACTATTATGTTTGTGTTACCAGTACCTATGTGTGTTAAATTGTAGTGGGTTTAGTTAATTGTTTTGGTATATCTAAGTTTCTATGTAAAATAAAGGTATTTTTACCAACTTTTCTACAAATTGCACAGTAGGTACAATATTGCACAGAATATTAAAGGTAATTGGAAATCAGCCTTTGAAAGCGAAGAAGTTAGAGAAGGTAAATGTAAAAGTATTATAATCTAAAAACTTTTAACGATGTAAAAGTACAGTTTCATCCAAAAATACCTGCCAAGTGAGAGTGTGACTTGCACATAAAGGGTTCCGTGCAACGTAAAGCAAAAAGATCCGATAAAATCAAATTTCGTGCGTGGAGTAAAATTTAAGATGTCGAATAGTAAATGACGATAGTGACTTTCATAGTTCAAAATAGGTGTTTACGTAATTGGTGGCCGCTCGTTGCCTATGTTGTTATAAAACAATTGTTGGTGAACCAATAACTAAATGTTTTAGTCGCCCAGAGACCATTCCTCCAGCGACCAGTAGACAGCGCAATATTGAATGACTGGCATGTTGGTCAAGTGGTTAGGTGGCACTAACTACTACGCCGGACGAGATGAGCACGATCATTTAGAAATTTTAAAAATATGTTTATCAGTTGTCTCTGTTTAGCTTGGGACTAGATGGCAAATGATTGCTTGTGTAAAGGTTGTGTAATATTTGTTTATTAAACAAAAAATATATGGCACCTAACGATGTTAGTGCTGGCTCTTGTAAAACAATTTTATTGTCTATCTACTACGGTTCATAAGATACAGTCCGCTGACAGACAGACAAACAGCGGAGGCTTAATAATGGAGACGGGTTTCCACCCCTTTACTGAACCCTAAATAGAACGAAATCTATGAGTTTAACTGAAGACGTAACTGGGATTGACCTTTGACTGTAATCAAGTAAGTTCAAAGAAAAATCTCATTCTGTGAAATTCAAATGAAATTGATTTTCCAGATCAGAAGGTTTTGCCAAATGAACAGGTATGGGAAAGGATTTTTTTCATTTGAGGTGGACTTTTAGAACTCGAAAATGGTGTAAGCAACGCATACATTTTTACTGATATGTAGAATTTGTGAAGTTAGGGTCGGTAGGTTAGGCCGTGTAGATTCAGAAGCTTGGCTCTACATGAGATCTGATATCTTTTTCACAGGGCAAACCTTATGTGGTCGTCTTGGTAACAATTTACATGAAATGTTTTTATGGGATCTAGATTTGAAGAAAATATTTGACACATATTTTTCGTGTAATCAAAAAATAACGGCGATACATCGAGTGAAAATATCGCATTACTAGACGTTTATACTAGGTTATGACGTTACAAGCCTCCTCTCCTCAACTTTAATGCGCTTAATCTAAGTAGTTTTCCATCAATTTGAAAATTAACAAAAATGCTTGTGTATTAGTTTTATTATGTATCTGATGGACTTATTATATTTAGATATTCATATTGTCAACATGCCTATTTGTCTAATGAAGATCATCCCCAAGCCAGCGGATTAGCAGGTTGAAGTGGCAGTAGGCAGGGCACATAGCACGGAGGACAGATGACCGATGGGGTCGAAAGGTTCTCGAATGAAGAGAGTAGGTACCTAATATAAATCCAGGTCGTATTAGTAAACGTCGGTACCTACTATTATTATTACTACTATCATGTCACCTATATTGATGTGTGCTAGCTAACATGTAGCGAATCATTTAATTTAAATAATTATGCTTATTAATTACCAATGCTGTTTAATCTCATGTTCTTCTAACATATCAGACAGACGTGTTGCTAAGGAGTTTGTTCCGTCACTTCTAAAACACCAGGAAGTAATGAAGGGCAGGCGTTTTGGGGAACTGTTTTATGTAATATTTGACGTTCAATAGCTGATACTCAGCCTAATTTGAACAAATGACTATTGATTTTGATTGAAATGTTGATTGAAAGAGGGAGCAAGACAACCAAAAAGAAGATGGATACAATGTACTGAAGCACTTGTTGTGCCACTTCGTCTTTTGGCCCAGATATTATGACCTGCTTCATTTATTCATTTAATTTTACTTGTTCGTAATGTTTTCACTTTTTTCTATAGGAAAACACTGTTCTGTACAAAATTAATCTTTGACCAGGAGTGGAGACAACGCGAGGACCAAGTTTTTGAGCAATAGGCACTTTAAGTGAAACTTTTGCACCATTTTTCTTGATATATGCAGACTTTACGACGATTTAGTGAAATGTTGTTTGAGAAAGCTTTTTTTTTATGATTTTTAACGGGATAAACGGTCTGATTTTGTTTAAGAAATCTACCATTCAAGGATACAATCACAATTTTATTAATAGAAAACGCCACCAATAAGTTGTCTGTAAGGGATCGCTTTTAGCGACAAGACCACCCATTGTATCGCTCTATATAGCCCTTAAAGTTATAATTTGTAAATTTTTATGGTGTACAAGATTGAGTATTCTATTCTATTTAATCACAGCTACATTCAACTTCTCTAAGATGTCTCTAAACCATAAAACGTGTACAGACACACAGCCTTTTAGAATCAAAGGTTTAACGGTTTTTAACTTCAAATCAACCGGTATAAAAGGACCAAAATGGAGGTTTCCATTCCTTTGATCTAATTCATCAAAGTAATCCATGGAAGTGGTCTTTCAGATGAAACTGATTCTTGAAACTTATTTCCCTCCATCCATCATTTTCAGGTGAAAGTAATTAAAAAGTCGTGAAAAGTTACTGTTGGGGGGAAAAATTGTTTTTTTTTTTTGTTATATTCTATTAGCGGAAAGGTTGGAGTTTGGCACACAATGTGTACTCTTGTATATTTTGTATGTTTTATAAATTATTGTGTGTGTGTGTGTGTGTTTTAATGACTGATGTTAAATAAATATTTTTCTTTCTTTCTTTCTTTCTTTCTTTCAGTGTGACCAGTCGGCTGCCAAATCTCATCTAGTTTATCATTTTGTTACATTGTCTTGCAGATCTATGGATTTAATCAAACTCTGCACATGTAAGCTGGCACACCCTTTATACCTGGCTTCTTATTAGTCAGTTGCTTTTGCTTGAGTTAAGTTAGTTTTAATGTCGGTAGCTATATATTACTGGTATTCTGTATATTGAGTGTGCTAGCGAACATGTAGTGAATAATTTATTTTAATTATTTTGTAATTACATATATCTAATTGTATTGTATAAATTCAAGTTCTTCTAACTTATCAGACAGATGTGTTGCTGGGGAGTTTGTTCCGCCACTTCTTCTTCCCAGCAAAACACTAAGAGGTGGCGAAGGGTGGGCTTTTTGCGGACTGTCTTATGTAATTTCGACGTTCAAAAAGTGCTGATCCTCAGCCTAATTTGAATAAATGACTTTTGATTTGATAGGTCGTGAGTTCGAATTCAAGCCTCAAGGCCACTCCCCTCTGACTTTTCGTGAAACCAAGTAATTCACCCTCCTTGACTGGCCTGTTGGTCTAGTAGGTAGAGGCCCAGATTGCTATGATGAAGGTCGTGGGTTCGATTCCCAGCCAGGACAAATTTAATATTTGTGTGATGAGCACAATCATCTTGTTCGGTGTCTGGGTGTAATTTATCTTTATAATATGTATGCATTTAGGAATATTTAAGTATGTTTTTCAGCTGTTTAGTACCCATAACACAAGCTCTGCTTAGCTTGGGACTAGATGGCGTTGTGTAAAAGTTGTGGAGTATTATTATTATTATCCTGATTCCAGTTTTCTAGCATCATTCGGACCGTAGCTAAAAAGATTCGAGAATACTACTGAACATTTCCAAATAAGTCAGAAAAAGTCTGAAATTAGGTGAATCTTGGCGGGTGCGCTGCTGAACTCTCAGAAAAGTACAAACGTCACGACTATTATAGTAAAACTCATATTTAACATTAATATTCCTAAAAGTTTTTCATGTGTTTAAGTGCTTTTACTACTTAATTGATTGCAAAGTGTCGTCTGGATATCGCCATATTTAAAGTGCCATGTTTATAAATATTTTTCTAGCCAAATTGTTTTAACTGCCTGGTCGGTCTATAACTGTTCGCAAACGCTACTGCTGAGCATCGATAGCCGGGTGAGGCAAAGTGGTGTCGAGCAGCCCGGAGTCTTGATTTGCGCCCGATTGATGGCAATTGGCTCGCCCCCAATTACATGGGATAAAGTCCCATAATACCAGCGAAATGTGGTTGTACTACAAGTACACCTGCCTAACCTATCGGGGATTACAGGCGTGATGTTATTTTATGTAAAGAAAAATATAAGTTACTCATACGTTTAAGTGCTTTATGCCTTAATTGATTACAAAATGTCAACTAGATGTCGCCATATTTAAAGTGCCATGTTTATTTTTCTAGAAAAAATATTTTACGAATTTTGCTGCTAACATGAAATAATTGCATTGAGACCTTAAATAAACATAAACGACCCACTTAGAACCGCCCTTTTCTCCTAAAACGTTGGTCCCTTCACCCTATTTGCTAAACAAACATACGCCATTACCTGCTATCTGCACACCACAAATTACCTCCATAGGAAGCCAGAACAACTTTTTTACGTACACAAAAAAATTTTTTCGTGAGAAATATTTTAAGCAAAATGGCCTATCTACTGAATCTAGGACAGTCAAAATACCAGTTCCTATTCACTGGTTGTCTGGTCCTATATAGGGAGAGAGGGACTTCAATGGACACCTAGACATTTATCTCTACATAATTCTGAACTCTTTTAATCGTATTTCCAATGTTTTCGTTTTCGTTCTTTTGTTCTACTGTCTCTATCAACTGTTAAAATCGTGATATATGCCAAACCAATGAGATGTGAAATGAAAAAGTGTCTCATTTACTTTTTAACGAAAAACCTTATTGGCTAAGAATGATGTTTTTCTATGTCTTTTTCAGCGATTCAAGCAAAAATTCGATTCGAAAGATTCTTCTTTCGAACATTATTGGTGAAGTTCTTCAAGAAAGTCAGGTGCGTACGTAACGTACATTATTGGTGATGTTCTTCAAGAAAGTCAGGTGTTGATCATTGTATGATCGTTAACGGAGCAAAAGTTATTAGTAAGTAGTATCAATTATGTTAGAATCGTAGCAGATGGTGCTTTGTAGTTTCTGTCTACTCCCATGCGAAAAAGGCGTAAGTTTATGTACCTGTCAAAAATATTCTATGTTAGGGGGTTTAGAATCAGGTCCAGAATTTATGTTGTCCCTTTATGCGTCTATGTCGATTCCACCTTTTTGGGTATCTATTCCAAAGGCCCGTCTGTCTTCTGTTTATTAAATATTCAGGGCTGTGCGAAGTCCAGAGGATTTACGACAAAGATCTTTAAGTAGACAGGAGCAATTATTTGTTAGTCAAATATTTATTTTGAGACTGAGGAGCTTCTGTAAGCTTAACGTGTTCGTTATATCCAATAACAGTGAGATCAAATACCTTCTAGTTAGGGTCGTCATTACTCCAACCAATGACAGGTCCTAATTTATCCTTTGTAAAATTTGTTATTGAAATATTTCCAAAGGGAGTGTCATTCATTATTAAACTTTCGATATCCTATCATTTGGGACTATTTGAAAATTCTAAGTGCTTAGATGTCAAGGGATTTGGTCCTACGTATAATTTTCTCTCTTAATTTTTATCAGCATTTCAGTGAAGAGCAATGAAGTTATTTATTTATATATTTATATCGTCTAGACCAAGCCCAGGTCTTAAAAATATTGCTTCGTCTAGGGCAATCGATACAAAGATAGTCTTTAAATTCTTGATTCAGTAACTTACCAAATGTCGGTCTGACTGTAATCTAGTTTGATCACGCAACTTGTCTACTTGTACTTAAATAGAGTGCACAACTTACGTGATTAATTACTTAATTAAAAACGTGAAACAGTGACCACTGTATAACGGAAACTATAATGATATCCTCCACCAATCATCCCATTAACCATAGATGTTTCTAGATCTAATGAACGATTTTATGATTGCAAATTATATCTATTATTTTTGAAGATTTTATTCATATCTATAGGGATGAACCTATAGATATGAATAAAATCTTCAAAATAGCTGGGCTTGCCTCATAAACTTAAACCTAGTTAAATGTATAAGTCTGTGGGCCAAAACTTGCGACAGCCGAGCAATGACGGGACGGCATCTAGGCACACAGTTACCCATTTGTGATTTAGTAATGCCCAGTTTTTCATACACAAATTTAAATGCTTTATCTACACTAATATTGTAAAGAGGTAAAGTTTGGGAAGTTGTAGTAGTAATTTCTAGATCTACTGCACCTATTTCTGAAATTCTTTTACCAATAGAAAGCCACATACAAGAGGGGGTGGAGGGGGCGTTAAAGTACGAAACGCACGCGGACGAAGTCGCCAGCGAAGTACAAGTAACTCATAGAAGAAGAACAAGACTAGAAGAATATAATATTAATTTGCCAAAAAAATGGTCATACATTTAAACAATTCATACACTCACACGGAATAAACACACAATACACACGCACGAACACTTGCACGGGAATTACATGACTTGATTCCACCATCACCTTTCCACCATCGGACAACGTACGGCGAGTGTCCACCCTTACATCGTTGGCACCTCTACAATTCGGACAAAGCGTTTCGCCTCGTTGTTCAAACCGCGTACATCGAAGGACTGGAACCACTTGCCTGCTGCGGTCTTCCCGTCCGATTGTAATTTAGGTGTCTTCAAGGCTAGAGTGAATCTGAGCAGGCTCTTAATAAACTAGTGCGCTTCAACTTCACTGATTGCATCACTGCTTATTTATCTGCAGGTGGGATTAAAACATAATCAAATTGTTTTGTTCTCTCGTTATTAGTGTAATATTTGAAACCACAATTTTGTTATGCTGGAAATAAACAAAATAAATAACCAGTACTTTATATTCAGCCTCGATTTTAATAATATCCTCATCCATCACTATCCTTAGCAGTTTTCTACCCACAGCGGGTCATGGGCCTTTCCCACCCTTTTATGTCAGACTTCCCTATTTGCCGCCGATCTTGTCACTGCAAAGTTCCGGATAAGATTAATAATGTCAACGACCCCTTTCTTCATCGTTCTTTCTACACATATTGTCACCATTTTCATAAGGAGCAGAAAAGGCAGTTGGTAGGAGCATTGTCTGCTGTTAGACATGAGGTCGATTCCCAGGTCGGGTGAAATATTGTAGGACTGTTCTTAGTCGCAGACCTCAATAGCCCCAAACCCGTATAAATTTTAATAGCACAATCGGCGCAAACCTACACCAGGTTTGCGCCGATTGATGGCACTACTTTTGATAATTTAGCGTTAAGTTAATTCATGCAGAGTGTTGTTTAGTTAATTTTGAACTTTTAAAATGTTCATTCAACTAGTCTTGCTAAGCAATAATTTGTTAGCTAAGGTAATCATGAGTTTTGGAAATATTGATATGGACATCGACTTTTGTGGCTGACTGTACCTAGTCACGATAGGTAATCGATAGTCCACCATGACATCCAGAGCCAAACACCAAGTTAACGAGACGCAAAGTGACGTCGATGTGCAAACACAGTCGACCGCGACAATGTCTGACGTCATGTGTGACGTCATCCGTTGATTGATCTACACCATGGCTGTACTACCTATGAACCCTGTAGAGGTCATGCGGTATTTCTTTATTAAATTCATGAATTACTGAAGCATTTTTGTTCTTTTTTCCCTTGGGTGCTTGCCGTTCGTGGCAATCGAAGGTTAAGCTTTCTTACTGAGGTTAGACCTTGGATGGGGAACTATTCAGAATAACAGCTATGCAGTATTTTAAGTTCTTATTATAATATCGTCCTTATGCGGATTTTTGAGACTGAGGTTTTTGGTCTCGCACAATTCTTCTTTTCATTACTATACTAGTAAGTTATACCTGTAAAATTTAGTTATCTTTTGTTTTAAAAGAAATATCTATTTATATTTCTCAAATTACGAGTAATTTGGGGTTATAAAAAACCTTTCCAAAGAGTTAATAATAGTTGGTTTATGAAAATGATTTATTATTTTTCCATTTGTTTTGATATTGCAACTAAACTACTAAACCGATTTCGGCGTGGTTCCTAAATAGAACCACTCTAAAACTATATCTTTTGAGACAAAAATAATTTTCCAAATCGGTTCATAAATGACGGAGTTACGAAGGAACACACACATAACAAAATACAGCCGAATGAAGGCAAAAAATGACAATCTGTGGAAATATTGTCCGAGGTTACTTCAATGACAGACTCTTAAAAAGAAGCTAACAGCACCAAATAACTTTCTCGATGCAGTAAAACTTAACAACCAACTAGCCTTATTAATTGCTTGGTACTCCAAGCAATGCCCGGGCACAACGGTGACACTTTTGACTTTGCAACAAGGTCCATCGATAAAAGTATACTTCTTTATTAATATTTAAACATTTTTTTTTGTTTGTAGAGACTTAACTCAAAAAACACAGAACCGATTTTAAAAATTCATCCATTTTTCAAAAGCTATATTATCGCTGAGTAACATACTAAGGTTTCAAAGTTTAATGGTAAAAGTACGAAATTTACGCGGATAAAGTCGCGAGTGTAGGCTACTGTCCGATATTTGATCACGCGGATAACTTTAATATCGCGATGTAGGATACGTCAGTTTAGTTTCTATATGGAAAGATAGATGTCGGTACTAATATGACTAAAATTTGTACCGTGTAATATCTGTAATGACTTCAAGATTATCGCCTACAACAGTGATAAGGATTCAGGGTCAATCGTAGAAATTAAACAATCTGATAGTTTTGTGTGCACGAATCTGGTCAAACCATGCACCTCTTTAAACAGATCTCTCTGTGTAGGTCCTTAACATTAAGAATTGAAAACATACCTTGTTCACAAACATATCCTGCGACGGTGATGCCGAGCCCCAGAGCGGAATCTTTGTTGAGCTCCACATCGTAGCTAAGGGTCTCTGGCTCGCCCGTGCCACGCACAGCCATGTCTAATGGTAACCTGGTGGACGAGGAAAATATATTAGTCTAACATATAACTTTAAGATTCTACTTCTCTTTCTAGGCAAAGCCATTAAACAAAGTTTACGAATTTCTGCAAACATTACTTAAAAATAACAGTACTATTCTGTAGAAATGTTCCTGCGAATTCTTAGATAAAGTGAAAGCAAAGTCAAAAGATTGACTTCAATTAGGCCATTAAAGAGTAAGTACTTTAGAGCAGACAAGTTTGAGGATGCAAGTGAACTGTCATCACATACATCGAGATGTTCAATACAAGCTTTGCACGGAAACATTTATACAGTATCGACCGGCTAGTTCCCTTTTTTTAATTTCCATTCACCTCTGCTAGACTCTATACCTCTTCCATCAATCTTCCTCGCTTCTTATTCAGAGTTCAAAAACATGATTTAAAAAAATAGCCCCCTTTCCAAGAGAGAGCAGAAAGTTCTTTCTCTGTTATCTTTCCCCCTGTTCAAGTAGTGTAGGAGAAAGGAGAGAGAGTGAGGATAGGATAGTTTCTTACCTAACAGGCGGTGGCTGTGGCTGCGGTGGTGGCTGCACAAAGGCTGGTGGTCGAGGAGACGGCGCCAGGGCTCCTCGTGGTACTACCGCAACTATTGATGCCACCGGCTAGAGGAAACAACATATAAATTAGCTTGATGAAACCATAGAGCGCATTATGAATACTAAGGGTATCCTTATTTGCAAAGTTTATGTAATAGGGGTCATCCGTGGCAGCATTGCCACGTTGAATGACCATGCTAATTCTCTGATCGTTCTCTGACCTAAATAAAGGCTTTTGGTTACGTGAAGAGTCGATCAACCGCTTGTCGATGTAATAATAATAAATAATTCAAATTATTGAATTCAGTACATTCTACCGTGTGACTTTGAAACTTAATATCCGTTTCTGCCAATAAATTACATAGATTGTGTAAAATTTGAGACCTAACTGTCTTTTTTCTGTCGTCTCGTGTGTCTTCAGACATGACATGTTTATTAAATGACCTTTGTCTTAGACAGGCGTAGGAGTATGTCAATTTAAAGTTAGAAATTCTACTAACAGCATCAACTTTTCAAAGAAACCATATGTAATAGGACATCTCGTTATGTAAACTTTGCCATAAAATGACATCTTAAAGAGTAAATAATACAAATGAACCCATAGAAACTTTTTATTCCTTCCGCTGTGCCGAGATAACTTTTTTATTTTAATGGACTTAGAGTTGCCAGTTTCCACTCTATGTCAAGACCAGCAAGCAATTTAATTACGTCTTGAATGCAATAAGTTACAGCAATTATTAAAGTTTTATTGTGTTGCTGTAGGCAGTGTTTTGTTTCTATAGCTTTCCTACTGTTGCATAAATTTAAGAGAGGATTTTCGGTGTGTTGGATAACCATGTTCATTTTAAATGGGAGAATTTTCAGACCAGTGTTGCAACATCTATCTTGCAACTTCGGGCATCCAATTCCCGAATTCTGTGATTCCGGAAGTCCGGATCAATTTTACTGATTTTTCTTTGGAATTGAAAACCTTCCGCTGCAATGAACCTTTTGGTGCAGCCGTGAGACATGCCATTTTTGTTTCTTTTTTTGTGTTATTGTGTTTTTGCTGTGCGTGTATACCTACAGCTGTTGCTAATAAATGTATTTTCTTCTTTATTTCTTTCTTTCTTCCTTCCCTGATATTCTACATTGCGGTGTTATAGTTATCCAAGCGATGGAACGTATAAAAGGTCCGTGTGAAAAAAGAAAACGCGATCAATGGACGACCAACTCAATATGGAAAAACATTAAATGCTTCTATTTGCTATAGAGTCTCATCTGCAAAATAATCAACACCCAAGTAGTTAAGAAGCTACAGTTATTTAGCAGATTAAAGATTGAGTTCATAGGTGTTTTTCTTCTTCATTATGCAGGATGGAAGAAACATCCAAAGCTTTGTTTTCTTATATTTCTCAGCAGCAGCACACAGTCTAGATGTATTATATGTCCGATTGATGGCAATAACCTCGCCCTCTATAACAAACTTAAACATAAATGGCGAAATGTGTCGACAAGTAGGTGTACTACAGGTACGCCTTTGACTAACCCTTCATGGTTTATAGACATATATGATGTTATAATATATGGTTCTTCAATTAACATTACCCTATGATGCAGCCTCTCCTCAATTATGGTCGGTGGCGGAGAAGGTGGAGTCGTGTCCTCACACAGCGCCCCGAAGCCGTCATGTCCTGCCTCTGATAGTCGACGCTCCAGCTCTATGGGGTCTGCAAGGAGTCGCGACGGGACCACTGGCGCTGGTGATGCTCCTAGAGGCTGTGGGGGAATAGAGATGGTTAAATTCTGTAAAAAACTATGCTAAGGTGGTGTATCTATACTAATATTATAAAGTTGAAAGATTTTTGAAGATAGAAGATGTTTGTATGATACGCATAAAAATTAAGAACTACTGGACCGATTTGAAAAATTCTCTCACAGGTGGGAAGCTACACTATCCCCAGATGACATAGGCTAAACTAAGGGTACGCGGGTGAAACCTCTTGACGTCCGCTAATTAGATTAAAATTGCACGATCAGATTTTTTTTTTTTATGTTTATTAATCAACAACAAGTTACAAACATATCAATCGGTATACATGCCAGCACAAACCATCGCGGGTTTAACTGCAGTATGTCAGAAGCGACAACTCGGTGTCAAAAACATATTTTTCGGCGAATAACAAATAATCAATATATATATTTTAAGGTCAATTCATTAAACAAGAAGGCACTTTTTATGTTGTACTCGTAATACGATCTAAAATACCCCCTCAGCACTCTCGAACGATTCTTTACATTTATTTCCTTAAAGATGTCTATAGAGGTAAATCGTTAACATAACATGGTAGCATGCATTCCCACGTCCGTGTCCCATAAACATTATTATACTTGTTGTAATGAAATGTTACAGTTGGCACTAAGACACCCGCGGTCCACTTGGGAGCAGAAGTGGTGGCAAAAGCTTTATTATTATTGTTGTCATTATAACAACACAAGTTTAACAACGCTACTGCAACCAACATAAGCAGTTTATAGTGGCCCGGAAAGGCTTTAGAAAGGCCTACGGGGCATTGGCTATCTTCATAGCCATTGACTAACTGGCGTCCAGTTGCACGCCGAACTTGATGACGGAAAATTTACAAAAAAATGCATTGCACTTTAACCTTTCAACAGTGTTAATTAGAGACCCAATAAAAAGCCAATGACAGCGCGGACACTGGTGTCCTCTTGGGGTTTAATAAATTAAATGGACTTCAAGATACGGTGTCTATCAGACGGGGTACTGTGCGCTTCGTCAAATCCCTGCGAGTGCGTATAACGTCATTATAGATACACACTGATGACAGCCAATTTGAAACTAGCTGTTTGTTAACTTTGCCTAGTGATCATGACTATGAACTGTCAACAGGGATACACAATTATAGCTGGACGTGATCTGGACACGAAACTTACTTCTTGACGATGAAATTATCAAAATCCGTTCTTCATTTGCCAAAGATGATCAATTTCCGAATCTACAACCACCACTTCAATAGCTGTCGAAACCATAAAAACTTCCCAACGACTAACGACATAAAAAAAAAACACGAACTACCCACCCCCTCCTTTCATCTCGTCATATTTCAAAAGCAGAACGTTCAAGTGAAGCCCTATGAAACCTGTCTGACGCAATTACGTCACATCCGACCGGAAGTGGCGTCGCTCCGGTCTGAGACGGATGTCTTGCTAATAGCTACGTCTTCTCAATTATGAGCATCTACCTTAAGAGCTGTTCTTAAGGTGCCGATCTTCATTAGTGGCTGAAATGTTTTAATAATGTTTCTTTTTTGATCTTGGGATGTGTTGTAATTTTGTAGTTGTAAACTAGGGGATATTTTGTGATAATATTACAAACAAACTACACATGATTCAAGACTTTTTAGCATGAGGGTTGGCATGTCACCGGCTACGATCTTAACAAACTTTACATACATATCGTTATACACTCTCGCCGGTTGCGAGTACTACGGACCTATGATTTCTGAAGAAGATCACCAGGAAGGTCAGTGTATGCTTTTCACCTTTTCTTAGTTGCTTTCATTAATTCTCAATGTAAAGACGTGAACTAGCCATACTAATAGATTCTATTTGATTATATCTCAAATCTCAGGACTAACACGTCACAATTAGGATACAGCATTTCATTCGGTCTTCGTCATTTGCTTCCTCGAGGTATAGGTTAAAAATACCCTACCTTTTCCAATCTCTGCCATCAGGTTTGCCATGCTCTTACTGCCTAGCACATGGTTGTAAACAATAAGACACACCTACTTTAAAAAAAAGTTAAACTTTTGTTGAGTGCTGTCTCTCACATTCATGTGTTCGGCGCGACGGTGTACAAAACAATGTGCAAGGTGTGGATCATCATCACCATCATCATCGTGCCCTCATCCCAATTTGGTGTTTGACAGAATATGAATATCAAAATATAATTTGTCCATCAGTAAGATTATATTTTTTTTTGTTCAAATTGATGGAAAACTGCTTAGATTAAGCGCTTTAAAGTTGAGGAGAGGGGGCTTGTAATGTCATTAGCTAGTATTAAAAACTGTACTGGATAATGACGTCATGCGCCGTTTTGTCTCGAAGTATCACCGTTATTTTTTGATTACGTGAAAAAATAAAAAATATATGTGTCGAATATTTTCTTGTAATCTAGATGAGGGACTTAAAAGTAAAATTTTGTCAAGTAGCCTATTTGTTTGTGGTTGACGCAGCATGTCTTCTTCTTCATGACATGTAGAATTATCTGGGAAGATCTACTTACAGAAATAAAAATCATTTCATTTCATTTCATTTGTTTCATACAACTCCAATTACCTCGTTTCTAGGCATTGTCATCTTCCACACAAGCCATTCATCATTTCTTTGGTCTTCTTTTATTTTTGTAACCCTTTAAATTCATACTCAGAGCTTGTCTCACAACATAAACCTAATGCCTTCGCATCACTATAACCCCTTGTGGATACAGAGAAATATTGTTACAAAATTGTTTTCAACGCCGCTCTGACACACTTACTCTCAAGATTTTTTGAAGTTGCGTCAACTAAAGTAAAGTACGACAGTGCCGCCGGGAATAACATGAAAATATAATATATTATGCTTCACCGTGTTGGATCTAAGTGAATGCAAGGGTGCATGCCTAAAGAAAGTCTGTGTATGTTTTATTTAATTCGAGACGGCGGGTTTGTGTAGATGTGACTTTTATACTAGCGGTTTTATTTTCAAAAACTTTGCGTCATTTATATGACTTCTTGCGTGTCATGAGCTTCGTAAACTGGCTCGTTAGTAGATAGCTACTTAAACATTAATTTTTAACGTTTCAATATTCTATTTAGATGTTTTATTTTGTTCCTTATTACCTATAACATTTTGACTGAATCCCTCTTATAATTATGCAGAGGTGTACTTATTAGTACACCCTCATTTCGTTTTTTTTTAAAAAGCTTATTTGCAATGTGGATTGCACATTACTGGGGTGGGGTTACGTCAGTAGTGCAATGGTTGGGGTTCGAACAACCTCACGACCCCTCGATCGCCAGTCCAAAGACAAAGCTATTCGGTTATAGCTGCTTTAACTACTTACTAACTGATAAATCCTGTATGGAAAACCCCAACACTATTGTGCACAAACCGCGTATAGAATCCATAATCTCATGCTTAGAAGTAGCACATGCCACTACTTTAGACTAGACTAACGTAGCAATAATTTTTGCCAATACCCATGAAAATTGACGAGTGTTCTTGCATGAGAGTGATCCATGTATTAAAGGGCCCTTTATCACATGGGACTTAATCACAACTGGCGAAAAGGGGGGTGTACTATATGAAGATATGGCTTCACTCTTCGGGGAGTACAGGCGCGTTGTTGTGTATATGTGGATCGGCAGAAACACAACCATTTTAACTACTTTAAAACTTAGAAGCACATTGTATCATATATGCCTAGTTTTTTCCCAACTATGTTACCGGTCGGCTTCCAGTTTAACCAGATACAACTGGATACTGCCTGCCTGACCTACACAAGTTACTGGGTAAGACGTAACGCCTTGTTTAAACTGGTTGTCAGACTTACAAGATTCTGACTACCCGTAACGACTGCCAAAGATTTACTAATGGCAGCTGGGACCAACGGCTTGACAAGGAGTCTATTGTTATGTAATAATTCATGAATAACCCCATATATCTATTATTAAGCCACAAGCTTTTCTTGCAACAACTTTGAAGCACATCCAACATACATTAAAAGAACACCGGCGAACTCCCAAACAAATTGTTGACATTTTTATTTGCGTCTGCCTTCAAAAAATATCTAAAAGTATAGAGTTTGAATTTCTGAACAGTTTTTTCTTTGGTTATACTTTTATAGGAAGTCAGGAATTACAGATATTTTATTTTTAAGTTTTAGAGGTTATGTCTATACAGGGTGTTTTGGGGATGAGTGTAGGCATTTTGCAGATGGATAGGGTCGGTCCATACGATTATTTTATAGTATGTGAACTATGGTCCGATATCCTTTAGTTTTTAAGTTATGGGCAAAAAAAAATCTATGAAAGTCACTAAGATTTGTTTTATGCTTATTTTCTTTTCTTCACTATTTGATTGTTTTTGCTACCGGAATAGTTGTAAGACTTTTAATTTATCGTGTGTTATGTGTTTAAATCGACAAATAATAAAAAAACTGTATTTAATATGAAATTGTGTTTATTTTTAGCTTCATAACCCAAAAAGTGCATGTGTGTGTGTGGCATTAAGTCCGCCTATGTACATTTGTGTGCTTGAAGTATTAAATAAATAAATAAATAATAAATAAATAAAGTGTAAAGTATTCATAAAAAACAATTTTTGCCCATAACTTAAAAACTAAAGGATATCGGACCATAGTTCCCATACTATAAAATAATCGTATGGACCGACCCTATCCATCTGCAAAATGCCTACACTCATCCCCAAAACACCCTGTATAATAGGTTATATCCGCTATAATCTTAGCACAAACAATCGTGTTTATTTTAACATTTGTATTCTGATGCAGACATGTATTTCCTAAGTATATTAATGCTCTGTATGTATGTAAAGCCAATCATTCTAAGCAACTTGACTAAGATTTATATTACATGGCAACATTAAAAGTACAGCTAATTCAAAAGCCATGAAGTCAAGCTAGAAAGAAAAAAAAACAAAGCTATGATTATTTACTTCATCAATAATCTAGTCAATTAAGCTCTCAATTATGATGATTTTTTTTCCAGACTTTGAGAGGCCTCATGATTGATTTGATAAAACTTAGTAAATTATTTCGTTGGTATCTACGGTGACATACGTAGACGCTTAATAATTTCATCAACAATTCCCTCGCCGGTGTTCTTTGACATCAAACTAGTTTCCTTATTTGAATCCTTTCCCCGAAATCAGTTTTGACAAAAAATCATCTCGAACCGGGAAAGTGTTGCCAATAAAATATGATTCACTCATCCGGATTGGCTTTGAAAATGAAACTCTTTATCAACGCCCTCCCATCTCCAAGGTATGAAATGACAAAAGTGCCGGCATTCAATCAAAAAGATACATTCAATCGTATCAAGGAAATGTCGTCTTTTATTCTAAACGTCGAAATTTACTTTGATAAGTCTGTTTTGAAAAGACTTTTGTGGGTTTAGGAGACGGAATTAGGGACAAGGAGTGGTTAAATGTAAAAGATTTGGTACTTATTTAGATACATGTACCTATCTCGTGACGTTTTCTTAGAAGAATGTTTCATTGGAAAATGAGATTATGATTCTAGATTTAAGAAGAATTTATTGACTTTTGAACCAAGAGACTGGTAATGAGGAATTACTCCATGAAAAAAAAATCTGAGCAAACTACAAAGTTCGCTTGTGCACCTACAGCTTATTCTTTAGATAAAAGTTATCAGACTAATGAAAATTCAGCTTTTAGACTAGAAAATCGTTTAATTGGTAATAATAATTCTATACACATTCATTTCTTACACGGGACGTCCTGATAAAAAGCATAAAAAAAACATATACACACGAACATAGAACCTCCTCCTTTTTTTGAAGTCGGTTAAAAATAGAAAGTTTTATTTAGTTTGCAGTGCGGGACTGCTATTGGTGATAAAATGAAATTAAAAATAAAATTAAAATAATTGGACCTATATTTGCACGCCATGAGAAATGGCAGACATGTCGTGAAGCCACTCCTATTTAAGATTAAGATTTATAAGATCTTAAACAAATTAATGTTCTTTTCTTAATCTTAACCCTAACTTTTAAATTTAAATTAGTTAATTTATTATTTTACTCTTGGAATTCTTCGTTGTTAGCCATACATCCTGACTAATAATGTTCGGCGCCAATGATTCAACATCCAATCGCAAGCCTTCTACGTACATCGCGGTCAAAATCATAACCCCTTCCTTTTGCTTGGTCAAAGTTGGGCAAAAAAATGAGAAAACATTAGCTTTGTGAAGACAGTACAGCAGGCCTAGCCATGTTACAAATTCTGTTCAATTCTATTCTATTTCTATTATAGAAAGAAAATGGCGTATATGGAATCAGCTGTTTTTCAACTGTCAAGTGTATTTCATTTTAGGCCATATTCAAATTCTACTCGTTTACACTTGACAGTTGACAAACAGCTGATTCAATATACGCCATTTTCTTTCTATTGTCGCCATTACGATTACGATAATAGAAATAGAATTTGTAATATGGCCTGCTGCTATTTTATGAAAAAGTTACGATTTCGAGCGTCCAAACCGCCGTTTTATTTGACCCTGTAGAAACTGAGACATATCTTAAACAATTATTCACGTTTACAACGTCTGTTCCAATAAAATGTTTCACAAAAAACTGTAAATAAAGACACATTGACGTTAAGCCCAGCTGTTTCCCCTCTCTGTATACAAATCCTGTTAGTTTAAATAATATTTAAAAACACATCTATCATGATTTAATCATTTCGACATGTTATTAAATCTTTTTTACGAGAAAAGGCGCGCACGCCGCCTACGTTTCAATTCAGAGTTGAAAGATAAAAGAATAATATACATTTTTCCGTTTTCATTTCCCTTGGGACTTTTCAATTATATCTTGATATGATACACATTAACTTTTCAAACAATATGTTATCAAACAGCCTGTCCAAAATAATGGCTGTTGAACGTCTTAGATACAATCACGACTATACGCTATTTGGCGTAGATAGGTAATTCTAAATAATTATAGTAATTCAGTGAGGTTTTAGGTACCTTAAATTGTAAATATGTAAGTTTTTTTAATGGAATTTCATTGCGATTTGTAGAAATCATTATTAGTTCAGTTGATTTAAAAAGAACACCAAAAACTCAGTTTTGCATTAGCAAAAACAGAACTGCAGTGGTATTCTGTGAGAACCACCCCGGCGGATTAAGCTGTCATTCCGTACTAGTTAATGCTAGGCATTGATAGTTCACTTCACTCAAGTTTATACGTAGTAAAGTTTACTGAATCGACCGGCTGAACTCGTGGTGGATGCATACCAAAAGGTTGTGTTGCTATCAATTCCACCCTGTTTGTGACAGTAAATACTCGTAGATGCTTTTGAAATTTTAGCGGCAAGCGAAATACACACTGTGAGAAAAATTCAACAGTCTTTCTATTACGGTTAATGAGATACAGTCCGCTGACAGACAGACTGACTATACGTACGAAAAGACTAAAACGTAAGGTAGACTGTAGCCGATCTCATTTATTTATGTGCAACATCTTATACCTGTACCTACATTCATAGCAAATAAAGTTCTGATTCTGATTCTGAAATCGTCGGTGTTCATTTCAAGTTCGACTCGTTTATTGCCAGCTTTTAGGGTTAAATGGTGCAAACGGAACCCGGAATTTCGAAGCCTCTGGAGACTCGTCGTGTGGAAATCCGACTCACATTAAACCAGTTCTTTATTTACTATTTTGTCACAACGACACCCTCCACCTCACACCTGGTCTATTTTAAATGTCACTTAACTTCGACCCAGTTACTTTAATTGGAGGCGGCAGTTTCTGAGCTTTTGTGCAAGACTCGCCAATTAGCAAGGAGGGCACGGCGCGGCGCAGGCGCTGACTACTGAGATTAATGTAAAGGAATATTATGGCCAGTTTTATGAACAGGTTCCGTCAAGTTAATTATGTTGCTGGCCATGCCAAGTAAAATATAAGCAGGTGAATTAACAACTTAATGATGTGACGTAGCTAGGTATAGATGACAAGAGTTAGGCGATTATCACACTGCCACACATCACGCTGCTTGTTGCGTGTGTCTAAACTGAAATGAACGCGCGTGGATGCATTTTCTGTGTGTTGGACTGTGCGTGTTTTCTTTACAAACGGAGATACTTACAAGCAACGTTAAAACACGCATTCACGCGCTACGCTGCGTGGTGCGTGGCAGTGTGTTAATCGCCTTAATTAAGCTCACGATTAGAGACAAATGCGTTCACTGATTGGACAGGACCAGTCATATCTGTGTGGTTCTTTCCGTAAAAGACCTTCACCGACACTAATACGCATGGCCTTCATGAAGTCAGACCAAGATAATGTCTAGATCAGGAGATTGGGACCTCTGAGTTTGTTACGGTGTTTTTTCTGAGAGTATTATAAAATGACAAACAAGTGATCTAACCTAGATTGAATTTGCTTACAGTTTGGTTATAACTAATTAGCAGATTGTTTTAATAAAGTCAAAGTCAAATATTTATTTGCATTTACTTCATTTACAATAGCATTAGACAGAAGTTAAATAGTAGATTATTAACCAAGGGGATAAAGCAGTGTCTTCTGTCGCGGATGACGATTTAAATCGCGAGCGTAACGAAGGACTCGAGGTTTACTCCCGAGCGTAGCGAGGGTGTTAAAAACTTAAATCACGAGCGAAGCGAGGGATTTAAGACGAGTCCTGAGTGTGGCGAGGGATTTAATTTCACCCAAGACTAAGACAGCTTTATCACCGAGGAAAATACTCTACTTTTCGTACCATTTGCGAAAAAAATAACACAATAATGATATGAGATAAGCATTTATTAAAAATAATGACTATTAAAAGTAGACGTATTTTTAGAACATTAACTTATTTATAAAAATAAATTAAAATAAACTTAACGTTTAAATATTTAAAGCATGAAGCAAACAACCCGGTAGTTTGCTCCATGATTTGAAGAAAACAAAAACGCGGCGAATTCCTAGATTAATATTTTTTGTCGGAAAAGTAAAGGCATCAAGCTAATACGGCCTCGTCGGTTTTCGTAATTTTATTTAATTAATAATCATTACTGCATAATAAACGCGTATTCCTTTTTCAATAAGATGTATAATGCTATAAATACAAACTCAATGGTGTAAACACAGATGTAGTTCAGTATAAATTTAAGTAAGTATTCCAAATTTAAATCACATTCTCTCCCTAGGGGAAGAATGAAATCCAGTACAATTTCTTTCCCTGTTTTTAACAGATTAAAAATGACTTGTTATGTTCGCTTTTTGTGGCATAGAATGTCACTTTTTTGAGCAAGTGGTACGAAAAAAGGTTTTTATAAATGCACACTTTGTAACGAAAGTATAATTAAGCATGTTACAATAACGATAGACGACGGAATTATTATAATCTATTTTTACTGCAGCTGTCACACTTAGTTGTAACCATTGCAATAATTTATTTAAAGAAACGATGTCGATTTTATTTAGTTATATTATTTCATTTTAGTAGAATATTGTAGTGTCAATGATAAAAACCAAGAAGAAGCAGGGATGGGCACGTTCTTTGTCTCACTTATATTCTTATAAATTTAAAATAAAACAATTTGAATTAAAATTGTTTTCGATTTTCTTTAAAATAAAATGTTCTGCATCCCTGCTTCTACGAGCCTCTTTTTTCTTTTTTATAAATGAAGTATAAACTATAAGTGCACATAATAGTGTGTAGTGTAATACAACTAGCTTGGATTTTGCCACAGCAGAATAAAGGCCTCCATACTTCTTTTCTATTTCTCTCTGTCTAAGGCTTTTCAGGACCAGTCCTTATCGAAGGAGTCTAGCTCATCCCTCCACCTTTGCTTGGGCCTACCACCATGGCGCCAGCCATGTTAAGAAACCAATTGGGTCATGCATGTAGGCCATTGATCCTCTTCTTCATTTATATCGTGTGGCTGGCTAGTTGCTAACACGTAAGTCACTAGCCACACGATATAGAAGAAGAGTTTCCTGGTGTCAGAGTTTTTATGCCAGCCATGGGCCTCTCCGACTTGACTCCACAGATATGCCAGTTTCCTCAGAATGTTTTCTTTTACTGTTTATAAAGCTATTGATAATTCTTCAAAACGCACATGAATCCAAAAAGTCAGAAGTGCGTGCCTTGGGTTCGAACTCGAGACCTATGAATCGGTAGGCTGTCGGTTACACCACTCTCACTGCTCAAAATTGATTCACTGACATTCGGCAGATGTGTCCAGCCAAGCGTAGCACCCTTAAGCCTGGCAGTTTTTGGGTAAGATCAGTAATTTTTGTGATGAAATGGATAGTTGTATAGATGTAAATACACCACTAATTTTTAATTAGTACAAACACTTAAAGGGCTTATTCTATACGGTCTTCTTATTATATTTGTAAAGTATCAATAAATAATATTCATAAACAGCAAAGTTATTAGCATTTGTTTAAATCCCAAAAAGTCACCCAATTTATGGAAATATTGTACAGGCTATTCATGACATAGTATTCATTAATCGTCATCTCTCGCTCACGTTCGCGTGATCTCGCTCAAGCACGCCCCGCTTCCAACCGCTGTTTTCGTTATTTAAGTTTAACTAAATAGTGGCATATTTAAAAAATGAACTTCGTTTTTTTTACTTTTTATTACTCAAATGTTATCAGTAACAGGTACGGATACAGCCTATTTTTTTTTGTATTAATAAAAAAATAGGGGTGTATACTTAATTTAAAATATTCGGAAATTATCAGGAATTCCTTACCTGCATAGACTGCCGAGTGTCCGGCATGGGCATCCCGCTGGAGGCCGCAGGTCTGGCCACCAGCAGCCGGACACATGCGCCACACTGCCGCAGTACTGCCGCCGCCTGCCGCGCGCACATCCCCACCACCGATACTGCACCGATGCGGAGGAGCATGTCTCCGCTGCGGAGACGGCCATCCTATAAAAGAAGGGAAGATAGATAAAAAGTCAGTTATGGCTAGGCTAGGTTAGGCTGTTCAGACTGGGGTCCAGGGGCGACGGACGCGGGGATGTCCGCCGCCCCCCACGTGCATGGACCCGAGGTAGCGGCGCGTCGTGTTCACGCGCGCCCCTCTTAGACGTCGCGAGGGGAGTCTAACACCTCACTCCCCTCGTTGACCTGGCGAGGCCCGCGGGGCCGGCACCAGTCGGGGGTCGCGGAAGTATCTTCTGTTCCCGTGACCCCCGGCGCAGGTGTGGGAAGGAACACGGGGTGGTTTTTAGTCAGTAAGAGTCTGACAGACCCCTCCGCCTCCCCGGGCGGGGGACATCCATGAGGATTTTCCACCCCTAAAAAAAAAAAAAGGCTGTTCAGACTGGCCTGTTGGTCGTGGGTTCGATTCCCACCCAGGACAAATGTTTGGGTGATGAGCACGATCATTTGTTCTGTGGCTGGGTGTAATTTATCTATGTTAAGAACGTATTTAGAAACATATAAGTATGTTTATCAGTTGTTTAGTACCCATAATACAAGCTTTGCTTAATTCGGGACTAGATGGCGTTGTGATAAAGGTCGTGAATTTTATCAACAAAAACTATAAAATCTTACATTATTTATAGTAATAACATGTATAGCATAAAAAACAATATACAGTTTGTAAGTTTGTATGTAGGGGGTAATCTCTGAAACTAATGACCCAATTCCAAAATAATAAGCACTGCACTGCTGAATGCATTGTGCGCATTTTCTGTCCCGCTGACATCTTAAATGTACGGGCAGTAACTCCGTACACTGAGATGCAGTTGTAGGTTTAATCACACGGGATGTGACAGGAAATAAAATCACTCTTTTGTGTCCGTAAAATGATTACTGTTTGTTGTCAAAACATATTATTATACCTATAAGGTAAAATGTAGGTTATTTGTGGTGGGTGCGATAGCCTAGTCAGTAAATGTACATACACGAGTCATCTGTAATTTAACAATGCTTAGTCGGGTAAAAATTGAAACAATTCATATCATCTGGCGATGCTCGTACACTTACAAAAAAAAGAAAACAAAAAAACAAGCAAAAAAAAAAGCAGAAAGCAACATTATTTCTGAATGCTATAGGCTACATTTTATCCCTGTAGTCCCACGGAAACAGGAACCACGTGAGTGAAGCCGCGTGGCGTTTACTAGTGTTCGATAAACCGACCCAATTTTATGAAGACAAATAAGCTAGCAGTTTCTAGTCTCTCGTTTAGATTACTTGAAAATATTCGACACATGTCCTTCTAGGGCGTCCCCTCCCGGCGTTCCTTCTTACATCTGCCTTGTAAATACCTTTCGTTAGTCGCCTTTCATCCATCCTTTCAACGTGACCAAACCATCTAAGCATACTCTTTTCAATTTTTGTTACAACATCTTCTTTTAAACCACAACGTTGCTTTATCACATCATTCCTCAATCTGTCATTCATTGTTACACCACACATACTTCGCAAGGAACGCATAATAACGTAACGTAACGTATAATAATAATTATATTGCATTTAATCGCCTCCAAGTAATCGTATCGTTGCGATTGGAGTGGTCTCCAACACAAACTTATCCGGATCACAGCTGTGTTTTAGTGTTCAATTCATAACAGGCCCGTATGAACTGGTGTCCAATCAAGACCTCTTCAAGTATTGGTCATTGTTCTCAGAAGAAGAAACTCCTTGATACCTCTTAGTAAACCAGGTCGTTAAGAAAATGAAATAGAATGTTCTAAAATATGTTTTAATTTGGGCTACCACTTAAGGAGTGGTCCTTAAAAACCCTTGACAGGGAGAAGTGAAAAGAAAGCAGGGTGGCCTTTGCCCGGCAGTGTGTTTTCTGTTAACTTGATGTGCTGGCGTCTGTACAACAATGTTGTAATTATGATTTATTACTTTCACAATAATGTGGTTTCATGATTTGATGTCATGAAACCATGAAACTACATCATAGTGAACGCGATTCATTTAATTTTCGTAACGATTTATCTTCCAAAAGAGAGTTTTGTATGGAGATCCAAAATAATAACGCAAAAACAAAAAAAAAACAAAGTTTGTTTCAAGTTACGTAATTTTTACAATTATTTGACTAATGTTTTATGTAGGTACCTAAATTCAAATTATTTTATACCTAGTTGTTAATAATAAAACATTCGTATCATACATTCCATGTTAATTAAATTAGACTTTTGTAATATTTGCACGCCATAGAATGTGGCAGACATGTCTGGACTGTATTTTTTTATCCTGCATGCACTTTTATTGTTATTCTTGTATGTCTTGTATGTATACAGTTATACACATGTTTTAGCAAATAAATATCTTATCTTATCTTTTTGTGTCAAAGTCAAAGTCAAACCATTTATTTCAATTAGGCCATTATAAGGCACTTTTGAACGTCGAACAAAAATTAACTTTCAAAAATGATTCTCGCCCCTTCCAATATGTACTCGTAGATTTGTATGGAGAAGAATGGGTAACATACTCCAATACTTCGTCGCTGCGCCTGCAAAATCCGCTATGTATTTTTTTTTGTAAATAGGTTTTTGATGCTAATTTATAGTATTTCTCAAGCCACGTGCGCCTGTAAAACCCGTTTTCTCATAACTCATTTGGCTAAGAAGATAACAAAATCAGCTATGTAATTTTGGTCAAAAACTAACTTAAAAAACCCTCTATGTGTGCAGGAGACACATAGCGTATTTTCGTTTCAAAGCGAGTCCCTATTGGAACTGCGCCTTGAAATGACACATAGCGGGTTTATCAAACAAACAGGGGCTCGAGTCTGCTATTGCAATCGTATCTCAATGACCGGTCATTGATCGAATATTTGACAACGTTTTGAAGAAGTTTTTTAATTAATTGAGCGTCACTTGGTCACCTGGGCACGGTATCAGTAGGCAATTATTTGTATCTCATCTATCTATCTATCGGGATTTGGTTTCCGCACTTAATCCAAGTTTCGACGATTGTGCGTGAGCCATGGCAGCCGTTTTGTTGGGGGATTACTCCAACCAGCCCACCTCCTTCCAGAAGCAGATTAAGCCTCCCAAGCATTTCAGTGCGTCTACGAAGAGTTCCGGTGAACCGAGAGTCCTCTTCCGTATCTCGGCGACACCCGTGCACTCAACGAGCACGTGCGCCACCGTTTCCTCCTCCTCCATACATACTCTGCTCAGAGGACTATCCGTTACGCCTATAGTATGTAAGTGTTTGTTTAGTAGGCAGTGTCCTGTGATGGTCCCGGTCACCAGGCGCAAGCTAACTCTGTCCAAGCGCAGAAGGCGTTTGGTGAGTTTCCTGTCCAGGTTAGGCATGGCCTCCTTTGACTGCAGCCCGGGGACGAGGATCACCATCTTTCTGCTTGTGTGTGGGTATATTCTGACAGCTATCCGCGTAGTTGGTTGAAGGGGATGGGCACCACGGGTACGGGTTTGGACCCGACGGCCACGGTGTCAGATTCCCTCCTGGCCAATTCGTCCGCTGCATCGTTACCTAGTGATCCACTGTGTCCTTTTATCCACTATAGTGTTACCGTGTTGTGGTATAGTGTTGTGATACGCTCTAGTGCGTTGTGGCATTCTAGTATTAGTCTCGAGGTGATGTAGTTTATCTCAAGGGATTGAAGTACTGACGCACTGTCAGAGAGTATGCGAATGTGGGTGTCCATGACTTTCCTGGATTCAATGGCATGGGCCGCATGGATGATGCCCAGACATTCCGCCTGTGTTGAGTGTGCCTAACGGTCTGGATATTTTGATGTTCAGGTCATTGGAGCACACTCCTACTCCTGTCCCCTTATCACTTTTTGACCCGTCTGTGTAGATTCTTAGTTCTCTTGGACCTGAGTGGTCACTCTGTTCTTCGGTTAGTTGTACGAGGTAGTGTTTTTGGAAGCAGTGTGTCTTGGGTATTTTGTCGTTTGGTGATACCATCATGGGTTGCATCGTCTTTTATACGTATGTGTTTGATTCTGGAGTCGTTTCCTAAGGTACCACATTTACCTAGCCTGAAGACTGCCATTGCCGCCTCCTCTCGCACGATAAGGTGTAGAGGTGGTAGCCCCAACATTGCTTACAGGGCAGCAGTGGGTGCTGTTTTCATACTGCTAGTAATCGCAACGCAAGCAAAGCGTTGCAGTTTGTCGAGTTCTTTTTGAGCCGTGCTTAAGTTGGTCCTGGGCCACCAAACTATGGAGCCGTACGTGATTGTTGGTCTGATGACCGTGGTGTATAGCCAGTGGGTGATTTTTGGGTTGATGCCCCAATTCCTACCCAGCAGTCTTTTACACTGCCACAGGGATATGCTGGCTTTTGTTGTGGAGTATTCTGAGTGCTTTGCCCAGTTTAGCTGTTTGTCCAAGTAGATTCCCAGGTATTCGACGTCACTTGATAGGCTTAGTGTTGTTCCAAAGAAGCGGGGAAGCTGTAGTGTTGTCAGTTTCCTTTTCTTTGTAAGTAGGACTAGTTCGGTTTTAGCAGGGTTTACTGCTAGGTGGTATTCTTCGCACCAGTCCTCTACTATTTTCAAGGCCTGACGCATGAGTGTTTGTGGTCTATCGCGCATTCAATTTTAGAGACTACGCTGTGCAGTGCGGATTCTGTGGAATTGCCAGTTGAGTATGCGTGTTGCTGTTTGTGAATGGGTTTCTTGCGAAGGGGTCCATTACGGATATGCCTATCGCACAGCCTCTCGAGGGTCTTTAGTAAGAAAGATGTCAGGCTAATTGGTCTATAAGCCTTTGGTTGTGTGTAATCTGATTTGCCTGGCTTGGGAATGAAAATAACTTTCACTTCACGCCATGCTAGTGGTACATATCTGTGGGCTAGGCAGGATCGGTAGATTTTCAGCAGCCAAGGGGTCAGTGAGTCTATTCCCCACTGTAATAAGGCTGGGAAAATACCATCATATTTTTATTTTACTGTCTTTTGATTTAATTTTGTTTAATACTTTTCTATTTAAGTATAATAAATACTTTATAAGTGAACTTAAACCGATTTCATTATTTTAATATAGTTTGGTAAATCCGCTAAGTGTTCTGGAAAGCGCAAAAATGCAAATTACTTAGTAAAAACAAAAATCCGTCATGTGGTGAAAAGTCAGGTAGCGGTATTTACGACCTGAAAAAAAACCGATATGTGCCCAAATTCACTTAAAAATATTCTAGCCCCTGAAATGTCAGAGTAAACGGTGTAAAATATATATTTCTGAATGTCCCGACATAAATTCTAATTTTCTACATATTAAGTTTTAAAATAATAGTAACAGTTTGAACAAAAAACAGTTTTTTGCTTCTCCTGAAAAGTTCGGTTTTTATCCATAGCGGATTTTGCAGGCTCAGCGACGACTTACTCTTTTAAAATAGTTTTTACAATACTTTGTAGGTATACATTAATCAGATTACATATTTTGTCCCATACATATTGTGGTTTCATACAAAAAAAAACATCCCCAGTAAGTTAAAAAATACTTGTGTTAGGGTTGCCTTGCTCCTACCCTTAGTAGATAACTGGTTACATACTGATTACTGGTCGAGACAAACAACAACAAAAAAAAAAGAAAAGCCAAGATTGTCGCTACTAGCAATATTATAATTAGGAAAGTACATTTTATTTTAAAGCATATTTATTTGTGTGTGTGAGTGAACGTGTATGTGTGTTAATGGGAGCTTGCTTGTATGTGCGTGTGTATGTGTGTGTTTGTTTCTTTGTACTTCTTAATAATAACTACTACTACTTTTTATTTAGACAGTCATTAATGTGTTCTTTAAACCTTTTATATTCGATAGAATTAAAATAACAACATATATACCTATAACCTAACCTAACTTACCATACCTATCATATAGCTAACCCAACTACCTTTTTTTTTTTTTTTTTTTTTTTTTTTTTACGCTGGGGAAAATGCATTACGCATACCCTCCCATCGGGGGATGGGGGGGGTATGTGGGACTCCCCGGTCTGACCCGGTATACCCACTAAAAACCACCAGCGTTGTTCCCGCTTCGTCCTGAATGGAGGGGACTGGGAAACCGGCAGAGCCTTTTCGTCCAGTCCCCGCCGACGATTGCCCGGCGGGGCGGTGACGGGTGCAATGCGGGCGTAGGCGCCCCCGCGCCTAACGCCCGCCCGTCACCACCTTGAGGATGATCCTCACGATCCAACGGCGGCGCGGCGGCCGCGTATCCCGTTCCCCTCTCTAGAGCGAGAGGAGAGGAGAGTCCGCGGAAGACCGCGACGCCGGTGCGATGCGACGTCCGACCGAAATCAGTCGGACATCGCACCACCCTCCGCAACCGCCGCAGGAGCGGCGCCAGTGACAGCGGCAGCTTTGCCCCGCTTGGGGGGAGGAAGACATTTCCTTCCCCTCATCACATGGTCTGCTGGGCGGCCACTGGCGGCGCACACTGCGCAGTGTGGCGTGGCGGCCCCGCAGGAGGCGGCTTTGTGGCCGTCCTTGCCGCAGCGCAGGCACGCGTCCGACCTGTCGATCGGCGACGGACACAGCGGCCGGGTGTGTCCGATGCCGAAGCACCGGAAACACCGCATGGGCTGGTCGGCGAGAGCCCGGACCGTACCAGAACTGAAGCCGACTGTAAGCCGGCCCTTGGCAAGGACGGCTTTGGCAGCAGCGATTGGGCACCGCAGGCGAAGCGCGCCCAAGCCGCCGCGGCCGGCCCGGATATTCCGGCCCTGCACCGCGGCGACGTCGCAGCCCCCAATCGCCGCCACCGCAGCCACCACCTCCTCCTTGGTGACGGAGTCGTCCAACTCCGCCACCTCCAAGACCGCTGACTTTGTAGGGCGGACCACCTTGGCGGTGTCCGCGATGGCCTCCTGCAGCTTGGCTGCAAAGAGGTCCGCGCGGGCACCCCCCTCGGCTCCCGGGAACTCGAAGATACGAGCCCCGGCCTGGGTCCGCCGACAAGTCACAGCGCCGATGCCCAGTTGGGCAGGGTCGGCGTTGGCGCGAGCCCGCACCAGCACGGACATGTACGTCTCCCCTCGCCCCGCAGCCTCCGCGGTGAGGGTCACCACGACTGCTGCGGATTTAGGGGGGACGAGTCGCACCTTCGCCTTCCCTGTCGGCTTCGCCTTGCCTTTGCCGGTCGCCTTCGACTGGCTGGCAGTGGCGACAGAAGCGGCAGCAGCGGGAACGGCCGCTGCCGACTTCTTCCCCTTACCCTTCCCCTTGCGCCGCACCTCCGTCCACTCGTTGGACGGTGTGGTCGCAGGGAGAAGGGCGTCCTCCTCCTGCTGGGGGACCTCCTGAGGGGGGGCCCTCGGCCTGTGGGGTAGGAGGCACCGGCTCCACCCGGTCCCGCCTCTTGTCCGCCGCAAGCGGCGGTCGGAGGCGCGTCTCCGGAAGGAGCCGGTCCTCGATCCCCACCAGGCAGGCTCGCGTGAAGGCCCGCTCCTCCATCACAACCTTGCGGATGACGTCCTCAAGGTTGCGGCTGGAGGGGGAGGCCTCTGCGGCAGGGCTCGTCGCGGCCTGTTGTGGCCGGGCCGTGGCTTCAGCCAGCTTCTGGTGCAGCTGGCTGACCTCCGACTGCAGGCGATCGACCTTCGCCTGCAGTTGCCGCGTCTCGTCGGTGGCCGTTCGCTGAAGCAGCTCAGCGACGACCCCGCGCAGGCTCGCGGCCCGGCACTTGAGGGCCTTCGTAAAGGTACCCTTCAAGTTTGAGGACTTGGAGGCGACCTCTACGATCCCCTCCTCGTCCTCTATCGCCATCCTTTCGAGCTCCGCCAGAGAGTGGTCCGCGTACAGCACGCGAGACGCGCCGTACCCGGACCCGCCCCGGGCGGATTGTGCTCTCTTCTCCTTTGCCGCGACGCGCTCCTCAAGCTCCTCCTGGAGCTGAGCGCGCCGGGCAAGGTCCAGCTTTCGCTGGGCGTCAGCGAGCCCAACGGTGTGGGTCGCTGGTGCTACCGTCGGCTTCTTCGCTTTCGGCAGCCCCGTCGAAGTGGAGGCCGAGGAGCCCCCGGACCCACCGCTCTGGTGGGCTCGCTTTCGCGGCCGGGAGTCCTCGACGTCCGACACAAACAGTGAGTCGTCTGAGTCCAAAAGGGACCCAAACGACTCACTCCTCTCAATTGAGCTGGCCGCAGAAGGCGCGCGGCCAGTCTCAGGCGCCTGAGCGCCGGGTTTGCCCTTAGAAGGGCCCTTCTTTAAAAATCGCCCAGAGGCGTCACGTCTAGGGGTCGACATAGCGATCAAAACGTTTTCGTAGTCTCTTCCAGGCTTATAAGGTGACTACGATGCACAGCGCACTTTGGCCTACCCAGTCTGCCACTCCGTTACGGTGGTCAGAACTGGGCAGTTTCCAGGGGACACGACGAGGACGTATGCGCTGTGGGGGGTCCCCCTAACCCAACTACCTAACCTAAGTACCTTAACAAATGCATTGATTTTGAAAAATACAAAATACATAATTTTAAACTGAACTACTGCGCTGCGTGTCTCTATGTTACATATCATTATACTAGAATAGATAGTAGTAGTATTTGAAGGAGTTGTGGGAGAGAATAATTTAACTGGATTGGTATATCATCCATACATGAAGTACTACTTTATAATTATAAATAAATATTCCACAACTTTTACACGACGCCATCTAGTCCCAAGCTAAGCAGAGCTTGTGTTATTAAACAGGTACCTACTAAACAGCTGATAAACATACTTATATGTTTCTTAGTACATACATATTATCAGGGTTACTGGTAACTCGACGTATTCCTTGCAGGACGTCATAGTAGAGCTAAAATGCAACAAATTAAGCCACCAAATGTTCTACCGAAATTCAGTAGTTTTTGAGTTAGTTCGATTTTTAGAGTTTTTATGAATAATCCCAGATTAAATCATTTGAAACCAATTTAAAAATTATTTACGGCGCGACAGTACAGAAATTTTAAGTTATTATCGTAGTTGATGCCGTAGCAGATCTTTGTTAATAATTAAAAGTTCAAAAATGCCTTAAACCTTGGCAAATATCACTAATCAAACATTTTTTTTTTGTAATTTTTGTTATTACTCCATACAAATTGTTGTCTAGTGCAAAAATAAAATACTACGCCTGATGTACAAATTACTAGGAAAATATCCTTGTCTTATCAGCTATTCAGAAAGGTGATTGTCAATATTTTTGCATGTATGACAGGGTAGAGAAGAGTTTTATGGGGAGCAGGTAAAATTGTGAGACAATCAACATTTTGTTTGTTATTCGTAGAATTCGTAGTTTTACCTGAGCTTGAACTCCAAACACACGGTAAGCTTTGTGATTGGTTACTATTGTTCTCTCGGCATGACTCGGGGTGCGATTTTCTGGTCGTCAGCGTTAGTCAGTCTCAACTCTACGTCGCGCAAGCTCGTGTTTTGTTATCTGGCTATCCCTATCGCGTATCTTGCTCTCGTGCTGTGCTGTGCCTTCATAAGTGCTGACTATGGCTGCATATTCTAATCCTGAATACGCTGACATAATTTACTGTTACGGACTTTGTGACGGTAACGCTGCTGAAGCGCGGAGAGAATATGGACTTCGCTTTCCCAACCGCCGACTCCCACACGTTAGTGTCTTCGGATCGACTTATCGGCGAATATCTGAAACTGGCAGCGTCCAAAGAACCAGGCAAATTGACACTGGTCGTTCCCGGAGATACACGGCTGACGACGAAGAGCTGATTCTTCAACGTTTTATTGACGACCCCAACATATCGACAAACATCGTAGCGCGTGAGCTTGGTATGTCACAGTGGAAAGTCTGGTCTGTAGTTCACTTGTCAGGCCGACATCCATATCACTACCAACCAGTCCAGTCATTAGAAGAGGGAGATCCGCCGAGACGGCTTGAATTTTGTCGTTTTATGCTGAGTGCCGACGCCGAAGAAGAAAACTTTTTAAAAAACATTCTGTGGACCGATGAGTCATGTTTTGACCGTGATGGTATCACAAACTACCACAACTTACATTACTGGGCACCGAAAGCAGAAGCAAACCCTAAAAAACTGAAACCAACCGCATCCCAGCGTAGGTTCTCGCTTAATGTTTGGATGGGTATTATCGACGACAAATTGATCGGCCCACATTTTTTACCCCGAACACTAAATGGGGAACTTTATGAAGATTTCCTTAGAAATCATTTAACACCACTGCTCGCGGATGTACCGGAAGAAAGAAGAGCAAACATGATTTATCAACATGACGGATGTCCAGCCCACTTCCGAATCACAATTCGACAATTGCTGGATGAAAACTATCCAAACCGATGGATAGGGCGCGGTGGGCCGATTCCGTGGCCTGCGCGAAGCCCTGATCTGACGCCCCTAGACTTTTACGTCTGGGGTCATATGAAAGACCTAGTTTATGTGACCCCAGTAAATTCAATTGAAGAACTAAGGGAGAGAATAACAGATGCGGCGGACCAGATGAGGGCAACAATCACATCAAGAATCACAAAAACTGAAATGAGGAAGCGAATAAGAACATGTATTCGAAACCGAGGGCAGCACATCGAACAAGACGTGTGAAATGTATGTCATAAAAGTTATTAAATTGAAATTTATTAAAAATAATAATAACATTCACGAAATTGTTTTATTTGATTTTCCGAATAATCACCTTTTTGTGAGACGCACGTCTTCCTGTACTAAATCAAAAACGATTTTCATAATGTAGTCCATGACTTTGTATTAACATTCATACCTTTTTGGATAGCTGATAAGATAAGGATATTTTCCTAGTAATTTGTACATCAGGCGTAGTATTTTATTTTTGCACTAGACAACAATTTGTATGGAGTAATAACAAAAATTACAAAAAAAAAATGTTTGATTAGTGATATTTGCCAAGGTTTAAGGCATTTTTGAACTTTTAATTATTAACAAAGATCTGCTACGGCATCAACTACGATAATAACTTAAAATTTCTGTACTGTCGCGCCGTAAATAATTTTTAAATTGGTTTCAAATGATTTAATCTGGGATTATTCATAAAAACTCTAAAAATCGAACTAACTCAAAAACTACTGAATTTCGGTAGAACATTTGGTGGCTTAATTTGTTGCATTTTAACCCTACTATGACGTCCTGCAAGGAATACGTCGAGTTACCAGTAACCCTGTAGATAAATAACACCCAGCAACTTCGACTGGCCTGTTCATCTAGTCTAGTGGTAGCCCTGACTGCTATGTCGGAGGTCATGGGTTCGATTCCCACCCAAAACAAATATTTTTATAATGATCACGATCATTTGTTCTGATTTCAATTTTGTATGTAGATATAAAACTTACTTTTGAAATGTACAGACGCCAGCACATCAAGTTACCCCAATGTGTCAAATTTCTTTGATGGTTTTTCAACTTTATGTTGAACAGATTAAGGTTCATATTCAATTGGGAAAATTTGACACATTGGGGTAACTTGACGTGCTGGCGTCTGTACAACTAGAATAATTTACTTAATGAATTTTACTTGAAGTCTGACATTCAAAAGTGCCTCTTATGGGTCTTTTTGAAATAAATGATGTGGTCAGAAGTAGTCCTGAAACTGTAATTGTGCCCTAATTGATGGGAATAGGCTCGACCCCTAATTACATGCTAGTTAAACATAACAGGCAAAACGTTTTGTTTATTTTTTAAAAAGAAAAAATTTGGTCTCGTTGAGAGGATGAATGAAAGGCGACTAACAACAGCAGATGTAAGTGGAAATGGTTGAAGGGGACGCCCTAGAAGGACATAGGTACATAGACTTTATTAGTGAGGTTCTTCAGAAAGGTCAGGTGTGTAGTACTCGCAACCGGCGTGTGTGTATGACAACATGTATAAACGTAAACGAAGCAAAAGAAGTATGTAAGAATCGTAATCGATAGTAAAAACACGTAAGTCTACGTATGTATGTTTGAACAGACACCAGCATAAATATCAACCTACACCAAACTCTGAAATTTTCCCAATTGAACAGGTACCTTATTGTGTTCAGAATAAAGTTGAAAACCTATCAAAGAAATTTGACACATTGGGGTAGGTTGATGTGCTGGCGTCTGTACATCAATGCTAGCTGCCCGGCTAACTTCGTGCTGCCAGAATTAATTTGTTTCGTGTAAAAACTTTTTTACAAAAAAAACAACTAACAGGTGAAAAATAACTCCAGTTTCGGAAATCTGTGGCTTTGGTGGTTTTGTTTTGTTCATTATTGGCCACCGACTTCCGAAACTGGAGTTATTTTTCACTTGTTAGTTGTTTTTTAAGAAGTCGGTTGTTTTTTTTGTAAAAAGTTTTTATTTTGTAATTTTTAGTTTCTTTGTATGTAAAGAAAGTCTTTCAAAACTTGAAAGAATCATTGAAATTGAATAACAATTGCTAAAGAAGTTCTATCTCTAAACATTAATCTGTACATCTCTGCCGGCCCCTTTTAAAATAGAATGGCGTAATGTTATGTTGTGGAATATACAACCGAATTGAGAACCTCCTCCTTTTTTTTAAGTCGGTTAAAAAAACAACCGTCAACCGACTTCTTACAAAAACACTAACAGATTTTTTCCTTTTTCAAAACTTAAAATAACTCTTGTTTCGGAAGTCGGTGGCCAATAATAAATTAAACAAAACGAATGAATGAATGAAAGTGTTTTTTTAAGAACTCGGTTGTTGAATATATAGATTATTGAGTTAACCAAGTCAAGTAACTGTCCGGTAAAACTGTACATGTATAGAGTTACCTGACAGTTACCTGATTTAGTCGGCCTGTAGGCAAATAACATCAGTTTGCGTCCCACAAACACACCGCTGTAATAAATTGTAACCGGGTTAGAACGCCACTCACGACTAATTAGCTACATTGCGCGTACATTACCGTTCTATGTTAAATACATTGTATTATTAGGTATTGTACATTGTCTACTTATTTACGTTACTCATGTAAAGCTCTTCATATAACATCAAGCAAAGGTATACCTGTAGTAGACCCACATTTCGTCAGTTATGTTAAAGTTCCATGTAATTGGGGGCGAGCCTATTGCCATCAAGCGGCCCGAGCTGTTACTAAGAAATTCCAGATGGAAAAACTCAATACCTAACACTTTGCCCGGCCCGGGGATCGAACCTGAGACTTCGTGCTCAGCAGTAGCGTGACCATTAGACTAACGAAGCAGTCATACACACACATTAGTACATTACAGAAGGAGTACATTGTACATTATATACTTAGAATAACAACGCATAGAAGCCGCACCTAGTTCAAAACACGGGCTAAATCGTGAGACCATTTTTTTTGTTTTTAATATTATAAACCAGTGCTTGACTGCAATCCCACCTGATGGTAAGCAGTGATGGTGAAGCGCACTAATTTATTAAGAGCTGTATGCTGAGTGAGCCGTGTTTGATGGAACGTGACTTTGACTACCTAACTGACGGCTCGCCGTAAAAAGAAGACCACTTTGGCTCCGTTTTAGTTTGACCTCGTACTAGGTTTATATGCGTTGTTATTCTAAGATCGTATACTACATTACATCTGCCTGTCTTTTCCAACGATGTTGGGTTCGGCTTCCAGCCTTACCCGATGCAGCTGAATACCAGTGTTTTACATGGAGCGACTGCCTGTCAGACCTCCACAACCCAGTAACTGGGTAACACGATACTCCTTGGTAAGACTCGTTAGACTAGTTGTAATTACTCGTAACGAATGTTAAAAGTCTACTAATGACCGGGACCAAATTGATATGAATGAATGACACACAAACCGACCTCGGCGAGCGTAGTTTGACGGCTTTGCGAATATTATTTAACCACAAGCCTAACTCTAACGTATATTACATACACGGTACTTTTGTAAATTAGGAAGTCTGTGGCTTTGGTGGTTTTGTCTTATTCATGATGGGCCACCGACTTCCGAATTTAAAGTTATTTAACACCGGTTAGTGTTTTTTCTAAGTCGGTTTTATTTTTTGCAAAAAAGATTTTTATTTTTCCATTTTTAGTTGTTCCCATACAAATATATGCCATGAATTTATTTTTATATTGTTATTTGTTAACAATACATGTCATGGTAATAGGGTTATCCACTTATCCCTAATTAATGAAACTTAACATACCTAACTATAGAAATCTAGGTATATTGTACACTTCTGCGTACCCCTCAGAGCATACAGGCGTGATGATACGGCATGATGTTGTATAAACAATAAATATCCAAGCGATTTCAGCAATCACGACGGATTTGCCGTCTATTTTTGAAGAGTTCCATTGTATATCTCCGAAGATCAGCACCAGATCTTCACCAAATTAAAATGAGACCACCTCGAGAGTATACCCTTTCAAATAAAAAAAGAATTTTGAGAATCGGTCCACAAATGGGGGAGAAATCGCGTAACAAACACACAAAAAAAAACATACCGTCGAATTGAGAACCTCCTCCTTTTTTTGAAGTCGGTTAAAAATATACACCATTATGATAATTTTTAATTAGTACAAATACTTAAAGGGCTTATTGTAGACGGCCTTGTCATTATATTTGTGAAGTATCAATAAATTATATTCATAAACTGCAAAGTTATTAGCGTTTGTTTATATCCCAAAAATTCACCCAATTTCTGGAAATATTGTACAGGCCATTTCATGACATAGTAGTATTCATTAATCGTCATCTCTCGCTCACTTTCGCGTCATCTCGCTCAAACATGCCCCGCCTCCAACAGCTATGAATATTGGCATATTTAAAAATTGAATTTCGTTTATTTTGGTTTGATTACGTACATATGATCAGTAACAGGTACGGATACAGCCCATTTTTTTTTGTACTAATTGAAACGCCATCTAGTGCCAAATTAAGCAGAGCTTGTGGTATGAGTAGGTACTAGACAATTGATAAACATACTTACATAATTCTAAATTATATTATGTAGATAAATCACACCCAGACACAGAACATATCCCTTATTAGTATAATATCAAAAATATTTGAAAAGTATTTGTACAAATAGTTATATTCTTATTTCGTAAAAAAAAATATTTTTGCGAACGAGCAAAAAGGGTTCAGAAATGGTAAAACAATAAACTTAGCGGTGTTTGATTTTTTACAGAATGTTATCTTAAAAGTAGACGAGAATATACCTGTATGTACAATATTCTGCGATATGACACAGGCATTTGACCATGTATGTCACGATATACTTATTGACAAATTAGAAGCTTATGGCGTTAGAGGTAATGTCTCAAATCTGATTCAATCGTACTTAAGTAACAGAAAACAGTTCACAGAAATACCTGCAATAAACAAAGGGACAAAACGTGAAATAATCCATAAATCAACAGAACGAATAGTGAAATATGGCGTACCTCAAGGTACTGTAGTCGGCCCATTATTATTTATACTCTACATTAATGACCTACCCAAAAGTATCGACTACCCAATGACATTATTTGCCGACGACAGTACCATTACAGTCGCATGTAAAAATAGTGACAGATACGAGACTGATATTAACAGATCAATTGAATCTATGATAAAATGGTTGGAAAACAACAATCTTAAAATTAATCTTGACAAAACGAACATCATGCATTTCGCCTAAAGATCAGCCATTCCTAATGTAAATATTAACTATTGTGACAAACATATTAACAAAGTTCAAACAGCTAAATTTCTTGGTGTAACTATAGACAGTAAATTAGATTGGAAAGCACATACAGAAGACTTAAACAAAAAAATTTGCAATTCGACATATGCACTGTTTAAATTAGCCCCGATGCTAAACATTGACGCGCTGCTTACTGCATATCACGGCTTAGTATCATCTAATCTGAGATATGGATTAATTTTTTGGGGAAATTCTACGAACAAGGATGTAATTTTTAAATCCCAGAAGAGGTGTCTAAGAACTATGTTTGGATTACGAGTCACTGACAGTTGCAAACCATTGTTTAAAAACATAATATATTAAACCTTCCATCTATGTACATTTTTGAGACTATTTTGTTTGTCAAAATGAACCCAAACCTATTTCCCTTAGTATCTGACAAAGTAATTAGAAATAGACGCGACAATAGCAAACTTTGCATACCACGATCTCGAACGGCATTGCTGCGTAAGAGTGTATTTTGTATGGCACCAATTCTTTATAATAAATTACCAAAATATTGGAGGGAGGACACAAAAGAAAAATTAAAAACTAGATTAAAAACGCTTTTGATAGAGAAAGCTTATTACAGCACTAACGAATTTTTGACTGATAAACTAACTTAACCCTGACTTTTAGGAAATATTTGATTTTATTAATAATATTATTTATTTTAATTATGAATTAAGTACCTAAACCTTGACTTGTACGAAATATTTGGATTATTTGACTATGATTATAATGTATGTAACAATTATAACTTTTGACTTTAAGCATTTCAAAATTGTTTCTGGCCCTTAATGATTGTTCATTTCATTTTTTAGTACCTATTGTTTGAGGAAATGACATAATTATGTTCTTTCTCAATTAATATTTTGTACGCCATTAAGGCAAAACATGACAGCGATTCAACAAAACTGTATGTAACATCTTGCATGTATGTGTATACTCATTGTTTTTAGCAAAATAAACATTCTTGTATCTTGTATCTTGTATCTAGAACAATATTGATCGTGCTCATCACACAAACATTTGTCCTGGGTGGAAATCTAAACCACGACCTTCGGCAAAGCGGTCAGAGTCACAAACCACTAGTTTAAAAGGCCAGCCAAACTTCCTCTTAATATACCTACAGCTCATCATGCAAAAATAATCACTTAACCGCCACACTTAAAGTTTCAGAATCACACCCTACCTCAATTACCCCCATACAAGTTTAGTTGTAAACTCCACACGTTTAACATAATCGTACCACTTAACAAGTTCTCTGACAGCGGCTGTTGTGTTGTATGGGTCACTAGGGTGCTGGGAAATTGTATGGGACAATGTATGTCATGCGTTAACTGTGACATAACGTAAACAGCATGCCTAAGAAAAAGTTTCACTAGTTCTACTATTTGGGAAAAATTAAAAGTAGTACTAGTGTGAATAAAAATTTCCATAAGTTCTACCGCAGAACTGAGAAACTACAAGAACAAGTGAGAATAAAGACATCCAAAAGATCTACTATTAATTTTGTAACACCTAATATCGAAAAACTATTGTAAGATCCCATTAGTTTTACCGTAGAACTGTGTAGTATAAAAAAAAACAACCGACTTCTTAAAAAAAAACTAACAGGTGAAAAATAACTCCAGTTTCGGAAGTCTGTGGCTTTGGTGGTTTTGTTTTGTTCATTATTGGCCACCGACTTCCGAAACTGGAGTTATTTTTCACCTGTTAGTTTTTTTTTAAGAAGTCGGTTGTTTTTTTTGTAAAAAACTTTTTATTTTGTAATTTTTAGTTTCTTTGTATGTAAAGAAAGTCTTTCCAAACTTGAAAGAATCATTGAAATTGGATAACAATTGCTAAAGAAGTTCTATCTCTAAACATTAATCTGTACATCTCTGCCAGCCCCTTTTAAAATAGAATGGCGTAATGTTATGTTGTGGAAATACAAAAGCTCAGCATAGACATCTGACAATAGCGATCGCGAATAATTTGCTGTTATGCGTTGAATAGAGTTCCGTTGCCTGTCTTCTTCATCAGTTTTTCTTCACCAAATGATACTTTCTAAATGAAAATGCTTGATTTGTTACTAAAAATGTTGAAATCGGTGCATGTGTGCCTATATTTTTTGAAGAGTTCCTTCAATTCCTCGAAGATCCCTCATCAGGTATGAGTTTTGATACAAACGGGACCAATCTGTTAGTATACCCTATCAAACAAAAAAATAATTTTGGAAATCGGCCCATAAATGACGGAGTACTGAGGTAACAGACCCTAAAAAAAAAAAAATATACAACCGAATTGAGAACCTCCTCCTTTTTTTGAAGTCGGTTAAAAAGTGGGAACATACGCTCTATTGTACACAAAGAGATAGGTATATAGAAAGAACATGCGAATAAAATGTCATAGACAAAATATGATTCCATGTCTAAGTAAAGCGATCCAGCATAATACTTATGGCAATGTTAGAGCGGCTGCGGACTAAAGTAGACTAATTGACTTCTGTCCATTCGGATCAAAATTTTGTTCGTGATGTCCATAGTAACAATAGCTTTAAGAGCGTCATAGGATCTTAGGATCTTACTATGGAAAGGCTTGTCGCTAAAAGAGATCTCTTAAAGACTAGCTGCTGGACAGCATGCCGCGGGTTTGAGCCTCGCACAAAACAAATATCTGTATGGGTTGTTTTGAGTCTAGTTGTTTGTGTAATAATCCGGAGATCGAACCCGGAACTTTAAACTAGTCAGCTGTGGCGTGATGTGTAATCTAACGACATTAGAACCACAGTTGTCGACCGAGTCCATTATGGATCTTATTAATTTATTAATTGATGGATTATTAATGCGAAAATAAGTCGTCAAGGTATACTGAAATGATGTGGAGTAATAAGGAAATGTCGTGACCCTGGAATTGTGTCATCATCGCTTACCATCAAGTCAGATAGTTGTAAAACTTTTTTTTTTTATTTGTTAAATAAGTTTGTTTTCTTGATTTGTTAATAATAATAATCCGTGATTTTAATATTTGTAAATGTGAGAGTACCATGTATCTATCCACATAATTATGTACTTATCTACTAAAATGCTTAATCTATCTTAGCATAGTATGTTATTTTTTATTATTTTTTTTATTTTACTTTGTTTATTCTAGGTACTACATCGTATCCACATATAATGTATTTTTTATTGTATACAAATATTGTAAAAACTGTTTTAAAAGAGTAAGTATGGAGTTTCTTGCCCATTCTTCTCCATACGAAACTACCTTTTGGAAGGGGCAACTAGAATCATTATATTTTATATAACTTGTAAATTTAACGTTCAAAAGTGCCTTTTAAATGGCCTAATTGAAATAAATGATTTGACTTTGACTTTGAACGCGACCCTATTAATAATAAAAAATAACTAGAGAAATTCGAGATTCGATTCAGTAGTGCGTCGATAAGTTTCCACACTTTATAAATCAGCAGAACCCTATTATATTAATGACCTTTGTGAGACAGTGCAAAGTATACAGCCTCGCAGTATTCGAGATAATCTTTCTTTCAGCCCTTATCACAGACAGATCAGTATAAATTCTCTTTTGCAATTTTCTCCTTGGTCTTTGACCCAGATCCCGTAGCTTTAACTACCTATCCACACATTAAGTGAGGCGAAATATATTCCCTCTTCCGACCCGTTTGAAAGCCCATCAATCGGATTTACACTTTCATTAAAACGATTTTAAAAAGTACTTTCGAGAAAGCGAGAGATACACATCACTTTGCCAAAGTTTATATGGGAGAAAGAGACGTAATGATGTTTATAAAGACCATTAAACAGAACATTAAGTGCTCTTAACGCTATGGCTTTTACAGGCGGTGATAAAATGTTTTTTTTTTCAGATCTGTTTCAGTAGTCGTGTGTTGTTGGATGGGGTAAATGGCAGGTTTTTCATCTGGCGCCTTATTTTGAGAAGTTGCTGACTTCTCAAAATAAGATATCAAATTACGATTAGATTATCATAGAGATAAATTAGAAAGATATCGGACTGCCTAGTGCAAGTTAGTTTAGTACCAATCAGAGAGCCAAACGCTTAGGACGTTTCGATCGCGTTAGCGAAAAAAACAACTCGCACTTAGCGCACGGCACATTTAGTTTGAAAGTACCAAGCGCCACCTTCTACGATACTAACTACCTCCTTTGCTTTATTTATGATACACACATACCTTCTTCTTTCTAAGGTGTACACTCTCAGCGTTTCCACTTACGTCTACCTTTTATATAATTAACTTGAACAAAACATCTCAGCGTACCTTTCAACCTTTGTGACTACATTTTCAGCAACTAGCTTATTCTTATCATTCCAAGTAATATTTCTCGATTGTCTATCGGTGTGGAATTTTAGCTCATTTCAGTCTTAATCAGCTTCTTGCCTTTTCCTAACTATGTTGGGACCGACTTCCAGCCTAGTTGTATGCACATGAATTACAGTGCTTTACCTAGAGCGACTAGGTACTTATCTGACGTCCATAACAAAGTTCACCACGACTAATCCAGACTACTGGTATAACAAGACCATGGGTTAAACTGGTTGTCCGACTTTCGGACCTCTAGTAACGTCTGTCAAGGATCTACAAATGACAACTGGGACCACCGGCTTATCTTAATTTCCGAGGAACAGGCCCTACGTCTCTCGATATGTATTGGATTGTCACACATCCATACAACAACAGCAGTTTGTATTAGGCCTTTATCTTATCCCTGTATCTTGGTAGAATACCCCACAACCCACCAACTTCGGATAACTTTGTATTATCGCCATAACGCCTCCAATTATGACCACATGAAGTAATTCACGGCTCTATACACTACACATCCTAAATCTAAGTACGAACTTCCTCCTTCATGGTTATCTCAAACCAAAGTTTGTACAATTAACAACAGTATTCAGGCGTCTTGTCGTATCTCGGAAACATCACCAACTAGTTTGTTAGACAATTTGACAGATAGTTGTCCAAGATCTTCCAGTCGATTCTGTTAAGTCTGTCCGGGAAACTTGTGTGAAGTGAACTGTCAATGCCTAGCTTCAGTATGGAATGACAGCTCACTTTGCCATTACTTCACCTTCATTTTAAGCATTGCTGTTGACGTAACTTAAATGGATCCTGCCAAGAGTTTGGAGTTATAGAAGGTTGTAATCGGCGTGATATTCTGATTCTTGATCACTTTATTCTATTAATTAGGTTTTGAAAACAAATACAGTTCACGTAGCGTTGTAACGGTCGAAGGATTCATCGCTAACATACATACATGCAAACATATCGTCACGCCTGTAATCCCCGAAGGGCTAGGCAGAGGTGTACCTGGTAGTACACCCACATTTCGCCATTATGTTTAAGTCCCATGTAATAGGGGGCGAGCCTATTGCCATCCATCGGGCACAAATCCAGACTCCGGGCTGCTACTGAGAAATCCCAGATTGAAAAACTCATTAACACTTTGCACGATCATCCCTAACAATGAATAACTATTGAAAAGGGAACCAGCGATCCTCCAACCAAGCGAGTGTTTTGTCTAGTGGATTACTGCCCGACGGTTGTTGTCAAGATAATTGTAAACGTCATGTTAATCCCGCAGATAACTTGTAACATCGCGGTATATAAAGGACGGATAGAAAGCGGACATCATGCGGGTTCACCCGTGTACTCGTAGTTCCCGTTCTCATGAGAACACAGGGACAAAATGTAGCCTATGTCACCTGGAGATTTGCTGGAGCTTCCTTACGGTGAAAGAATTTTTCAAATCGGTCCAGTAGTTTTTAAGTTTATTATTACAAAAATACAAATCTTTCCTCCTTATATTATTATTATTATTATAGTTTAGTAGCTAGATATAGAAAGTGGAATCATTTCAAAGGATTTTATTTTTTTTATTTTATTGTATCAGGAAAACAAACAGTATTAACAACTAACAAATAATCCAAGAGTCCAGGAATAATTCTGAAACCTTTGAAATGATTCTGCTTTATGACTGAACTGAACTGATGCTGTCTGGATGTGCGACAACGTTTCTCCACACACATATGGCGATATATGTAGATGTCACCTAAAAATCTACAAAACCGAAGTAAGTAGTTTTACTTCTCCGTAAATAGAAGTGAAAATCCGATACAATACAAAACGTGTTAAAAGTGTTTAGTTAAAGTGAAAAGCCATATTTTAAAACCAATACTGCACAGCTGAACAGCTGCGCTAGAACTTATCGAATTCATATTTACACGGTCGGAAATCGACTTTAAATTTACACGATCCCAATCGGACTATGAGAACTCGAATTTTGAATTACGTCACGCAACGTCCGAAATGAAACCGTTAAAAGTGACAACACATTCAACATGCAAACTAGATTACTTAAAAGTTCAGTAACTTCATTTTTACATCTATTCTGGGAGTTTATTTGTCAATTCAATCCAAAAAAAACTAGGTATTTGAGGACATTGTTCGCAGAACTTATGGCTGTTGAGGCATAAGGGTTTGTAAGTAAAAGATGCGGTTAGGGCTGCTACAAGCTGAACTAACGATCATGATGAAGATCGCAGGAAGTTGTCTGATGAGCGCAGCCCAAGACTAATAAAATTGTAGTTGATATCTTTGTAAGAAGCCTAAGTCCACCTGTAGACATAGGCTCTTCACCAATAAAATGATGTGGTTGTGATGATTATAAGTGTGTAGATATATTAATGTATTTTTACAGTTTAATTTTGTATAATAGTTTGAGCAATGTGACGTCTGTATCTCCAATGACACCTCTATGTTTGTTTTAGTATCTCTTCTCAGCTGAATTGTCAGCTAGAAAACACCATACCCTGTCTACCTTAAAAAATGACCAGTATATTTTAACTTGACTTACTTAAAATTATATTTAAATCATTGACTGGGTGAAATGCAATTATGATATTGACATTCATACTTTGCAAGGAAGCCCGTTGACTTCTAAACATTATTGACAAAATCCATAATGCCCAACTATCTGTAACTTAAAGCCTGTTATAAATTGTAAAACTTAATTTTCTTGGCTTAAGATGCCATACTTTTAGAACTCCCTCCAGCCTCCGTAAATACAAGAAACCATAAGATATTCGATTTCAGTTTCCCATACCCAGAGCGTCTGGCAAAAAGCCAGAAAAAACACTAAAAAGAAAAAAAATAACATAACGCACAACATTCCCGCTGTGGTAACACGATAATTTGAAAACCTAATACAAAGTAACCACTGAAATGAAAAATTCGGACGAGAACGAAGTGAAATAAACTAACACGAAGCTCAAACACCAATTTCGTCTAGTTTTTGGCTTCAAAAATGAGATTTTTCGGGATTGGCATGCATTACAATGCGATGCAGAGGCAGCTTTGACGTTGACAACATTACCATTTTAATCTGAAATACTACGGACCGTAAAACTTTTGTCCTTGTTACGCCGTGTTAGGAAGCGGGAAATGAAAGAAAATGATAGCTGTCTAATGAATAAAAAAGAGTTAGACCATAATGCAGCACATTTTTGAAAATACACAACCTCGTTCGGCTAGTGGTCGCAACTTACGCAAGAGTTACTGGCACGCATTCGGTTCTCGGGTTTAGCTGTCAGTGTCATATTGTTGTCAAATATTAACACTGACAGCTTAAGAGCTGTCAATGTCACACACAGCTACAGCGTTGCCAAATTCAGTATGCAGCTCAGGATGGCGCTGACTGCCAAAGAAAAGTGTAACATAGAAAAAAAAAATTAAGCTTTTAGTTTCAGTCTTTTGTTTTCTCACCTAAGTAATTATGTTGGTCATACAAAACACAGTAATAACAACAAGCGAGGTTGGATTTCAGTAGTAAAAGTCCAATTTCCAGAAAATATATAAAAATGCAACGTATCTAGTTCAAATGCACGCCATGCTCGGCCGTTGACGCGATTACCATATTAATCTGGAATACTTCACCGAGCGTGAAATTTGCAAGCCTTACATTCTACGTTAGGAAGGAGAAAATGTAGGAAGCACTGACATGGAATCAGCTGCTCGGAATTTCACATGAAGGAAAAGATTTCAGAGGATCTAAAGGCAAGTTTTATGTTTAAGAGATCGTAAGAATAAACGGTAAACGCATCGCGTAAAAGTGAATATCAATAGTTTGAAAGGAACTTAAAATTATTATAAGACTAGCTGTGTGTATTATATCTATTCTATACAATTCAATACACTCTATACAAATAAATAAAATGAAAGCGTGAAAAGTATAAGTCTTTGTAATCTCCAAAAAGTCTCTTTCTTTGCCAGACTTCTAATATTATAAAGAGTTGTTACTTATGCTACTTTTACTTACAAGAAACAATCAAGGTTCCGCGTAAAATAATAAATTGTTAAATTTGCGCGGACGAAGTCGCTTGCGACATCTAGAACCCGACCTAAAACTCGAAGCGCCATGATTTGTCATCACGCTTCGAGTTATAGGTCGGCTAGCTTATAACTATCTCAAAATTTAAGTAACTATGAAACATCAATATTACTCAAACAAAATTACAATCTATTTAACTTGATTTACTTAACTTTTAAAAGACCTAGATTTTAGATGAAAGAAAGGGCTATAATATGAACCTATGACGTATCAATATTTCATATTCAATAATGTAGATCAAAGCTGTCTGTATAGCCTTTATTTACCAAGCAGAAACGTCTGTATTATTTGATACAAGTTTATATCTTCAATATCACGACTAACACTAAGACGTGCCCTACGTGTTATTGGATTCGCTCGTCATCCAGCATTAAAATTAAAATGGTTAAAGGGTGACCTATGTATTCTACAAACAAATGACGGTTCATTTGTTTGTAGAATATGTCACCATTTAACTATAAGCTACTTAAATATTTTGATGACACATTCAGTCGCCTACTCATCGTCATTATATTTCCTAGTCATGTCATCTTTCTCATAGTATATCATTTCTTTTTGTTTGTTTGCTCTTTCTTCTTCATATCTCGTTCTTCTTATTCTCTTATTTATTTCTTTTTCACTAAAAATAAACAATGGGGCTTGTGGTTGAGTATTTACAGCTATATTCAACGTGCAACATATTTTGTTACGTATTTTTCTTGTTTAGTTTAGTTTGAGAATATACTATAACTAGCCCAACATATCACACAATATCTTATGAGTATTGCCATTAGTAGATCTTTGAAAGTTGTTAAGAGTAGTCAGAAATACAGAAGCCCGAATGGCTGGCAACCAGTCTTACAAAGTCTAGGTATCCAAGATCAAGTAACAGGACCGTCAGATTTACTGAACATTAGCCTCAACATTCAAGTTCTACAGACTAATAAGATAGATATGTTGCTGGGCAGTTTGTTAGGCTACTTTTTCTTCCCAGCAAAAATACTAGCAAGTGGTGAAGAGCGGTTGCTTTGGGAGACTATCTTTGTAATGTTCAATGGGTCTAATAGTTTGAACAAAATGTCAATACTGATATTTTTATCAGTCTGGAATGCGATCCCAGCATAAGTTACCAAAAGAAGGTTAGGCTAGAGAAATTATGCTGAGCTGAGGCCCTTATGGCATTACAATATTGGAACTTGACTTATTTACTCTTTCCAAATATCACTTTAAGGCAAGAGCAATAGAATTACTAAACTCATAAGTATATGTATACATTTTCTTTTTACTAATCTTTTACGATGCACACGATTTGTCTGTTTTCTTTAATATTTTTTTTGTGAATTCGTGGACTAGTTGTTGGTTACATGTGTAATAATATAAATATTATTATGTAAAAGCTTGGCATGTAACTATTTTTTGTCCCTAACAAATAAAATAAAATAAAATATGAGTCTTCAACGTATTTTATACTTTTAAGGTGTATTTACTGTGTTGTAATGCCAGTAAAGGCAATTTTCTTTCTTTGTTATATAAATGAAGAAGCAGAAAAACTCACCCTGTCAGCCACGCCACCAGGCAGCACGCTCTTGACGACCACTCCGGAGGAGCGTCCTCCCACGATGCCGAACGCCAGTCCGGAGCCATCGTTCACCAGCTCCACCACCTCTACCTGCGCCCATTCGCCAAAAACCTGCTGTGAAAGAAATTAGAGGATTATAAGCTGGTCTCAAATTAACAAGGGTTTAAGTGAAAGTGGCAAGAATCAATATGGAAACCTCAAGCGGTGAAAATATAACAACCATAATAGCAGTTCAATATTTGAGCCATTAACATCAGCCTAGCCTTTCCCCAACTATGTTGGGGTCGGCTTCCAGTTTAACTGGATACATCTGGATACCAGTGTTTTACACGGACTCCACAACCCACTTACTGGGAGGCACAATATTATATTTGAGCAATTTCGGATAAAAACACAAAGAAAAGTAAAATAATTATAAGGCATAAAAAAATTCATCCGTATAAGACGTTTGGGTCATCGCCCATCGGATCTAAGTGTCCATTTAGTTTTTCGGAACCTCGCTATGCGGTTGATCGACTTCACACATGACCAGTAGGGTGCTTTTATTTAGGTCACAGAACCAGCATGTCATTCAACGTGGCAATGCTACCAATCTTAGACACCTATCGAATGGACACGGGTTTTTATTTTGACCTACCATCATTCTTTTCTTTTCTTTAACATATTTATAGTAGCAGTGATTGTTGTTGATTAAAGAAAAAAATAAAATTGTACATTAACGGTCTACAACTACCAATCGAAGTGTCCGGCGCAGCAGCGGTGCATTTCTCGAAGAATCTTGACATTAACTCCGAGATTCTAGAGACAAGAATTTAATAAAATGTGAAGATGTTGAAATGTCTGAGACCAGAGCATCTTTGGAAGCAGTTTTTAAAATAGTTGCAGATTTCCCACAAGGTTGAAAAAGAACTGTTACGCGAAATACTCTAAATAATAATTAGTGTTAGGCTTTATATACCTGTACCTACAGAATAAACTTTATAACCATAAACTGACTGGTTTCCCTGAGACTTCCTAACCTCTCTCTCATACTACTAATATTATAAACGCAAAAATGAGTATGGATAGATGGATGGATGTATGGATGTTTGTTACTGTTTCACGTAAAAACTACTGAATGGATTTTAATAAAATTTGGCATGGAGTTAGCTAACACTCTGGATTAACACAAAGGCTACTTTTTATCCCTGTATTCCCACGGGAACGGGACTAACACGGGTGAAACCACGGGACGTCTGCTAGTAAATAAATAAGTTGTTTTTTTTTTTATACCACGACGGTGGAAAACAAGCTTACGGCCCGCCTGATGTTAAGCGGTTACCGTAGCCTATGGACACTTGTAACACCAGGGGCGCTATTCGGGCGTTGCCGACCCTTTAAAAACCTATATTAAATCCTGAATCTTATTCTTTAATACTATTAGCTGTTTATGGAACTATTGAATAAGTCAGTCAGACTAGGCTTGTATGAAAAATCAATTGAAAAAACATAGCGTAGGTACTACCTAATTTTTTAAATACTTGTAATTGTACCAAATTACCTATGTTTACAAATAAATCATTCTGATTCTGATTCTAACTATTCTTCACCAAGAATACACAGCAAGAAACTCTAAATGTTCGGTATCAAAAGTCTTTATTAAAGTTAGTCTGATATAATCAGCACTTTATAAACGTCAAAAAAAGTTCATAACACAGGACCCCAAAATTCCCACCCTTCACCACTTCCTAGTTTTTCTGCTGGAAAGAAGAAGTGACAGAACTAACTCCCCAGCAACTTACAAATAACACTTCGCTTTCAAATAACAATTCTGACTTATGGGCTACAAAAGCCGGTTCGTGTTGGTACGTATTCTATTATGGATAGGAACAAGCCAGCTACGAGATTATTTGGCGGCTGGAATTGAAGGAATCCTTTGGGGAATAATACTTCTTGCACGGTTGCTCTGCAGTTTTACTTCGGAAAATTAATTTTACAATAAATGTTTGTACTTTTCAGCAGGGTTTTTATTATGTAAATAAATATTCCACAACTTTTCACACAACACCATTTAGTCCCAAATTAAGCTTGAGAGCTTGTGTTATGGGTTCTAAATAGCTGATAAACAAACTTATATTTTTCTAAATACATACATATTATAGATAAATTACACCCAGACACAGAACAAATGATCGTGCTCATCACACAAACATTTGTCCTGGGTGGGAATCGAACCCACGACCTCCGGCATTGCAGTCAGGGTCACTAACTACTAGACCAACAGGCCAGTCAACTATGTATCGCCATTGACAGTCCATAGCTCACTGGGCAAAGTGTTCAACTGTCAAACAGCTAGTTTTGTATTGATATCATCAGTGTGTATCTAGGATGACGTCATGCGCACTCACAGCCTCATAGTCACCGTAACTTGAAGTCCACTTAAAGTGTACAATGCCAAACATACACACATACATAATCACACACCTTTTCCCATGGGGGTAGGCAGAAACTACTTACAGAGCCAGAGCGCCATCAGTTACGATTCTGACAACTTCTTTTGCTTCGTTTACATTCATACACACCAAAGACATTCAATACCTATAGACCGGACATCACGAACAAAATTTTCGTCCGAAAAAGTGTGTCCTGCTGGATACAAGTCTATGAGTTTTTTGTAGTACGCTCCGCTGCCACTCCAATATTCATATATTATTCTAGATGGCGTTACTGAGACATGGGATCAAAGTTTTTCTATGACATTTCCTTGATATGCCCGCTCTATAGTATTTTAAATCTCTTTCACACACACGCCGGTTGCGAGTACTACGCACCTGATCTTTCTAAAGAACCTCACTACTAAGGTATATGTATGGGCGTACCCTCCCGGCATTCCCACTTACATCTGCCTTGTCATTTGATTCATCACATGACATTTATAATTTTGTCGCCTTTCATTCATTCTTTCAACCAAAAGCAATATTTATTTATTAAAACTTTATGCACAAGTAAAAAAAACTGAACAAAGGCGGACTTAATGCCTTAGGCATTTTCTACCAGTCTACCTTAAGGTGGTGCAGAGATGGAACAAGGTAACTGGGTAAAAGTTAAGGACAAATAAGTGACAAAAAAAAATACACAAATACATACATACTGAAACAAAATGTATACACAGATACATACATACTTAAACAAAATAAATACACAGATACATACTTTTAAACAAAATAAAAACATAGTCAAGAGAGATAAAAGTACGCTTATAAAGAACAACTATTCTGAGTACCAATCAACCCGGCGATGAACCTTCCAACATTTTATGCATATGTTCTCGAACTTTCATTTTAAATGAAAACCAAAACAATTGTAAATTCTTAGTTGTCATCAAGGCTCAGTAAGGCTGCCAGTTAGTCACTAGCAATGATAGCCCATAAGCCCTGCTGATCTCCTTAAAGAAACGCAACAGAAATATGTAGGTAATTTTTCCACTAATAGTAGTCCGAACTTTGTAGCTACTAAAAGCTTAATATTATCTTGGCTTATATCTGAGTACTACTTAATCTTTTGCCGAGAAACACACGTAGGTACTTAATAGTCGGTCCATTTACTACTTATAACTTTGACAACATCCAGTCAACAGCCGTCATCGGCTAGCCACTTGAAGTTTTTTCCGGATGAAATTGGGTCAAGGCAAAGAGATTTAACGTACCATAGAATAGACACATGAAGAAATATCATAGAAAAACTATGTATCAGCAACGCCATCAAGAATAATATACCTACCAATTTTGGAGCCGCAGCGAAGCGTACTAAACTAGACTTACAGACTTGTGTCCACTAAGACGTATCAGATGAAAACGTTGTTAGTGCTGAAGGTATTCCTCGAAGCGCTACTATTTTGAGGCGCTCCTAATGAGGCGCTCCTATTTTATTCCTCGGGGCGCACCTTTTAGGAGCGCTCCCGAGAGCAATTTAAAATATTTGTTTGTTGTATGTCAATTGGCAAAACATAGCGCACTACCTAATTTTTAAGATCTTGTCTGTAATTATCACCTATGTTTACGAATAAATGATTCTGATTCTGATTCTGGTTCTTTTTCATCAAAAAAAAAATTTTTTTTTTAATTGCTAACGGGAGCGCTCCTAAAATGTGCGCTCCGAGGAATAAAATAGGAGCGCCTCATTAGGACCGCCTCAAAATAGTAGCGCTTCGAGGAATACCTCTAGTGCGGTCCAGTCTATAGTACCTACTTGTAAGTATAGAATGTCTTTATGTCAAGGTATTTTAGAAACTTACTCAATAGATGACGTCACCGAATATCGGCACTCCTGAAGATTATTAACTATAATTAACTTAATCTAATATCTCACCATGATGCGCTTAATTCGCCTCTTGCTGCGAGGCTGGCGCGGGCGACTTTCCGATCAGCTGACCTTCTCCGCCATCTTGGAATCTCATTGACAGCTGTCACGGTAACAGCCAAAAGTTACCGAGCGCGCTTCGGGGACCGAGGATCGCACTGCTGGGTCGCACATTATTTTAATTCGATTTACACTAATTTATGGACTTTTTTGAACTTTATTATTGATTCGTTGTATGACGGACGCTGAAACAAAGAAATATTTGTGGTTAGTTTTAAATTGTAATTTGACATTGCTCGACATATTATCACCAAGTCTATGTTACATACAATAGATACCCCGGGAACGATTTTCCCACAGGTTTAAGGGAGAGACACAACTACACACACAAGCACACACTCTGTAAATGTTTTTAAACACTAAGTGCCATATTAACGGCCGTGATTGAACGTACAGTTGATTTTAATGCTTCTGAAAGGTTCATTATAAATGCTTCTACATTATGTATAAAGTTAATTAGCACTTTCAGTACAAAGCCTAAGATAAAAGTGCTATTAAGGGTTAAAAATCTGTTATCTTAACTAATTGTTAGAAATAATGATTGGCATTAAACGCTTTGCAAACTACTCGACTCCACTATAGAAATAGTTACTTACGTAAAATCTGGAAACTTCATTTATAACTAATTTGGCTAACCATTACAATCGACCGCAGTTTCGCCGATTGTAACTTTAATCCTTTTACAGTTGTGCGAGCGAGTGAAATCGTAGGGATTGACAATGCGTGTCAATTAGCGGAACATTACATTCCCTGACTGTAAAATAAACCCTGATTTAGGTTGAGGTAATCACAAATATAGTCTTCTTGTGAAACTAAGCTTATGAAGAAAACTCTTACGGGCAAACGCAACTTTTGTTAAAATCTTAAATCTTCTTTTCATGTGGGGTGTGACTAACCAGCAAGCGTAGCATGAAAACCGTGAAACGGATTTTTCACTTCAGTAGCTCAAACATGTAGGTTTTGCTGCCTGAAATCAGTGAGCAAAATGCGATTTTGCTCATTGAGTGAGACAAAGTAACTTTTTAATTTTTGTTTTCAGAAAGCAAAGAATAAGTATCTTATTCAGCCTTGGGTCAATCACACAATTCGAAACATTCACACTCTATCTCTTTTCCGCCTTTTAGAAAGAGAGAGAGAGACAATGACCAGCCCTTTCGAAGTTCCGATTTTGAATTTCACCTCAAAGACAAACACGTTCGGAATATCAAACTAACTAAAGAAATTTTAAACATTTTAACATTTAATTGTATGCACAGTTTCTAAAAGTGTTAAGAAATATTCACAATATTTATGTTTACACCGAGTTCCTTACACCATACACCATAGCTAAGTATAATAACAAAGTCAAACAACACATGCCGACGAAACGCAACTGTGGCACGTGCGCCTAAACACAGCTAGTTGGTAAACTGAGACGAAAATACGTGGCCGAAATACGGGCTAGCCCAAGTACCTCTGTTATGATTTGTTGTGAGAACTGATGAAGGAATAATAAATGAATGGCGGGGCTTTAGAGAACTGTTGTTCAATTGTTTACTAATGTTATTGGATTGTAATAGGATTGCGGGTTACATCGCAGTGAATTTAAGTTAATTTTGGTATATAGGTACCTATTTGTATTCGGAGGAAATAAGGCTCTAGAGTCTAGGCAGACGGATTGCATTTCAACTGCACACCGACTCCATAGGGAAACGCCCATTTAAGGTCCTGTTTTTCCCATCTACGTAATATTAGTATTTGTAATGGGTACAAAAGTATTAAAAGCAAAGATTTTTTTTAATGACACTTAATTGTTTTTTTGCATTTCCATTTGGTGGTCAGCACTATCAAAGTTGGGGGGGTTGCAATTATTAATCAGAAAGTCCCACCGAGTTAGATGTGAAAAACAGCCGTTGTTCCATTATCTGTCATTTCAATACACATTACACAATTACACATTATGTTTCTTCCATGTGCATCACTTGGCTAAAGTTCCCTTAACAAATTGGCATTTCCCTTTGCTGTCTGATTGCAGTCTTGCAGTCTGCCTGTATAAAGCTTCAGGCAAGTGTGATGTATGTGGAAACGGCGGGAGTGAGACACCCTAGAAGGAGATACACTACCTTATAGGTAAAGCTCTTTAGAAAGGTCTTCAGTAAAATTAGACCGAAGAAATGATGATCATCCCTCTAATTCATCATCATCAATAAATCTAGCAGCTTTGACTCAGTTGAGAGGCGTGCGAAAAGGCTTATTGCTGTTTCAGATGTGGTTAAAACCAGTCTGCAAAGCCTTGAGCACAGGCGTAGGGTAGCTATCCTTTCGGTTTTCTATAGGATACATTTTGGAGAGTGTGCACGGGAATTACATGACTTGATTCCGCCATCACCTTTCTACCATCGGACAACCACGGCGAGTGTCCACCCTTACATCGTTGGCACTTCCACGATTCGAACAAAGCGTTTTGCTTCGTCGTTGATTCCGCGTACCTACATCGAAGGACTGGAGCAACCTGCCTGCTGCGGTCTTCCCGTCCGATTATAATTTTTGCATCACTGCTTACCATCAGGTGGGATTGCAGTCAAGCACTGGTTTATAAAATTAAAAAAACCATCCATCATCATTATCTCTCAGGCATTCCGGTTTCTTCACGATGTTTTCCTTAACCGTTTTAGAAGCAAGTGATAATTAGAACTACTCTTCAGATTTATGTGCGTGTTGTCAGAGGTGCCTTGGGTTTGAACCCGAGACCTATGATTTGGCAATCCGCCCACCGGCCCACTAGGCTATCAGCGCTAACGAACACGCTTTACGCTTTTCTTTATGTAATTTAGTTAAGACCACCTTTTCTTATGTGCAGACAATTACAGACAGTTACTACTGTATATCTATTATTTATTATTTCACACAGATTACTTCGTGATCCATCTAGGAGAACAGGGCTTCACCCATCTATTTGTAAGTAGGTACAACATGTTTTTTTGTTGTTCTGTTTTTCTATTTCTATAAAAGAATACGCTTACTGACTGACGATTGACTGACTGACCTATCAACGCGGGGCCTAAACTAAAAAGGTTAGAGACTTGAATTTTTGCATAGGGGTTCCTTTTATAACGTAGGGGAGCACTAAGAAAGTTTTTTTTTAATTCATCCGCAATGGGATTAAAAGGGAGGGGGGGGGGAGTTAGTATGAAAGTTCTCTGATTTTCAAAGTTATTTCAATGGAATGTTTCATTTGGGTTCAAAGTTCCTAATAATGATTATCGCTGAAGTCTCTTTTCGTGAATTCACTCCCTAAAGGGGTCAAGGAGAGTGCAAATTTAGTAAGAATGTATACACATATAACCTAACCTAACTTACCATACCTATCCTATAGCGAACCTAACTACCTAACCTAACTACCTTACTGAAATGCTTTGATTTTGAAAGATACAAAATACATCATTTTTAACTGAACTACTGCGCTGCGTGTCTCTATGTTACATACAATACTAGAGTAGGTAGTAGTATTTGAGGTAGTAGTAGTAGGAGGTAATAATTTAACTCGATTGGTAGAACATCCATACATAAAGTACTTCCTACTTTAACTACTGGCCTGTTGATAATGATATTTGTTAGAGGTAAAAAATAAGCAGTCTGGGAGTTGGGCGCGATAACCGGCATCCATGCAGGCGAAGCCGCAGGCATCAGCTAGTAATGTATAAGCTCGTCCATGTACTAAACATATCTATGTGTTATTTATTAGTATCAATAAATTATTATTATTTTCTTTATTTCACTATCATACATATAAATTATATTTTTAAATATTCAAATACAAAAATAAAAAACATTTAAAAATATAAAAAATTGTAGCCCACCGGTATCGGGAACAGGGTCCAAGCTACCGGCGGTCAGGGCTACTGAGAGAGGAAACGCCTAACAATGCGCGCCGTGTCCTGCCTTCTGGATCAAGCCCTTGATCCAGCTGCCTAACGAGAGCCTCTATTATTATTATTATTATTATTTTGTATTGTGTGTTGGTCTAGATGTCTTTTGTGGGCACTGAATAAATGAATTATCCTATCTATCTATCAGACACCCAAACCAATAACGCAACGAAAAAAAAGCATCTAAGCCCTCAAGTTCCCAACATTTCAGTAAAGTGACTAAAGAAGCCTGCACATATACTGAAAGGTCGCCAGCGCCCGGCGGCGCCGTGCTGACCCATTTCTCGAGAGGCGCGCCAATGGCGGGCTAGCACGTATCGCTTTCGATAAACTTATCTCAGTGTACTCTGCAGGGTTGAAAAGATTTGAGCTCGTGTACTCTTAGGTGGTATGGTATTAAATACCTTTAGGGAATGATATTGAGCTTTGAGCATTAGAATTAAAAATATAATACTTTCTTCATGTAAAAAACTTACAAATAATTAGCAGACGTCACGTGGTTTCACCCGCGTAGTTTCCGTTCCTGTGGGAATACAGGGATAAAAAGTAGCCTATGCCACCCTTGGATTGTGTAGCTTCCCAACGGTGAAAGAGTTTTTCAAATCGGTAAAGTAGTTTTCGAGCCTATTTAATGCAAACAATCAAATTCTATTATATTATATTTATTCTATTACTACATTCTATTTATTTATTTCTTTCCGTCACTGGGTACCCCTCAAGGTTCATTGGAAGACCAGCGTCAGACAGCATCACCTGTCTGGCATGAATGCTTAAATGGACCGTTTTGGCGCAGCCGTGAGGCACACAGCACATAATGTGTACCTACTATTGTATATTTTCTATTGTTTCATAAATTATTGTGTGTGTTTTAATGACTGATGTCTAATAAATATTTTTCTTTCTTTTTTTCTTTCTTTCAAATAAATATAATATAAATAAATATTCCACAACTTTCACACAACGCCATCTATTCCCAAGCTAAGCAGAGCTTGTGTTATGGGTACTAAACAGCTGATAAACATACTTATACATTTCTAAGTACATACATATTATCTAGATAAATAACACCCAGACACAGAATAAATGATAGTGCTCATCACACAAACATTTGTCCTGGGTGGGAATCGAACCCACGACCTCCGGCATAGCAGTCAGGGTCACTAACTACTAGACCAACAGGCCAGTCATCTTCTCTTTAAATTATTAAATTAAATCTTTCCTCTTTGTAATATTAGTATAGATAACTTAAAGGGCTACTTTAGGGTGTTATTTTTCACTAAAAACGATCTTTTAACAGACAACCTTTGGATGGACTTGATAGTGAAAGAAGTAGACAGGTAGTTTTGGTGGAGGTACAATTTACATAATTAAACAATCCATAACTGTATGAAAAAAGTAAGGGATATCATGTTACCTAGTTACTGGGTTGCAAAGGTCAGATATTCTCACTCAGCTGGAACTCAACTGGTATTCATTATTCAGCTGCATTCGCTTAAACTGGAAGCCACCCCAACATAATTGACTGGCCTGTTGGTCTAGTAGTTAGTGAACCTGACTGCTATATCGAAGGTCGTGGGTTCGATTCCCACCCAGGACAAATGTTTGTGTGATGAGCACGATCATTTGTTCTGTGTCTGGGTGTAATTTATCTATAATATGTATGTATTTAGAAATATATAAGTATGTTTATCAGCTGTTTAGTACCCATAACACAAGCTCTCAAGCTTAACTTGGGGCTAAATAGCGTTGTGTGAAAAGTTGTGGAATATTTATTTATTTTTATTTATTTTTATAATTGGGAAAAGGCAGATGATGATGTACCTAGGTTTGGTCTAAACTGTCCTCACACCATGGTCCTAATTATTTGATGTTTAACCCCCGACGCAAAAAGATGGGTGTTATAAGTTTGTTGACGTGACAACAATTTCTCAGTCACCGACGCCACTTCCAGACTCCCTATTACATCAATATCGATGTTGTACACAAAAGATAATTTACTAAGCTTGTTTGCGGCAAACAAAGCCATATGCTCAATCTCAAGATAATTCGCTAAAACCACAAATTAACCAGGATAGATACTTCTACAAACAACAAACTCCAAATTAGTATTCACCACATTTCCCCTTCGTTACTTGTCAAACTCGTAACGTTACAAAGTGGAGCTTTCTATCTGACACGTTACATCGTCAGATTGTCTCTTCAATCGTGCTGACGTCAGGTTACGTGATAAAGTCACCCCATTCTCCTCTTTGTTAAAAAGACGCTGTAATCTTATATATTGTCACTGTTAGGAAGCATTACTTTGAGTTCTCGGTTTATAAAGATCTTAGAGTACCTACGTATGACATTTACTTAAATCATGTTCAGAAACGGTTTTCTAGTAAAAAAACAATTTGCACTTTGAAAAAAACGACTTGTCTTATAATACAAACATTATTTACTCAAATTCAACTGACAATAAAATAATCACGTTAAAATTACTTAATACAGTCCACTTGAGCACTATTTTTAATGCATGTACACCGATCCGAGAATAATGATCCAATTTACGTGATTATTTTTTAGTTCGATGCGGAATGGTTGGTTTTTGGTCTCATAAAAAATTAACATAGTTTGGCCAGGTAGTTTTCATTTTATGAACGTTTTATTGATTTTTGAACATTGGTTTGTATGTATGTGCACCGATTACGCTGAGATTTATGTACCGATTTACGTGATTCTTTTTTATTTTTGTCCTAGTGTTTTTGCTGCGAAAAAGAACGACGAAAAAGTGCAAGAAAGTGACGCAACTAACAACTACGTACTCGTACAACTACCTACGTATTTTCGTAACGCCGTTGCTAACAATACTGTTAGTAAATATTTGCTTAAATAAAATAATATACGTCATTAGAAATTACTTGTGTTAAGTTGTTCTATTAATAGGCACGTTATGTCTTCTGCGGCTAATGAAACTTTTATTTTTTTGATAATTTGTGGTCATTCACGATATCTTGTAACAATTCCCTAGTTATGCCATTTTTTTTAAGTACCTAGCTAATAGTAACAAAAAATGTTATTAGTTGTTGAGAAGTGAGAACCACCAATAAAAGGCACACGTACAGCTCGAAGGTTTATTGCTTGCTAATACAATATTAACTTCAACTGAAATGGCGGACTAGCGCGCGTACAATAAAAAGATGCGCGCGGTCCCGGTGCTATGATGGCTCTGGCGTAGTGGCGTGGCGACGCGGTCGGCGGGGCGCGCGAGTCGGCACCGCGCGATGTTCACAGCGTTCCGCGAGGTGGCGCTAGCGCGCGGGGTTCACATAGCGTGAACATTAGTACCTATGTATTTTTAGGTTAAGGTTTTTACTATATCTGAAGGCTTTGTTTGATTGTTTTAAAAAATCTTAGCTTTGTCATCCTCCTCTCGTATAAAACTTCTCATCCAAAATCAAGCCTTTAAATACACAGTAAAAACTATAACTTACGCTCTCATTATCCGCAAAGACGTCTTGGTGCATTACGAGAACACTAAATAGTTTAACAACTCTGTTTGCGGTCTATGATTCAGCCCCTAATGATCAACTTATGAGCCTCGACGGCGTCAGGTCTCGCTGGCTTATTTCCAAGTTCCTCTCCACATAAGAAGTTAGGAGCACTTAGGCTTTTTATCCAGCTTTGGATCCGGAACGTCGTCCGTGCTGTTGATATTGTTAGTGCGAGAGTTTTAAATAATGGGATTATCTTTAATGGCTAACGAGTGCCTTTAGTGCGGTTTCTGTTGTTTACGAAATAAACTAAGATGAAGCAGCAGATGTAACAGCTATAAAGATAAAGATATATTTATTTGTTTAAACATTTGCAACATTTTACAGAGTTATTTGTAAAACACTAATAACCTCGCTTGACTAGATCCTTTGTTTTACGAGTTGTGGCATAAAACAACACATAGAACAAAAAAAATATTTAAGTTTTCATTGTACTGTCGTGACATTTGTAAGCCTATGTTTTACTAATAAAGGAAAAGACGACGACGTTCCAGGCACTTGCGACCTAAACAGCGATGCGCGCAGAGTTATTAACATTCAAGCGGGCAATTAAATTAGGTAATATTTATTTTTGTATGAAAATAAAATTAAAGAAATTATTTAAAGTCGTAGAACAAAAGTTGGTGCTTATGATGTTAGCTATCTAGTTCTGCGAGGTTGTTGGTGTTTTACAAATAACTCTGTAAGTATATAAATGCAAATGTTGATGGTATTGTGAAAACTGGAAAGTTTCAACAAGTATTGCCTTAATTAACGTACAAAAAAAATTACAGACATTTGAAATAAAAAAAACTGGCCAAGAGCGTGTCGGGCCACGCTCAGTGTAGGGTTCCGTAGAATATGTAAACGAAGTTAAAAAAAATGCTTGCATATACGATTATACTACAAACTTAGTCCAGAAATTATTTTGTACAACTTTTTGTCTTTTTTGTACAAAAACTGTTTCCATCCAAGTTCAAAATCATTTTCCTAGAAAGTTCTACTTTTCAGATTTTTTTCATATATTCTAAACTTATCGTTCAAAAGTTAGAGGGGCGGGGGGGGGATACATTGTTTTTTACTTTTGGAGCGATTATTTCCGAAATTATTGACATTATCAAAAAAATTTATAAACCCCTATTCATTTTTAAATACCTTTTCAATAATATATCACACGTTAGGGTAGAAATTTAAAACAAAAATCACTTCCCACTTTACATAATAGGGGAGCCCCCCTATTATGTAAAGTGGGAAGTAACCGTAATAAAAACATTTTTTTCCAATTTTTATTTTACCACTTTGTTGGCGTGATTGATACACATATTGGTACCAAATTTCAGCTTTTTAGTGCTAACGGTCACAGAGATTAAGCGAGGACGGACGGACGGACGGACAGACAGACATGGCGAAACTATAAGGGTTCCTAGTTGACTACGGAACCCTAAAAATATTGAAAAAAAACAACAAATTTAAAACATTTCAAAACAATTTTTAATTTGCATATTATGCCTAGAATGCGTGGAGTCATATCTGTGTGGTTCTTTTCTCAAAAAACCATTTGAGACACTAATCTGCATGGTCCTGACATGATTTGAGCAAGATAATGTCTGGACGTTAAGGTGACTGTGGTGACCATAAACTTAGAGTGACTTCATAAAGGTATGAGTTTAATAAAATTAGAACTGAACTTAGGTGCTGTCACACAAAATGCCAAATGCCAGTCTACACTTTGACGATCTGTTACTCTAAAGCATAGAGACTTACAATACTATAGAGCGGACATGCGAGGAAATGTCATAGAAAAACTTTGATCCCATGTCTCAGTAACGCCATCTAGAATAATATATGAATATTGGAACGGCAGCGGAGCATACTAAAAAAAACCTCATAGACTTGTATCCAGCAGGACACACTTTTTCGGACGAAAATTTTGTTCGTGATGTCCGGTCTATAGGTATTGAATGTCTTTGCTCTAAAGATATCTATGTAGTTTTACATTGTGACAAAAACGACATAGATAGCCAAGTATTCAAGGTAAAAACAATATTGTTATATTGACACCCCGCTGCTAGTGCCTTCCAATTATGTCCCTTTTTATTGACACGGCAATTACCGGAATGACTCCACTCGGACAAACATATCGACATTACAATCGATTTCAATTAGTCGAATCGATTCGATTATTGCACCCTGTAGGGAGTTTAACTTCATTACGTGTAATTAGGAGAGAGGCTCGTAATTTGGACGCGACTAATTGGATTTTTGCTGGCAGATTGGAATTGCAAGATAGATAGTGGCGGCGTAAGACTGTTTATCACTTCGTATACGTATGTAACGGACCTTTAGGAAAATAAAACAGTCTCTTTTAAACCATACGTGTACATTAACTCACGTAGGTAATAAAATAGTATCTAGATAGTTTTACCTTAACTATTAAGGTAAAAATATCTACTTCAATTTTGAAATTCATCTGACTGCTGTAACGGAGGTCGTTGTTCGATTCCCTCTATCTGGGTGTAATTTATGATTTACAAGTAATAAATATTATACACCACTAATTTTTAATTAGTACAATTACTTAAAGGGCTTATTCTAGACGACCTATAAATAATATTCATAAACAGAAAAGTTATTAGCGTTTATTTATATCCCAAAAAGTCACCCAATTTATGGAAATATTGTACAGGCTATTCATGACATAGTAGTATTCATTAATCGTCATCTCTCGCTCACGTTCACGTGATCTTGCTCAAGCATGCCCCACCTCCAACAGCTGTTTTCGTTATTTAAGTTTAACTAAATAGTGGCATGTTTAAAAATTGATCTTGAACTTTTGATCATGCAAATATGATCAGTTACAGGTAAAAATAGTGGTGTATATAATTTGTACGTATAAAAAAAAAGATTGATTGATGATGATTTAGAAATGTATAATTATGTTTATCAGTTGTCTCGTAACTCAAAGCACAAATTCCGCTTAGTTTGGGATAAGATAGCGTTTATATTTAATAATAAAAACTTTTTTACAAAAAAAAAACAACCGACTTCTTATAAAAAAACTAACAGGTGAAAAATAACTTTGGCTTTGGTGGTTTTGCTTTGTTCATTATTGGCCACCGACTTCCGAAACTGGAGTTATTTTTCACCTGTTAGTTTTTTTTAAGAAGTCTGTTGTTTTTTTTTTGTAAAAAAGTTTTTATTTTGTAATTTTTAGTTTCTTTGTGTATAAAGAAAGTCTTTCAAAACTTGAAAGAATCATTGAAATTGGATAACAATTGTTAAAGAAGTTCTATCTAAACATTAATCTGTACATTTCTGCCGGCCCCTTTTAAAATAGAATGGCGTAATGTTATGTTGTGGAAATACAAAAGCTCAGCATAGACATCTGACTATAGCAATCGCGAATAATTTGCTGTTATGCTGTGGAAGAGTTCTGTTGCCTGTATTCTTCATCAGTTTTTCATCACCAAATGATACTTTCTAAATGAAAATGCTTGATTTGCTACTAAAAATGTTGAAATCGGTGTAATCGCGCTTTATTTTTTTAGGAGTTCTCTCAATTCCTCGAAGATCCCTCATCAGATATGAGTTTTGATACAAATGAGACCAATCTGTTAGTATACCCTATCAAATAATAAAATAATTTTGAAAATCGGTCCATAAATAATCGCGTAACAAACACAAAAAAAAAAAAAAACATACCGTCGAATTGAGAACCTCCTCCTTTTTTGGAAGTCGGTTAAAAACACTTAATTGCTTTGTTTACGTTCAAACATCGTTCGTCATCGTTCGTATCATCGTCATACACGCATAGTTTCAAATACCTGCTGAGCATTTGACTGGACTCTTCTGAAGTACATCACCATTAAGATAAAGTATTTCTTTCTTCCTTAACTTACAATATTTCCTTTAAAGGCGGTTAAATAAAGCTTACCGAAGTAAACGTCGTGGTGGAAGCAACTTCTTATTAGATTTTATTTACCCAGAGCGGGTAGTCTTCCCTGACCTTTTTCCAATAATTTACTCCTACTCATTAAAGTCAGCTTTAAAAGCGGAGCAAGCATCTATTTAATAAGAATTTATAAGTAGGTAAGGCTAGATCGGAACGAAGGCTTTTCTAAAAGCTTTTATATAGGGTGACTGGTAATTAGTGACCGATACTTAAACACGTGATTGTACTCATGAATACAAATAAATTTCCCAAAGAAACTTTTTTTTATACTCATTAACTTTCAATTAATTCAATTACGTCATTACTGCACTACGGGAGCGGTGGGGGTGTCAGGGGAGAGTGTAACGCTACTACTAGTAGATTTTGCTTTTCCCGAGGTCGGACTATCAGCTGACACATCGATCACAGGCCCGCGCGCGGAAATTTAGAACAGCGTTTTTTTTTTATTTTTTGTGTTATAAATTATTGTGTATAAAAAAAAAGTTTCTTTGGGAAAGTTTATTGAAATCATGAATACAATCGCGTGTTTAGGTATCGGTCACTAATTTCCAGTCACCCTATATATAAAACAACAAGGAATTACAATAATAACGCATTGTGTTCAGAAAATGACAGCTGCATTTTGCACTTTAGCGACGGTAAAAATATTCATTAAGAGAATATTTACAGTATCAGAAGTTAACGAAGCAAAAGGAGCATTTAAAGTTCGTAGCAGGTGGTGTTCTATAGTTTTTGCCCACCCCCATAAGAAGAAGGTCTCAGTTTATGTGTGCACTGCAAACCCGTAAAACGATGTTTTTAATAACCCTTGGCCATCTAATGTAACGTATAAAGAATCTGGCTTTTCAAGTTTTTGCGTTCTTCAACTGAGTAAGCCATTTAAAAAAAAAAATAATAATAATTGTCATTTTAAAATAGAACGATCATAGCTGATGATAGTAATTAGAAAACGTGGGTCACTTGATGTTTGGCCACTTTATAAAAACCTAAATCAATACCAAGGACAAACGTGCCACATCGTGTGATTTTTAAATTAACTGTCACACTTGGGCCACGCCTATTTCGGACAAAAACGACGCTATTTAAAACCGAAACTCATCATCTACGTAGCCTTTTCCGAACTATGTTGGAACAGCCACAGCTAAATGCTTACAAGGAGAAACTACCTGTCTGATCGCAGCAACCAAGTAACAGTGTAACATGATACCCCTAGGCTAAACTAGTTGTAAGACTCTCAGGCTTCTGACTAGGTACTCATATCGACTTTCAACGGTCTACAAATGACAGTCGGGACCCGAGAAAGAAGACGAAATAATCAAAATAAAGGCGCACCTTCTAGTCACGTAAAGAGTCGACCAAACGCTTGGCAATGTCCCGGAAAACTAGCTGGGCATTGCCATTCAACGTGGCAATGCTGCAAGTCTTTTGGGCACTTTTCCCGTAGACAGCGATGCGGATGATTTTATTAATACTCTCTAATTATTTCTACTTTTTACTATATGTGTTTGTAAATACCTCATGTATTAGATTATTTACCAAACATATGAGTCAATACGACGAAATTTTATTTCATCCAAATTCACCAGCGTCGAAAATCCGCATCTCCGACGAATTGACGTGAAAAATCCCAAAATGTAACAAAGAAAATTCAGTCTCAATCGCTTTCCCGTCAAGTTAGTTCCTTCAAACCTTTTGCATCAATATCTGAGGACTCCAACACGATTGAACGATTGCTCGAAGGCCTCTCCACGATTTTATGGCGGTTCAGATTACTCTTCAAAGTTTTTTTTGTTTATATTTGAGTTCGGCTGCATGCAGGAAAGTGGAGAGTTTGTTTTGTTCTCACAAAAATGCTATTTGAACAAGGAAAAGACCTTCAGAAGTGTATTTTCGAAGGACTTCACGACAAAGTCTAAATTCTAAAAAAAAGACGTTGCAAATATGAAGGATTCCGTAGATACCATTTCGAAAAAGAAAACGACACCTACCTATCTACTAGAAACATGTCAATCGTTCTATTTTTTTATTATTTTATCATTATAGCGGCTATAAAAATAGTTACAAACAAAGTATGTGTAAACTACAAGACTTTTTCCTTCTTATTATTATCTAAGACTGACTGATAGATGCACCGTAAAAGGTAATGTTTTTCTAGAGTATATAAGTTGGTATTCTTTTTACCACTATCCCAAAAAATAACAAAATATAGGTATATACATACATTAATTAAGATTTGCCGGCATTTTTTAAACTTGACTTTTACAATGCTGTATTAATACATTTTCATCGCTGTTTATATTGTTAGTTCTAAATATCGTAGCATGATGCTGAGAAAGAGGCATTTGTAACCTCGCATAGTTCTTTTATTATTGTGTTTTATTGTCTGTTTTTCTTTATTAATTTAAAAAGTGTGTCTCAAAAAATGTTTTTTCTTTCTTCTTCTATACCTACCTACCTTCAATTTTCTAAGTTGGTATTAAACCCTTCCTCTATGAGTCCGACTCGCATTTGACTAGTTTTTTATATACCCTCGTTCATACCAACACGGTGGTCGCGATTACAACGTACCTGACCTTTTAAATAATCATTATCAATAAGGTCAGTGTAAGTTTATCTAGGGCGTCCATTCCCGGCGCTTCTACTCACACCTTCTTTTTACTTAAGTTAATTAGAAATCTGCTTTCAATTAAAACTATCGGATTACTATTCCATCTGTCCATTATATTGTTTAATGACAACGACGCGTAATTGATTGCCTGTGCCATTTATGATAATATTATTGTATCTTGATTGAGGATTGGCCTTCAATTTGTATTGGTTGAACGAGTAGCCTTTAAATGCCTTTTGTAATAATCTTTTAGTTTGAATTATTTTCTACATGTTAATAAGCTAACACACTCCAATGTACACGAAACTGTTAGAATCAGAATCAGAATCAGAATCTTTATTTGTGAAACACAGGTATTTACATAGGTGTTAGCTTAACATATTTGAGCGCTATGTTTTGCCGCGAAGGCATACAAATTTAAAATAAACCTTTAACTAACATGCTAAAAAAAAAACTAAAATATTTAAAAAACAAACACAGCTGACAGTGTAGTTATCATCAGATAATTCCTAAAGGCAAACGTCCCACAGTTCCTCCATCTATGTAATCGTAATCATCAACACCGTGCCTTATTGATTAGTCAACTTATTCCTAGCAACTTAGAGCCAATTACAGGTTCTTACGTGTAGAAACAGAACGTTACTAAAAAGCACTACCTACAAGATACACTAATAATGGTAAGTTGACCAAGGGTTAAGCGACGCTTGATGAGGAAGGTCCGTGTAGATGGGTGATCATTCAAAACATATCCATATTTGTTGCCGCAAAGCCATTGATTCCGGCTGTCATTTGTAGATATATAACCAGTTTAACCAATGTGGTTGTGGTTCATATACGGGCAAGTACCAATGTGACTTTTTCAATTCATATGTACCTACTTTCTAAGTTTATCTTAGACATCATAGACATCGGTGGAGGAAAACATCGTGAGGAAACCTGGACTTATAGTTAATATAAGTTTGAAATCGCCAATCCGCCTTGAGCAAGCGTGGTGATCAATGCTCAAGCCTTCTCTGTATGAGAAGAGGCCTTTGCCCTGCAGTGGGACAGTAACGGGCTGGTATTATTATTTTTTATTAACCAATGTGTGTCGTATTTCCCAGTAACTGGGTTGTGGAGGACCAACAGGCACTCGTTCCATGTACAGCACATACAGGGTGTAAGGGACAGCCCTCCTCAGACTGATGGAGTGAATTCAGTATATTATACTAAGATGAACGGTACAAGAGATTATTTCAGGAATGTTATGGGAATCCAATAAACTTGATTTGTTTTATTTCCTCATACGCAATGTATTTTAACCGTGGCAAAACGCACGCAGCGAGCCTTCGCGCGCCCGCCCCGTCAAGTCGTTCGTTAGAGTATTTCAACATCCATTGTTGGTTTTTTTATTTTAGCCGTATTATTTACATAAATGGAGTGCTACTTTCAGAGAATGTTATTATACATTGAACTGAAACTGAAAAACCTGAAAAAATGAAAATTTTCCTGAGAAAAAATTCGGTGGATTACGATTCAAAATCAAAAGCTAAATGCACCCTATCAGTTTGAGGAGGGCTGTCCTTTACACCCTGTATATTCAGCTGCTGCCGGTTAAACTGGAAGCTGACCACAATATAGTTGGTAGGAAAAGGGAAGCAGTTGATGATGATAAAAAAGTCATGATGGTCCAGAGGTTAAGGCGCCTACCTCTCATGCAGGAGGTTGTGGTTCAAATACAGGCTAGTACTAAAGTGACTTTTTCTAAGTTTATCTTAGACATCATTGACATCGGTGAAGGAAAACATCGTGAGGAAATCTGAACTTAACCTTTGATATGTCGCGTACGTGGATCCAAGCCTGAGACAATTGCTTTTTTTTATAATTAAGTAATAATTAATTCGAGTGGTTAATAGTTTAATAATTACTATAAGTTCGAAATCGCCAATCCGCCTAGAGCAAGCGTGATGATCAATGCTCGTGCCTTCTTTGTATGAGAAGAGGCTTTTGCTCTGCAGTGGGACATTAAGAGGCTGTTGTAGATGATGATGGGTCTAATGAAAACTTTTTACAAAGAACGTCCTTACTATACTTAAAGTAGTAGACACGTCCACACATTCTACCTAATATTAAGCTAAAATCAACCCTATGCCTTTAACCATACTTTCAAATTCCATTATCTAAAACTATCCACGTGATCTGCGATTTACCGCCCGGTTTAAAGATGGCCGCTCATGTAATACCGCCGAACCCGGACGAAATAAAACAGATAATGTAACCCTATTGTTATGTATTGTTCGATGTCGATATAAAGCCGTGTATATTGTGTCTATTTATGTGTTTTGTTTGTAGGAAGATTCAATTTTGTCTAAATAGAAAGAGGGTAAGAGGGTTTATGAAATAAGATTTGTACCGTTTTTGTAAGGGTGGTTTTCTTGGGAAGGTCAGTCAGCAATTCATTTTTAGCGTGCATGGCATCTGAAGTAATATGGCAAAATGTAAATTGAGCTTTTGTTTGAGCAAAGTGTGTTGCACAATACTCTTGTAAACCCCGGCAACTAAGCTTACACAAGCTTAGTTGTGGGTTCACGTCTTTAAAAAAAAGTAGTCCAATGTGTGTGTGTGTAGTACATAGTGCAATGGGTGGGGATCGAACTCACAACCTCTCGTTCACCAGTACAGCGCCTTAGTCATTGGGCTATTGCCACTTTACCTATCTGTTTTGTTATTAGGCATGTAAGTATATCGAAAAATGGTTTAATTCTGTGGTTATGTAGCGCTAAAGATGCCCGAAGACCCGTGAATATTACTGAGAGAAAAATAATTCCAGTGCTTAAAAACATTTCGGTAATTGTTGGATTACATCATTTGATAGCTTTTTAATAAAGTATATTAGTGACTTTTCGTTTCCGACAAAAGTTAATGAGACTTGAAACATCGTTGTTTTCAAAATTTAGAAATACTGCGAAATGCAAACTTATGTTCAGTTGCTAAAATTCATTCCGTTATTTAATGCTTATTTGAGCTCTGGAACTGAAATCTGGTTTTCTTACATAGTAGGGATTTATGAGATTCTAATATTTTTAATAATCCCAGCCTGTTACTGTCCAGCAGAATAACAGCGCTGCGATATTTATATTTTAAAAAGTCGCAGCTAATGCTGAGATAGGCGTCTTTTTCGTCTCGCACAGGTCTTTTTATTATTATTTTTGTATTTAGTTTTTTAATCTTTTCTTGTTTTTTTTTTCATTGCTGTTCTTTGGTTTTATGTTCTGTGCGTCCAAATAAAGTATTTTCTTTCTTTTCCAACTGCAGGGCAAAGGCCTCTGCGCATACAGAGAAGGCACGAGCAATTAACACCACAGACTTGCTCATGGCTGATTGGCGATTTCAAACTTATATTAAGGCGAGGTTACCCCAATAAACGTCGTCAACAATAGCGTTTTACTCGTACATGGAACGGATTTAAATTTTGAAAAAAATGTATTACATAGTTGACTCTTTGATCATGATATGTCGGGCATGCGATACACGATTACTTACACTTCACTGCATCCAATTAAATCGCAAAGACATGTCCAAATGATGGCTAAATAATCGTTTTACTTGAGTTATATTAGGCTTTGAAAAATAAAACTTATATCATAATAAAGGTCGTAAAAAATGTGTATTATCTCGGGTCACATAATGTGCAATATGAAAATAAATGTATCACAAATTCCAAAGTTAAGTGTATTTCACTAGTTTGCGCTCGCTCCGAGTCCTTTAGTCCCGAGCGGAACGTGTTCGAGGTCGGACGTGCGCCAATTTTTTCCGTCATCCCCGTTATAAAATCGATTTCGATAAATAGTAATACATGTTTATACTTTATCATCACTTTAATTTAGTTTTTTAAATAGTTGTAATATTTTTTGTTTTATTAGGTACATTAGATAAGTAAAATAAATCAAAATGGTCAAGAATAAAAAAAATTCTTCTTTGGCTCTACGAAGACTGAATAGGTAAACAAAAAAGGTAGGAATACTTTGACGATATTTTTTATTTAGGTACCTACCTAAATTATATTTTACCATACAAATAATACCTTAGATGATAAATTGAATCACAAACTTAGGTAGGTACGGATAATACTTTTACAACAAGGACACGGTTGCACGGTTGGCGCAGTGGCTGAGCGATGTGCGCAGCGTGTCGCGGGTTCGATTCCCGCACGGAACAAATATTTGTATGACCTAAAAGTAGTTGTTCGCGGGTCTGGTTGTTTGTGTATGTGAGAATAAATGTTTGTAAACGCACCCACGACACAGGAGAAATTTCTAGAGTAGGGCAACGTTTACAAAAAAAAAATACTAATGCAAATAACAACGATGAGCGCGAAAGTCTTTCATGCTTTATTTTTACCGCGAAACGTATTTACCAACCATACCAAGTGTATCGAACAGTAGTATTTGAACCCTAACATAGAGCAAATAAAGTCGCCACGCGCGCAAATGCTATAGTGGTTTATTGTTGCGTGACGTCAAATAGGTAGTTCACCCGTTCAACCTGCTGGGATTTTGTATTTTTTAATAGATTTTGCCTACGAAATCGCCCGCCATTTTTTTTTCTAATTGTTTTGTGATAATAAAATATACGTAACCTAAGGCATAACGTAGCTTTCTAATAGGTAAAAGATTTTACTCTCAGTATCGAATCAGTAACGCCATGAATTTGCGCATTGAAACAAAAAAAAATACTCGCATCAACATACTCTTGAGCAGTGGTGGCCCAGTGGTGTGTGACATCTATCAACCCGCAGTGGGCTAGCGTGGTGGATTATAGCCCACTCCCTCTCATAGAGAGGAGGGCTGTGTCTCGGCAGTGGGAACATTATAGACTGATGATGATGATGATGAACATTATTGTAGTAAATAGTGAATAAGATGGGATGGTGGTCACACCGTCTACTCATAGGAACTGTCTCCAGTATGAACATCAAACCACCAGCAGCACGTCACGTGAGTATTAGGTAAAACTACCCACAGCTACCACAACACAACAAATAATATTATTATATTTTGTGTCTATGTTTGTGAAGGTCACGTACCACAGCACACTCGTACCACAGTGTAGCAAAGTACAGTATTACATTGCTCATTTCCTACAAGTATGTTTTTATTTTTCGCTAATACAAAACTACGTTATGCCTGAGTTATATAATTTTAATGCCTGAGTTATACAACGTGTTTTTTTTATATCCCATAACTCTAGGGTATGATTGAGATCATACGATGACGGGCCTGTTGGTCTAGTGACGGGCCTGCTGGTCTAGTAGTTAGTGACCCTGACTGCTATGCCGGAAGTCGTGGGTTCGATTCCCGCCCAGGACAAATGTTTGTGTGATGAGCAAAATCATTTGTTCTGTGTCTGGGTGTTTGGGTGTGTTTGTATTTAGAAATATATAAGTATGTTTATCAGCTGTTTAGTACCCATAACACATAAAGATGGCGACGAAGAAAATTTTTGGTTTTTCCGTCATGGGTGTCGTTTTCGTGGTTTTCGGGGTAGCTGATTACGAAAATTAGGTCAAAATGAAAATCCAAGATGGCGCCGAGGAAAATTTTTGGTTTTTCTAACATGGGTGTTATTTTCGTGGTTTCCGGGGTCGCTGATTACGAAAATAAGGTCAAAATGAAAATCCAAGATAGCGCCGAGAAAAATTTATGGTTTATCCGTCATGGGTGTCGTTTTTATAGCTTTTGGGGTCGCTGATTACGAAAATTAGGTCAAAATAAAAATCCAAGATGGCGACGAAGAAAATTTTTCAAAAATCAATGAACTCCAAAACCATGACAACGACACGACACCCATGACGGAAAAACCCAAAAGTTTTCCACGGTGCCATTTGGATTTTCATTTTGGGCTCATTTTCATAATTAGCGATACCAAAAACCACGAAAACGACACCCATGACGGAAAAACCAAAAAGTTTCTTTGTCGCCATCTTAGATTTTCATTGACCTCATTTTCCTAATAAGCTACCCCGAAAATTACGAAACCGACACCCATGTTGGAAAAACCAAAAATTTTCCTCGGCGCAATTTTGATTTTTATTTTGACCTAATTTTCGTAATCAGCGACCCCGAAAACCACGAAAATGACACCCATGTTAGAAAAACCAAAAATTTTCCTCGGCGCCATCTTGGATTTTCATTTGGACCTTATTTTCATAATCAGCGACCCCGAAAACCATGAAAACGACACCGATGACGAAAAACCCAAAAAAATCCACCTTCAAGTAATAGCAAGCGTGATGTTATGTTTACTCCATTGAGTAAACTTCAGTGGCCATTCAGTCGCGCTAAAGTCCAGTCGCGCAAGTGTCCATTCGCGCATCTGTCCTTTCGCGTAAAAGTCCATTCGCGCAAGTTTCTTGGCGCGCAAGTGTCTATTCGCGCAACTGTCCAATCGCGCAAAAGTTCATGCGCGCATCTGTCTTTTCGCGCAAATGGATTCGCGCAAGTGTCTTTCGCGCAAATGTCTTTCGCGCAAAAGTCCCAGATCCGTACTAAACAACTGATAATTTAATTATGATTGATGATATAATCTCCGAAACTATGCATTTTTGGACCATCTATTCTAGGAGTTTTAGTATTATTTTTACCCACAGAATATAACCCAAGAGTTATGGGATATCAAAAGAAACACCTTGTATATAAACTACGTTATGCCTGCAATTATAATACTTCATTAAAAAAAAAATAGTTTCTGTTTATTTCGTTTTTTTTTTGTTATAAAAACGTATAGCGGTTTCCAAACCACCTCCACCTACCAATTTCCAACTGTGTAGTCCTAACAGTTTCTTAATAAAATGGTTGTGACATACGGACAGACAGACAGACAGATAATTATAAAGAATCTATTAGGTTTTAGTTTTTTGCCATTCAAACCACGTCAACTACGTTTCGACGAATTGTAGCCAAATGTGCCTAGTTTAATTTACATATTTTTATTACTTTTATTTCTATACTTTTAATTGATTTTTCCTCCATTTTTACTTTTATCTGGCAATATTTTAGCTAATCTTAATTAAACTGTGATTAACAAATCAATTATTTATTTATTTAACCCATTTTCCCTAAACCCATATTTTCCACGCATACTTATATTCATATTAGGTGGGATACTAAAATTAAATAACCATTCAATGCATCTAAGTATTTTTGAATTACATATTGATATCGTAGTTCAAGAATTCTATCATATCTAAATTAATAAATTGAAGTTGCTCTACGGCATTACTCTATTCTGTGACGCAACTGTGTACCTACTCGAGTTCGTGAAGTCATGAATGAGCGGTACGACGACAGCGCGCGGCGTTTCTCCGATGCATCGTAGTTTATTACGTAGCGCTATTGGTTGCGGGGCCTGAGGTAAGCGTTAAATGCCTACACGGCTGGGGACACCTCGCCTTAACTATAAGCCCAGGTTTTCTCACGATGTTTTCCTTCAGCAATGATGAATTGAAATAGTCTCATTGGTACTTTTATTTTATTTTATTTTATTTCGGGATAAAAAACAGGAGTACAATTAAATACAGCAATACTAACTATTAGCATATTACTAATTAAACAAAGTACTTATCATACTACTAACAACATTATCCACTTATTACTAAATTGTTATTTTTAATGCTACGAGAAAAACTTGCCCAGATATAAACCACAACCTCATGCATGAGAGGTAGGTGGGCTTAACCTCTGGGCCATCATGACATTCAAATGTTATCTATACATATAATAAGACTGTAAAAAAACTGTGTCTGTACATTGAATATATTTAAAAAACAATAATTGAGGGGGGTTTAGAAACATTAATAGAGCACGAATCCAAAAAAAAAAGTCTGTCTGTTTGTCTGTTTGTCTGTTTGTCTGTTTGTCTGTTTGTCTGTTTGTTTGCACACGCTAATCTTCGGAACTACTGGACGGATTTGAATGATTTTTTTTTTGTTGTATAGATATTAAGTTTAGGCAACACAAAGGCTATAATTTATCTTGGAAACTGGAACACCTGATGCAGAACCGCAACAGACCAGCTAAACTATAGGCGATACAAAAATGGTCCCATTGCAAAAATTGTTCCACGTGATGAGCATTTTCTGCTGAGAGAATAAATTTGAAGATCCGGAACACCTGATGCAGAACCGCAACAGACCAGCTAAACTATAGGCGATACAATAATGGTCCCATAGCAAAAATTGTTCCACGTGATGAGCATTTTCTGCTGAGAGAATAAATTTAAAGATCCGGAACACCTGATGCAGAACCGCAACAGACCAGCTAAACTATAGGAGATACAAAAATGGTCCCATAGCAAAAATTGTTCCACGTGATGAGCATTTTCTGCTGAGAGAATAAATTTGAAGATCCGGAACACCTGATGCAGAACCGCAACAGACCATCTAAACTATAGGAGATACAAAAATAGTACCATAGCAAAAATTGTTCCACGTTATGAGCATTTTCTGCTGAGAGAATAAATTTGAAGATCCGGAACACCTGATGTGGAACTTCAAGAGCCCAGCTACACTATAACATATATTGGAATGACGTCTTAGCAAGAGTTGTTCAGCCTTATGAGCACTCGCTGTTGACGCATAAAAATCGAAGATCTGGAACACCTGTTGTGGAACTCCAAGAGCCCAGCTACACCATAACTCAAATAGGAATGACGTCTTAGCAAAAGTTGTTCGGTCTGATAGGAATTTCCTGTTGACTTATAAAAATCGAAGATCAGAAACATTTGATATAGAAATTAAAACTATCACTAATTTCATTGCATAATTATAAAATAACATAAGTAGGAGGTACTACGCGGTGAAGGCGGGAACAGTTCAGGACTGATTTTCGATGACGATGGTATATCGTTGAAAATTAGACTCTACTGGCTAAAACTCCCATTTTTTTATCGTATATATGCCTTCGGGCTTATGTTATTTGAGTGTTTAATTTCCTTTTCCATTTATTTAGTAGTTACACGGTAGCCTACCCGGTAGCAGGGGAGCAGCCACTTAGATTTTAATTGATCAGGTATCATCCCAATAAAACTATAACCATCCCTAGAAAGAGGTCAAATCTTTCCCAATGTTCCAAAGGTGCTAAATGGTTAAAGACCATAAGATCCCAACAATCTACCGAAGAGCGTTAGGAGAGACTTGATGCTGTTCGAGAACATGAGGCTGCAACTCGCTCCGTGGAAACTTCTTGGGATCGCGAAGCACGCCTGCATTCTCAGCGTATTTACGCATCTACATCTAGGTCTCTAGAGACCAGTGAAGAATATGTGCGCGACTGACCGCTGATCGTGAACATCATGCACTGTCTCGCGAGTTGGAGACGTTCACGGAAAAAGCATGACGCTTGAGTTTTCAGCGTATATACGCATCGACTCTAGAGATAAGTGGGGGAAGGAGATGCGCGACTGACCGCTGATCGTGAACGTCACGCAACATATTATAGGCTATAATTTATTTTGGAAAATGGAACACCTAAAGTGAAAGAGATATAAAAATGGTGCCATTGCAAAAACTATTTCACGTGAAGAGTGTTTTCTGCTGTGAGACTAAATTTGAAGATCTAGAGCACCTGTAGGGGAACTCCAAAGCCCAGAGACAATATAACATATACATAATAGAAATGGCGTCTTAGCAAAAGTTGTTAAGTCTGATGGCATTTCCTGTTGACCAACAAAAATAAAAAATCTGGAACATCTTGAATCGTCTCGCGCATCCCATTGATTTCCCGTCCCCGGGCTTATAGAATTCGACATCAGATGTTTCAGATCTTCGATTTTGACGACCCCGTTGTCGCTGGCATAAGCAACAGGATCCGCGTACGAAGTCGCGGGCAGAAGCTAGTAGGAAATAATTGTTGGTTTGCCATATTATTATATGGAAATGGAATAGGAAATACATGCGTGATGATATTTTACATAAGTACTCGTTTTTCGTCGGCATATAAAGAATAACATACGATAGAAAAATAACATGAAGCTTACAGAGAATAAAATATAGACCTCCGAATGGTTGACAAAGAAAGGACAAGATGAATAAATAAACCTTTTATGTCAATAAGAATCTCAAATCATTCTTCGCGGGACATTTTAATAAGGTACTTGAAGACTATTATACTGCTATTTCAGTTTAGATCTTTTTTATAATGGTCTGTTCAATACAACAACAAACCTAAGAGATGGTATAAAAGTAGGCATTGTAATTTTCACATTAGGTACTTACTTTTTTATGTAAGTATCTACGTTATTATCTATTGTATAATGTTCTAATAATTATCTTACAATATATAAGAAATGGCCAAAGTATATCCAAAGGTTGTCTGTAAGAGATCGCTTTTATTAGCGACTAGCAGACGTAACGCGGTTTCACACGCGTAATTCCCGTTCCCGTGGGAATACGGGGATGAAAGTGGCCTATGTTAGTGTAGGGGATAGTGTAGCTTCCCAACAGTGAAAGTATTTTTCAAATAGGTCCATTAGTTCTGGAGCCTATTCAATGCAAATAAACAAACAATCAAATCTATACTCTTTATAATATGTATTATTAGTAAAGATAAGGCCGCCCATTGTAGCACCCCTACGTAGCCCTTAAGTTATTACTTGTACGTATTGTGGTTATGGTGTACAATAAAGATTACCTAATTAATATGATTATTATATTTTATTCTATTCTAGATCGTTTATTAAAATAGAAGCTCGGATAAAATAAGCTATTTCAGTAAGCTATACCGAAATAAACTTTCTGCCCCAAAGGGATAAAAAGTGCCCATAATTTTAATAACATTCCATTTACATGTAAATGTGGGCAAATTGCCCGCGGGACGGAGTGCTGTTCGGGGGATGAAGTATTATTCCCCATGCTGTTAAAACAGTAGGCTACAATGGCATCAAATAAATAATTTAAAAATATCAACCCATTTCAAGCTTTTATTTTTATTATGGTGTTATATACTTTGTGCGAAACGACGGCATGTGAAATCAATTTCAATGAATTATACTACGAAGTGTCGATACACATTTGTTAAAAAACCGGTATGAACAGAAAACTGGACTATTTTATCAATGCCAAAGAAAGACAACGTAGTTTGTTCGCGCAGCGCAACGCATATCAAACAACAAAATATAGGTAAAAAAACACTAAAGCCACCAACACCAGCTAACATAATCCAGCAGCAAAATCCACCACCACCAGCACCAGCATAATCTGACACCTAGGTACACTAAAAAAGAAGTACCTATTCCCTATTGAGTACCTACCTATAGCAGTAATAGCCTAGTGTGAGCGGCGGATTGCCAAATCACAGGTCTCGTGTTCAAACCCAAGGCACGCACCTCTGACTTTTCGGATTTATGTGCGTATTGTTAAATAATCACTTGCTTCAAAAACGGTGAAGGAAAACATCGTGAGGAAACCGGCATGCCTGAGAGATATGTCTCGACGGCATGTGATGCCAAGTCAGAGGCCCATGGGCGACATTAAAACTCTGACACCAGGTTAGTTACTAACCACACGATAAGAAGAAGAAGATTGAGTACCTATGCATTTACTACCAACATCATCTGCCCAGTCTTTTACCAACCGTGTTGGGGTTGGCTTCCAACTTTCCTGACGCAGCTGAATACCACTGTTTTACATGGAGCGACTGCCTGTCTTACCTCCACAACCCAGTAACTAGACAACACAACCATCCCCATTGGTTAAACTGGCACCAAACGTAATGTTGCTTTGAAAATAGGTGCTCAATCGGGAATACACACACACACACGCAACTAGAATCATTATATTTTATTTAACTTGTAAGTTTAACGTTCAAAAGTGCCTTTTAAATGGCCTATTTGAAATAAATGATTTGACTTTTGACTTTGACACAAACTCACGCACGTGCGCACTCACGCACTCACGCACGCACTCACGCACGCACTCACGCACGCACTCACGCACGCACGCACTCACGCACTCAAGCACGCACGCACGCACGCACACTCCTACTTCAGGCAACAGTCTCTTACAAAGTTAGGTCTGCGATCTTATACTATAAATAGTAGCTGTAAGTAGATAGGTAAGTTGTGTGGAGTTGTGTGATAAAAGTTTTGTAATATATTTTTTTATTAATACTTTTAAAAAATGACCCAAACCACGAAAATAAATATCAACAACAACACTACTTTACATCTGAAAGTAGACGAGTCAAAATAAATTAAACAAAACGCAGCTGTATTTAATTTAATTATGAAGTCTGCACACAAAGAACTCTGTTAAATATTACAGCCTTTTTAAGGGCACACATAGGTACAAGAACCTTCTTTTGTATTCACAGAAATATTTTTAGCTGCGCGGCCACAAACGAAATTCGCTAACTTAGCTAGTAACTGTGGGTAAAATGTTACAATTACACGGTAATCGCACAACCGTGGGTAGGTAGGTACCTAATTACCAAGGGTCTTCGCCTTTCACAGTGCACAAGGGACAGAAAGTTGAAACGTTCTGAATAAATTAGGAGCAAATTGGAGAAAAAAAGGGCATTTTTGTCCAAAGAAAATTGTTTTCGGAAAGCGAGGCTCGAATGGCTATTTTTATGCTCAGTTGAACGTCGAATTGTTTACAGGGGCCGACAGTAATAATAGTACGCGACGGTATTCAAAGCAACCAGTTGCATAAACTTTGCTTATTGTTCGCGATTTGACGATTTTACAAACAGATTTTTAAAAATATCGTTGGGTAAGGAGCGTGTGCTCGCTTCACAGGTCGATCTAAGGTTAGGCTACGCTTGACGAGGTCGGTCCGTGGATACCCATCCACGGACCGACCTCGTCAAGCGTAGCCTTTAATTACACGACCGACCATAATAACTTATAATAGAACTAAAATCTAACCTATTATCTAACCGGCAAAAGTCTCCGACGAATGATACAGAAGGCAGTCCGTGTGAATTCACTCAGTGAACAAAAAAAACAGTCAATCCGTTGTGACACCGCATTGAGCGTACGCAGTGCGCGCGTAAGTGGCGCGTGCTGCAGCACAGGTTGGTGCGTGCGGGTCGCACCCACAGCAGCGGCGGCCGTCGCCGTCGCCCCACGTACTCATCAGGCATAAGACTCGTCCGTGGCCCGCAAAGCACGGAAACCCGTTCGTCCCGGCTGTCATTTTTAGATCGTTGACAGTAGTTACAAACTGTCAGAAGCCCGAAGGTCTGACAACCAGTTTAGCCAAGGGATATCGTGTTCCCTATTAACTGGGTTGTGGAAGTCCGATAGGCAGTTCGCTCCATGAAAAACACTGGTATTCAGCTGCATCCGCTTAAAATTGAAGCCGACCCAAATAAAGTTGGGAGAAGGGTAGATAAATGATCAGTCAGTTAAGGCGACATGTATTGTTATTACGTGAGTCTAAAATTTTAATGAGGAAAGCGAAACAATCCAGCAAAGTCAGATTTAAAGGAAGCGGGGGTCGTTAAAAATCACACTCGACGTGAGATTTTTAATGACCCCCGCCCCGTTAGCTTCAAAGGGACAAAAACAATTAATGTTTTTTTTTCTTCGGAATCCTATTTTGCCTTCAATGTCTCACTTACTGGCTATAAAAATTACAGGCTAAGTCTGGCTCGAGGGTTGAGAAGAGGTTTCCACCACCGCTCTCCAAGGAGCAGGAGGGTTTCAGATTACAAGATCATTTTATTGGGAAACATCTATAGGCGAGTATAAACCTAAATCGTGGCGACGCATCACCTTAGCGATTCCAAAGATTTTTTTTTAAATTTCTGTTTTTGTATTTAATACAAATAAATATTTATGTAATATACAGTCATTATTTTATAGAACAAAGTAATGCTTTATCTTTTCATTATGCCATATCTGATTCCTTACTTACTTAATTCCTCTCGTAAGTAATCTGTTCTTGAATAGAACTTATAGGTACAAAATAATTTGGACGTTTCTCATCTGACAGACGTCCTGTGACGGCTCACATTTTCTGTTCTACGTATGACATTATTGAGTAACTATTGGAAGAATTTTACGATTGCTCAAAGCATACATATATCTAGCAAAACTTGCATTTACCTACAAATTGACTCCCTTATCAGTAAAATAATGAAATAGGTATTTCTCCATTAAATACAGTTTATTATTGACTAATAACCTGTCAGTTCGTTGAAAATGTTACTTCATAATCAAAACACCTTAACAACAAATCGATACCAACCATCATAGATAACTTCTATTTCTTTTTAAAAATTCTGTCATGCCGCACAATAATTGCCAGACGAAAAAAAGATACCGATCTATAAAGGAACTCCCTCCGCCAACAAGAATTTAATTTGCAAATAGAAAATGCCGAAAGCAAATAGCTTCGTTCTTGGAGCTCATAGATAGCTAGATAATAAACGAAATGCTGAGTCATACAATCAATCAGAAACTTGTAATATTTATGCGGAAACGATAGTTTTTGCCGCAGCGTGACTCTTCGTTATTCGACGCATAGAACTGGCTGATGGTTTAGTAAATAATATTGGAACCAGCATTGCGTAAACGGTTTGGGAAAAATCCACACACACATCCAGGCTATTCTAGACTGATCAGTTCTTTTTGTGCATGATTCGGGTCCCTCTAGCAATATATTTGTTTTAATTGACTTGAAAGTTTCATCATTCCTCGATAATAATCCATGACTTTTTTCTTCTTTTATTTAAAATCACACTGGTTTGGAAGGAAATCATGATTTTAAACAGTTCAAAGTAAAAAGAAATTCAGGAAAACTTGGTTCAGAATCAAGTAGAAAACTTATGTCAAACTCACCACGCATATCACCACAACATTCGCCAATCAGAAACTAACATAACGCAGCGTGCGTAAAGCATCCAATCTCACACAACCCTGTGTGATATTCCATATCTGATCACTCCATATTTATACAACTTCTCCATAGTTGCTGACTTGACTGGCTTCCAAAACTATTCTGTCTACTAATAAAATTATACGAGGGATTTTGTCTGCCTTTCGGCTCAACTTTTCTTTTTATCTGATTCGGTGGTAAAAAAAGTGATACCCATGTTCTTGTTGAAAGAGAAAAACTTTGTATACGGGTAAATAAGAGGGTTGTTTAGGAGCCTTACCTTCACCTCCGCAAAAATCATTAGGTAGGTACTCTGCAATTTTTTGACAGCTGATAGGAAACAGGGAAGACAACTTAAAAGACGGGCAGATGAGTTGAAGCTTACAACGGGCCCAGGTTACTGGAGAATGGTTGCCAGAGATAGAACACAATGGAAAATGTTAGAGGGGGCCTTTGCCAAAAGGTACACTGAACTTACAGATATTCTTTAAAAAAGAACAACAAACTCTTCAAAACAGATGGAAGTTCAGGATAGAGGGTGCTTATTGATTGATGGATTGATTGAATAAAAAATAGGCTTTAACTACTAGCTACTAAAAATTCAAGTTCTTACCGTCGTGGCCATGACTAAGCACAAAGAAAACTCCTAGATGACAGTTTCACAGTTTTTTTAAATAAACTACTTGCTATGCCACGCAGTTTCACCCGCTCTTAAGGATTGTAGCGTGGTGTGAATAGCCTACACCAACATTAATATAAGCTTCCTAAAGAGTTGGGCTATCAAAAGTCAATACATTTTTTATTCAATCCGGCTGGTTTGTTCCAGAGATTAGCGCCTTGAAACAAGCAAACCCTTTCTTTAATATTTGTCCAGCTCCGTCTTCTTTAACATAACCTCCGTTATATGTCTAATACATATTGAAGTTTTTCAAACACAGTGTTTGATGAACTTTCGAATTCACATGCCAACACATTGGCACTCAATATCAATCATTTTTTGCACTCCATCTATTCCGGAATTTTGATTATATTATGTCGATGATATACTGACACGCTCGTCAAAAGATTTTCTATAAACAACACACTCACACGTGAATGCAATTCATCAGACTGATATTGGACCACCATTACTCTGTGTAGATGAAGTGGATATAAATAAAATTTGGAGGGGAAAGAACAAAATACATAGTAACTCCGTAATAGAAGTGTAGACTACTCTTATCCTCTATCAATTGAGTGTGGCACCTCACTACACCACCACCTACTTACCTACCTACCTATTTTTTTTACTAATATTAGTATCGAGGGAAGATTTGATTGTTTGTTTGTTTGTTTGAAAAATTCTTTCACCATTGGGAAGCTACACTATGGAAGATACACCCGGGGGGTGACATAGGCTACTTTTTATCCCTATATTCCTACGGGAACGGGTATATAATATAAAATCTGTTTTTTTTCGTACCCCATAACTGTAAGCTCATCTTAGGCTGGTATTAACAATATATAGCTTTGGTGGCATAATAATAAATACTATGATACAGCAATTAGAGAATAGGTAGGTACAGCATCCTAATATCTTTTTGGAAAATTTATATACTTCGTTCACATAGTTCTTTTAAGTCATGCGACCGCCGTAGAAACCTCTCTTTGGTGGCGATCTCCCCAAGTAGATAATTGCAGTTACCATTTTGCTATTGCCAACTCAAAACATTATAAGCAAGAAATTTCCAAAAACCGACATAATAAGTCCTCGACAAAAATGTAAAAGTGAGCATTGAAAACTTTTTTGCAAAAAAAAAACCGACTTCAAAAAAAACACTAAACGGTGTAAAATAACTCCAAATTAGGAAGTCTGTGGCTTTGGTGGTTTTGTCTTATTCATGATGGGCCACCGACTTCCGAATTTAGAGTTATTTTACACCGTTTAGTGTTTTTTTTGAAGTCGGTTTTATTTTTTGCAAAAAAGTTTTTTATTTATCCATTTTTTGTTGTTCCCATACAAATATTTGCCATGACTTTATTTTATATTGTTAATTGTTAACAAAACATGTTATGATAATAGGGAACCACTTAACCTTTAAATGAAAATTAACATTCACATTAACAACTGTCGAAATCTAGGTATATTGTACACACCTGCGTAGCCCTCAGAGCATACAGGCGTGATGATACGTCATGATGTTGTATAAACAATAAATATCCAAGCAATTCCAGCAATCACGACAGATTTGCCGTCTATTTTTGAAGAGTTGCGTTGTATATATCTCCGAAGATCAGCACCAGATTTTCACCAAATAAAATGGGACCACCTCAGGAGTATACTCTTTCAAATAAAAATTTTGAGAATTGGTCCACAAATGGGGGAGAAATCAGGTAACATACATAAAAAAAAATACATACACACGAACATAGAACCTCCTCCTTTTTTGAAAGTCGGTTAAAAAGAGCGAGCGAATGAGAAAAGTCAATGTAAATACGGTATCGATGGAAAGCCACAGTATCCAATAATCCCTTAAGTCATTTTCATTGACATTCATAACGAGCTCAAATAAAGCTTGTGGAGATGGATGAGTGCTTACTCATGCGTATGTTAGCTTTTGTCGTCTGAACTATTATCCTAACTATGCATAATGTACGAACACAAGCGACAGATGATGAAGACATGTTTTGGATATCGAGTTCGCAACTAATGCACTTTTAACCGACTCAAGTACAAAAAAGGAGGAGGTTGTCAAGGCGGTTTTTTTGTTTTATGTGTGGTAACGTTCGAATTTCATCGACGTCGGTTAAGTTGTTTAGGTTTAATATTGAAAAAACTGCAAAGCATCTACTTAAACGAGAAACTAAAACGCAAAATAAAAAAAATCACTAAAGGTCCGTGGTTTTCGGAGGTCCGTGGCATTGCAGCATTGGTGGTTTTGCTTTATTTATTGTTTGCCACCGACTTCTGAAACTGGAGACTTTATTTTTCACGTTTTAGTGCGTTTTTTAAAGTGTTTTCTTTTTTGTGTAAAAGTTTTTCTGCAACAACATATTCTAGAAATAATATTCTTAATCCTGTATAGAAACTTAGGTCACTGTCCAAAGAGTTTAGGTAAGGTAGGGACTATAGAAAACCAAATGCATTATCATAATTCTCCCTTATTCTAATTCATATGTGGTTACTCCCTTTCCCACTACACACGCTGCATCCAAACCTGCAAACTATATTATATCATCAGTAACTATAAATACGAGTAGATTGATTTTGAATTGTTTGTTGCCCAGTTTAATTACTTTGATTAAAGCCACCCATTTCATTTAAGTCTAGTTTTCTAATTAAATGTGTGATTATAAATTAATTAGTATTTCACGTCAGCAACAACATTATTGTGGTGAATGCATGTACGGCTTCATTGTCATGTGTATTAATTAGCTCTTCAATTGTGTATTAAGATTGCTTGTAGGTTTAGTGTAGTGCGATGCGGCTGTGGTTTGCTATATTGTTTGCATTGAATGGGCTCCGAATCTGCTGGACTGATTTGAAAAAATGTTTCACAGTTGGGAAGCTACATTATTCCCGGGTGACATAAGCTACGTTTTATCCCTGTATTCCCACGGGAACAGGAACTACGTGGGTGGAGCCGCGTGACGCCTGCTAGTATTCAATCATTCGAACGCGCGTGTTGGTGGATGTCAAATGTCTAAAAACGATCATTACATAATTCCAAACACACCGTATAAGATTAATGGTAATAGCGTTTACCAGTGTTGGACGCTTGCCATTGCAAACCATTAGCATTTTATTTATCTCCACTTCCTCAAGTCAGGGTCATGGGAATATTGGCAGAGGATGTCATAAATATATAGATTTAAAGTATGCAAGTTATATTGCGCAAGAAAGTGATGAGTTTCATAGGCTTGGCTAAATTAACGCCTCCGCTGTTCATTTATAATTAAATTCGTTGTGGGATCCCAATTCTCAATTCTTTATAGAATACCATAACATGTTAATAGTTTGTGGTAAAAATAATATTAGATACAATTATGGACCCTGTCGGAGCCCAGCATAGATCAAGTAGGAGAGAGGAGGAAGAGCACTGGTGTGAATTTTATAAATCCTAAGTTAAAGCTTTCAAGTTCCGAGTTGCGATCCTGGACAGTTGAATCGTTTCTGCAGGACATTTCGGGTTTTATTAACTCGACTTTTGCTACTGGCTTTCAGGAGTTGCATTGGTTTGGGAATAGTGTTGTGGGAAGTCTAAAAACTAGAAGGCTTAGCTTAAGAGTCAGTTTTGCACATACGTATTCATAGAGTATTGGCAACGCCTTTTCCCGTCAATTAATTCAATAGAACCTAGCTGTATGGACACATTATACATATTACGTCAGTCGGATCGTAAATGCCTAGTGATAAACAAGCGCTACCATTTGTTTTCAGTAGATTTTAGGAAAATGGTGCCATTCCCCAGACTTATTCATTTGACCGACATCTGTTAAACAATTTATAAGAGAAGGATACCTAACGCAGTTTTGCTGTTAGGTATGCTGTCTTAGACACTAGCAGAGACTTAGACAGGTAACTTAATTCGTTGTTTATAAAAATCTTAAATATCTACAGTATTTTTTTCAGTCACTTACCTACACCGCAAAAATCGTCAAGAAAAAAAAAAGCATCCGCCATGAGGTAGTGTGGTGATCAATGCTCGTTCCAAGATAATGTCTGGAGTTTAAAAGAGATTGTGACCTCTGAGTTTCTTTCGGAGTTTTTTTCTCAGACTAGTCAGATAGTGAAACACCGACCTTATCTTTTAGTTAAAAAATGACAATGTCAAAGTGTTTGTACTTATAAACCTATTTACAGAAATAAATATAATTTATTAATTCCTTCTCTGTATGAGAACAGACCTTAACTCTGCAGTAGGAAAGTAACAGGAAAGGATTTTTTTTTAAGGACATATTAAAAACCCATCCTATAAAAAACTTAAATTGGCCATGTAAGTTCAAACTTCAAACTTCAAATATTTATTGCGATCATGAGTAGATACATAGGGTGTTATAAAAGGTAAAAGTACATACCTACATGATACCCTGTTAGGGCGCAGCAACACAATTTCAATATAGAAATACTTACACACTATTTAGGTAATCAATCTTTTATTATATAATATTATTGCTATTTATATATTATATTAGTATATATTATATACCTATATTATTATTGTTAAATTATTATATTTATATAATATTTACTTTAACATATTATAAATACATTTTTTTATATTTCACACTGTTTTACAGTTTAGTTCGTAATTTATACCGATTTAAACCTTCCCATCTGGCTAACGCCACCTCCCTAAGAAGTCATAGATAGCCCTCTTTTATAAATTCACTTCTTGATAGCTTTTTATCAACTCGAAATACGTGGCACAATTCCACGAATTACACGTTGATGAAAAACGAATGTTATCCCATCCCCCGGGAAATCATTCGGAAGATCCTCATTGCTTGCGAACTCTAGGTTCAAAAACCTTATAATACTTTAACTCAGCTCATAAAGACACTTACTGCCACTTCATTTTCTAATTTTCTTGGAGTTAGTGACTAATATCACGATGAATCAGAGATTGAGACGCCTACCCCACATGCACGAGGTTCAAATCATGGTTCAAATCTGGGCAAGTATCAATGTGACTTTTTCAATTTGTATGTTTTCTTTCTATGTTTATCTTGGACATCATTGACGTCGGTGTAGGAAAGCATCGTGAGGAAACCTGGACTTCTAGTTAATCTAAGTTTGCAATCACCAATCTGCATTGAGCAAGCGTGGTGATCGATGCTCGCGTCTTTTCTGTATGGGAAGAGGCTTTTGCCATGCAGTGGGACAGAGCGAAGGGTGGGCTTTTTGGGGGAGACTGCCTTATATAATTACGACGTTCAAAAAGTGCTGATTCTCAGCCTAATTTGAATAAATGACTTTTGATTTTGACCAATGGTTTCTTTTTTGTTAAAACAGTTAACTGCTTATTGGTTTCACTTCGATGGTCCTAGATTATCATTTTAAATTTAGAGTCACAGCCTTATGAATATAAGCCAGCATTGCACATGTAAGCGGGTACGCCTTTTATACCTGGAGGCTGTTATTTTTCAGTTTTGTAGTTGTTTTGCTTGAGTTTAGATTTCAATGTTTATATGAATTTACCTTTTTTTTTTCTTAATCTCGGTATATTGGAGTGTGCTAGCTAACACGTGACAATCATTCTGTAATGTAATGTTTTACAATGTGTATAGACATTAGTGCTATTTATTGAGCATTTCATTGTATAGATTCTTTGTATACATAGTTCTTCAAACGAATCAGACAGATGTGTTGCTGGGGAGTTTGTTCCGCCACTTCTTCTTCCCAGCAAAAACACTAGGAAGTGGCGAAGGGTGGGCCGTTTTTGGGGGACTGTCTTTATGTATTTTTTTGACGTTCAAAAAGTGCTGATTCTCAGCCTAGTTTGAATAAAGACTTTTGATTTTTGATTTTGATTTGGAGTGATATTTTTTATTTTAATAGTTACTAACCTGGTGTCAGAGTTTAAATTTAGGTTTAGGTTTGAGTGATAACTATTAGGTACTATTACTATATTAGACCTATGATTTAGCCAAAAAGATTTAAGATAGGTACTATAGACAGGGCTTGCAAAGGAATAGGTACCTTAGAAAAACTTTGATCTCATGTCTCAGTAACGCCATCTAGAATAATATAGTTATATTGAAGCGGCAGCGGAGCATACCAAACTAAACCCTAAACTCATAGACTTGAGTCCAGTTGGACACAAGTATCTGATTTTTTATTTGTTTATTTATTGGTTTACCAAACAATTGTTACATCAATAAATACATAGTTAATATAATACAGCACATAACAGTACTAGATGTACAATATTAAGCGGTAAACACTACATGCTATACAATATAGGTACTGTGGAACAAGTACTAATCAAACCAAAACATATTCAGGAAAACAGGGCCGAGCAAAAACAATTTTTGTGTGGTATTATATTACTTAACTAAGAATACTAGGAATACATGGAAAAGTAGATGTGACAGGTAATGTTAGTGTATAAGAGTTAAAACTATTGTAGACTGGCTAATTAATTGTGAGGAATAACTGACGCTTGAAGAATGCTGATGAAAATTTTGTTCGTGATGTCTAGTCCATAGTACCTAAGTATTATTGTCTTCGGATTTGGCAGTCCGCCACGCCGGTCCCAACTTATACCTATTACAACTTAGAAGGATAAACGACCTTCCTGGAATCCCTAAAAAACAAATAACTGCCGCGTCTCCTCTCTTCACTTAAATTCTCATTAATTAGAGTGACCGGCAACATTTCCTGGAGCCCCTCTTAAATCTCTGTTACTTAGGAAACTTTTATTTTTATGAGACAGCTCTTTAACTGTCTTTGCGCGAGATTTTCATAAATAAAGCAGTGGGGAAAGAATATCTTTAGGGTACCTACTTAAAGAGTGCCAACGGAACTCACTCACATTGCCTCCGCTGTGAAGTCAGAGTCAAAAATATTGAAAGAAAAGAAAGAAAGAAAACGCTTTTATTTGGCACGACACAGGCACACTACAATAAAAAGGTACAAAAGAAAAGAATTAAACTAAAAAAAAAACAATTGAAATACACAAAATAAAGAGTTGTGTGCCTTACGGCTGCGGCTGCGCCAAATAGGTCCAGTTCAACAAAAATGCCAGACAACTAGTGCCTAATTAATATCTAGACGAAAAGACAAGTGGAAGGTTTATCAAAATGTGTTATTCCAAATGGGATTGCGTTTTTGTAGCTGTTGAGCTTTGGGTTAAGCCTAACGACTGTCAAAGATCTACAAATGACAGCTGGGACCAAACGGCTTAACGTCTTTGCCGAGGCACGGAAGTCTTGATATACCTATGTATAATGTAATGAAAATCCAGGTCCCGACCTCAATAAGAGTTGCTTTACCTTGACCATCGACTCGTACGGCTGTGATTCTATCTTAAACATCACTGGCTAATTTTTATTCAGCCTATACTTTACAGGTTTGTCTTACTCCACAACCTTCACACAACGCCATCTAGTCCCAAGCTAAGCAGAGCTTGTGTTATGGGTACTAAACAGCTGATAAACATACTTAAATGTATATTTCTAAGTACATACATATTATACAGATAAATTACACCCAGACACAGAACAAATGATCATGCTCATCACACAAACATTTGCCCTGGGTGGGAATCGAACCCACGACGTCCAGCATAGCAGTCAGGGCCACTAACTATATAATACTAGACCAACAGGCCAGTCAAAACTTTATCCAGTCTACTTTGGCCAGGTTTAAACTATTGAGTCGTGTTTAAATTTCTAACTCTATTACTACAAAGTTCAAGTTTTAATTACAAAATCTGACGCGAAACCCGAGTCTAAATTGTCAATTTTGTATTGAGAACTTTACCGTGCTCTAAGTAAGGTTCCAATTACAATAACTTGCTCAAAGGTTTCAGTTTGCTCTAAAGTAAAAACTCGTTTCGTAAAAAGATGTCTGAACGCTGTAAATATGTATAAAATAGTACACCACAAACCTATAAACCTTTTTCGCTTTCACTATCAAGCCCATCCAAAAAAACACTAGGAAGTGGCGTAGGGCGTTCATTTTGGGGGACTGTCTTAATGTGAATAAATGTGGTCTGTAGCGATAAGACCGCCCATTGCAACACTCAATGCCTTCATTCCTTTGGGAAATAGAGGCGTAATGTATTTAAACCTAAGGAATTGTGCATGGTCTGTCTAAAAACCCAATTTCTAACATAACATCAAGCCTGTAATCCCTCAACCGTAAGGCAGAGGTGTACCAGTAGTAGGTACATCCACATTTCGACAGGTCTCATGTAATAGGGGGCTAGCTTATTGCCAGCAATTAGAAACAAAACCAGACTACGGTCTACTTACTACTAAAAAATCTAGATGGAAAAACTCATTAACGTGTTGCTCTTTGCCCGACCCGGGGATCGAAGCCAGGATCTCAAGCTCAACAGTAGGTCTTGCGACCAGTAGACCAATAGGGCGGTTAAACTAACCATTATTTGCTATTTAACGTTTACAGTGCCATGAAAAAGTAAATCGCGATACTAGAAGCAAGTAAATCACAGCAAAAGCAATAAACTGTAAACGCAGTCATGTGATTTTATCTTGGCGCCGGAGCCATTGCAAGGTTGACAAAGAGGCGAGACTAAAAGTAAGAAAGAAAATGAAGTATTTAGGACACACACAAATACTTCTTTTCATATTAAGATTTTTGATTTTAATGGATTTTCTAAAAAAATACTTTATGAAAACCTTTTGCAGGCAATTACGAACACAACTAAAAGGAAATAGCTCAACCGCATCTTAGGTTAGATCAGTCTTTTATTTATTTAGATCATCATCATCTGCTTAGCCTTTAACCAACTATGTTGGGGTCGGCTTCCAGTTTAACCAGATGCTGCTAAATACCAGTATTTTACATGGAGCGACTGCCTGTCAGACCACGACAACCAAGTTAGTATCTATCAAGATACCCCTTGGTTGAACTGGTTGCCTGACTGTCAAAGATCTACTACTTACAATTTACAGCCGCGACCAACGGCTTAACATGCTTTACGAGGGAGGAAAGGAGTCTTGATATGTAATGAATAGTCACTGCAGGGCTAGCATGGCCGGAGATATTCTTTCCACGGGGAGAGGATAAAATACTATTCCCCTCTGTCATTTTTATCCACCCTCCGAGCATGCCGACATGGGTGGATAAACTATTCACGGTGGATAAACCAGGGGAAACGCTTGTTCTCGAAATTATTGCCATTATAAGAAAACTTTTATGAAATTACACAATATAGTCGAGAATGTTATGTAAACCAAAGTACTTTCATCGTTTTATTACATCTGTACTGGATATTTATTTTGTTTTGTTGTCAATTGGGATTGCTCGAATCGCGAAATCTTTCACTAGTCGTCATGCTATAAGCCGTGGATGAATATCCACGTCTAATGTCAAAAAGTGATATAATTCTCTTTCCCCCTGTTGCCGTGCTTTGGCAGGTGGATAAGATAATTGTATCCCTTGTCAGTGGATATAACCGGTGGATAAAAGTTATATCCCCAGCCCATGCTAGCCCCTGATGCACATGACAAAACTAATCAATAGTAGCTTTCCCGTCGATCAACCCCTGCAGCTTTTATTTATGTTTATTTAGCCACAAGTTATAAGATCGACTGGATACTATTCCAGTTTCCTATAGGTACATATTTGGCTACAGAATTTGTGGCAAGTCAGATGAGTAGAACGCCATCAGCTTTTTTTAATCAGTGTCTGATTAACAAGTCATCACAAACAGCACTGTTTGCGGTTTTCAGCTTCGTAGCCCGTCATTTGCGTAAAAAACCAAAAGGGATAATGAGCGGCTTTAGCAGAAAAAAGTTCAGCTAAAAACTTGATGTTTGTTTTCAATTAGGTACATTTGGTTTAATTGGATGACGTTTTTGTAATCGGCTTGTTTTAGAATCTTTCTATTTTTGAGCAAATTAGCGATTTTGTTTTCCTTGGAAATTTGAATTCGGCTTCATAACGATGGATAACTAATAGGAAGATTAGCATTTATGTATTTAATCTAATAGGTTACTCTATTTTGGTGCGGTCGTAAACAGCCATTTTAACTCGATAGCTAAAAATCGGGAGCTGAATTGACGTCAAAACAACTGTTTATTCTTCTATGCATTGTCCGATCGTCGTCGCTTCGAAAATATGTTTGTAAGTCATGGTGCTAAGCAAAATTCCAGATCCCTTTACGAATTCAGTCATTATAAATTCTTCCCTAAGCCTAAGTAGATACGAAGGTGCTTTACATTCAAACAGATGAAACGAAACGAGTTGAAACATCTCACTGGAGTCAGTCTTAATACATTATGTATGAACGTGTTCGCGTAATTTTTCCACCGTGAGTCGTGACCCAAATGTGCGAGAAAAAATAAGTTACCTAAGTCACTCGCGAATGTTAAAAAGAAAAGCGAATGATTATGGAGAAGACATGGAGAAGAATCTTTTGTTTCCGATCATAACAAGAGCGGAGTGATTGCCCGGGTCAGTAGCATAGCTAGGGAATGTACCTACCAATTAGGCATTAAAAAAATATACCCAGCACCTATGCAACGAAAATGTTCTAAATATTGGAGGAAATTTGAAAATACTGCTGGCAATTCAATTAGACAACAATGAAAAAAAAAACACAGACAATTATATTTCAAAATACCCTCACAATAAAAAAAAATAAGTAACACAATGAAGACAAAGATTTCTTATTGATCTAAACGGATTACTAGAATGCAAATTTTTAAAGGAATATCTTGATAATATTACGTTAATTGTAGACAATTTATATTCCCGATTATATCGATTTGTAATAAGTGGAAAACTCACCGAAAACAAAGTGGCTGCGATCCTTTTTCGACTGGCCTCCGCCGGAGAACCACCAATTCCGAGTTTACAGGAATAATTTAGTGCGACCACTGTCAAATTTCTGTTAGATTCACTAGATTTTATTCGTTTTATTATTTTGAATAACGCGGTGGCGGCTCGCGTGCGCGTCGCGTGAGCCCTGGCACGGTACTGGCGAAATGGCGGGAATCCTGACATGCGCCCTGGGAAATCGATGCTGAATGCCCAAAATTCATGCGTTATCTGTGGTTCTGTTCCACGTTCGAAAATTTTCGTGTGTTCAGCTGTTTTTCCATTTTTTTTGTCACGTTTCCTCTGTTTGCATAAGGGATGTTAGGATTTGTTCGTCGAGGCGGACGGAATATTACGATGATAAAAAATGCAAGCCAGTCGGTTTATACCGGTTCATACGGTGGGCATTTTTCACACTTCGTTGGAACTTTGATATGATTTTTTTTTTTCGACATTGACTTGGCCGAGTATGTAAATGACTGATCCAGAAATTGGTGTATGGCTATGAAACTTTTATAAGGTATTTTCGTTGCGTGTGTGAATGCGTTCTATGTTCAAAAACATACAATGCATTATAAAATACATTCATTATTGACACTGCCAATAAATAAACACGTAAGCAAAGGATAAGGCATTTCCCGTTGATCTAGAATTATGAAAAGCAAGAAGCCAAGTTTTACGGTAGGTACAAGTAAAGCAAAAGAGCTGAACATCGTTCATTTGAGTTTTAGTTTTATCGCATAAAACATAATAAGTAGGTACCTGTATGTTATTGCGATTACAAACTTACATTTTCAGATAAATATTCGAATGTGACGTAAATAGACTTGCGGGAAAACATTTTCAACTATAAAATTAAGTTTGTGGGAAAAAATCAAGATCCTTCTCGTAGAAGTTGTACCTACCTACTTAATTACAGACCTGTACCTACGTGCATGTTGTACAAACGAGTTTGTAAGAAAACCCACGGAATACGAGTTACAAAAGGCACAATGATTTAAGAAAATTGTAAAAAGCTAATCTAACATAACATAACATCACGCCTGTAAACCCCAAAGGGTAAGGCTGAGGTGTACTTGGTAACATTTCGCCATGTTTAATTTAAATTTTAATAACTGACTTTGAATGTACCTATATTGACATGTATTTTTACTTTGAAAGTACCTATATTATATTTTTTTTTTCATTGTGAACGTAAGGACTATGTGGATTCTTTTTTGTTTTAGATTTTCTTTTCTAAATCTTTTATTAAATTTATTTTACATTTTGTCTAGCAGTTTAAGTTCTCTAGGGGACCAACCCAAATGTTATTTCTTTGGTAGATATTGTTTCTTCGGCACGTGGAGCTCCCCAAGTTCAGAGTTGAGCTCAAGATTACTGACAAATGCTTGCACTGACTGATTTGGTCCCCTCATTCTGTGTAGTTCTTTCCACAAAAGACCATCTAAGATACTAATCTGCATGGATTTTACATGATTTGACCAAGATATTGTCTGGACTTTAAAAGAAACTATGACCTCGGAGTTTCTTTCGGTGTTTCTTCTCAGAGTAGTCAAATAGTGAAACTCCGATCTCATTTGCTAAAAAAAATGGCGTGTAAAAGTGTTTGTGAAAACCTATTTACAAAAATAAATATCATCATCATAAATTATTGCCATCAATCGGGCACAAATCTGGTCTTCGGGCTGCTACTGAAGAATTCCAGATAGAAAAACTCCATAATACTGTCCGACCGGGATCAAACTCGAGACCTCAAGCTGCTGGGCCATGCGACCACTAGACCAAGGAGAAAAACTTATAAAGTGTAATAAAGGGTTTCGTGATTAGTAAGTTAACCTGGTGGCAGATTTTTTGTGGCGCCCATGGGCTTCTAACTTAGCATCATATAACTCTTAGGCACGCCTGATTCCTCACGAGGTGACGCTTTACCGTCACTGATTGCATCACTGCTTACCATCAGGTGGGATTGCAGTCAAGCACTGGTTTATAATATAAAAAAAAAACAAGTTTTCCTTGACTATTTTTGAAGTACGTAATATATTTATAATAATCACATGAATCTAAAACGTCAGAGGAGCGACTTGGGATCGTACACAGGCTCCACTTTCAGACGTTTTACAAATTAATTTCTTATTCAATCCACTAACTAAATAAATATTCCACAACTTTTCACACAACGTCATCTAGTCCCAAGCTAAGCAGATCTTGTGTTATGGGTGCTAAACAGCTGATAAACTTACTTATATATTTCTAAATACTAAAGATAAATAACACCCAGACACAGAACCGTATTAAGTACCATTGCTGGACTCCTGATAAAAGGATTATTGAAAATCACTGGTTTAAAAATGGAAGATATTAGGAAAGCCTTACATAAATTGAAAGAGAATAGAGAGGATCAATACAATCAAGCACTAGAAAAGGCTGCAACAATTAAGAACGACAAACTCACAGAACACCATAAAATACGAGTTTTAGAAGTTGGGGAGAAAAAGATAGAAGATATTAAATAACACGACGACGAGACGGTTCTTATAACTATTCAATCCATTAAATAAATAAATATTCCACCACTTTTCACACAACGCCATTTAGTTCCAAGTTAAGCTTGAGAGCTTGTGTTATGGCTACTAAACAGCTGATAAACATACTTATACCTATATTTCTAAATACATACATAATTATAGATAAATTACACCCAGACACAGAACATACGATCGTGCTCATCACACAAACATTTGTCCTGGGTGGGAATGGAACCCACGACCTCCAGCAGTCAGGGTCACTAACTACTAGACCAACAGACAGAACATCGGAACTACGGAAATGGTTGTTGCGGGAATGTTTTTATTCAATTAACGAATTTTTTGTGAAATGTCCCTGTAAATTCTTTTCGATTGGACTGGCATCAAAATACAGGGATAAATGATTATTTAAGTTATTGCTAAATTTCTGGTGATGGGATGAATCTATAATCTGTAGTATTTTTGTTTTTTTTCTTTTGGCAACATTTCAATTGCTTGTTAGGTCAACTTTTCTTTTTCACATTTCAATTGATTTCAATCTTATTTTGCATGCTGCTGTGTCAGCGAGACATGAAGAACTGTTTTAAACTTAATTTTACAACCATGTACCGTGTTTCTGGCAAATAAATAAATTATTATTATTATTATTAACAGGCCACTCAGCAGTCATTCGCGTAACACCACACATTCCTCTTAGCATCTACACCTCGCCTGCATACAACTTCCTTTGATGGCCGGAACGCGGGGGTACAGTGCTAGTAAGAAATAATCCAACGAGAATAAAACTCAATGGTGCCAAGTTCAGTTTGACAAGAAGGGTTTCTTTTCAAATTCTTGTCAATCTACGCCTATTTAAATCTTTTTATTTTCATCTATACTAATATTATAAAGCAGAGTTTGTTTGTTTGGTTGGTTGAACGCGCTAATCTCAAGAACTACCGGCTCGAATTGAAAAAATATTTTTGCGTTGGATAGTACATTTGTCGAGGGAGGTTGTATAACACACTATGACCAATAGCAGCGGAGCAGCAATAAGAAATGTTGCAAGTGGGAAAAATGGTTCCGTTGCGTGCACTGTGTAAACGGTTTAAATTACGCAAAAATCAAGTATTACGAAATTATTCCTCTTGAAACACGAACGAAGTCGCGGGCAGAAGCTAGTATACTATAAGAAAAACACGGACATAATAATATACATCCTGACTAAAGTTGACATTTTAAACGCATCTGACAAAAACATGGCGAAGTTCGAGGAAAAAACTGGTTTAACATCTCTAACATGGTTCTGATCTGTCCCCGTCTGTCTGTCCTTTGCTAATGCTGTAAGTCAGTAAGAGATGACAATTCTCTCATTTTAGTTTTAGTTTTAGAACATGGAAATTTTCACCAACAGTTAGCGAGTGCACCAAGACTCAATACTCAATACTTTATTGCATTCCATAATGTGTACATAAAAGTCATATTTCAAATCAATTTTATTATGGACCCTGTCGGGCACAGCAAAATTATAAAAGTAGGAGAGAGGATGAAGGCGCATTTTATTAAGAGAAATATTAATTTAAATATAATTTAAATGGAACATTAAAATAGTAATATTTGGTATAATTTATTTAATTAAATAATAATATCATATTTTTACACTTTCCCTGTCCACAAAGTAGACACAATATTTAAACAATCACATATATGTGACTCGTGGGACGGGGAAGTGGTTAAGTTAAAGTAATATGTATTGCACGGTTGTCTGCCAAGGATTGTGATAAAATAAAACCATTAGTATTGAAATCCATATTGTATTTATTTATTGTTTAATATGCATACTCAGCTCACAGCGACTACTGCTCTAATGGAAGATATAACGTAGTACACATACTTAGTCTGCGCTGCATTTGAAAATAAACCTTAAATCCATTGCATACAGTTCAATTTTTAACGATATCAATTGGCATTACAAAATTTATCTTATAAGATGCCTTTAAAGTTGAAATTTGCGTGATTTATTCTGGCACAATATTAAATTGGAGATCCTTAACAATACTGAAGGAATTGCAGCGCCCCTTTTATAATATCTAATCTCATAGTTTCATGGTCAGAGTCCCGTAGTTTTTGAGATCAATCAATAAAACGTATTGTGACGTCATATTCGTTAAATAATAATTATGTAACAACTCTCTGTGTTATTTAGAAGTTTATTAATAATTGTAAATAAGACAAAATACATTTTAATACTGGCAGATATTCAATTTTATATTACTTAATATAGAATAGACGCCACTATGCCACGAAAGAGAATTTGCCTTTTTCTATAATTATATTTTTTAAATAAATAGGTAATGTTTTCTTTTTTTATAAATAGCTACACTACTTGTAAGCTCGTAAATAAATCGATTCGAGAACTTAATAGTACTCATTAAAAACAACATATTTTTCTTTCTTTTAATCTCATTCAAGCTTCTTTTAAAACATCAAAATAAATACAATATCTTATGGCAATTTCTTCCTACCAATTTTCGAAGCATCGTTATAATACTTGCTACCAAATGCAACGCAGACTATAACAATTTATATTGAATAAATTACAATTAAAACTATAATGCGATTACAATGCAACAATATAAAGTGGCCAATAACTTCGGCTCGAAACAAATACAACAGCGTTTACCTCTCGACCGCTAGATGGCGTTAAACGACAATCATTGGTTTACCTCTTGACCGCTAGATGGCGTTAACCGACACAAAGAAAATGCGTTTTGTTCTTTACGATCAATTAGTAAACGACGTTCTGGCAACACAATTGGCACACCAAGTGGTAATCGGTGAGTAGAAAACATCGGGTCGAAGTTGTTGGCCACTATAAAACAATAATGTCATCTCCCAGCCAAGATACATTTTAAAATTATAATCTCATCTATTGTAACGACTATGACATAGTACATATATAACTATCTATACTATAAATGTTAATTTTTTTTTATATGTAGTCACACTCAACATCTTCGGTTTACAAATTAAACGGGGATAACACTTAACCATTATCTAATTTTTATATTACATTTCTTATAATCCAACAGATCATTCAGTTTTCCTACTAAACTTTTATCTATTAGGTAAACAGATATTATTTTTACATGTACAAATAAATACTGTGTTTCTATAAACATTGTCAACTATAATCCTATGTATTTATTTAACTACAAAATTAAATTGTTCATGTAGTTTTTTTTTTACAAAGAGTTTTAAACGATAGGTAATGGTAGAATTTGAAGAGAGTATAAATAGTGTAAGTTGTCCGATATAACTACTGATACATTGTGACGTCACACCGTATTGTGTCTGTAGACATGTAATATCTGTGGCCCTAGTGAAAAGGGGTATAAGTCCAATTTTGTCGAAAATGAGTTAAGTATACCAAAGTGATCAGAAAACCGGCTTTTACAGTTTTTTTTGGTGTCAGTTGGACCCTTTTACACAAAGTAACTTTCTTATTTTTAGAGATAGCTTAGATCTGTCTTCACCAAACGATAGAGCATTTTTTTCTGATCACTTTGGTACACTTTACTCATTTTCGACAAAATTGGACTTATACCCCTTTTCACTAGGGCCACAGATATTCTCCACGTCATCGAGAACAATTTTGTAAAGAACTACGGAAAGTGTTGTAAGATAAAGTGTAAAAAATCGAATATCCAACGATCACTATTTAAAAATCCACGCAACAATAAATGAAAGTTACCCTGTTTAGAAGACATTGTATATCTTAAAAATTGTGTCCTCAGCCTTTTTAATGATATCATTTTGTTTTCAATTTTTTTTTTCAAGGTTTTTGACAGATAACGATCTTCTGCATCGGTGGTGCACATGGGTACACATCAAGCTATACATTTCATCAAAATACTAGGTATCATATCTTTATACCTGCATTATTGGCAAATAAATGATTTCTATTTCTATTTCCAGTATAAGCTGATATCGCATTGTACGGAAATCCTATACAATACGAGATCAGTCTATTATACTGGATATGTATAGCTTGATGTGTATCTTTGTGTACACAACTAAAACTTCTTCACTATTAAAATGAGATCGATGAACACAAATGAAAACTTTGGACTAATACTTCATAAAAACAAATTAATTGTTAACTTACATAAAAAAAAAAACGTTAAAAAATTAGATTTAACTTCTTACAAAATCGCAGACGATATTATCTGTCAAATTGTAATCACTAATTTGCTAAGGGATCTATGAATTACAGGGTTTTTAAATGAATTTCAAACTTAAACAAATGGAAATAAAGTCGAAATTAACTTCTACGTCAACGTTTGGGAGTTAGACGGATATTGGTGACGATTTTTATCTATTATTTTTTTATACATAATTTTATCGCATGAAATTATTTTGTTTATAACACTGTATACTTATTTGTTATAGATTTTTGTGGAAATAATGTATCTAAGGAACTATGAAGATTAACATTACCTATTTGATGAAAAAAATTGCCTAAATTTTCGGCATTCTTCAAATAATTAAAAATACAACAAAATAATTTCGCGCGATTCACTAAACATCTTATAACATCTAAGGATGAATATATTTAATATAATAATTAAAAAATCATCGAGATTGGAATTTTACGATACAATTTAATAATTATCATTTAATATTATAATAATAAATACACCTACACAGTAGGAAAGTTAAACGGAAATGTTTATAAGTCTAACGTATCATAGGAATATTTATGTTGAAGTTATGTTTAGACTGAATATCACACAGCATTCGAGATATTGAGAAACATTTGACCCCTTCACCCAAACAAAACTTACATTCAAATTCCACATTTCCAAACCAACAAATATCAACTCTACCAATGCACAAATTAGGTTTATTTTACAATGACTGTAAGAAATCATGAAAAATGTTTAATTAGTAGCGCAATATAAACTCTACTTTGGTTTTAAATATTTTTTTTCCAAAGACTTATTTTTTATGTTTTTGGAAGTCAAATAGCAGATGCAAGACCGCAAACTTTATTTTTTTAAGCTTTGGATGACTGTCTCATCCATAGCGAAGAAACATTACTGATTTAAAGGTTTGTTAGTACTAGTTAAAGGAGAAGGTAGTGTATTTAAACAGCATTGTTTTTCCCAGTAATTAAAAACATTAAAAATCTAGCTGCAATCACATCTCAGCGACAAAAATGACAAAAATGTGTGTATATTAGACGTTTTATTTATTGACATATTGTGACAGACCAGAATACTAACGTTCATAAAGTTTGAAAGCTCAGGCAATCCTTATTCTGATTTCTTTGAGGTTTTTCTTTGTGTTCCATGTGTGATATTCAGTCGAGACACAATTAAAATATCAACCCTAACGTATTACAATATTGGAGAATGTATTCGAGACGAAATGAAATGCACAGTACACCGAATGAATGCTCACAGATTAAAAACAGAACAGTATCCGGGTTAAACTTTACATTAATCTGTAAAATACATAACTTACATACTAAGCAATATTTTTAAATTTAACGCTTTCAAAAAACTTTTACATTGAAGCTTTAATATTCATTGTTTTAAAATCCCTTCCCGGATGCCTATGCGCATCCGCCTGGAATACAGGACAAAGGGACTGACGAGGCGTATTATTAGCCGATTATTTTTATTTTATATTATATGTTATAATTTAGGGAATATTTCAATATACACACATACACTAAGACATGGCACGGCCTGTCGACTATATCATTATATGTCAGGCGAATATCGAAATTAAGAGTCACGTATTCTTTATATATTTTTTTTTAATTCGGTATTTCACCGTGCAACCAGTTTTCTTACACAATACATAATATAATATTAAAAATCTACTTTTTTTAAAATATACATTAATTTTAATAATAAAATTAGTTATTTTTTGGCATTGAATCGTGGGGTTACACGATTATCGAACGTATTTACATTTAGATAAGGGTGGGTCGACATCACTGACTCGAATTGACTCAAAAACTATCAATAAACATTTATGATGGACATAAACGTGTTTGATAAATGTCATATATAAATCTAAGAGACGAGAATGATCATTATAAAACACAGATGATATAACAAATGGAGTGTTACACGTACTTTTCGTTCACAGTGAATGCGGTAAGGGCGACATTATGATTATAACTTTTGACGGTCTGATATAACACGGTAAAACAACTATAGCAGGGTTGGCACTCCATGTATTAACTTATTGACAAATGCGTGCACTGACTGTAAAGGTCCACTCATTTCTGTGTGGTAATTTCCTCAAAAGATCATCTCGGATACTAATCTGCAAGCCTTACCCAGTTCCCAGTCTCATGAGTCACATATCACTCATGTATATTGTTTTAAACTATTGTGTCTACTTTGTGGACAAGTGTTAACATGCTCTGACCAAGATAATGTCTGGACTTTAAAAGAGGCTGTGACCTCGCAGTTGCGTTTCTTCTCAGAGTAGTCAGAAAGTAAAACACCGACTTCATTTAGTTTAAAACCAAACAAAAAAGTAAGCTTACTTGAACTGTAAAAGTGTTTGTTAAAAAACCAATTCTCGGTAATGTACAGTCAGGCTACATCAAGCTATCCCAATGTGTCAAATTTCTTCAATTGTTTTTCAACTTTAGGCTTCACGTTCAATTGGGTAAATTTGGCATTTTGGGGTAGCCTTGTGTGCTGGCGTTAAATGACGTAGTTTAAATACCTCAATGCATTGCAATTGGACTCGTCAATCGTCCAAACAGTGGGAAAATCTAGCGAATGAAACATAAAAGTACCGTCGGAATAGTTATTTCTGAAAGCACCTATTTGCACCGAATCTTGTCGTGTTCATAGTTTTATGTTTGGCGGTCGATTTGTAATCAAAACAGCTACAACAACAACAATAATCGATTTGTAATTATTGAACTATAGTTGCGAGAGTTTAAAATTGCACAAATTAATTCTACCAAGCCCTTTCCATCATCGGATAACAAGACGCATACACACGCACTAATGCTTTGGTAACAATTGTATCGTCCGTATAGCTAAAGACTGGAATGTCCTGATTGAGTAGGTATGTTCTTAGACACTGAGTGGGCATGATTCAGGACCCCTAACAAAGAAATATTCTATCAGTGTTTTTTAATGTTTCTTATGTTATTTTACTGTTAAATAATACTCACATTTAGACAGTTATGTTTTAGTCCCATGTTAAGGCCTATTCAGACCTAAGCGGTATTCGCTACCGTCTGCGGCAGAGAAAACCCAGTGGGTATGCGGTAATATTACTGTTCACACCAAAGCGGATTTCGTTATCCTTGTGGGTAGAATAACGCGCGGTAGTCGAGTTTCACTCAGAGAGGTAAGAAATTTTCGCCAGTTAGTCATTTCTGAGTCGCCAAAGAATATACACGTCAGTCACGTTGCACAGCGGCAGCGAATATCGCTCAGGTCGCTCTAGCCGCGGTACTTGATACTAAATACCTGAGCGAAACCCTCGCGGTATGTACCTCTACCCACAGCGGCAGCTAATATCGCTCAGGTTTGAATAGGCCTTTATAAGAGGCCAGCCTAATGTCATCAATCGGGCACAAATACAGACTCACGGCAGTTCGCAATAAAATCATTAACCCAATAACACTTTGTTAACTCCCCGTGATTTGTCTAAAGGACCTTATGCTCAGCAGTAGCCCCTTGAACTAGTAGCTGTTGAGTCAAATTCTGAACACGGAATTATCGAATTACAATTCAATTTTTGAGCTTTCAAATAACTTTTAACTTATTGTAAGTTAGAAAATCAAGTAACTTAGTAAAGAACGTTTGAACTTGAGACATATTAACTTTAGATGAAGCTTTTTGAACTACTCCAAACAGACATGAGAAGACGTCATTCAATTTCATACATCATTAGCTTTTCGCTTCAAGCGCTCGTTACAAACAGACCGCTTCATTCAGCGCAGAACTTTACAATGGAGTTTAGTTTCAAGAGAAAATGATCTTAAATTACGTGTTTTCGTCAAGGAATTTTATTTGCAAAAATGAAAGCTTTTGATGACTTTATGATCAAATTTTCTATGACATCAATTTGTGCATGATTTTTTTTTGACTGAAACATCAATTCGGATTAAAATACGAAGTTAGCTCTAAATATCGATGTAATCGTTTCGATACAACTTACTTAAAACACACATTATACATTAGAATCGTCATTTAGCGATAATGGAATGAGATCGGAGGAATATTATGTTGACTTTGTATGGAATATGTGATGAAATCGTCCACGAAACATGAAACAGTGAGTTTTAATACCTTGGTTTTGTGAGATTGGTTAATACAGGGTTTTTAAAGATAACAGCTGGATCACTTGACAGCTACAACGTACAGCCAGGAGCATAAATATTTGAGGTGTTCCAACTAGTAAATAGAGGCGAATATCCGGCTTTTTTTAATTCTGCGATTATTCGGCAAAGAGCACTGATTATCCGGTTTTTTACTTTGTATTTCTCAATGAACTCGACTTTCTTTTTACACAGAAAGAGCGTTCTGGCCAGTGCAAAGTTAACAAAATATATTCCCACACACTCGCAGGATATACCACAATTGATCAGCTGTAGACGAAGGGTCACGGAAATTGCCGAATACACACGAACAACGATCGGCTTCGCCGTAAAGAATGCTCGTGAGTCTTGTGTCTTAAATAAAGCTCAAGTCTAAGATTCTACAGATGACATTCAATTAGAAGCGTTATTATAAAGACTTACAATTGATTTTCGTTTGTATGTAGTCACAATTTGTCTGGTAATTTTCGACTGTAAGAAAGGATTGAATACCTGCGTCATGTTGAAGTGGTCGAATTGTTATCTTTCTAATTGCGTAACCATGGTTCAAGACACTTGTTAATTTTGAAAGTTAATAATGACAAGATCTTAGTAATACTATAGGTATCGGTAGAACCAATCATAGTGTGACGTGCCCTAGTTATAAATAACTCATATAAATTAATAAATTTAAAGGAGTGTGTCGGTTGTTCGCACCATTGTTAATATTGCAACTGTATTACATTATGTGGCCAATGACAAATACTGTTTGAAGTGATTCTTTCAAAGTAGCCCGTGTAATTCAAAATCTTTACCTAATTTTAACCCGATAACGGCGAAGAAAAAAAGAAGTCATGATTTTCAAGAGGAAGAAGGCTTCAACAACATACACATACATATTTTATTACAATTGCCGTATATTAAAATGTTGTGAGCATTTAGGTACAAATATATGCATAAAATAAAATAAATAAATATAAAAGCTGAAGTTGCTAAGTCCTTTTTTTAATAAGATTATCGTTGGGTCTTCCAGTCACCTTGATTTGACACAAACCATATTACCTCGTGGTATGACCCTCAGAAGCGGGTGAACTTGCAGGACACGGTATGTACAATTAGCGTCAAAAATATCAACGGCTAACAGACTACTCAAAATGATCTCAAACTATGAATATTGAACTTAAACCCAATTGGATAAAGTGCTTGTTAGAATGACATTAGTCATATACTTTCTTCAGTCTGAAACATTCTTTGAGTTATTGAATTAATATTTAATTTTCATAGCTTTTTAGACCATTTTGAACCGTCTGTTTATCCCGATATGATAATCAATGAAAGTACAACGTAAAACAGTGTTGCAATTAGCAAAAAATATTAATATTTTTTTAATTCCACTGGCTACATTGACGAATCACTTATAATAGTCGTATTTGTTTTATGAAGTACTCCAGAAGATAAAAATGTCACCCATTGTATGATTACTAACCAATTAGCTATATTCGTGTCGACATTATACATTGGGCAGATTATTACCAAATACGATATTGTTAAACACAGTTATAAATCACGGAAGAAGTATTCAAACACTTGAAACAGTAGAAATTCGAATAATTTCAGTAAATTTTACTTTACATCTATTTCCACATAGATTTATCGAGAAAATTTATTTTATAATACAAACTGATTTATCATATTATTCAATACCCAACTGAATAAGCTGACATTATTACCACCCTAAGAAACAATTGCGTAAGTAATGGTATCAATGTGCGGATTTTTATACAAAATACGCAGATCTAAACAAATTAAAGTACTACAAAAAAATTGAGTTTTTCGTAGAACTAAATATTTGTTTGATACTACGTATGTTGTAGGTATAGAAGAGTTTATAATACGTACATTTTTGCAACGCTCGTTCAAACGACATTTATTTAAAAAGGGACTAAGTACTTTTGTTTGGTAAATAACCCATTGCTTTCATACTACAATTATGGTGATAAAAATTAAACACAGATGGCAGCACCATCGAGAAAAAAATACCAACTCTCTGACCCAATAAAAAATACAAATAATAACATTATGTTATCGTATCAACGAGCATTAACCTTTATGGTACGCGGCACATAAGGCGATCTAAAAATGGCGGTCGTATGCTTAAGCGCAGCTCTTTGCACCGTATTTCGATTGAGATCCAAAAATCTGTCACTGCGTATTGAAGGTCATAGTTCACATTACGGGCCGCGATCCTTACTCAAGTACTTATCCTCCACACATTGACATCCAAAAAAGACAAAACACAACCGACTTCCCCCCATTCCCCCACTTTAACTTAAAAAAACTCGTGCACCTTGCGAAATACCGAGAGCACTCTTCATTTCTTGGCCTTTACCGTGACGTAGGCGGGCTCCGGCCCGCGCAGCAGCAGCGGCAGGCGGCGCGACTGCTGCGCGTACTGCGCGCTCTGCGCCACCTGCGCGGGCGCCGCGTACTGCGCCGGCTGCGCGTACTGCGCGGGCGAGGCGTACTGCGCGGGTTGCGCGTACTGCGCGTACTGCGCGGGCGCGGGGGCCGCGTCTCATGTCTGCAGGGCCGAGTTGATCTCGCGGTGGATCGTGCTCTGTAGAGTTACGGGTTCGTGATTACCGATCTTTATCAGCTCACTAATCAAGTGTTCGAATAGGGAAGTCAAACCTTTTTCACTATGCTTAACATTAAATAAAAAGATAAGCAAGTTAAATGAAAACCACTTCGTAGATTTAGACATAGCTACAGACAACTGACGTCATCTGTCACGATTGCCGGACGAGGCGACAAGGATAGAAAATCCTTCCAAAAACACAATATTCGTAATTCCATTTATTTACACATCATTATTTCTGTTAGATCTTAAAAATAACACAACTTTTTCAATATTTTTGTAGTAATCCAGTTCCCTATTTAACTTTGAGTTTTTACTTACCAGCTCATCAAGCTGCCTTGCAAGTTGGTCATTGAGCGCCTGTATGACCTGCCGCTGACCGTCTTGCGCAGCCAAGGCCAACTCCAACTGGCTCTGAGCGAGTTTAGCCTCTGCATCCTGTGAATTAAGGGTGAAAATCGTTTGATTGATTGGTGTCGGTTAAGTGTTATTATATTTCAGCGGAACGGACAACATAAAGGCGACGTCACGAGAAAGAAGAGCAAAACCAAATGAAGTCAAGCAGAAAGTTAAGAATACTCATTTTATTACAGGAGCACGTGTGAAATTAAACCTTAAAATGATGACGATAAGAGTCACAAACGCTGGCACGTCTTTGTACTGTTGACTTGAAGTTTACCATACAGGTTTTAGTATACATGGATAAGTTCTACTAGACACTAACTTTATAAGACCGATTTTGTATGCCTATCGGCGGGACATGTTTTGTACAATTAAAACTTAAAATATTGAAAAACACCTGTAATCACCTATGTTCACAAAATGAATAAATGAATTTGAATTTGAGTATTTTTCTGTAGAGTTCACATCATGATGGAACTAAAAATCTTGAAGAAGCCTTTTTCCGCAATGTTATTTAATGATCGAGAGATGCGTTTAAATTGCGTTTATGGTTGTCCACTAAGTCGCTATACCTCTGGAGTTTGAAGTTTAGTAAAACTAAAATATAAGTAAACAAAAAAGTATTTTTTGGCAAATAAGAACGTATAGAAAACATATTAAATAGCAAGACTTGATAAAGATTGAAGTAAAAGGTTAAAGACGAAAAAAATTCAACATTGAACAGAGAAAAGATTAACAAGGATTAAAAACAAATAAAAGAAAGAAAGAAAATAATTATCGAGTTTATTTGTTAGTATAACATACATTTTAATAAATATCTACAAGCTAGTTTACAAACATGCATTTAGTTACGTAGGGTAACTTTTTTTGTTTAAACTTATAAACATAATGATGGAAAGAATCTTATAATTATGTATGTATCATGTCAAAGTGACAAGGAAAGTTGACAAAGAGTGTTATTAAAAATATTGCAAAATTATTGCTTTTCAATAAATGCCTAATCACTTTGACGCAATACAAACTTTCACAAGTACCACGAAACAAGGAGTAGTAAACGAATGAAGCTCTACATTCAAGCAGATGATATTATGTGCCTAGTCCATAAAAACCCTTAAATACCAGAGGAGCCATTCCCGTTTTTTGAGAACGTTCAATATTCTGATCTTGAGTGCCAATCTGTCAAAGATACGTCTGATTCCCCTACGTTTTAAACAAGATTTTGACATTGATTGTCGCTGAAATGAGATTTAGTATAAACTTTGAGCATTTTTAATTACGGGATATTTCAATCGAGCGCTCCGCAGTCGAGTACGCGCGAAGATTATCAGATACAGCCGGTATACTGTTTATTTTACCTCCAACCCACTCAAGTGACCGCACTTTTCCAAAGCGATCGAATTTTGCAGCAGTGTTTAGAGGTCACCACTCCATTTGCTCACTACTCCGTGTCACGACTAACCAGTGAAGTCAGACGGCCGAGCCACTGTAATAACTATTGTATTTATAACCTACCTGTTCGCTCTTCTTCGACTTGGTGATCTGTGCCAGTTCCTCGTTCTTCTGCGCAAGTTCCGCCTCTAGTTGGGCGACGCGCTGACGGAGCTGTTCCACTTCATTGGCCTCTGCGCCTGGAATGAGATAAAACATGATGGTTTAATAATTAGACAAAGATAAAATTAGATGGACAAAGATTAAGATTAGATTATGTTTTGATTAAGTTGCACTTAGTTGCATAAAATAAATTCCATGTTGTACCTACAATAGTTGTATTGTATTGATTTTTACATCCATGAGAACATTAAACCCCTTGTTTGTGAACGAAAACAAGACAATGAAATTAGAAACTGAAGTTCTTAACATTAAAATTAACTGATTAGAAAACATAAGTAAAAGAAATAACATCATTTTACGAGGATTAACACGGATTTGTCGAAAAGTATCACAGAATTATTTCATAAATTGAATATGAACATCAAGATTTTTGACATCAACAAAATACCCAGAATTGGTAAACAAAGGACAGATAAAGTGAGACCTGTACAACCTAATTTCCTTTACAACCTACTTACAGCAAAAAAGTTGAGATACTCAAAAACAATAAGAAAATGCCAGAGAACACTTACGCTTTACGCGTACCTACATATCTTATATAAAATTCTCGTGTCACAATGTTCGTTCCCATACTCCTCCGAAACGGCTTGACCGATTCTCATGAAATTTTTTATGCATATTCAGTAAGCCTGAGAATCGGCTACTATCTATTTTTCTAACCTGTATAAGTATAAGAGGTGTTCACCCCAAATTTTTTTTTTGATAATTTTTATTTTTTTTATTTTTTTATTATGTGGCATCAAAAAATACATACAACCCTAAATTTGCACTTTTTTATCACCAACCCTTGCTTTTTAATAGTCATAGCAGAACTTTTAATGACTTTTTGAAATATCATAAGGAGAGGGAAGAGGGAGGGGAGTCGGAGTGGGGATCGTGAGAAGGGAAGGGGGAGAATATGAGAGGGGAGGGGGGAGATTGTGTGAGGGGGAGGGGGAGATTGTGAGAGGGGAGGGAGGGGCATGGGATGGAGGGGAAAGTGAGAGGTGAGGGGTGGGGCATGGGAGGTGTGGGGGAGAGGGAGAGAGGGGAGGGGAGGGGGAGAGGAGTTGATAAAAATGCTATGCAATAGCTTTACCGCGGCAGTCTCCGAGTGCCACACGTAATTTCCTAATTTTTTTTAACCATTCAATCACAATGTGCCACAGCGAAGCGTGGCAGGGTACAGCTAGTTAACCTATAAATTGTCGACCTCTGGTGACGGACAGTCGGAAGCCATAGCACGCTGTTGCTGAGACAGAAATGGCTAGAGGGATTCATTGTCATTATTATATTAGACCAATCATGATGACACAAGGTCTACATCTACCTTTACCAGCGTAGTGCCTGGCGCGCGCCACCTCCTCGCGGTACTGGTGCAGCTGTCGCTTCCACTCGTCCACGTTAGCGGTACTCTCCTGGAGGGCGGCCGTCAGTCGCAGGTTGTTGCTCTTCAGGGTCGCGAGCTCGACTTCCCATTTCTTGGCGTTTGCTGAGCTATGGGCGAAAGAAAGATGATGTTAATTCTTAATCTTAATTTACAAGGCTTTTCAAAAATGTCTTTAAATTCGTTGTGACTTGAATACGGTTCTTCTTCTTCTAAGTCGGTGGGTTTTGTGGCACTTCCCTATCTCAGTTTGTGGTTCTGCGTGTGCACTTAGGAAGAGAGGACTTCGTTGAAGATTTCATTATTCAGATCTGTTTATTATGAGAATGGTGATTGATCGCTAGAACGTTAGGTTGCCTAATATTACGGGCTATGTTATTAAGATTTTTGGACATCGGGGGAGTTCTTTCAGAGAGTTTACCCCTTACATACAAACTTTACGTTTTCATGATATTGAGATAGACATGGCGTGTATGTAAGCTAATAAGAATACGTGCAACAAAGCCTCCAGCATAAATATATTGTTCTATGTGATTCTAATACTACTAATACGAAAGCAGTTTAGTAAACTCCCAGTATAGTAAACAACACAATGATGGATCGGTAGAAGGGTTTTGAATATGATCGAGTATCATCAAAAGTTCATTGTTGGCATTACCTCAACTGAACACAGATGGCAGATTTTTTTCTACTTACTTTACACTCAACGTTATATTTTGGACTATTCATTGAGTGTTATTGAGTTTTTCCATTTGGAATTTCTCAGCAGCAGCCCGGAGCCTGGATTTCTACCCGATTGATGGCAATAGGCCCTCTACATTATATGGGACTCAAACATTTTTTTATATTTTTTTTTTTAATGTAATGTCAATCTATCTGGCGATATTCAGCATTGGGTTCGTATTTGTAGTCTTAGGCTTGTGCAAAGTTCATTAACAGTATCGCTTCATCATTATCCGATCTACTACTTCACAGTACTAGATCTTGTGGGTTTTTGCGTTTGAGTCTTCGTGGCATTTTCACTTCATTCATTAGATCCTTTGCAAGTGCAGTAGGATGGTGTGTGATTCTCGTTTTGCATTTAGTCATCCTTTCCTTTATCTCCTCCTTGAATGTTTTTATGTTAAGATCATGGTGTAGTCTATCATTTGATATGTACCAAGGTGCATTTCAAATAATATGTTTGAGTAAACATAACTGGCGATACACCTCTGCCTAACCCTTCTGAGACTACATAACAGGCGTGATGGTACGTTTATGTTTCTGTGTAAGCTCTCATTAAACTCCTTTCAGTAGTTTTTGCGTGTTATTGTAAAAATCATTGGAAAGAAAAAGGGAACTTACAGGAGGATGACAAGATGCGTTCCTTCGATAGCAGCCTCCTTAGCGCGCCGGTTCAGGCGTTATTTCCTCCAAGATTCACGAGAGGGGAGAGTTTGATATTTTCACCTTTAGAGTTTTTAGCGGGAGCGCGGGCGCACGGGATACGTGTCACCAGTAACCGAGCGGATTTGCGAGTGAGAGAGGAAGGGAATCGAATTTTTAATGGAAAATCGTTCTCGAATGAGTTATTAAGTGAAGTGTAAATAATGTTACAAGTATGTGTTTATGGTTTTATAATGAGGTGTAGATAGAACAAATATAGATAAAATAATGCGAATGGCGCAGACAATCATCCATACAAACTTTCGCATTTATAATATTAGTAGGATTCTTGTACAGTGCACACAAGTAATATCTTTGTAGGGATTTATGGCTGACGTTTACCAGGAGAATCTGTAATTCAATAGTGGGTAGAAACATACGGCTTTAGTACAAAAAAAAAATACGTGTTGTCCAATTCTTTTCCGCGTGTAGGGTCGTTAATCTTTGTTGTGGACGCTCAAATGTTATTCTCGTTAGTGGGAGTTCCTGAAGATATATTGCGTGTTAGACAAAATCTTTTATGATCGAATCGCGCAGTTTATACATTTGGTACAGTTTGCCAAATGTATAAACTGCGCCCTTAAGTTTGTTAGTTTTAGTATATTTCGGCAACGTTGCAGTCTGGTAAGAGAGACTGTTAAGGCTGATGCATTAACATAAATAGATTTGCCATGCGTTTTTACCGGCGGGTCGCGGTGTAATGTTTAATTTTAATACCTCATAAGTGAAGAAAAAACGGGCTATCAAAAGCATAAAGAATTTTTCAAACCGGACTGGTAAAACTTTTGATAAACTTTTTCAATAGATGGCACTGCCTTAACGTTTGCATGTTGGTGAAACATACGATCTACCGTCGCCCATTTTCTCTCTAGATCAATCAATCAATCAAAATCAAAAGGTTTCCGAACTGAAGATTGAGCTCAGAAACAGAGGCCCAAAAGTCACTATAGTTCGTTCGCGTTAAGAATGCAGTAAGAATGCAGTGCAACTGCAAGATAAAGGTGTATTCCACAGTGGTGTTAAATTCAAACAAATTATATTTTAACGCAGATTAAGTTTAATGAATTTATAAAAATGAATTTGAAAAGATTTGATTGGTTAGGGGCGGGGATAGGCCGACGTATAATGATGACTTTACTGCATTCTTAACGCGAACGGACTATAGTGTCTTTATCACTTAGGTATTGCCCTCCTGTTTTATTTGCACACATGGGTACTGCACAACACTATGGCATTTTAGAAAACAATAAGTATTCCTTTTGTAACGTTTTAAAGAACAAATAATACAAAAAAAAATACGAAAAATACAAATCGTGTTACATGCATTTTGACAGGTGGTTAGACCTCACGCCACAGTGCTGCCATCTCACGTAGAACATTATAGAAAACCCTCATTGGCACATTAGTAAGTCGTAGGAGTAGGTACTTGTTGATGCGGTTATCGGAAATTACACTTTATTAAATTTGGACAAAATCATCAATCATTGCCTCAAAATCTACCCAATTCCACACTTTGATCTAATATAAAATCTGCCATTAAATACAGGTCGCATACACACACAGACTTTATTTATGGACAAAGTCCGCATCAAATATCTACTCCTATCTTTCACCTTAAGTAATCAAGCATAATCCGTTGAATGGATTTGAATAAATAATAAATCTTGGGTACCTAAATTACCTAATACGCAGGCAAAGCAGCAGCTAACTGTTTATAAAAAAGGATGTGGAGTAAGCTTATAGTAATTACATTAAGAGCACTACATACTAAGCATGTAAGTACATAGAAAAGCTAAAACATCTCAAAAATATTTCGAATTAGTATTCAAGTAAAAGAATTCAACAACCATAAAATACGTAACCGTTACAATTTCAACATAGCTGCGTGTTAATTGTTTCCAATTAATTAACAAAACAAAACTGACATGAATTCCTTATTAATCTAGTTTGTTTAAAAATAAAATATTCATGACTTGTATTGAGTTCTATGTCAGCCGGAATACTAATTAACTGATATCGGACAGGAATCGGATAATTTTGGATTGAATTCATTACTAAAGGAGAGTTATCAGCGAATAAACGATTGTATTGTTCGGTAGAGAATATATAGGGTGACTGGTAATTAGTAACCGATACTTAAACACGTGATTTTATATGCATGATTTCAATAAACTTTTTTTTTATACACAATAACTTATAACACAATAAAATAACAAAAAACGCTGTTTGAAATTCCCGCGCGCGCGCTGTGTTGATCATCTGATAGTCTGACCTCGGGAAAGGCCAAATCTACTAGTAGTAGCGTCCCATACTCCCCCGTCGCCCTCATCGTTCCCGTTGTGCAGTACTGACGTTATTTATTTTGAGTTTAATTAATTGAAAGTTAATGAGTATAAAAAAAGTTTCTTTGGGAAAGTTATTTGTATTCATGGGTACAATCACGTGTTTAAGTATCGGTCACTAATTACCCGTCACCCTATACAATATGTATCAGGGATAAACTTTCATCTATCGATTACCGAATAATTACTAACATCTTACAATATGAGAGGGACCATTGTAAGATTTGGCCTACCACATTTTACAAAATCTTAATGTCCCGTGTCCTAACACGTAACCTTTGCTACTTACCAGTAAAAACACTAAGAATTGGTGAAAGACGGGCATTTTGGGGTTTCACTTCAATACCTACTTATAAATTATATTGTGCAAAAATGAACTTAACAATTTTTCTGATGATGAAATCATAATACATGTTACTATCTTGACACGCAACACCGACGCATAATCTCAAAATGTTAACCACCAATTAATTAATAATATATTAGGCATAAACAATGATGAAGTATGGATAATTATTCAGCAATCCGATCAGACAGAACGGATTGCTCGGGCGGATATTCAATGAAGAGATTAGTTCAAAACGCAGTGTCATGTAACTTTCGATGGAGTATTACACAATATTGCCACACGTGGTTGGAGAAAAAAATCCGAATATTATGGTATAACGTTATGAATATAACATAATAGGTACAAAGACTGTTGGACCAACAGAATGAAATGACATTTTAATTTTCTAAATACTAAAATCACATTTCATGTATGGGGACCCTATTACCACAATCAGAATTGATTTATGTATGCACACAGGTGTAGGTGCTGTTGGTAAAGCAGGTGGACCACGAGAAAAAATGATTACCTTTGGTACACCCAGGTAAACTTAGGTGAACCCCGGTAAAAAAAATGTCCTGTGGCCCACCAGGTGGATTAACGTATGTGGATCATGGGCAACTCCAAGTGAATAGCCATGGCCTTGGTATTTCCAAAATGACTGATGCCTGAGAAGAAATGCCGACAGAAACACCTCGGTAAAAATCCAGACATTGTATCAACATATTATTATGTGAGTCTAAAGATGCAGGAAAATAGCCTGGAAAATCCTTCTGAATAATGAACCAATTTAGGTTTGAGTTGATTTGTCCCGACAGACGGCATTTAAAATAGTATTTCGTTGCATTCGAATAGGCTGTAAGCTGATTCCAACGATTGGGAAGACGCTAGGCAGATTATAATGATAGTAGGTACTAGATGTAGACAATACAATCAAATCTCTCTTGTGCTTGAATGACATATTATGTATTTCAAGACAACAGTAGGCAGGCACAATCCAAGCTTCTGATAAAGTGCAAACGAATGGTCTAGAATGACTCGGTTGTAAAATTTTTACTTTAAAAACATATCCAATTGCAAAATATACAAAAATTAAAAGACTAAAAACAAACATTACTTCTCTTGCTCCTTAGTTTTTTGTTGCAGTACATTTTGGCACTTAACCAAAGTTACATTACAAAGTTCCAGAGGCTTTATTTGCTTGAGAGTTTGCGACAAACTTGATCCAAGTATGCACTTCTAGATTAAACCGAAGTTTACACAATATAAAATACTTCGTTGAACGACACAACACTACGAAATGGGTCACTAACCTTTACGAAATATAGCATATTTTCTTGTACAAAAATAATGGTGTCAATATAATTTTAAAAGTGATATACATACATAGGTATATGAGTGCGCGCGTGTTTGTGTGTGTGTGTGCGTGTGTGAAGTGCGTATGTGTGTGTGTGTGTGCGTGTGTGTGTGTGTGCGCGCGTGTTTGTGTGTGTGTGCGCGTGAGTGTGTGTGTGATGAGCGTGTGTGTGTGTATTCGTGTGTGTATGTGTGTGTGGTTGTGTGTGTGTACGCGTGCGAGTGTGGTGTGTGTGTTTATGGTTAGGAAGTTAACTATTCAGATGATGGCAAATACGGAGACAGAATGTGCTGTGTCGAGTCCAAACAAATAGAGATAGGAGGATGATGCTGTTTGTTTAATAATTATCCCACTAATACACTGACAACGAACAACTGTCAACGATCCATTGCTTCATACTGTAAAATCCCTAACTAATATTACTGACAAACCCGTCAATGTACCTACATCATACAGTGACTCTGTATATCACACGCAGCGTCAATCGTGCACCACTTTCGATCATAAGGCACACTTAGTTGCGCAATAGTGCGGCGACGCGGTATCGATTATGCATGTCCATCTCGGCTAAACGTCTTTACGGTTACATCACTAATCATTACGCGGTAAAAATGCATAACATGTTATGTTTCATTCGTTCTGCGGCTTCTGCGTGTCATTTAATAAATGTAGTTAGCAGTTCTATTAGCTCACTGTACCAACTCTTTGTTGCTTGAAAAACATAAGTCCGGATATCAATTTATTAGCCAGAAAGGCGTAAACGGAAGGACATCTTCATTTTAACAATTTGTTAAATCAGAGAGATTCAAGTTCATCTATACTGATTTTAGAAATTTGGAAAAGATTTGGAAAAAAACTTCCACCGTTAGGAACCTACACTATCCCCGGATGACATAGGCTACTTTGTTTTCATGTATACCAAGGGGAACGGGAATTACGTGAGTGAAACCGCGTGACATTCGCTAGTATTAAGAATATAAAACACCTTTCTCAGGAATTGAACTACTTATCACATGCAAAAAATCATTTTTAAAATCCGACCGGTATCGGTAGTCTCGGGTAGGTACCAATCCGATTTTTTTAATAATTAGCAGAATAAGCGCGGTCAAAAAAAAGAAACTACTTTCAAGTGTAGAGTTAATTCAATTGTATTTCACGAAAACAAATAGGTACTTCACTCATGTGAAACACTTTTACTTGAAATATCTTCCTAAAATACGTAGTGTTTCAGAGCAAATCTAACACAATCAATAGTACGATTAGACAACAAATTCCACTATTGCTCGCCACGCTTCCTGCAAGTGAACAATATTACATCATGTACTCCACAGACTGCACTCAATGTACATAACTGTATTATAATATAATTGAGCCCAGCTATTTATTTATTGCTTAACGTGCAAGCGTATATAGCGTGGATATTTGTCACTGTAGGAAGGAGACAAAAGGATAACTTTGATTTGTTCTCCAAATTCATGCGACGAGCTTATCCAACATTGGGTGTCCCCGTCGCAATATTGGACGAGTGTCTACAAGCACGCACATAAATAAGCCTTGGCAAGGCCTAACATTGACAAGAAAAGACAACAAATACATATTTACGAATTCTACAACTATAAAACTCTAATTATAACTGTAGCTTAGTGCTTAATACCTTAAAATATCTTTAAATCGAACAAAGGAAGGACAGTGTCTTACCACAAGCTAACTTCTTGCTTAAAAAGACACTTCTACTAATTCGAGTGTAAATTCAAATATGAGTTGTCGTTATTTAAACAAACTTCTTTGTTTTATTTACCACTACGAATTCGAGTGTAAATTTATATATGAGTTGTCTTTATTTAAACAAACTTCTTTGTTTTATTTACCACTTGTCTGGAAAATTCCTGAAACTTCTGTCACCCCTGTACAGTGGCCCACCGATCTACTAGATCTAATTTTCCGCCCATATTATTAACAAGCGTGAAGATCATACGATTTCCCGGCGCATCGGGCTGCATCGGTACGAATCGTGTGAGTTATGTAAAAACGTTGTGATCGATTAGAATGTGGAACAAGTGAGAGTAAAAAACTGTAAACATATTATTACGGTGATCAAGACTGAATGTAGTACAGAATTTTCAATTGAACGTGAGCTTTATTATTTTGTTGTAAAGTAGAAAAACTATTAAATAAATTTGACAAATTGGGGTAGCGTGATGTCATGCAGAGCTATATTGGCTATGTTTTGATCACTTACTGGCTTCCAGTTACACACTAGACTTTGATGACAACTGAGAATTTACAAAAAAATATTAAGTATAGCACTTTAAGTGAACTTCAAGTTACGGTGACTATCAGACGGGGTCCGGTGCGCTTCTTCACATCTCACCATTGATGATGATAACCAATACGAAACTAGCTGCTTGTCAGTTTATTGTTGATCATTGCTCAGTGATCAACAATACAAACTGTTAATGAAGGCACGTAATAGCCCTGCAGGCATCTGTATCTACAGAATTTGTCGCATTCGGAAAGCTTAGTGCCAGCAGTAGGTCACCTACATTATTATCTACTAGCAGTGAACGCCACTTCGCCAGCGTTGAATTTCTAAGGTATTATTTTATTTTCACTGATCCCTAATATTTTCCAAAATAGGTAAAAGTAGACATAGAAACTTCTTATCTGTCTGGCCCTGAAAGTCGCGTCGAAAACGATCCAGCCGTTTTGGTGATTTTCCCAAATAAACAAAACATACCCATAAAAGCATGTTTATTTTCGTCGTTCGATTTCCACCAAAGACGAATGTTGGTGTCATGAGCACGATCATCTGTTCTGGACTTAAAGTAAATAAGTATAAGTCTGAAATCGCCAATCCGCCTTAAGGAAACGTGGTAATCAATGCGCGTATCTTCTCTGTGTGAGAAGAGGCCGTTGCCCTGCAGTGGCACAGTAACAGGCTGGTATTATTTTATTTATTCATTATTAGCAAAGGGATTTAAAATACTATAGAGCGGGCATGTCATAGAAAAACTTTGATCCCATGTCTCAGTAACGCCCTCTAGAATAATATATGAATATTGGAGCGGCTGCGGAGCGTACTACAAAAAACTCATAGACTTGTATCCAGCAGGACACACTTTTTCGGAAGAAAATTTTTTCCGTGATGTCCGGTCTATAGGTATAGAATGTCTTCGATTATTAGTAATCACAGCACAAGCTCTGATTATGATGTTGTGTGAAAGTTGTGGAATCTTTTTTTATTTATCTATCTACCCCAGAGTAAATAGTACGAACGGAATCAGCAGTTTTTCCGGCAAGGATAAAAGTGGCCACACAGCAGACTCGCCGGATTACAAGAGGCGGGCTAAGTGATGGTAAATTAATCATTTGTCCTGAACCATTGGAAGCAGGCCAAGTTTTAATGTCAAGCTACACGGAACCTACATTTGGTGGACTTGGTGCTTTCTTTAATTCGAATATTGCGGGCTTGGAAAAAGGATAACCTACTTAATTTTAGTGGTTGTCTGAATATTTAATGAAGTTTGATTTAGGAGGAGATTGAAATTTGTACGTATGGAGGTAAAAGGATTCTCCGTGAATTATGTAATAAGCTCAAAATACCTCCCTATTTGAGCATAATATATAATTCACTGAGAAGTATCCTTTTCAGTCCAGAATAATTTCATTAAATCTGGGGAAGAAATTATAGAAAATTAAAAAGAGTGATTTCATTAGTCTAGTTACTTGTATGAAAGTTGCAAATTGGATTCATTTTGAACAAACCTGCATACCTACAAGCTACATTTTGTATTACGTAGCTTGAACTTGTACACACGGCTTCATATCAAGCTAATATAAATATGGATATTTATAGCTTGACATAAAGCAGTGTGTACAAAAAAAAATCTATAAGAAATATAACATTTATAGAATTTTCGTACAGTGACAGTTTACTCTGGAAATGCATAGCTTGATGTGTAGCCGTGTGTACATTATTATAGTCAAGTGCGAAAACGTTGGTTACACATTTAATTAAGCACGTCTTAAAAAAAATTAAACAAAATGTTCTAAACATCTTCACTTGCATGCAAGTAAAACCTACATGCAATTTGCACTCTCGAAAATCTGTTTTCAAAGCAAGCAACTTGCACGCAAATGTTATTTCATATACTTGCATGCGAAACTTGACTAATGGAATAGCGGCTTAAGAGGACAGACAGATGATAAATAGGTACCTAACAAGTTGATATATTCGATAACATAACATAAAGTCGACATAAATAGAAGATTTACTGGGTGGAGATAAGCAAAATAACCGCTGAGAAAGAAAGAAAAACAAACCAAAGAAAAGAAAAAAAAATACTACAAACCGGAACATGGAAAAGCTTCGGTCCAATTATTCGACTATAAATTGTATCAAGTTAGTGGAGTATGTTTACATTACAAATCGGACCGACGTGTAGGAACAGATAGCAAAAATAATTACCTAGCTTAAATGTGTAGAACGTAGTGTAGAATAATGTACGCAATATTAAACTAGGAAGTGGGCAGGCCAATGAGGTGGAAACATACCGATACGTGTAAGTTGGGACATGCGCGCGTAAGGCAAATAATTTTATTGTGATGTTCAATGACATTATAAGTAAAAAGGTGTAGATAAGTTACCTAAACAACATTCGATCTTCAAAAACAGCTTCACTAACGCACGCACGCGTCCGTAGACGGAGCGACGCGACGTTAGCCACATTTTAACGTGTCACTTGCTGAGCGCTTATAACCTATCTACACCTTTTTACTTACAATATCATTAATGATATTGGCTTAATACTTGACCTTGTTTTAGCTAGACAGCCTGCCAAGTCATGGGTCTCCGACTTTACGAATGCATAGGTGTTGCTTCTTTCTACAATTGTTCCATGCTTCGTGAGGTAACTTTCATGCTTCAGATATTTCTCTACGGCATCGGCATGCCAAGCGCAGTCAGAGACCATACTTGAATGTTAGAAGTACAGCAGTATCGAGATGTCAGTTTTTAAGCTGCCCGTAAGCCTCTACGGGCAGCTAAGTTAGTCACTTACCACACAAAAAACAAAGAAAGATTACTGGTGGTTTTTTGCCAACGAAACCCTAATACAAACCTTATGCTGTTCGCTCGTCTGTCTGTCGGTTAGCGGGCAGCATCTTCTGAACTATCTATTAAGCTTCATACAAAAGATGCAAAGTTGTCGGTGTTTTTTGCTCGATACTGTTGTACTTCTGATATTCAAGTATGGCACTCTTTGTGAGTCACTTCTTATTAAGAACTAGCTTCTGCCCGCGACTTCGTCCGCGGAAAATTTCTTATTTTAACATAAGTTTACCTACACTCGATTGATATTACTGTACTTAATTTTATTAGTAAAATATTTTTTGGAATCAGATCAGTAACTTCAAAGATTACCGAATGTTATGGCATTTTGCCTAGCGAGCCGCTGCGAGCGCTCAGTGCTAGTCTCCCTATCCCTTGTTTCAGAGACATGCTGCCTTAAATGAGATAGACGCTGCGCAGGCGCACGTTCAGCGCTAGATTCCCGAGCACGGGCCTGCGATGTTATGACATTTTGCCTACCAAGCCGCTGCGAGCGCTCAGCGCTAGTCTCCCTATCCCTTGTCTCAGAGACATGCTGCCTTAACTCAGATAGACGGTGCGCACGTTCAGCGCTAGTTTCTCGAGCACGGGCCCGCGACATCCTCACATTTTGGCCAGCGAGGCGCTGTGAGCGCTCCGAGCTAGATTCTCTAGCGCGTGCTTGCGAAATATATTCTCTATTTCTCGAAAGGCGCTGCTCATTTTCAGGGGCAGATTCTGCCGTACGGCGTAGGTACTCGAGCGGCTCTTGTCTGTGATGTCTGCCGGGACAGTTTGAGATTTTCTTTTATGCTCTCAACAAACTACGCACAGACTTGAAAACAATTATGAACAAAGGGAGAGCGACTCGAACACCGTCTGCCTTTACAAAACAAAACAATCGTAATATCGAATAACTCGTATCGATTATTACGATAGAACGAAGTACGAAACTACGAAGACGAACATACGAAACAAACGTACAACGAAATTACGATATTTTCGATTATGAGGTATCTAATATCTATCAACAAGTGTCAACAACAACAACCATACGAACGAAACAACCAAAACCAATAAGCAACTGACATGTAATATTTTGAACTCCAACTAACAACAACGTAGGCATAATAATTCGAGATGGTCATCAATCCACGGAAAGTCTTAACACCGCGATTCAGAAAAATGACGTAATTGCAGAACGCCATCTATGGGCAAATAGGTAAAACGTCTGCACAATGAAAGTTATGCTGCATTTTGCGTTTTAGTAATTTTATATTATCTCCGAAACTGTATGACCAATTGATATAATGTAAATGGCAAATCTTATCTATATGATGTTCTTGTGATACTGAAATTATTTATTGTCATATGAATTAATATTTTGTTGCTCAAATAATCAACCAAACGTAAGTATGCCGAAAAAAAAATTTTTTAATGCAATAAAAGAAGTATAAAAGATAAAATATAAAAGATATGGATATGGCATCGCGGACTTTTTTGTAGAAATTATTAAGACGAACCAGGTAGCCATACATTGTTTTTAATTTTAAGCAACTGTTTAGGCAGCGCACGCAAATAATTCTGTTTTATGTGGTATTTTTTTCCGACTTGCTAGACAAAAGTTGTGATAACTCGGTTAATTTACATGTTATAGAAACAATTTATAGCCTATAGCACTCAGGAATAATGTAGCTTTCTGCCACTTAAAAAAAATTTAGAATTGGATTATGAGTTCCAGAGATTACCCCCTACATACAAATTTACAAACATACAAACTTACAAATTTTACCTCTTTATAATATTAGTATAGATTATTATATTATTATTAATTATTAATTTATTAATTAATTAATAATTAATATAGATAGTATAGATAGAAGCGCAGCGTTACTCCGCACAATTTCGCCAAATAATGTTCTATAAATAGCCGCGCCCGTGCCAACCGCCCCGTCGTATATTTTCACACACGTTGCCTATAATCGTATACGCACTGAAATCGCTCGGTCAACGTTTCCGGCACACTAATAAAATGAAGTTATTATCATCAATCTAGTGCCTCTTTACGGAATTAGTCGACGATGAAATATTATCTTGTGCACTTCCGTCGTCGGAAAGAGAATTAAGTAATTAGCGGTTTATGTATGGAACACAACAGGATTATTTATTGAACACTTTACTTACCTAATTAATTATATTTATACTAAAGTTCTACCTAGGACCACACAAGCCTAAAACCTAGCCTAGTCTCTATATTTAAGCACACAAATGTAAAGAGGCGGACTTGATGCCACAGGCGTTTTTGGTAATACTTATTATTTATTCATTGCGAAAATGTGAAGAAGGTTATTGTTTTAGCTTTGAACTTTTTTTTTCATTTTAGAGATGAACGTGTTTTTTGATGGATAAAATTACACTACCTACTTCAAAGAATCTATGGAATTAAGCCCGTTTGATTGGTTTTCAACCACGACCACAGCGGCCGCGCTTTGATTACATATTAGTAATACCAACGTACGGTTTAAATCGATTTGAACTAATATAAAGCGGGTATCAGAATACAGATTTTGGTTTAAAACGGTTACGATCCCTTGCAGGCTAAAGCAGTTCTGGTTAGAAGTAATAGAATAGGTAGAGATCAGCCGGGCACATATCCAGACTCCGTACCGTTACTATGATAATCCAGCTGAATAAACTTATAACTTCTTGCTCCACCCGAGAGTCCTACCCAGTGCTGTAGATGTGTTTGCAACACTAGACCAACGACGCATTCCCTAGAACCTTGCCACGTAACCTGATAAATAAGGGGGTTTTAACAGAATCGTCCGGTTGCTAAGATAATTATCTTTGTTTATGAAATATAGACTAATACAGATGTGACACACATTACTGTGTAAAAGTTTGGACGCTCTTGTTCGAAGGAGGAAAAACGCTCGAATATCGTTAATACCACTGAATAATAACGCCATTTTGTTTGAAACCCCACTTGTATGTCGTATGCATTGAATTAGAAAAGCTATGGAAACAGCATTGCACTCAAAAAGTGGCACCACGAATAGTACGTCTAAGTAGGCGGGGCTTTAAAAGTACGTCTTTTTTGAGAACTAGTCTACTGCGCACTCAGTGACGGAAGGTCGCATTGATCAAAGCGTTTGACGTGTCATTATTTGGTTAAAACATTGGTGGAATTATAAAAAAATGACTTCGTGTGTAGTAAAGTGGTGCAGAAAATGCAAAGAAAGGCGGAAAAGTGATACTGGAATAACATTTCATTGGTGAGTACCTAAATATAAATATTTTTATTTACTTACTGTTTTACCAATTTGAATGACATTGACACTTGAACCAAAAAATAGGTTTATTTATTCAGCATAAAAATAGGTAATTCTAAACTGTGTCTGGATTTCCGCATATTGGCGAGTTATTAAGCGGTTAGAATATACATTTAAAGTTAGTTGTATAAGTATACAAATAAATTCAAATGTGAATAAAACTCAAACTAGTAATTCTTTGTGGCCGGCGTTATGCAATAAGTGCTCGTAACCAGCCCAATGAATTATTCTTTTAGGATTTTGTTTTTGTAAATAAGTAGTTTTTTTTTGATAAACATTAGTTTGTAGTATTTTGAATACACGAACACACATTTATTACCGATTAATTATCGTTGTAATATTTTCAGTTTTCCTAAAAATGAACTAAGGCGAATGTTGTGGACAAAGGCTGTTCGTTTAGAAAGAAGACAGGAAGATTGGGCACCAAATAAATTTAGTAGGGTGTGCTCCATACATTTTGATGCTCAAGACATGTATCTGTCGAGTAAGGGCAATCGCATGTTGAAGAAATCTGCAGTACCTATTTGCACGGTAAATAATTTTCATATCAAAAGATTAATAAAAAATAAATAAATTAAATTAAATAATAATAATTTTAATTACATTAATATAAAATTTTAAATATTTATAATAGCCCTCCTCCCGTACGCAAAATACGCGCTTGGTCGTGGAGTTGCGGACCCGGTGTTGCCCGTTAAACCTAACCTAACCTAATAGCCCTCCTCGTAATTCTCCTAATTTTTATATTGTTATGCCCGACAGGGCCCACAATGATGCATATAATTATTATATCCTTATGTACCTACCACCTAAGTTCACATTGTGGAATGCAATAAATATATTGATTAAAAAAAACAATAGTATAGAAGTATCAATATAATTTGTATGTATGTATTGTATATAGGTAATTTACATTTATATTCTGTCGGAATTCATTCAAAAAAGTCATTGTTAATTATAAACAAATAATTTAATTTAGCTAAGTATCTACTGCATAACACCATCCACGCTCGGCTCGCTGTCATCTTGACTCCGCCCAGTGACCTTGATGCACCCAATCGCGCACTGGCTTCGTCTATTATAGTGTGTCAGTTGTTTGCGTAAATGGAACCAAAATTGAAGCGTTATTTGTATGAGAATTACGTTTCCATAGCTTTTCTAATTCAATGGTCGTATGTCAGGGCTTGACTGGATTTACAATTGATGGCAGGTGCATGAGTTCCTTTTAAATGATTAAGAGGGGATTATGAGGCAAAAGCACCACGTTTTTTGTCTCCGTGGGAAAAGCAAATCACTTCACGCGGGACCTTCTGCTCGGTCGGTAAATGGTCGCGATATATTACGAGTGATAAATGATATTTATTTCTCTTAATATGTTCATATCAAACACTTTAACTCGAAATTCTTAACTAGGAGGTGAGGTCGGTGTTTCACTATCTGACTACTCTGAGGAGAAACACCGAATGAGATTCAGAGGTAACAATCTCTTTAAGGGAAGGTTCATATCTGACGGAAAATGCGCCGAGTGTTTGCGACAATGTACGCCCGACGCACTAACGTATCATCGGTTGAGTGTGAACGGTCAAGTGTTTTTCTATAGATTTGTCTGTTCTGGCGTTACGCGACCGATAATACGCGACGCATGTTCCATCAGAAATGAACCTTCCCTTAAAGTCCAGACATATTTTTTTTTAATAAATAAATTTCACAATTTTCACACAAAACCATCAAGTCCCAAGGTAAGCAGAGCTTGTGTTATGGGTACCAAACAGCTGATAAAAAAAGAACCACACACACTAGGGGCCCAGATATAAACAAGGGAGCATTGAAACTGATCAAAAACTTTCAAAGTCAAAGTCAAATTATTTATTTCAATTTGAAAAGAGACCCGATATTAAGTTATGGCAAGTCAAATGAACCGCAAATAATATCCATGAAACTAGTTGCATTCCAATTTCGAATTTTCCAATCATACGCTTGCAATGTGTCATTTGATTGGCTCGCAACGCAGAGGTGGTACCCTCGACATACATGTTTTGTACCGCTGCTTCATTCAGCACCGAAACGAATATTCGTGAGCCGCATATTGATTCCCGGAATGAATGGATGCGGTTTGTGTGTTTATTGGCGATGAAAACATCGGGAAACCTACATTCATACAGAGAATGAAATATGAATAAACGAATTGGGTTTTCATTGCGGTTTCCAACGGTTTTTTCGTGAAATTAATTGTGTGGCGAGAATAAATGATGTAATACTTAATCATCCCCTTTCCCAACTATGTTGGAGGCGGTTTCAAGTACCTATAACCTTTTAGATGGGGAGACTACGTATCTGATCACCACAGCATTGTTATTGGGTAACTCGCTTCTTACAAAAATCGTGTAAATAAATAAAATAAAAAATCTTTACTTTCAGGCATCGACGGCCCAGAGCGTGTTAGTATTCAGTACAAAAATAACTTAACAACTATGTTAGTAGTGACATCTAGACGCACACAAGAACACAAATACACAAAAAATAAACAGCTCGCGGAAGATTCATCAAGACCCATGTCTGACATGCAGCTTGATAAACCTATCCATCGTAGGCCCTTCCAATCTTTCTGAAAACACCTTCAGAACGCTATTGCTGCTTCCCCTCACTCTGCGTATCACTGATGCCACTTTTTTGCGCATGATTGCAAAATAATCGTCAGTGTGCGCATCCGCAAACATCCCCGACGCACTACAGTAAGGTGGAAGCCCCAACAGCGCCCTGAAGGCGTTGTTATATTGAATGGAAAAACGTTTTTGACATAGCCTAGTTGGTCAGAAGCGCTTTTGCTGAGAATGAGGTGCTGTATTAAATTCTCGGAACGAGCTAAGAGTTATTTGTGTTGTAAATTGCTCGACTTATTGATACCTACAGTAGGTACGTTGTCGCCATCCCAGAGAGGAAGCCAAAACCTCTCATTATAGCTGTAATGACTACCGAAAGATGAGTAAAGGCAGCTGTTAACGGTACGTAACCGATAGACTACACAATATATCATTAGCTTCGATCGAGTGACGTAGATTTAGTGTTCCTACGCTGGCGGATCATCAATGTGTAACAGGAGAAAGACAAATTAGCACGACTAAGTCCACTACTTATGGACCAAGCTGTTGGCCAGGACGAGCTATTGACACTCGAGGATTTATAGCTATTTACCGAGTTGTAGGTCGTAAGTTTGAACGGAAAAAAGCTCGTCACGTTGTGTAAATTATTTCATTACTTAACACTGATTTCAAAACGGTCAAGGGAAACATCTAAGCCAGCATGTCCTAAAACCAAAAAGTCACGACAAAGACAATCTTTTTTACTAATATTATAAACGCGAAAGTTTTTATGTATGGAATTATGGAATTATGAATGTTTATTACTCTTTTACGAAAATGGACATGGCTTATACACCCGAATAACAAATAAGCTAAAGATATTGTGTAAAAAGGTTGAAAATAAAACGATAAGTTTCAAGTAGGTAGGTACTTAAGTAGGAAAAAGTTCAACCTGCCTGCCAACTGTGAGCGATTCTGGCGTGGGTTGCAAAAACCGTTAGAGTTACACGTATTTCATGTACAATGGAAATCTTTACCGTGTTTGCAAAAACCGTTAGAGTTACACGTATTTCATGTACAATGGAAATCTTTACCGTGTAAGCCATTGTCGTCGAAATAAACCTTAAATTCAATAAAAAGTTGATAATTTATGTCTAATACACATTTGGTAGTAACAAATTGATCTGTTACGCCATCACGACCAAACTGCAGAACCATTTGCATTTTAATGATTTGTCTTTTTTAACCGACTTTCAAAAAAGGAGGAGGTTCTATGTGTGTATGTATTTTTTTTTTTTATGTATGTTACCTGATTTCTCCCCCAGTTTTGGACCGACTCTCAAAATTATTTTTTTATTTGAAAGAGTGTACTCCTGAGGTGGTCCCATTTTATTTTGGTGAAGATCTGGTGCTGATCTTCGGAGATATACAACGGAACTCTTCAAAAATAGACGGCAAATCTGTCGTGATTGCCGGAATCGCTTGGATGTTTATTGTTTATACAACATCATGACGTATCATCACGCCTGTATGCTCTGAGGGGTACGCAGGTGTGTACAATATACCTAGATTTCGACAGTTGTTAACGTGAATGTTAATTTTCATTTATTAGGGATAAGTTGATATGACATGTTTTATTAACAATATAAAATAAATTCATGGCAAATATTTGTATGGGAACAACTAAAAATGGAAAAATAAAAACTTTTTTGCAAAAAATAAAACCTTCAAAAAAAAACACTAAACGGTGTAAAATAACTCTAAATTCGGAAGTCGGTGGCCCATCATGAATAAGATAAACCCACCAAAGCCACAGACTTCCTAATTTAGAGTTATTATACACCGGTTAGTGTTTTTTTTTAAGTCGGTTTTATTTTTTGCAAAAAAGTTTTTTTGGAGAAGAAAATAAATAAATAAATAAATAAATAAAATAAATATTCCACAACTTTTCACACAACACCAATTTAGTCCCAAGTTAAGCTTGAGAGCTTGTGTTATGGGTACTAAACAGCTGATAAACATACTTAAATATTTCTAAATAAATACATATTATAGATAAATTACACCCAGACACAGAACAAATGATCGTGCTCATCACACAAACATTTGTCCTGGGTGGGAATCGAACCCACGACCTCTGGCATAGCAGTCAGGGTCACTAACTACTAGACCAACAGGCCAAACAAGACACACACAGACAAATAAGCTACTTGAAGGAGTTTGTCCAACTTTTGAGGAAGGTTTTATTTTATTTTTATTTATTTAGGGATAACAAACAGCTACAACATACAAATAACAAACATAACATAAAACTATTAAATAACAATGTTGCAGCCAATGAGCCAACTACATTATCCACAGATTATGGGATTAAGGTTATGGGCTATTTAGAGATAACTCTTCGACTGTTAAACGTGGGAGAACTACGAGGCATAGCTACATAGTAGTAGGGTTATCACCACTGGACTGGAAGTCTTTCTCACTTCCCCTGTAGTGGAAATCCCAGCGACATACGCACTAGGAAATTCCATTTACATGTCGTGTTCCAAGACGTGAACGTCGACACATACGATACTGGCTACCTCCTAATTATCGTACGAGCAATACCTACTAATTACACACTTGCAATGATAGTCGTCGATAATTACTACATTACAACCGATACGATGTGGTGTGAGACACGCGATAGAACCGTTTCATTTGTAACTATTACTGTAACATTGTGTGGTGATATACTTGATGATTTGGGTAGAAACGACGAAGATCTAATGACAGGTGTGAAGGAAGATTGATGTTATGTTGACACGGAATCAATTGGGATATTGATGAAGACGATGGTATGTTTAGGTTTAGATACATACAGGGTAAAATACACATCGTTACACACACTGATACCATCAGTTCTGTAGGTACATGAATTTGGACCTGATTGAAATTTTGCTATCTGTAAAGAACCACGAAAAAAAGTTACAACTCCTGTCTAACCCCATGATTTTTGTCTTAACTTTTCAATCGTGTTAATAAGAGACACAATAGAAAGACAGCACGGACGCCGGCGTCCGAGGTTTAATGAATAAAAGAGTAATTGGCTCAAAATCGCCAGGCCGAAGCCTTAGCCATTAAGCTGTTGCGCCTTTTAAAGTATGACGAACAACAGGTTTAAACTTGATAATAAGGAAAAGCCGAAAATTTTCAATGCAGTCCAGGATGGTGTAGAGAAGTCGTGGTGTCCAGATGTGGTTTGACTGGTGAACTGGTGATATTTAACTATCTGACTACTCTGAGAGAAAACACCGAAATAATCTCAGAGGTCAGTCTCTTTTAAATTTAGATCATGTAAGAACCATACAAAAAAAAATGGAGTTGGGCAAGACACCTAGATAGACGCGGTGGTGGCCGGTGGAGTAAAGCTGTGACCGAGTGGCGTCCAGGAAACGGCAGGAGAAGTGTAGGGCGTCCTGCTGCGAGATGGGCGGATGACATTGTTGCCATTGCGGGAGTACCGTGGATGAGACTGGCACAGGGACGTGGAACTTGGTACATAAAAAGAGAGGCTTATACCCAGCAGTGGGTGAAGTCGGGCTGTGGATGATGATGATGATGATGAAGAACCAAACAACCAAAAACACAAACTAATACCCAAAACGTTATTTAGCGGAAATAGCCACAAATATTTAACCAGTTCAGTAAGTGGGCGTATTTGTCAGTGTTATTTTGTAATCGTAAGCTCAACTCAGAACTTAAAGAGCTTGACGACTCCAAGACAACGCTAAAGAAAGAGAATTTGAGTCGCATAAAGTACTTACAACTGTCAGACAAGATTCAAATAAATTCAAAACTAATTTAAAATTCAATCATAACATAACTGTCGATATGTGGGTATATTGTAGGTGCACTTCCGCTAACCCTTAGAGGGATTACAGCAGGTAGACATTAACTAGGTACTGACAACCGAGCTTAGACCCTCTGAGATGTCTGCCTACTGAATAATTCTACGGCCATTCTCAAATTTATGTAACCCGACCATGACAGATACGGTTTTCAACACAGATGTAGGTAGATAACGCAAGTATCAGCAGGGATTTTGGCTATATTTTTAACTCCCGACCCAAAAAGAGGGGTGTTATAACTTTGACCGCTATGTGTATTAGTTTGTCTGTCTGTGTGGTGGCATCGTAGCGCTTTAACGGGTGAACCGATTTAGATGCGGTTTTTTATTCAATCAACTGTCAGTTAAAATAAAATGTAGCATTTCGATTGTTTCTCTGAACAAGTCACGCTTATTTTTATTCCACAAACCTGTCTCTTCTACCAGCCAAAACCGTAGAAATACAATCCTCAATATTCTTAACACACGACAATATTTTAAAAATTGAATGGCGCCGGTTTTTCTAATTTGCTGATCCTCGTGAAGAAATACCGAAAGATATTTAGCCGGACACGAGAACTTATATTTCTATATCAGTGGTTTACATATTAGAAATCGGCTTTTAGGCACAGAAAGACAAGTCATGTTATTGTTACATAAATATGAGGCTGTACGTCAACGTCTATGAATGCGAGTGTAATGAGATCGTTATTAAAAGAATGTGGGTTAAGAGGGATCGATAAACCAATACTCAGTTTAATTTATTTCCGTATGGTTTCTGTGTTGGCGTGAGCTTTGGTTAGTTAGACGAAAGCGTAGAATACTGTGTGATTTTATAGGACAAATTGGTAAGGCCTATGTCACTAGTAAAATGTATTTAGAAAAAGCTGTTTCTATAAAAGTCTGATGCTCACAAACTATCATCTGTCTATTATTTTCCCAACGTTGGATTTCACTTCCAGTCTAACCGTCTAGCTGAATACCAGTATATTACATGGAGCAAAATCAAAAGTAATGACTAAATTCAAATAAGGCTGAGCATGAGCTCTTTTCAAACGTCAAAAATTCTATAAGACAGTAGGACAGACCCTAGGACGCTCGTCCTTCGCACCACTTCTAAGTGCTTTGCTGGGAAGATGAAGAGGCTTACTTGATAAGACGGTTTGCCAAACTTTCGGACATCTGACTAGCCTTAACGACTGTCAATGATGTACAGCAACAACAACTAACGTCTTGAAGTATTTCACAATCAGTACTAAAATGTAAAATGAAGGTATTTCTGAACAGTCTTACGCGTACCACCAAGCAATCAGCAAGTAAGCAGTTGTAATATTATCTAAAGCAAAGACAACAATTCATAACAAAAATAAATATTTATGAAACCTATGACCCCATTTCATTAGCTAACCTGACATAACACCATTTTTATGCAGATGCCAAAAACATTAACATACATTTTGGAAATGTAAATGCAAAGGTAATAAAACTTAGTAGTGTCGGAGATAATTCTTCAATAAATATGTAAATTATACATTTGCAGATCCACGAAAGGCGAGAAACGAAATGTTGGCTTTGCGAACCCGATGAGACAACGGCGAGATAGGTGACAGGTAATCTAAACAACGAGGTGAGATACTGAAACAGGAAGATCTATGTACTGTCTCTGTGATCTATGTGCAGTATAAAAACAGTAAAATAAGCACCAATCTTCGAATAATATCCGAACCTGTATGGCTACTGCGTTCTCCATTGACATTTCATAATGATGATTACTGGGCAAATTATTCAACGATGAACTGTCAAACATCTCTGTGGAGAGGCGTTCGAAGAGGCTTATTGGTGACCCAGATTTGGTTAGAACCAATCTGCAAAGCCTAGGAGCACAGGCGTAGGAAACATTTTGGAGAGTGTGCACGGGAATTACATGACTTGATTCCGCCATCACCTTTCTACCATCGGACAATCCGGCGTACGGCGAGTGTCCACCCTTACATCGTTGGCACAAACACGATTCGGACAAAGCGTTTCGCTTCGTCGTTTATACCGCGTACATCGAAGGACTGGAACAACTTGCCTGCTGCGGTCTTCCTGTCCGATTTTAATTTAGGTGTCTTCAAGGCTAGAGTGAATAGGTTCTTAATAAAGTAGTGCGCTTCACCATCACTGATTGCATCACTGCTTACCATCAGGTGGGTTTGCAGTCAAGCACTGGTTTATAATATTAAAAAACAAACATCTAGTTTGGGCTTATTCCCAAGAGCTCCAAATCTATTGTTCTCCAAACAATTTTTCTCCATACATTGATTCCCAACAGCTCCATAATTTTATTAGATAAAAAATAAAATACTATTTTTTTTCCCAGCGGCTCCAAACCAAATTGCGTAAGGTCAACAAAACACAAATTGCTTCCATCAATAATATTATTTAGAGGTAAGTAGTTTCAGTACATAGGCAGTCACAAATCAATCTTATCTTAGCTAAGTATGTGCAATCTGTACTTGAAAATTTTTGGAGCTCATGGGAAAGATTTTAATTATTACTATTATATTGCTTTTTTAATTTGGAGCCGTCGGGAATAAAATTATGGAGCGCCTGGGAATAAGCCCTAGTTTCGTATTAGCTTTTATCAGTAGTGTTTCTAGGAGGACGTCATGGGCACTCGCAGAGATGTGACCAAGCGCACAGTACCCCATCTGAAACGGTGGTCACCGTAACTTGAAGTTTTACTTAAAGTGCAATACCTTTTTTTGTAAATTCTCAGTTGACATTAAATTTCGGTATGCAAATGGACGCCAGTTATTTATTGGCAATGAAAAGATAGTCAATAGCACTGCAGTTGCCACTGTTGTTGACTGGCCTGTTGGTCTAGTAGTTAGTGAACCTGACTGCTATGCCGGAGGTCGTGGGATCGATTCCCACCCAGAACAAATGTTTGTGTGATGAGCACGATCATTTGTTCTATGTCTGGTTGTAATTTATCTATAATATGTATGTAGGTATTTAGAAATATATAAGTATGTTTATCAGCTGTTTAGTACCCATAACACAAGCTCTCAAGCTTGACTACATGGTGTTGTGTGAAAAGTTGTGGAATATTTATATTTTTTTATTTTATTTTAGTTCTCACGGTTTCAAAGAGGAGTTATCGACTAACATATAGGCTTCTAAAATAGTTTGTAGTTAAGGACCTCCATGCGAACAAAGTCGCGGTGTAAAGCTAGTCATAAATAAAATATATTCATTTAAAATCTGACTTAAGAATAATATACGAGTTTAGGTGACATCCACAATCCAAGTAGGTAAAACTTCGGCATGTGAACGAGAACCTCTCAGTGATCTGGGTTCGATTTCCACCCAAGACAAATGTTTGTGTGAAGAGCACGATCATATGTTCGATGTCTGGATGTAATTTATCTATAACATGCATGTATTAAGAGAAGTAAATTTATTAGTTGTCTAGTACATACAGCACAAGCTCTGCTTAAGGCGACAAATAGGTCGACAGACGAAATCACAATCGTCATTGTGATTGTTTTTAAAATAGAAATCGAGAAACAAACAAAATTATATCCGCTTAGTTGTTTCCACCAATAAACAGCTTTTATGATTTCAGAATTCATCCAGCTTAACAGAAAGCCAGTGCTTCTGAATTAAACACAACATTACAGGGCAAAAGCCAGCCATATTTATTTTGAGAGCTTTTGGTCTTATGAGCTGAATGTTATGAAAGAGATTGCAGTTACGTTTTGCAGTGCACAGGCTGAGCTAAATAATGAACTGCTTGTTAAAAGGGCATACATTGATGTTAGTATTTATGGTGACGTACCTACTACAAGATAATCAGGTGCTTCCAAGAACGTAGGCTAAAAATCTGTTTGCCATGGGAATGATTTGATTTTTTGTTTGTTAGTTTGCAAGAATTTAACTTCAAAACTAATCTGTCATCGTGGCGTCAATGAGTCCCACTCAGAGCGCACCTAACTTGAGCGAACCTAACCTTTTTATGGGGCAGGGTGGAAAATCCTCATGATGTCCTCCGCCCCGGGGAGGGCGGAGAGGCCAGTCAGACTCTTACTGACTAAAAACTACCCCTTTTTTCCATCTCACACCTCTTTGTTTTGAGTTTATTTGTTTAAACGCTATAATCTCTGGAATTTTAGTTAAAGGCACTTTAATAAGAGCGAATAAACCACAAATAATAATTATCTAATATTAGAATTGCGTGTACAGACGCCAGCACGTCAAGTTACCCCAGTGTGTCAAATTTCTTTGATCGTTTTACAACTTTATGTCAAACTAAATAAGGTTCATATCCAATTGCGAAAATTTGACACTTTGGGGTAACTTGATGTGCTGGCGTCTGTACATGTGACAGTAATGTTTTTTCTTAGTAAGTTACTTTGTCACGTCTAAACCCCTTCATCCCGAACACAAAAAACTGATCTCTAAGAAAACAACAGTAAAGTTCTAATAATAATTAAATAGATGGAGCCAAGTGAAAAAAAATACCAAAAGTTTTGCTACTTAATAATAATGTAACAAAAATGCAAATATAACAAAAAATAAAAAAAAATACGTAACTTACTTTTTAAGTTAGAATAGTTCAAGTGGTGTTTCCTTTAAGTAATTTATTGTAACACCGCTTAAGTTAATGTTAATCTTTTCAAATTCAGCTGGCATTTGAAAACATTAACATTTACTTTAGTTTGTGTTAAGAATTGTTGATAGACCAAATAAATAACTGTTTTTCAACAATCAGAGTACGACTTGAATAAATAGTAAAACTCTTAAAACGACGCGAGCGAGGCCGCGGGTATAAGCCAGTTAGCAAAATAAATAATAATATAGCCAGTTAAATAATACGAAGCATTCCGTAGTTTCTGCCAAACACCAGTCCAAAAAGGTACCTCAAATATTTATATGGATTAAGGTAAGTTTTTGCAGCATCCTGGAGTTTTTAATATACTTTGCTACCTTAACGCTACAACTTTCGTTAACTTGCTAAACATACCTACAGAAAAATATATAAAAATCTTGTTAGTAAATCAGTAAGTTGGATCGGAAACTTACGAAAAAGTTTAAGATTCGTGAAGGATGTGGAAGATTTTTGCTGCACACCTTCCACTGGCGTGAAGTAAGCAAGCTAATCAATACTAATACACTTGGTAGGAGAAAATAAATCAAGGATTCTTACATACTTACCTCTTTTGCTTCGTTTACATTCATACATGTTATCATACACACACGCCGGTACTACGCACCTGACCTTTCTGAAGAACTTCACCAATAAGGTCTATGTATGTCCTTCTAGGGCGTCCCCTCCTGGAGTTCCCACTCACATCTGCCTTTCGTTAGTCGCCTTTCAACATGACTCAACCATCTAAGTACCTATACTTTTTTTTACGCATTATGGTTCCCAATATTGTTATTTTTGATAGACCGGGACCAATTAGTTTGTATCGACATTTGTTCTCAGTGGCAAAGTGATGGTGGTCATAATTTAAATAGGGAATATGCATGTAATTTAAATATGGTTCGAATATTTTTTTTCCGAATCTTTAATGGCAGAAAATATGAACTAAATCATTATTTTATATTTTAATAGCGTCATAATTATTTAAAATTACAAAAAAAAGTGCGAATTAAGTGCGGGAAATTCAAATTTGTGAAACGTATCACCATTTGTTATAACGAAAAATTACGTCAAATACTACGACAACAACTCAACGTCCACAAAACATACAATGTGTAATTATGACATTAAGTATTAGAATGGATTTTTTACTCGAAAACATAATTATCGCCGTGTGTGTTGTGAACTAATTTAATGTTCAAGTGTAATTTTAGCTTCATAGTGAGGTTATTTAACATTTAAGAAAAATTACTGAAAGTGGTTTTGTAAAAGCACAAACTGATAATGTTTATTGCATTCGGGTACAAGCAATACCGGTAAACTGGTTTTTGAGCTTTTTTCATGGTGAAATGGTTAGAAGAACGAAAACATTCTAAGTAATAGTAATAAGATTATAGTAAATGACGTAATCGAAATGGCGCGCGAAAATGGCGGCGTTTAAACAGCTCAAATTTATTCTGTATTTTAAATATTTTTTTAAGCTTCATTACTGCATTTTTAAATATGTTTATATTTTTTTACTATGTTAAAACGTTGTAAACAGTGAATTAAAAATATAAAAAAAATACATGCATGTACCCTATTGAGTCTAATGCAGAATGAATAAGTAGTAAAAATAATTATTTAATTTAAAAAACACATATTGCAATATGCTCGTCCCCTTATACATAAAGCCCGCTATCCTCAAAGCGGTAGGCAGAGCTGATGCAATAGGAGACAATCATTACTATTATCAATCCTTTTGCCAGTTATGTTTAAGTTCTAATGTAATAGGGGTGAGCCTATTGCCATCAATCGGGCACAACTCCAGATTCCGGGTTGATACTGAGTAATTCTAGATAGAGTTAATAAATAGCGAACGCGGGCTTTTGAACGTAATAGGGTGAGGCCAAACGAGCGTAATTTTGTGAGTTGTGAGTCGTAGAATTTTGTGTTCTGGTACGGTGCAGACCACTCATTTTGCGTCGCGAAAGACTTTTTCTATGAAAGCGACCGAAATTCTGCGACTCACGACTCACAAAATTACGCTCGTTTGGCCTCACCCATAAGCGAAATGTGTGTGTCTAATAGGTGCACCTTAGTCTATCCCTTCACGGAATACAGGCGATACTTGTGTGTTACTTTACAACAGGCTCCAAATAAAATTATCGCGTGATAACATCGCCATGTGATCTACAGGAAGATTGTTCAGACAAAAACGTTAAGATCACAGACTTAACGAGTAATTAAATAAGTTCGTATTTAATTATTTGATAAGTAACTAGAAAGAAACTACATTTTTCTTCAAAATCCAATCAACGACTTTTAATCTAGACCTTTTAGCAGAAAACCAATTACTAACAGTTTATTTTAGGCTGTTACAAACAGACTAACTGTAGATATATTTTATTCATGTAGAACTAAAACCACTTTTACACTGTAGGTACTTTAATTCGTTATCTTTTCACCACTTATATTTAAGTCCCATGCAATAGGGGACCTTTTGCTATTGAGCACATAATATAGCAAGACTACCGGCTGCTACTAAGATTTCCAAGAATTCCAAATTGCATTAATTCTTTGCCTAACCCGGGGATCGAACAAGAGACTTCATATTCAGCAGTAGCGCTTGCGGCCACTTAAGTTGAGTCGTTCAAACAATGATATAAGCAAAAAGGTGTAGAAAGGTTATAAGCGCTCAGTAAGCGACACGTTAAAATGTGGCTAACCAGCCACACTTGACCTCAGTGTCGCGTCGCGCCGTCAACGGACGCGTGCGTGCGTTAGTGTGTTTTTGAAGATCGGATGTTGTATAAGGTAACCTATCTATACCTTTTTTACTTATAATTTCATTGCCAGTTACTTACACCTTACTTACTCCGAATAGAAGGGACTAACTACTCCCTACTTTCATTACCCGACTGCGTTAGAAAGAGGGTTATATTTCTAAAAATCTCACTGGATTGCGTCGACGTACAGTCAGCCTCATAAGTCGATATACATATCCATATTTCCTAAACTCATGTACTTAGGTACACCTTAGCTTACACAAATTGCTAAACAAGACTAGTGCCAGGATTTACTAACTATAAAGTAGAAATGTTTAATAACTTACTCTACTTGGATATAGAAAATCATAATTATGCTTATTTTTGTGACAGTAACCTTGACCTATCTGATGAAACATTCTCATATAGAACGGGCAGACTTAATATACTCGGTCAAAAACGTATTTATGAAAACATATTCAGTCGCATACTTGTTGACATACAGGCCTATCCAACTGCGTATGACTACTACTGTGATTCCCTAAAATCGCCTGAAATATCCCAAAAAACTCTTTTTCGTCCCATTACATAAAAAAGGTATTGGTAACAATGACAGTTCTAAAGGAAAACAAAAGTTTATACTATTGCACCAAAACATAGCTGGAATCTTAAATAAAATTGATTTGTTCGAACTAACAATTACCGACTTGGCAAATCAGATTGGTGACATAGATTTTATTTGTCTAAGTGAAACTTTTATAAAATCAGGGCACGAAAGTAATTTGGCACTTACACACTACAATTTAGCTGCAAGTTACACAAGACACGAAAAGAAACGTGGTGGAACATGCGTTTTAGTGAAAAAAGGGATATTCTTCAACCCGTTACCGATTAGCGATGAACTGGCAATTGAATTTTGCTTCGAATGCTGTGGCATAGAAATACTGAGCCATAATTTAATTATAGTGTGCATCTATAGGATTCCAGATTCCGATGTATTTATATTTTTTAAAAGTCTAGAATCATTGTTACGCAAAATAACCAGCAAAGCTAAAAGAAACATTATATTGTGCGGAGATTGGAACATAGATATATTGAAAGATAATAAATGTTCAAAAGAATTAGTTTCAATATTGAATAATTTTAATATTTCACTGCATGTTAGGATGCCTACTAGGAAAAATACTAGCATAGATCAAATAGCCAGTAATGTTCCCACACTTGATATAAAATGCAGTACACATAATCTAGCTCTTTCTGATCATGATACCGGCCAATCTTTAACTTTTTACCTTCAAGAGATACATAATAACATTTCAAAACCAGTAAAGTTCTGGTATGATACAAAGATTGATTATGATAAGAGCAACATTAAAAAATTTTTAGATAGCTTAGCAGCCTTAAGCTTTGGTGAAATATACGAAGAGACCGACTGCAATAAAGCATTTAATATTTTCCACGACATATTCACGCTATTTTATAAATTATGTTTTCCCGAAATACTCGTCAAGATGACCAATAAACCTATAAAAAATAAATGGCTTAGTAAGGGTTTAAAAATATCGTGCATTAAAAAGAGAGCTTTATATTACGCATATCAACACGATGCTCTGAGCAAAAGTTACCATAAAAGAAAATATCGTAATTACACTAAGATCTTAAAGAAGTGCATTTCGAAATCACAGCAGATCAATAACAATATATTTTTTAACAATTCTAAGAATAAATGTAATGCCACATGGTCAATCATAAAAAATAACCTAAACAAACCCAATAACAACAAATACATAAATGAATTAATGATCTGTAATAAAATAATTAATGATCCCACTGACATTTGTAACCAATTTAATAATTATTTCATCGAGCTGACACAGAAAAATAACAGTTATGCTCATGACATAAACAACGTTGACATTGACAATAACATAAATACTCTATTTTTGACTCCTGTAAATGAAATTGACATTATTAAGATTATTAGTTCATTAAATAACACAAACTCTACCGGATATGATGAAGTAAGCACTAAAATTATTAAATTAAGCGCAAAACTTATAGCATCCCCACTTAGCCACCTAATAAACCTCTCATTTGAAGAAGGTATTTTCCCATCTAAACTAAAGGAGTCTATAATCAAACCACTATTCAAAAAAGGTAACTGTTCTGATATAGGTAACTATAGGCCAATTACACTGATCCCAATCTTTGCAAAAATTTTTGAAAAAGCAATGCATGACAGAATAACTACCTTTGTAACTAAATATAATCTAATTGTGCAGAGTCAGTTTGGTTTCAGGAAAAACTGTTCAACAACCCTAGCCTGTTTTTCCTTAGTAAAACTAATAACCGAAGCTCTTAATAAAAAGATGTCTGTTTTGTCGGTATTCTTAGATATGAGCAAAGCGTTTGATTTTGTCTCACATGATCGACTACTCTTCAAACTAGAGAGATATGGAATAAGAGGCAAGGCGCATGATTGGCTAAAAAGCTATTTGTCTGATCGCCAACAGAGAACAGTTATCTCTAGAATAGAAAAAAATACTAGGAGAACATATCGCTCAGAATTAAAATTGAATAATTCTGGCGTTCCTCAGGGAAGCGTACTGGGACCACTACTATTTATAATATACATCAATGACCTCAGGAAATGTTTAAAATATGACTGTATCCAATTTGCTGACGATACCACTTTGACGATAAAATGTTCCAAGAAAACTGACATAGAAACTAATACTAATATGGAATTAATTAATGTATTAAAATGGCTGGCAGACAATAATCTTCAGGTTAATATTAACAAAACTAAAATAGTCCAATTTCTAACATGCAACATGACAGTAACACCAACAACAGTTCGACATGATAATACATGTTTGCAACCGGAACCGTCGGCTTTGTTTTTAGGCATTATAATTGACAGTAAACTAAACTGGAAGGATCACGTGGATAGAGTATGCGGCAAGCTTGATAAGTTTGTGTATGCTCTTCGCAAGTTACGACTAGTTTCTAGTAAAAATACAGTTCTGAACGCTTATCATGGGTATGTTTCATCAGTATTGCGTTACGGCTTAGTGATATGGGGTAATTCAGTAGATGTGGACAGGGCGTTTAAGGTGCAAAAAAAATGTATTAGAGCCATGAGCGGAGCAGAATACCTAGACCATTGCAGGCCACTATTTAAAGAATTAAAAATTCTCCCACTCCCATGTCTGTACATTTTTGAAGCATGTTCTTTTGTTAAAAAATATCCTCATTTATTCACACTGAATGAACAAGTCTCCGAAAGACTGAACAAAAAAAATGCAGGAAAATTGCTAGTTCCTTCTCAGAGATTGCAACTGTACAGTAGGAATGCTAGTTGTATGACTATAAAAATTTATAATAAACTACCAGCTGCCATAAGAATGTTACCAATAAATAAATTTAAATCTGTATTGTTTGCTTGGCTCTTAGATATGTGTTTTTATTCCGTGAATGAATATTTAAATCATAATTTTTGACATTATAATTAATTTTTTGACATTGGAGCATATTTTTAACATTACTTATTATATTTTGACTATGATTGTATTCTTTTGACATAATATTAATTAATTAATATTCTGACATTACAAATAATTTAATATTCTGAAATCTCAATTTGCTATAATTCTTGTAATGTCTCTATAATATTTCTACACCAGTAATGGTAGTATGTGTGATGCAATATATAATTTAAGACCTAAATGTACCATATACTTGGAAATAAATATTATTATTATTATTATTATTTAATTAACGTCTTAACGTCGTATTTGTGTAAGCTAAGGTGTTCATGAGTTTAGGAAATATGGATATGTATATCGACTTATGAGACTGACTGTACCTTCCAAATAGTAGATAAAACCGTCTATAACATTTTCAGATTCAAAGAAAAGAATCATATATGTATATGCCATGTCAAGAGATGAGGACGGTATTTTCAATCTAAATAACGTTCAACTAATAAAATACGAAATGTCAAGGTCTGGACTTAACATAAGGTATCAGATTATGTAAAGAAAGTGTACCTAACGTCTGGAACGGTGTTTATTTTATTTTATATTTTTCGGAAAACTTACTTAGGCAGACGTAATATTTAAAGCCAATTACAAGTTTTCACATGTAACAAATCAGAATTAATTAAATTAACACTACGGTAGCAGACAGTGTTAGATCTTATAAAAAAGGTCCTTCTCAATAATTGGTACCCATTATTGTAATAATTCAATTCATTTCGTTGGTATTGTTAGCTATAGGTACTTAATTAGGTTTATTTAGTACTTTTTAGCGAATGGATTATATTTTATCTTTATAAGTACCTACTTAAAATTATAAAGCGGTCAATCACAGTCTAAAAACATAGTCGTCCGACGAAGCTGTCTGGACAGAATCGTGCGGGGTGTGAGGGACGAGACGCGGGAAAGCCGCTCCCGCACTGCGAACAAAACGATGTTCGTAGTGCGGCAGGTATTATTCAGGGCTAACGCGTGTAGACGTTGTCGGCATTTTTCCAGAGATCAAAGGCGTCGTCCTACTGTATTAATATTTATACTGTGGGTCAAGTTTGTGAGTTCATGAGGTTTGAACCGATTTTGAAAATTCAAGAACACACGGCTACACATTAATCTATACACTTCAAGTATAAGTAAGCTGATCTCGCATCGTAGCCGTGTGTACCATACCAATAGAAAGCCACAATATTTGCGAGTGTAAACAACATACAATATAGTCACAACTAAGACACTCGCCAATAATGTGGCTCATTATGGGAGACCTCTTTTTAGGGATAAGTGTGTGGTCATTTTAAATTTAGAGTCACAGCCTTATGAATATAAGCCAGCATTGCACATGTAAGCGGGTACGCCTTTTATACCCGGAGGCTGTTATTTTTCAGTTTTGTAGTTGTTTTGCTTGAGTTTAGATTTCAATGTTAATATGAATTTACTTTTTTTTTTCTTAATCTCGGTATTTGGAGTGTGCTAGCTAACACGTGACAATCATTATGAAATGTAATGTTTTACAATGTGTATAAACATTAGTGCTATTTATTGAGCATTTCATTGTATAGATTCTTTATATACCTAGTTCTTCAAACGAATCAGACAGATGTGTTGCTGGGGAGTTTGTTCCGCCACTTCTTCTTCCCAGCAAAAACACTAGGAAGTGGCGAAGGGTGGGCCGTTTTTGGGGGACTGTCTTTATGTATTTTTTTGACGTTTAAAAAGTGCTGATTCTCAGCCTAGTTTGAATAAAGACTTTTGATTTTGATTTTGGTGGGACCACACTATTCTCAAATCACTGCCACTCTTGAAAGTTATAATCCACCGTCGCGGTGGTGGCGACCACAAGAAAAGTCCCGGAGAAACGATAGGGAGACACCAATGATAGAAAACTTTGGTAACAACTACGATCATAGGCTCGAAGCATCACACCGTCAGCCAACCCCCCCTTTACCATCTTCACCGACCACGAAATGGGGATGGTTACAAACAAAGCGCGCTATAAGTTGCCGACGGCACCGAGCCCGCTACACTGTCTTGTTCGTACGCGACACAACGAGTCACACACACACACGTTAAAATGGATTACAAACTTGTGAGTAACGGCCAATGGTGGTGGTGCTTCTATGTTTAAATGTTTCGGTGATTCCATTTTTAAATGTTTGGTGATTTCATCGTCAAATATTTGGTGATTCCGTATTTAAATGTTCGGTGATTCCTTCGACTAATATTCGGTGCTTCTATTTATAAATGTTTGGCAATTCTATTTCCAAATGTTCGGTGATTCCATATTTAAAAATTCGGTGATTCCATATTTAATAATTCGGTGATTCCATTTTTAAATGTTTACAAAAGTGCGTGTTGTGTTTTCGGTTAACATGGCGGATTATGATCGTGTGAAAGTGTTTGGTACGTCTTTCTCGTTAAACAACTGTAGAGGTTTTGATGATATTTTCTGGAAAGGTAATTTTGTGATTGGAGCAGATTAGAGGGTGATTTTTGTACAATTACTTACTGCGCGCACTTAACGTGCGCAAATTATAATGGCTATTTATCAATATACAACTTGCAATTATTGCAAGTTAAATTATTCGAACAACTAGAAATTTAGATTTTGCTAAAGTTATATATGAAAGCTTCCGAAGTTACGCGGACGAAGTATACCTATAATAGGTATACTTCGTCCGCGTAACTTCGGAAGCTTTCATATATAACTTTAGCAAAATCTAAATTTCTAGTTGTTCGAATAATTTGTCGCTAGGTACGTGATTTCAGTTTCCGGAAAAGATTATTTACACATAAAAAAACGTTAAGTGCGTGTCGATCGACGCACGGTTAAGGGTTCCGCAGCTGTAATAATCTCCCCATGTTAACCTCTTCTTAGGTGCATTGAAGACAAAATTATTTATTTATTTGGAACCTTACTTACATCTATCTTAACAGGCTAACCTAATGCGATAGAGAAGCTATTAGTATATAAGAAGAAGTTATTAGTTGCCATTCCTGCTAGATATTGACAGTTCACCTCCTGCTCACGAGATTTGTAAATAATTTATATTATAGACTGCAAAAACAACTGCAGTTATGGAATCTATAGATATGTCCAATATTCAACGGACTTGTTAGTGACATAGTTCTTTTTGGTGGTAGACGTTTGGATAAAGCTAAGTAATGTGATATTCAAACGAACAGACAAACAAACAGAAGAAATATTATATGTGTCCGGTGCCATTAAACTACGGAACCCCGAAAACAAAAATATTCACACAAAATTATGCAAGTAGAGTTGATTATGAATATTATAAAATTCGAACTAGTCTACAAAAGTAGAGTATAATTTGCAATATGACGTAAGAATAACTAAATTAATGTAAGTGCTTACACTTATACAGGGTTATTTATCAATGACCGGCCAAAAACTCTGAAATCACGAAAAAAAATCTGCTGTTTCATACAAAAGTTCAATATCTACTCGAGTGTATGAAACAGCAGATTTTTCTTCGTGATTTCAGAGTTGTCCCATAGGGAAAGTTGCTCATATTCATGGGAAAAACACCCTGTGAAAATTTGGCCGGTCATTGAAAAATAACCCTGTATAATTGTATATCATTAAACATATCCGCTACCCCACACTGAAATTTCTCCTGTGTCGTAGGTGCTTTTACAAACAGTTAAACTCACACACACAAACAACCAGATCCGGAACAATTACCTGTAGGCAATACAAAGATTCGTTTCGTGCGGGAACCGAACCCGAGACTCGCGGCAGCCAATAGCTTAGCCTCTGCGCCAACCGTGCTAAACTTAATCTATATCTTTACTATAATCTATACTATAATATTATAAAGAGGTAAAATTTGTAAGTTTGTAAGTTTGTAAGTTTGTAAGTTTGTATGTAGGGGGTAATCTCTGGAACTCATAATCCAATTCAAAATTTTTTTTAACATGCTGAAAGCTACATTATTCCTGAGTGCTATAGGCTATAAATTGTTTCTATAACATGTATATTAACCGAGCTATCACAACTTTTGTCTAGCAAGTCGGCAAAAATACCTCAAAAAACAGAATCATTTGCGTGCGCTGCCTAAACAGTTGCTTAAAATTAAAAACAATGTATGGCTACCTGGACCGTCTTAATTATTTCTACAAAAAAGTCCGCGATACCATATCTCTATCTTTTATATTTTATCTTTTATACTTCATTTATTGCATTAAAAAAAATTTTTTTCGGCACACTTACGTTTGGTTGATTATTTGAGCAACACAATATTAATTCATTAGACAATAAATTATTTCAGTATCACAAGAACATCATACAGATAAGATTTGTCATTTACAGTACATCAATTGGTTATACAGTTTCGGAGATAATATAAAATTACTAAAACGCAAAATGCCCCTAGCATAAGTTTCATTGTGCAGACGTTTTACCTATTAGCCCATAGATGGCGTTCTGTAATTACGTCATTTTTCTGAATCGCGGTGTTAAGACTCCGTTGTCGTAAGAGTTAGAATTCTAATATTACATGTCAGTTGCTTATTGGTTTCGGTTCGGTTGTTTCGTTCGTATGGTTGTTGTTGTTGATAGATACCTCAGAATCGAAAATATTGTAATTTCGTTGTACGTGATAATTGTTTTCAAGTCTGTGCGTAGTTTGTTGAGAGCATGCTTATAAGGAAGTCTCAACTGTCCCGGCAGACATCACAGACAAGAGCCGCTCGAGCGAGTACGCCGTACAGAAGAATCTGCCCCTGAAAATGAGCAGCGCCTCTCGAGAAATCTATACTTATATTTAAAAATGTGTAGAAGTAAAATTTCTGTACATTGAAAATTTAAAAAAATGGCGGGGGGTGTTACTAGACCGAAACCGAACCCAAATATTTTTGTCTGTATGTCTGTCTGTCTGTCTATATGTTCAGGTATCACGCAAAAACTACCAGTTCGATTACGCTGAAACTTGGTATACTTATTCTATAATATCCTGGGCATAACACTGGGTACTTTTTATTCCGAAAAAGAATATACAATAAAAAACAAACTTAATTTTGCGGTTCGATCCCTAACCCCAACTGCACCAACCGCAAATAATAAGTTTGTCGTAGGTTACGTCACCCGCAGTGGAGTTCACCAATTGGCGCTGCACACGGCTAAGATACTATAATGTTTTATCTTAAGATACAATATAGTTCGCCATAAAATTCAATGGACTATCACACACTACTAAGATAATCTTCTTCTTCTTAGCGTGTCGATGGCAAACAAAGTCACCAAATTCTAAATTGAATGACTAACTAAGATAATCTATATATATAAAAGAAAGTCGTGTTAGTTACTTCGCTTATAACTCAAGAACGGCTGAACCGATTTAGCTGAAAATTGGCAGGGAGGTAGTTTAGAGCCAGGAGAAGGACATAGGATACTTTTATCCCGTTCGACATCATAAAAATAAATATCAAGAATATCGGTTGTCTCAAACATTTTTCAAACGCAGCGCCATCTTGGATGACATGACAGGAGTCAAACTTCCCAGTTCATTATCAGGTGACAATTTGAAATTGACAAGTCTTAAGCTAAACCCAAGAAGGTAAGGTTGTCAATTTATAATACGCACCTACGTTCTGAAATTTATTTTGTTACTAAACTTAAAGGTTTTATGTAGCATAAAAAAGTCTTATATTTCAGAAATCAATTTACGTAACTAGCAATGATGACAGAGACGAACTTTAATAATTCTTTGCAAATAGAACTTATTTTACTGTTAGGACTTTAATTAAAGTAGACCGGGAAAACTATAGGCATAAATTATTGTATGTAACGTAGAGGCAATAGTTCAGATTAAAATTATGAATTTAGTATTTTTTAGTAAGGTAGTTAGGTTAGATAGTTGGGTTAGCTATAGGATAGGTATGGTCAGTTAGGTTAGGGTATATATACATATTGTAATTTAAAAGTAGTAGTAGTTATTATTGGTTTGGATTTATTTGTTGTCGTCTTATTCAACGTATGTATATCTAATACAAAAAAATGATAAGAGTAATAAATTGACTCGCTCTAAGGCGCAACGAAGTTTGCCGGGGCAGCTAGTATGTATTATAAAGATAAAAGATTTTTATTTTTGTATGTCACGCACGATTAACTTTAAAACTACTAAACCGATTTGAAAAATTATTCTACCGTTGGGAAGCTACACTATCCCCGGGTTGCATAGGCTACTTTGTATCTCTGTATTCCCACGGGAACGGTAACTACGCGGGAAAAACCGCGTGACGTCGCCTAGTGCAATAATATTACGAAGATGTGACGTAAGAATTTCCCTATTTCCGCGATCAGAGTAAAAACTAATAAGTATAGTTAAGTTGAACTAATAACTGTACATTACAGCACTTTGTAATGCTACAGTGATGGATAGACCCTCGCTATTAGTTGAAAAATTACAAGTTTTCACACGAAAGTTTATAACAGACTTAATAGTGAACTTAAGGGGTATTTAATTGACTTAACAGTCAGTTTGCATTTCAACTCTAATTTAATTTAAAAAAAAAACGTTTGTTTTCATTGATATTCTTTTTAACGCTAAATGAAATTTGATCAAACTCAAAGTCTATATATTTATTACTAGCAAACATCAGGCGGTTTCACCCGCGTAGTTCCCGTTCCCGTGGGAATACAGGGATAAAAAGTAGCCTATGTCACCCGGGGATAGTGTAGCTACCCAACGGTGAAAGAATTTTACAAATCGGTCCGGTAGGTTCGGAGCCTATTCAATGCAAACAAACAAACAATCAAACTATTCCTCTTTATAATATTAGTATAGATTACGTTTCATTTATTTATATCTACTTATCCCAAAAGCATAGTATGTATAATAATATTTTTCGTACAATAGATATACGTATTTGTAGTTGAAAATGTTATGAGTAATTTTATTGTATAGGGTGTATCTATGTCTGTGTGTGCAGTATTGTATATTTACGAATATTATTTATTTATATGTTTAATTAGTTATCTACCTACTTATTTGTTAATTGCAATAAAAGTATTTATAATTTTACTCTAGATAGACCGCGACCGAGTAAAAGCACTTTTGTATTAGGTGTCTTTAAATTTTCTGTTAAATTGGTTGAATTTAGGTTCTTCATTGATTTGAACACACATCGCAGAACAACATTATATTAATTTGAAAATAATGAAAAATTTTTGTTTATTCTGCCAAATGTAATTAAGGATTTTAACTTACGAGTATATCTGTTATGTATCTACTTACATATTAAGTATTTACTTATGGTTTATATCACAAACATCGTATATATATGTCACTTAATGGGTAGGTATCTACGTAACCAAATCAATCTAACTCCTAAACATTTTTATCTCTCAACGAGTAGGTATCAATTGATGTGTGATTTATCAACACCTCAGGTTACATTATTCAAGTTTTAATAAGGATCCCTAATGTTTATGAAAATATAATAGGTATAGCCTCCTCTATCTAAAGTGAAATAATTTTACAAATCGGTCCAGCAGTTTTTGAGTTTATTCGTTATATACTAAAATGCAAAAATACATTTTTTTTTCTTATTTATTTATATATTTAAAGGTTTACCAACAGCATCTGTGTACAAGATATCCTAAGTAAAGGTTTTGCAGTCTTGGACTTACACAGTCGCCAATTACTGGTTAACCAGCATTCACAAAAAATAAGTGTCAACATAAAAAGAACAATACTACACTTACGTACTCTTTATAATATTAGTGTAAGTAGATATAGATAGGATAAAATACACTACTACTGCTTTACCAATAAAATCTCGTTTATACCCTACCTTACATCATAAATCATTAGCCACTAAAAACATCCTACTAACTCGATTATAATATAACCATGATTCATTATACCCGTCTGTGTAAAGACATTTTCTTCTCTGTATACAAAATCATAGTCTAGTTTGGACATAAAAGCAATGTCAACTAAGAAAATATTGACCATCCTGTTAGTCTAGCTTTTAACGTATTTTTCTTCGATTAACTTTCAATTTCCGCAAGTTAGTTTTCTTCCATTTCTGTGCTAGATAGTTATTTACTCGAATGAAAATAGATTCGTTTTTCTTTTGCTGATCTTGAAGTCTTTCCTTACTTAGTTTCTTAAATAAAGTAAAAATGTCTACAGCGCTCTTCGGGTGATAATGAACTATATCTAGTGCAAGAAGCTTACATAACTAGATCTCTATATTAATATTAAAAATATGTACGATTTATGTGTTTGTTTGTGGGGATTTAACTCCAAAACTACTGAAACAAATTTAAAAATTCTTCTACCATTATAAGGCTATATTATCACAGAGTAACATACGCTATAATAATATGTTATTTTCACAACTACTAGGTGGATTAGGGGAATGTCAAACTTTTAAGAGTAAAAAACTGCATAACTCACGCGGTACTATTCAGAAATATTGTTTGCGTATTAATTCGATACGAAGTAAAGATATTTCTTATATAAAACTGTTGGTCCAAAACACTGTTTTGGAGTTTTCTGTTAAGGATAAACAACTAAGTAAAAGGCACCATCTTTTTTTGAGCAATGAAATAACGATGACTTTCGACATTTCACCCAATTGGCCAAAGCTGTTACTGCAGGGTGTAAAAAACCCATCACTACACCACCATCAAACTTAATATCAGTTTCCAAAACGAATGGGCTAAGTATTTGACAAATATTTAGTTTTTAGTCCCTCATATTGATTACAAGAAAATATTCGACACGTATTTTTTTCCTTTTTTTACGTAATCAAAAAATAACGGCGATTCATCGAGTCAAAATGTCGCATGACGTCACTAGCCAGTACAGTTTATGCTAGCTAATGACGTTACAAGCCCCCACTCCTCAACTTTAATGCGCTTAATCTTAGCAGTTTTCCATCAATTTGAAAAAGAAAAGAATATATTGTGTCGAATATTTTCTTGTTATCAAGATGAGGGACTATAAACTAAAATGTTGTCAAATAGCCCATTGCTGGAAAACGACTTATGTTTTTGACGCGGATAATCAGAATTTTATATTGAGTGTTGAAATGCAATTAAAACATATTGATTATGGGTGTATGCGACAATACTAGGGTATTCAAAGCAAGAACATCATAATATGCCAACTAGAATCATTTTCCTATTTTGTAACTTTCAAAAGCCTTTAAACGGTCTCATAGAAACAAATGATTTGACTTTTACTTTGCGTAGCCTTTTCTCAACTTTGTTGGGGTCTACTTTCAGTTTAACCACTACCTGTCTCAAAATCAAAATCAGACATGATGTAAATATTGACGTTTAAAAAGTGTTGCTCACATTTTAAACGTCAAAATTTACATGACAACGGTACCCCTAAACACTTTCCTAGTGTTTTATTGGAAAGGAGACGTGGTGGGACAAACTCCGCAGCACTGTTGCTGATCTTCACAACCATGACCTAGATTAGACTGGTTGTTAGACCTTCAGGGTTCTGAGTTTCCTCAACGACGGATAAAGATCTACAAATAACAGCCGGGATCAACTACTAAACGTGTCTATCCGAGACACGAAAGTGTCTCGATATGTTATGTGTTCTGTTCACCCCATCCACGGCACGACATTAGCGAGCGTAGCTTAACCGCCATTATTAGGGAAGAGATCAATATGATTGCAACGACATTAACAACCTATTGGTTAGTGAACAGTATGAAAATTATGCGCAAATTAGTGTTCATTAAATATGACGGAAGGAGTCCAGGAAGGTAGTGGAGTTACTTATGCGAATTATGTTGACCGTTGAGGAAATAATGAGTTGAGGATGGAGTGCCAAGTGCCGGATATTGGGGGAAGCCCAATGGTTAGAACGAAAGCTAAATCAAAGATAATTGGGGAAAAAGCTTGGCAGATTGATTGGGTATTAGTGATTATACGTCTGATTGATGTAGCTTTTGTACAGTAGTACTACTGTCACATGGCAAGGAGGGAGTCTGATCGCTAGAAGAAGCTCATAATGGTTGGTCACGTGGACAGAATAAGGAACCCTGACAGATCTCCCAACTGTTGGACATATGAGGTGAAGCAGCCTGCATGTGTGCGCTAGGCCGCAGACCATCGAGCGTGAAGATGGGTGGTGGATTTTGGAGCAGGAATAGCCCAATGGCTATGGCGTCGGATCGCGAGGTCGGTATGGGCGGATCCTTACCCAGTGCACTATGGCACTCACTCCAGGCACAAGCTTATTTAGCTTAGTTGGAGTGGTTAACGAGACTACTAGTAATGTACAATCCACTTTGCTAATAGGTTAAAGCTTAAAAAAGTTACAACAACATTGACCTCATTCGGTTACGACTCCAAGACATGAGATTAAGAGTAAGAAGACGTAATTAAAAGTACAGACTTTTACATTGATTCACCCCTAAACATGACTAGAAAAATGTGATGGGTGCACCTAAACTCTTTGTCCGAAGTCTTCGGGGAAAAAACTGTGAAGCATAAATGAGTCAACGTCCTAACGATATAGGCTCAAGACACTACAGTTCTCTAACCCCAATATCATCACATCTACATTCTATTACGATTCAGAATCTGGAGAAAAGTAAAAGGATGCAGATCGCAACAGTGGTGTAGACATACAATTTATGTTATAAGTGAAAATATCGCGTGTGTGAGATATGAGAACGGCACGCAACGGCACGTGGTGGGCCTTTTTTATATCTGTTACATTTGTCTAAGTGTGTGTAAAGATGGTACCTATCTATACATTATTGCTTAGTATTTCAGAAATCATCACCTGTTATATGTATTCAGACTCTAGCCGAGCTGACTACTTCATTGGCGTGGAATTTCATGGGATTAAATTTCACTGAACAAAACCCTAATTCGTTTAAAAAAAAAATAACATATCTTGCTCCTTATAACATCAGCCATGTCCCCTCAAACGGCTGGATAGTAAAATAATTCGTTAAATATTTATTAAAATAATAATCGTAGTTTGGTATAGGCAACTACTGTTATATTTCATATGCAAACAAGTAAATTCTGTTACATAGTGTAATATGAATGGTGTTTTCTGTGTTAAGACTGTTAATTGCTTATGAAGTTTAATCAAACTTTTGAACGACTATGAGGAGTCATTTAAACTTACTAACGGATGTCAATAACACATACGCAATACGACGTAAGATAGTAATAATGAAATTGGGCCGTATTGTCAATCATTGTCACGAAACTGATACTTAAGTAAATGACTATTTCCTACTTATTTTCACTTTCTCAAATCCAATCCTTTGTTAAACAATTGCTTAGATAATTGCTCCTGACCTTTTCAAGAAACCATAAAAATGTCAACTTGTCAACATCTTGAGAGAAATATAAAACCTCTGTAGGCGTTAAATGTCAAGTTTTATCCCTTTTTAAACAAAAATTTTTTTAAGACTTGTCACAAAAAATGGTTTTTGAACACAATAATAGCTAAATACATAGTTCATAATACCTATCTCGATCTGCATTCATAACTTTTTACCGATTTTGTCGCTTTATTCGTTCTTACTAAACGCAGTCTAATTGTTCTAAGCAAGCAAGCTGTTCCAAGTCGTAACTGCGACTAGAAGAATACCTTCTTCCCAGCAAAAACACTAGGAAGTGGCGAAGGGTGGGCCGTTTTTGGGGGACCGTCTATAAGTATTTTCTTGACGTTCAAAAAGTGCTGATTCTCAGCCTAGTTTTAATAAAGACTTTTGATTTTGACCAATCAGCATGATAATGCTGTGCCATGGAAGTCCATAGCACAGCTATAGTTTTCAATGGTCGCCCATCCTCATCACGTTCTGATACCTACTAGAAAGGGAATATAGTCCTTCCAAGACACTACCTACTACTAAAACCAAAGAACCGTCCATATATCTACTCACATATACTTGTACATATGTGACAAATCGCACATTGCTTATAGGAAGCAACACATCCGCAAATGGCGTGACAATCGGTAATTGTGACAGCTGGACACAAAAAATATCGCATGTCCACGTTACGAACGAAGAAGGAACATATTACCAAGTTATATACGATCGAGTTCCAATAAATTTATTGGACATCCGCACGAGTAGCTTTAGTTCCGGAGATGGAGATGAAAAGAACTTGAATAAAGTTAATAAATGGCAGTTGTGAAAAGAAGGAATAGGAGGCTGTGTCTCGAGCATTTTGCTAGGACTTGATCTGTCATTTAAGTATCAAATTTCGAGTTGAAGGAGAGCTTTAAGTTTCAAGGCTGTTTGTTTTAATAGTCTAAGGAAAACGTTTTTTTTTGTCGTTTAAAACTGACGCTCGAATCAGTTTAAGGTAAAGGTATTGCCCATTCTTCTCTATAGGATATTATTATAACCTCGCGTATGCCTTTACCTACACGAGTTGAAAATTTAAGTGTAAATGGATTAATTCCTATTGAGTTTGATTACGGTTACATCTTATACATTTAATTTTAGCCTGATGTCTTAATCTAGTGGTCACTTGACCGTCCTAGCTTTTTGAGCTCCTTTTTTCATATACTTACCTAAACTTTGTTTATGCCATCACTCACACTCATCCGTGCGCGCAATATTGATCCGCCGTTTTTGCGTTACGTATTACAAAATATTATAAAAAGGTAAATTTTGTAAGAAATACCTAATTTTTCACTGATACTAAATTGCCTACACTGTTTTGAAATGCCAGAGAATAGAATAAAATAAAATTGGAATACTCTTTATTGTACACCATAAAGACTTACAAATTATAACTTTTAGGGCCACAATGGGCGGCCTTATCGCTAAAAGCGATGTCTTACAGACCACCTTTGGATGGACTTGCCAAATGATATATCTCTTTAACACTGACGAGGTCACGGACAGTAATTAGTTGTAGAACAGGTTAATCAATCCTCTTGGATTCAAAGGGCACTAGAATTAATACTACATAGGTGTCGACCCGTGCTGATCGAATTACCTGCGAGGATTTGATAGACCTCCATATACGAGTAAGTCCGTGAAACTGTCGCAATATGTCAATACTTGAAGAGTTATGCTACTGTAGTGATGTCTATAATATAACATGAGGGTTGAACAGAGATGCACACTCATTTGCTAGTTATGTATAAGACCTATTTAGGTAATAAAGAAGCGGAGGGGAGATGCTACCAACCGCGCAAAAATCTAGACTTCGTAGGGACTGATACTTTATTACTAGACTGTGGAAACCTACTTTTAAACAAAGGCTTCAGTTTTCTGCAAGTAAAACACGCTGAAACTGATGCTCTGTAGTATTAAACCCAGCCAACTTTAAAAATACCATAATAATAATACTAGCCTGTTACTGTCCCACTACTGCAGAGCAAAGGCCTCTTCTCATACAGAGAAGGCACTAGCATTGATCACCACGCTTAATTCAAGGCGGATTGGCGATTTCAAACTTATATCAACTATAAGTCCAGGTTTCCTCAAGATGTTTTACTTCACCGATGTCAATGATGTCTAAGATATTCTTAGAGTTGAGTTGAAAAAGTCACATTGGTACTTGCCCGGATTTTGACCACAACCTCGTGCATGAGAGGCAGACAGACAAAGCCAACTTTACTAAGACAAAATATGAATCTAATCCAGTGCCAGCCTTGCAATCCTTCCATATCAAATGAAAGGGTTAACCTATTCTAAGCGACGAAGAATCACTAACCACCGATGTGGACTGACCGTAATAACCATGCGGTTGGCGAAAGCGCGATAATTAGCGGCAGTGACTCGCGAATAACTTTGTAACACACAAATAGCGAACGCTTTCGATGACATATTGTGTAACAGAGTCGATATTTGATCACGTTATTTAATTTGTGTTACGACGTTGTACGTTAAAGCTTTCTCGGACGTGAATATGTAATTTCGGAAGTACCTATAAGTCTATAAGCTTATGGGAAGAGTGAGTCAGCAAAATCGATTTTAACATTAGTCATGTATTAGAAAAACGCTTATTAAAAAGACTTCAATATTGAATGGATTGTTTAAAAGATAATATTTTTGACTGGCCTGTTGGTCTAGTAGTTAGTGACCCTGACTGCTATGCTGGAGGTCGTGGGTTCGATTCCCACCCAGGACAAATGTTTGTGTGTTGAGCACGATCATTTGTTCTGTGTCTGGGTGTAATTTATTTATCTATAATATGTATGTATTTAGAAACATATGTATAAGTATGTTTATCAGCTGTTTAGTACCCACAACACAAGCTCTCAAGCTTAACTTGGGACTAAATGGCGTTGTGTGAAAAGTTGTGGAATATTTATATTGTGGAATATTTCTTTATTTTTAAGATAATTTACATACATAGCGTCACGCCTGTAATCCCCGAAGGGCTAGGCAGAAGTGTACCTGGTAGTACACCCACATTTCGCCAGATAATTCCATTCGCCATTTCGCATTGCCATTTCGTAAGATAATTTAACTATTATTTATCCATCATCTTCTGGCTAGCATTTTTTGAATACCAGTATTATACTTTTTAACCGACTTCAAAAAAAGGAGGAGGTTCTCAATTCGACGGTATGTTTTTTTTTTTTTTTTTTTGTGTGTTTGTTACGCGATTTCTCCCTCATTTGTGGACCGATTTTCAAAATTCTTTTTTTATTTGAAAGAGTATACTCCCGAGGTGGTCCCATTTTAATTTGGTGAAGATCTGGTGCTGATCTTCGGAGATATACAATGGAACTCTTCAAAAATAGACGGCAAATCTGTCGTGAGTGCTGGAATCGCTTGGATATTTATTGTTTATACAACATCATGACGTATCATCACGCCTGTATGCTCTGAGGGGTACGCAGATGTGTACAACATATCTAGATTTCGACAGTTAGGTATGTTAAGTTTCATTTATTAGGGATAAGTGGATAACCCTATTACTACGACATATGTATTGTTAACAAATAACAATATAAAAATAAATTCATGGCAAATATTTGTATGGGAACAACTAAAAATGGAAAAATAAAAATCTTTTTTGCAAAAAATAAAACCGACTTAAAAAAAACACTAACCAGTGTAAAATAACTCTAAATTCGGAAGTCGGTGGCCCATCATGAATAAGACAAAACCACCAAAGCCACAGACTTCCTAATTTAGAGTTATTTTACACTGGTTAGTGTTTTTTTTAAGTCGGTTTTATTTTTTTTACATGGAGCGATTTCCTGTCGGACCCTCACACACAACCCAGTTACTGGATTTCACGCCCATGGTTAAACTGGTTGACAGATTTTCGGGCTTCTGTTTATATGTAACGACTGTCATAGATCAACAAATGACAGCCGGGACCAACGGATTAACTTCAGAGTCTTGATATTATGTTATGAATGGTCACCATCCATGAACCAACCTCGTCAAGCGTAGTTTAACCTACAACCGACCCGTGAGGCTGTTATTATATAGCCACAAGTTCCTCTTAATTTAATTTATCCATTCACGCACAATTTCAATATAAGGCCTCACCTGCCCCTTCTATATCTATTCTAAGTCTATGAAGGAACATAATCTGCCCCAATGCCGCCGTCTCATGTCGTCGAGAGGATTATTGGCTCTCATATCGAGATACCCACAGATCCTTTGTGAAATGTATTCCCGGAACAACAATTTTATAATACAGCCTGCCTTTTCGACCTCGCGAAAAAATTGCAATCTACGCGATATAAAAAATTCGTTCGCTTTTAAATAGGACCAAAATTGGGTCAGCGGTTTAAAAAGAATTAACTTTGTACGTAATTGGCATTGCTTTTTGAGTAACTTAGTTATTACAACATTAAAGACAAAAGGCTGCCTCGTTGGTCTAGGGGTAGCAAGCGCTACTGCTGAGCTTGAGGTCCAGGATTAGATCCCTGGCTCGAGCGTTATTCCATTTGGAATTTCTCAGTAGCAGCCTGAGTCTGGATTTGTGCCCGATTGATGGCAATGGGCTCGCTCCCAGTACATGGGAATTTAACATAACTGGTGAAATGTGGGTGTACTACAGATACACCCCTCTGCCTTACCCTTTAGAGATTACTGGCGTGATGTTATGTGTAAAAGTACTTAAAAATTTAATCTTTATATCATTGTTATTTTAACAAGAGAATCGAAAGACTACAAGCAATGTCGTAAACCGCAAGTTACATAAGCTATTAAACGCTCAGTAACAGTTTAAACTAAGTTCAAGTTAAACAGGTCCTGTTTCACTTACAAATCAGAGTAAGTAGGTCGACATTTTAATATGGGTTTCCCTTGCAGTTCTATTCTGCCCTCGTAATTGAAAACACAGTAACTTCGAAAATCACGTTTTGTAAAAAACGCGGTTAAAGTTTAATTGTTAAATCGTTTTGTTATGAACAAACTATATAAGTTAGGTTGAAAAAATCATTTCTTAATGATAGAAAATAGTTAAAGCTTTAATTCTGTATATATATATATATAATATTACTGTTGTATAATTAATAAAATTAGATAATGTGTTATAAAATAAGAATATAATTTATTAAATTATATTTTTTTAAGCTAAAAACCAGTAACTGACTGGTTACTGTGGTCTAGGTTAGTTTTACTTATTACTGTGTATTAACCATGTAAAGATACTAACACTAGTGACATCACAACACAGTAACTTTACACATACTGGGTTGAAAGTTAATAATAGTAAGAGTCGACTACCTAGATCAATACCTAGTAAGTGAAAATGCTGTGTTTAAGACTAATTTGTAACAAGGTTTACTCTAAGGTGCAATTATAGTATCTAAATATACTTTGTTTTAGGTTAGCCTTCGTATAATTACTTAAAAAATAATCACCCTATTTTGATTACATAAGATGAAATTAAACAATGGAATGTGTTTATACTTATTTTATTTTTTATCATTTGTAACTTACAGTTAAATCTTCTTACAGTAAAATCACATATTTAATACTTATAAGTTTTAATTGCTAAACTTAAGATCAATTTCTTTTTTAGTTCTACATAACAATTCTTTATTCATCTGGATAAAAATGACAAGACGAAGGAGATCAAAAATAATTAGATACTTATTTTATTCATACAAGTATCGCTCTGTAGATCAGTAATAAATCAATAATATTTTTTTCCAAACTAAAAATACACAACATCTAAAATAAAAAATAAAAAACAACTAAAACAAACTTCTTATATAAATGCAACAACTAGAATCATTCAGAACACAAAAACAATTTAATCACATTTTTTTAGTCACAACCATCATCATTGTGGGTTGATAAATCGACGGCCAAATTATTTACAGGCAATGCTCGCCAAAACAAAAGTCGACTTGAAGGCATGAGAGGTCCCAATTTTGTTAAAATCTCGGATTTTCGTTGCTCATTAATACCTCGTGCTGTAGTTTTAATGACAGGCACGGGCAAACCATTCTTTTCATATTTTATTTTTAAAAACTGAAGTTCAGCATAGTCTACTTCTTGAAACGACTTTTTTATGTGCAAGTTGAAAGAGCCTCGCCTAACTTGGACCACTACAATATCACGCAAGTAAACTATGTTAAGTGCATTTTTGAGGCGGTGTGCAGATGAGCAATCTTCAAAATTATAAAAATCTCCAACCGCCATTGCCTTTACATCCACTTTCCCAGAGCGTGCAGGACGCGACATCACGCGATATAATTGTCATCCTTACTAATATTATAAATTCAAAACTGCGCGAGCGAAACCGTCGGTGAAAGCTAGTCTTAAAATAGTATCTTGTCACGTCGCGACGCGTCGAAAGAATCCTATAAGCAACCCGGGAGTTCGGTATCGTGTCGGACACGACAAGATTTTATTTAATTACCAGATAGCTCAAATAATTTCTTCTCGATTAGACAGCGAGAACTGTGTCAAAATCGTATTTAAAGTCATATATATTTACTAGCTGAACCCTGCCACGCTTCGCTGTGGCACATTGTGATTGAATGGTTAAAAAAAAAGAGAAAATGACGTGTGGCACTCGGAGACTGCCGCGGTAAAGCTATTGCATAGCATTTTTATCAACTCCTCTCCCCCTCCCTCCCTCTCCCCCGCACCTCCCCCCGCACCTCCCACACCCCTCTATCACCCTCACCCCTCTCTCCCCCTCCCCTCACCCCTCCCTCCCTCACTTTCCCCTCCCTCCCCTCCCGGCTCCTGCCTTTTCCCCTCCTCCTATCCCCACCCCTCTCACCTCCCCCTCCCCTTCCGATCCCCCTCTCCCTCTCCCCTCCCTTTCCCTCCTCTCCCACTCCCCATCCCTACCCTCCCCTAACTTGCCGCAACCCCTCCCTTGCCCCTACCCCTCACACAATCTCCCCCCTCCCCCTCTCACAATCTCCCCACTCCGACTCCCGCCCCACTCCCCTCCCCCCCCCACCCACTGCCCTCCCCCTTCCCTCTCCTCGTCATATTTCAAAAAGTCATTCAAAGTTCTGCTATGACTATTAAAAAGCAAGGGTTGGTGATAAAAAAGTGCAAATTTAGAGTTGTATGTATTTTTGATGCCACAATAAAAAAATAAAAAAAAAAACAAAAATTATCAAAAAAATAAAAAAATAAAATTTGGGGTGACCACCCCTTACCATTTACAGGTTAGAAAAATAGATAGTAGCCGATTCTCAGGCTTACTGAATATGCATAAAAAATTTCATGACAATCGGTCAAGCCGTTTCGGAGGAGTATGGGAACGAACATTGTGACACGAGAAGCCGAACGAATGATGCACGTGTTAATGAGCGGCTGATCCGTTGCCTTTGTCGATCTAGTACTCGTACTGTAGCTATGTTTCGTTCTCGTGCCGCTCTTGTTCTCGTAATATTCTGTTGCAGACGTTCGTCACGCTGTTCTTGAGATTCTTTTGCACGACTTTCTGCAGTCCTGATGCTTTGAGCTGCATTTCTTGTTTCGATTTGTTCTGGTAATTGCTGAGCTCTTTCAACACGTTTGCGTCGTGACCCTTTGCTGCTCGCGTTGTTGAGGTTAGATTTTTTCGGTGGCATTTGACTGAAAATAATAATTTAATCGTTTAAATATTAGAAAGAGGAACTGAAAAACATGTTATCATAGCACATTGAAATAATAAGTGCAAAATAATTTTCAATGGAGGTTAAATAAAAATAATATAAAAATTTTTGTACAATTATTGAAAAAGTGTGGGGAGCTTTGTGCCATTTTCTCATTGATATATTAATTAACTTTTATAAAACTATGTGATATTACTTACATGTATAAATTGAAATTATTGTTCCTGTGCTCCTACTGTGGCTATGTCTCGTTCTCCTGCTGCTCTTGTTCTTATGATATTCTCTTGAAGACGTTCGTTACACTGTTCTTGAGATTCTTGTGCATGACCTTCTGCTGTCCTGATTCTTTGAGCTGGATTTCTTGATTCAATTTGTTCTGCCAACTGATGGGCTCTTTTAATACGTTTGCGTCGTGCCTCTCTGGTGCTCGCGTTGTTGAGGTTAGATTTTTTCCGTGGCATTTGACTGAAAATAATAAATTAATCGTTTAAATATTAGAAAAAAAAAATTGAAAATCATTCTAATTAACTTTTGTAATTATGTGATAATACTGACATGTACATATTTAAATTATAGAGTTTAAATAATAATTTCAATAAGAATTGAAATACTAATTTAATGGTTTAAATATAAGAAAAAAAATCTGAAAAACTTGTTATCATAGCACATTGAAATAATAAGTGCTAAATATTTTTTAATAGAGGTTAAATAAAAACAATAAAAAAAAATATTTGTACGACTATTGAAAAAGTGTAGGAAATTGTGTATCATTTTAGCATTGACATTTTAATTAAATTTTATAATTATGTGATAATACTTACATACATATATTCAAATTAAATTATAAAGTTTTGATCAATGAAGCACAAATAAGTAAAAAACAGGATTAATTTCACTGTATTATCTTCATTATAATATGAATTCAATTTACACTTCAGTCTAAGTAACACGTGGCCGGCTATGCTAACACCAAAAATTTAAAAAGTGGAAATAATTGAATTATACGGTATTTCGTTCACTACAAAATAAATTTAATTAATTGTATAGCGTCAACAACACGTGGTAATTATGCTGTTAAAATGTAGCTTATATGACACGTTCGTAGATTTACCATAGCAGCGCCATCTATTGATGACTTACTCAACCCAGTCGAAAGGTATCGACATCTCTTAGAATCATTTGGAGTTAACAGATAATTGTGACTGTCAAATAATAACAGACAAATAATTAGCAATAAATTAAAATTGCGACTATAATTTGAGATTTAAACTATCCTATCTCTCAAGTTGGATCGAACTGCACATGGTGTGCGAATTTTATTATAATCGGTTAAGTGGTTTAGGAGTCCATTGAGGACAAACATTGTGACACGAGATTTATATATATTAAGATAACGTCGTATTATGTCATATTCGTCAAAGAAACATACAAACTAACACGTCAAGTTAAATAAAAGCTTGTAATAAAAAAAAATGAACAAACAGTTCAAATACAAACACTATGTACCTACCTACCGTTTTATCTAATGAAACTGCCATTGATTTTATTTTTTGATTGAGCAAGTTTGCTACAAATCAATAAAATACCTAAAACAATGAAATAGAAAATACGTAGATATCGTCTATTTAGTTTTACTGATAACAGTGATATTTCAAAAAGTAACGGTAGATTAATGTTACAAAAAACACCTTCCATATAAATAATTTTAAACACTTCGTGCAGTGTCGTGCGATCCGACCTAATCGTGAACAAAGAGTACGTAGGTATAACTCATAGATAACTAATTATGTCTGGATGCATCTACCTTATTGAATTTCAAGAAAAGATGTGCCGGTTAGCTAAAATTAGACAAAGTAGGTCGGCAATTATTAATAGTAAACATAATTATTTTCCGTGCGGTTTCAACAAGGATCTTGCGTAGCCCGCACGCCGCTCGAGAGCACGTTACAAGTCAAGGTCACTCGCGCGAATGCGCCGCGCGGCGCATTGCGCACGCACGGGAGACAATCTTACAAACTCCCCGCTTACCCCCGTTCCGAGCAAAAGGTTAGCTTAAAACCCAGTAAATCAACAGTTACTGTGGTCAAGCTTAGTATTTTCGAAATAAATATTGAAACTGCAGGCACCTTAAACCCAGTAATTGAGATACTGTGATTAATTTATGTATAACATGAATTAACTTTTACGAAAGTTTTACTCAAAACCACAGTATTTGAAGATGCCGTGTTATAGCCAAGCAAAACATATTTAAAAAAATACATAAACACATATTTTACCACAGTAAACAGTAAATTGCTGTGTTCAAACCTAAACATTCTTACTTACTGTGTTTTTTATTAAAAATGTTTTGATTTTTAGCAAAATACTGTGTTTTTATCTACCGTATCTCGATAACTATACTAGCTACATACAAACCGAAAATTTTCCCAAATAGCGCTCGGTCTCGTGGTTTTAAAGAACTAAAACAAGTCTAAACACAGTAACTGAAGTTACTGTGATTTCAATTACGAGGGCAGTATTGAAGCTAGAAGCGACAATTTTGATTAAAAACGTTCTTCAGAATATTCTATGACAGGAAATTGCTCAGTGGCACGTTCCGCCTAGAACAGTTGAGAAAAATACAGTTTCCACAGCGTTTATAGAAGTAATTGGAAATAAATATCGCTAGTAGGTACTATGGAAAATCAAGGCATGTATTGTTTTAGAGATAGTTAGCTGTAAAGAGTAGGTAACCCTATTACATAGGACTTGAACATAACTGGCGAAATCATTTTATTTTAAACCCCTTCCAATCTCTTAGGGGCATATAGTTTTCCATAGTGTATTTCACCCATAGTTTCTTATTGAATGTCTTTTTACTTTATTTTTGCATATTGTTTAAAGTCCGTTCGTATGGCATACACAAATTAAGTTAAACTGGGAAACCTATAATTAGCTGTACTAAACCGTGTTATATTTATTCGTTATACATTATATGTATCGCTGTTGGTTTTCTAAATAAATAAATAAATAAATAAATAGGCGTAATAATGTTATGATGTTATATAAAGATCTAGACTTAAGAGTAATATAATTCGGTAATCGCCTATCTGCCTTGAGCAAGCGTGGTGGTCAATGCTCGTGCCTTCTCTGTTTGAGAAGAGGCCTTTGTCCTGCAGTGGGACAGTAACAAGCTTGTATTATTATTTTACTTTCTTTTGACATTTAAAGAACAGCTACGAGCTGTTCATAGTGACACATCGTTACATAGCTAACATCCCACCCCATGTACTTTACTACGTTTTGGTAACACATTTGTGCGAACAGCTAAAGATTGGAAAATATCTGTTAAATATCTTTCAAAGATTTTGTCGTAATTTCCGTCTTTGTATATCAAAAAGATGTATTGAAAATCAGAAATGATAACAAAGTGGCATCCACACGATGGCAAAAGGAAAAGGGGAAGACAGGCAAAGAGATGGATAGACGATATAATAAAAATTGGAGGCGCTACCTGGTCTAGAAAAGCTAGAGATAGAAATGAGTGGAAACAGCTGGAAGAGGCCTATGTGTCACAGGACACGCTGATCACTAAACCGGGAAACTCGATATCTTAGACAAGTTTTTTTTTATACTATTAGATTATCTGTACCTATGTTTAGTTACTTCAGCAACAAAGGCTTAAATAAATAAATAAAAATATCAGAACGAGGACAAGTGTCTGGCTTTGTCGCCTAAAAACTTAGCATTTCCCAGCTTTGTACAAGTAAATCTCGGTAAACCTACCCGTATTTTATTTCGGGACACGAACGGTAAAGTACAGATAAAGTCGTATACCCTTTTATGAATATCTGTACAACCGTTTATAGGTGATGGATTAAGCAATACGTAAACGTCGTAAAACCTTTTGCGTTGATACTTTCGGGATATGTTTGGAGGTCATTTTTAGGCGTCTGCTATACATTTTGGGTTTGATTCTAACTCTACACATAAAAGGATGATATATTCCCTCGGGGGTGGACAGTATCTATTCAGAACGGCATGAACTACTACCTTTTTATACCCATTTTGCTACACATTTTTGACATGTCATACATGCACGCCGGTTGCGAGAACTACGGTCCTGACCTTTCTGAAAAACGTCATCAACATGGTCAGTGTGTGTCATTCTAGGGCGTCCCATTCCAGCGTTTCCACTCACACTCACGTTTAGTCCTTAAGACTTCTCCCTATATCATATAAAATTCTCGTGTCACAATGTTCGTTCCCATACTCCTCCGAAACGGCTTGACCGATTCTCATGAAACTTTGTATGCTTATTCAGTAGGCCTGAGAATCGGCTACTATCTATTTTTCTAACCTCTAAGTGATAAGGGGTGTTCACCTCAAATTTATTATTTTTATTTTTTTGATATTTTTTTAAATTTTTATTTTTTTATTATGTGGCATCAAAAAATACATATAACTCTAAATTTGCACTTTTTTATCACCAACCCTTGCTTTTTAATAGTCATAGCAGAACTTTCAATGACTTTTTGAAATATCACGAGGAGAGGGAAGATGGAGGGGAGTGGGAAGGAGGAGGGGGAGGGGAGTCGGAGTGGGGATCGTGAGAGGGGAGGGGGAGATTGTGTGAGGGGGAGAAGGAGATTGTGAGAGGGGCGGGAGGGGAGGGGCAGGGGTAGCGGGAGGGATGGGGAGGGGAGTGGGGGAGAGATGGGTAGGGCAGTGGGGGAGGGATGGGGAGTGGGAGAGGAGGGAGGTCAGGACAAAGGGAGGGGTAGAGAAGGAGGGAATGAGAGGGGAGGGGTAGGGGAAGGGTTAGGTGAGAGGGGAAGGGAAAGGGTGAGGTGAGAGGGGAAGGGAAAGGGGAAGGGGAAGAGGCAGGAGCCGGGTGGGGGAGGGAGGGGAAAGTGAGGGAAGGTTGAGGGGAGGGGGATGGAGGGGTGAGGCGAGGGGCGTGGGAGGTGTGGGGAGAGGGAGGGAGAGGGGGAGAGGAGTTGATAAAAATGCTATGCAATAGCTTTACCGCGGCAGTCTCCGAATGCCGCACGTCATTTTCTCTTTTTTTTTTTAACCATTCAATCACAATGTGCCACAGCAAAGCGTGGCAGGGTACAGCTAGTATATATATATATATATATTCTTTTAAACCACAACGTATTTAACAATATATAAAGTAACTTCACACCTATATTCCTAGAACTGATAGGCGGATACGTCCCTTCAGTAAATATTTATTATACAATACTTGTGCTTGAAGCACAGTAATAACAGAACCGGACTTAATGCCATTTCGCTAATTATGGTTAAGTCCCATGTAATAGGGACAAGAGAGAGACGAAACAATTGCCATCAACCGGGAATGGAGACTCCAGGTTGCTAGTAATCAGAATTTTTTGTTGAAAATCCCAATAATTCTTACTGCCAAACTCAGGAATCGAACCCATGACATAAAGCTCAGCAGTAGGAATTACGACCAGTAGACCAACACAGCAATGACGAGTAGCGATGGGTGGCGAGGGTCAGCTATGTGATTACTCATTTAGCGATATTCCATTCACGTTTTTATTTATTTCTCTCCCGACGCATTTGTTTAATGTTTGTCAGTTGATATCTAATTTCCTGTTATTGATGGATTAGTAGTGAAGGCCTGTTCAATTTTGTTCGAACTGTAGCTAACAGTTATTTTTTTATGTTTGAGCGACAGTAAAGTTTTTTGTAAGGCGTCTCAATATGATTTACAACGGGCAAATTAAGGACCTACTTTCAAATTATGACCCCCATTTGACCTAGTTGCCTTACTTTAAAATTTAAACGCCCCGTTATTTTGACCTCATTACAGCACCTGGTGCCAATGAAGGTAACAATATTTTTTCAACTCTGTCACTTGTAAAGGGTTTCATTATTTATTTTTTGGGGGTGCCATACCCGAAGGAGGTCAACGGGACCCTAAAAAGCTTCTGCTATCCGTCTGCCAATCTATCTGGCTGCCAGTGGATTTTATTTCATGAACCGTTGGTAGTTTGTAGTGCAGCAGGTTATCGTTTAGCCACTGCGCGAAATGTATCTTCCGTATAATGCCGGTTAAAAACAAACGAAAGGTTTTTTTTACATTATAAACCAGTGCTTGACTACAATTCCAACTCATGGTAAGCAGTGATGCCATCAGTGATGGTGAACGCAATAGTTTATTAAGAACCTATTCCTTGAAGACACCTTAATTATAATCGGTCGAGAAGACCGCAGCAGGCAAGTTGTTCCAGTCCAATATTTTCTTTCTACCGTGCAACACTTAGCCTGACTTTTAAACAATTGCGACAAGTAAACAACCCGAAAAACCAAATCCAATAACGCGAAAGACAGTCAGTTTCCACGAGTTCCGTAACGAAGCGAGAAAACTAATTTTAGCACATAACCTAGTTGAAAGCAATTTTAGTTTGGTCCACAGCTTCCTAACATAGTGGAACTTGTAAACTACAAAGTTTATTTATGGGGCCTATCTTAGCGCTGACATATTGATGAGATCATCTTGCGAACGCAAAGCTGGCACAGTATTTACGTACGTAGGTACTGTTAAATACAATATAGGAAGGCGTTGCAGCTAAATAATAACTCAAGGTACAGACGCCAGTACATCAAGTGACCCCAATGTGTCAAATTTTCCCTATTGAATATGAACCTTATTCTGTTTAACATAAAGTTAAAAAACGATCAAAGAAATTTGACACATTGGGGTAACTTGACGTGCTGGCATCTGTACGAATGCCATGGTCGGTCGGTAGATGGGAGACCAGTCATGACGTATCAAAACCCTTTCGGATCTCGGAAAGCACGTTAAGGGACTACTCACACTTATTCAGTTCTATTTAGCTTTTGTCCATAGAAAACACAAGTTTTGTATAAGACGCATACGCGTCCGTTAACCTAAACTTGCGTCACTTTTTCTCAGCAAAAAAACACTGCAGTGGTGACGTTCATAAAGTTCTGACCTTTAGCCTAATAAAATTTAAAGAAATGTCTTTTGATTTTATTCAAACCCTCGACTGCCTCATTTACCGAGATGAAGGGACCTCTTGTTAGTGATCCTCAAATTCTATCCAGGACCTTATCATTAACAGTGGCGCTTGCAAACACTACTACACCAACGCGACAGTCTACTTCACTTTTTTCACCATTTAACAAACACTATACCATATTTTTTCTTTTCTGTTAACCCGCACACCGTAGTTGTTTACCCAATTATTTTAACGCTAAATCAGGGTAATTCGTTTCGCTTTTCGACACAAGTCTGGAGATTATTGAGTTATTATACCAGCTTAGTAAAACGTCGGCAGATCACGTGCCGGGAATAAGTTTTGATTGATTTTGTTGTCAGGCAGCTGATAATAATCAAACTGAACAATATCAGTTTGCGTTTACTTTAGAACGGAAAACAGGCAGTCAAGAAAAATTTGTGCGTTGAAACTTCCAGATAGTATTTTGCTAGGCCACTTCCCTCATCAGCTACTTTAATTAACAATAAGGTTTCAAATCGACTGAAACACGCAGTCATCTTCGGTAGATAGTTTAGTACAATAAGTAAGCTCGAAAGTAGAACAGTCAATTTAAGCAAAACCTATTGCATTGCCCAGCAACTGAGCTGAGAAGATCAGATAGGCAATTGGTTCCCAACATAGTTGGAGAAAAAACCATACATGATGATGAATTGACTAGTCTAGAGAAATAGAAAGTAAAATGGTCACTAATTTCAAAATTCTCCATTCTTTCCAGAGAGCCCTACCCCTCCTTCTTGTGGTTGCATCAGTGCTGGCGCAATACGGCGACGAGTACAGCGGCTACGAGAACTACCACAAGGCGCCGGTACAGCTGCACCAACACCAGAGCCTGGACGAACACCATGGAGAGGAGTACGACTTGGATTACCATGTAAGTACCTGCTCTTATATCCTGGAGTGACCACGAACTGGCAGAAGTAGCAGTGGTAGCTTTGTGGTGGGGGATTACCAAGTCATGGGGATCTGACTAGACGAATTCTGGTGCGCATTGTATACTGATCACTTGCTTCAAAAACGGTGAAGAAACCAGCATGCATGAGAGATATTTCTCAACGGCATGTGATGGAAAGTCAGACGCCCATGGGCGGCATAAGCTTTAACACCGGGTTAGTTACCTTAAGATCATGTCCTGGATTGGCGAATAACAACCAGAAGACGTGAATTAGGCAGGTTCGTAGTTCTCCCAGGTAGACTGACGACCTCGGACACGTGCCTCCTTTACTTATTCCCTTTCTACTTTTCATTTCGAATGTAAGAAGGAAAAATGATTTTTTTTTCGGTTTAAGTGGAACCCCTGTTTTCCCTACTCAATGGCCCCATTTCTTCACGTTTCAGGCGCACCCCAAGTACTCCTTCGACTACTCAGTGAAGGACCCCCACACTGGTGACCAGAAAGAGCATTGGGAGACCAGGGACGGTGACAAGGTCAAAGGTAAGCACTTCTCAAATGTGACTTCTTTTCGTGACAAATCGACCAGCAAGGATAGTAAAGAGCTCTACCTAATGGATACTATTTTAGGGTATAAGGAATCTTCATTCTACCCAGATGAATTAACCATTTATCACCACACTTGGTGACGGCGGGTTGGCGATTTCTCACTTTTTCCCCCGACCCCCGATTCATTAAGATCCCAGGGTAGGGCAATTCAAGGCCAGTCTGGAATTTATCATCAGCCCGGTGTCTTAATTTGGCGAATGAAGAAATATCAGTCATGTCTTACATAAACTTAGAGAGGAGGTATCTTAGCAGTTCCAATGAATACTGCGAGTATTGTAAATTTACCAATACTTTATTGGTGCAGCCATTTCAGTGCAATCGATTCACTTGACATGTACACTAATGGAGTAGGTAACTCAAGTCCACTTGCGATCTATAGTGATTTAACTGAGAACAATGTTTGTTGCTTTTGCGGTAAACTCAACAGATTATAAGGAAACTTCATAAAGGCTATAATTTGTAAAGATACACAGAAGTAGTCGAGGCTCGCTGCAAAAATGTTACCTCGGCTAAGTTTGCAAACTTCTTATTCGAGTGTGTATTGTAATGCTTTGTAAGTATAGGAGGCTTTATTTGCTTTTGGGCTTGGTCAGAGTCCCATAGGTGGCATACGATTTGTAATATCAGGTTAGCCACCACACGAAAAAAAAGTACTTACAGCATTTAAATTACACACAATTATTGGCTTTGATTCCTTCAAGTACGATGCCTTATGGCCTTTGACAAACTCAATGAAAACGACCAATATAATAAATTGCATGAATCACGATTTAAGGATGCGCTGGGCGCTATTATTTTTGTTATGTGGGCGGATCTTACGATTATCGTTAAGCTTGGTTTGGATTTGTCGCATTGTTATCAATATATCCGCTGCTAGCTGTGCCGGTGGCCAGGACCAACCTTCTCGCCAAAACACCATTGACTCGCGCAATTCGAGCTATTAACGATCTTCAAATAAGGATCGATGTGTTTGCTTGTTACTCGAGTGAATTCGCCAAAGTATTATTGTTTAATTTATGTTATAATAATGTAGATTAGAGTAGGCTATAAGATTGTTTTTTTTTATTATTATAAGTGCTGTGTAGGTATATCTTCCTCTAAAGAATTGTCTTCTCTTTTGTAAATAAGTTAATGTGTAAACAATGTATAACAACACGTAAGCAGTACAGTAAAATAGTGGTTTGAAAGCCTCGAAAGATCCGATTAAACACTAATTTAACGCTAGCTTAGTCGTACCTAAATAAATATCATGTGTATGAAATCTACAAAACAAAGTTTGTACAGGCATAGTTTATATAAACCAAAACCCTAAGCTCTATTCAATGCTCGTTTAGTTAAAATTTATTGTTATATATACTTTGAGCGTGAAAGCTGCATGCGCTTAACATTTGAACCGCCTAATTTTAAATCAACTGCTGTAACCCCAGCGCCCAACTTATAAGTCGTCATAATACATTTATCATGTTGCCTGAATTAACCTAATTTTGGATAGAATGTAAAATAGATAGAACCAAGAAATCAAATTGGACAAACAGGTTTTTTGGTCAAATAAATACCACTTAGGCGGGTAAGTCGTATTTATTCGACCAAACCCAATAAACCCTAAAATAGTTTTCGGATAAATACAACTTAGGCGGTTAATGGGTTAAGTAATGCCTTCGAACTAGTCCTTGCTACCAACTAGCGCAGCCTTAAGCTAAGCAGGATGCTTCCACTTATAAACACTAATTGAGTATTGTTTTACTATGGCGATCAATTAGTCACACATGTCATGAATTATAATTAAACGATAATAATATTGTATGAACTGGTTGATACATACATGGGTACAGTAAGTATGTAAAGCAGTATCCAAATGACGTACTTTTCTATCGGTATCCAGCGAATTTTAAGGAAATAAAAGTGGTGCTACAAGCTTATATTAAATTGTACATTATTATTTATCAATAGGAAATTTCATTCAAAACCTTTTATAGGTTGAGGAAAGACTGCCAGCATGAGTTGTTATTTTTTTACTGTTCGCAATCAAAACAAGTTTTATAGTCTAGTAGATGATCCTTGGTAGATCCCATACACCAGTGGTTCCGACCTGAGGGTAAATCTGTTTAGAACTACACTCTCACCAAAATCAATGTCAAACTTTAATTTTTGGATTGTCAATGAAATGAAATGAAATGAAATTTATTTATTTGCCAGAATATAGGTACTTACATAGTAACATGGTAACACAATTTTAGTCTCACTATATTCGACTTATCAGTCGTGCAAATATTTGTGGTACATGCATTTAATATGAGTATCAAGAAATTACATCAGTTTTATTAGTCATACACATCATAATCATAATAAAATGCATAGTCTTGCTTCGCTAAAATAATATTAAATGGGCATATTAACATTTTAAAATATATTATACTATTACCTTTCATAGATTATATTATTATCTCACAGTCAAGACACTTCAATAAATAATATTTATTAAAATTATCAATAATTACAATTTAATTGTATGTTCGTAAATTTATACACATCATGTCTGTTTAAAATTTAAATAATCATTTATTGAATAAAAACATCGGTCACAAAGCCAATTGATTACAGTTCTATTGAATTCCAAGTTATTCAATTTTCTTATTTTTTCCGGTAGGTTATTATAAATTTTCACCGCCATGTTGTAGCAGTTTCTGTTACATAACTCTAATCTGCTTCGAGGTACTATCAGAGGTTTTTGTACTATTTTTCTTTTAAATTGGGCCTTATCATCTCGCTCAAAAAGTGATAGATGGTTTCTAACGAATTTACACATTTCAAAGACGTATAGGGATGGAAGTGTAAGTAAACGTTTATCAGTGAATATTGGTCGGCACGAATCAGTCCACTTAAGACAAAAAAATGACCTTATGCATTTTTTCTGGGCTATAAAAGCTCTCTGGGCGTCTGTAGAGTTTCCCCATATGATTATCCCATACCTCATTACTGAACATACATGACTGTGGTATACCATTAATGCTGTTTCTTTATTGGTTATTTTATTTATTTTACGAAGTGCGTAAACGAATTTATGATTTTTTTTACAAACAAGATCTACATGCGATTTCCAGTTACAGTAATTGTATTTGTAATAATAAAATTAATTTTTCAAATTTGGTTTAACACCCGCCCTTCACCATTTCCTACAATTGAAGTGAATGGACTTAAAGCTAACCTACAATTAACCAATTTTAAATTCTCAATTACAGGCACTTACACCCTTGTCGAAACTGACGGAACAAAACGCGTAGTGGAATACGAAGCTGACGACAAGAACGGCTTCAACGCCGTCGTCCATAAAATCGGTACGCCGAAACATCAAGAAGAATACGAACACAAACCTGCGCACGAGTACGAAGCGAAGCCGGCGCACGCGCCGGTGCATTACCAACACGACTTCGGACATTTCGATGAGGGTTTTGTGCCCATTGCCGGTGGATATGAACATTAAATGTACAACATGGCTATTTTGCTGCAGGTAACATTGGTGCGGATGTAATGTATGTAAGACATAATGGATATAAAGTAAAGACAGTGACATGGTAACGATATAGTATGGCAGTATGAGTATTGAAATCATATAAGCCCTTTGACCACAACAGCTATGTATAAATGACAAAACAAATATGTCCACTACGCCACGAGTCACGACTACGTGACGGATTTAAAGGAGCACTTTCTTAATGTAGCGGTTTCTTGGTTAAAACCAGCATCATAAACAAATGAAACCTTTTGATTTGAGGTTAGTAGCAGAACCAGGAACAACCCATGATGCATGTAGATATAAAAAAAATTGCCTACTGCCATTTCAGTATAACTATATAAACGCTTGCAATGAATTTATATTTAAAAGTAACAACCGTTATTCCCTTTTAAATATTCCTCGTTACTTGTACTATAAAGAAAAGTAACTACTGATTTTATATACTGCGCAGTATTTTGACATGGACAGAAAAATTTAAGATATTTTTTTACCAAAACACAATTGCCGTACCTACATCGTTATTCGCATACTTGCAATATCAACAACATACATTTTTATTCGTACGTAACATTCAAAGTACCTGTAGCTCATTAATGACATGTTATGTTTTCTTTTCAAAGCTAACATGGCCAAATTTGAGTACTCTAACCATGGTTCTAAATGTGACATAATCTTTGCACAGACTGACGACCTTATAGTAATCCCAATAGCTTTGCAATATTAAAACGAAAGGTTTTTAAATGCTTTAATATAGCTATATCTGTGAGTTAGTTAATATCGTTAAGTTTTCATGAATTAAAACTGACTAAAACTACTTAATACATACGAAAGATTAGACAACTAAGCAATGTTTAACGGACTTCTCGATTATGAATTGGACTACAAAAATATGCTTAATGTAAAAGTCATTGCGTATAAGATACTTCTTTTTTGCGCGACTTTAAAAAAAAGTAACGCGATTTTAACGAAAGTAACGCGATTTCAAGAAAAAAGTAATGCGATTTTAAGAAAACAGTAGCGCGTTTTTAACAAAGACTCAATAAAAGAGTCTTATATGCAAGTCAATTTACACAAACAAAAATGAAGTGTGATATTCATAGCATACTCATTAAGAATATTAATGTTCTACAGTGTGTTGTAATGAGTGGCTATTGAATTAATAATTATTATTTATTAGTGAAGCGAAAAAGTTACGTTTCGTTTAATAGTTAAGGCTTGACTGTATTGTTCTGTTTTGTAGTTTTTAAGTGTTGTACAAAACTCTTACGATTGAATTAAACTTTTATTGTTGTAAATACTGTTAATTATTTATTTACTGTCCAATTTTTTCTCTCGTTACACAAATGAAGTGTAAATTATTGTAAGCCATAGTGCAGCGTAAGCAAAAACAAAAAACAACTTACCTCTTGTTAAAGGCGTAAAAGCAAGCTGAATCTTACAACATCGTAGTTTTTCGCAGTGTTCTAAATAAGCTGCTCAACAAAAACGCAGAAAACAAAACCCAAACAAAATCTGCTAGAACGTCATAAGTGGATAAGCAACGAAATCGGCGATTAAAAAGTCGGGCAACTATTGCGCTACTGTTGCGCAACTTACCTTTGTGCGAGAGCGAGCTTGAGCCTGTCATTTTCGTAACGCAGCTGTTGTTCGATGGACTCGGGCGGCGGCGGGTCGATGACCGCGGGCGGCCCGCTCGGCGCCAGCGCACCGCGCGGCGCGCGCCCCACCGTCGCGTACCCACTTTCCATTCTAAACAGGGCCTACTATCACTATGTGTTGCGCAACTGTTGCACAACTTTTTTATGTAATTAAACCCGCATTAATTAACGACCAATCAAATGATGAGTGGTCTTTGCAGTCTATGGTTCTCTGAAATACCAAGAGCATCACGAAAACTGGATAAAGATGTGAATTTTGTATCTGATAATACACATGACACATTTCAACTTTGTCCATACTTTTCAAACCGGAACACTGCTGCATAAAAGAAACTGGTATCCTGGTACTACTTCCTAAGATTTCCTTTACACGAAGCTCTACTGCATTTCCTGTTTAAATCACCGGGCAACTTTCACGCAACTGTGGCGCAACATTCAAGCAACTAGGTAAATACTGTGTGTAAGTTACCTCTGAGCGAGTGCGAGCTTGAGTCTGTCGTTCTCGTAGCGTAGCTGTTGTTCGGAGGAGTCGGGCGGGGGCGGCTCGATGACGCCGGCCGCGCCCGAAGACGCGAGCGGCCCGCGCGGCGCACGGCCTACCGTCGCGTACCCGCCGCCTCCCTAAACAAGAACACCATTTATGTTTTTGATCCAACACTTTAAATTTCTCGTTAGTTGCGCTTACATTTAGACTCACACACGCAAACAGTCAGACTTGGAACAACAACCTGCAGGTCAGGTCATACAAGTTTTCTTTGTTTCGTGAGACAATCAAACTAGCGGCACTCAGAGTGCCGACACTAGTAATTAGTTTAGTAATCAATTTGTTTGACAGTAGCAGTAGTAACTAACTATTTTAAAAACAACCCAATGAGGTACACCCCATTAAATACTCCTTCATGACCATTTTACATTGAATAATATAACTCCAAACAATGTCACTAAATGGTGGTGAAAAAATTCGTGACGAAAGTTATTGGTATATCCTAAATCGAAGAATTGGAAGACGTGGGACCTCGCACTGAACCAGCTCTTTTTGCTAGTCCTGTATCTCATGAGGTCATTATAATTCAAGTTGTTATATTTGAGAGCAACCTAAGCACTAACCTCAAAACCTCCGCATCCAAGTGTGCAATCGTAAAATAACATCTAAGCACACATACTTTTACATTTTGATTCTGTCAAGTCTACAGTGAAATTCATTCGCACAGAATGTCAAGTGTTGTAGGATATAACATTGACAAATTAAAGCAATTGTAGCTTCCTGACTAGTTCCAGTGTGTGTGACTCAGTGGGCAGATTCAAGTGTATCACAATACGCGTACAGTGTACCGTTTCATTAATGGGATGTATTACCGCGGAAGTTCTCACTCAAGAACTTTTCGCTCTTGTTCTCTTAGCAATAAGATCGAAAAGAGGTCGAACGGGTGACTAACTAGCGTCCACTTGCACACCGAACTTTGTTGACTACTCGCACCCCCAGTGCAACAAAGGCGTCAAAAGAATATGCTAACTTTACAGGAGAGCAAAAACACTGTTTGGTCTGGTATTAATGATCTTTTGTTATATACCATTAAATAGTAAAAAAAACCAGCTTGTTTTCAACGATATTTCAGATACCTGAAATTGTCGTGTATTAAAGATAATTAATGTTTTAAGTTTTAAACACGTTTTCCTTATTTAATTAAGACAAATTCTCAGAATACTGTTTACTCTAATCACCGTTTTATAAATTTATTTGGACACTGTAACTGATAGTGGTTATGTCGTTTAGACCATCATAAAATGCAGAGGGTAAACACTACTTACGCCTTTTTTGCTTTATTTTGTTTTATATATGTCATTAAAATCAAGACGTCATATTAGAAAGTACGCTTAATATGTTCAGCTTGTTACAGGGAAACAAATACGTAAGTAAGGTTAAATATATTTTTTGTCAAATTTTATGTAGTTAAGTAGGATTGTGGACTTTTTTATCTGAAAAAATGTTAAAACTTATGTGACGCGACGATTGTTTTTTTTTGGTATAATGGTTTAATTTTTCATCAGATCTTAACGAAAAAAATAAGAATGGTGTATTTTTATCTGCGCTATACGAAACTGCAATAAAAAAATTACGTGTGGCACTCGGAGACTGCCGCGGTAAAGCTATTGCATAGCATTTTTTGTCAACTCCTCTCCTCTCCCCCTCCCCATTCCTCCCCTCCCCCTCTCCCCCTCCCTCACACCTCCCCGCCCCTCCTCTCACCCCTCCCTCACTTTCCCCTCCCGTCCCCTGCCTCTTCCCTCCACCCCCCTCCACATCCCTCCCCTGCCTCTCCATCCCCTCTCACAATACCCTCTATCACAATCTCCCCCTCCCCCCCCCCTCCCCTCCCCTTTGACCTCCTCACTATCCAATACGTCTATACAATACGTCTAATCGCACACAACGCCGTGTCGAAGACTGCCGAACTGAAACGACGTTAGACGATGCACGGCCTTCAAGCCACACCTCCTTGCCCGTCGGAGTGGGGAGCGTGAGGTTATTTCGTTACGGTCCCCGCGCTCAAGGCCCGCGATAGAAGCTATGCAATAGCTTAAAAAAAGTGTCGTATTCTTACTTACGCCTTTATTGCACTGGGGGTGCGAACTGAGAATTTACAAAAACATAGTAAGTGTAGCACTTTAAGTGAACTCCAAGTTACGGTGACTATCAGACGGGGTCCGGAGCGCTTCGTCACATCTCTGCAAGTGCGCATGCTGTAATTCTAGATACACTACTGATAATGGCCAATACAAAACTAGCTGTTTGACAGTTAATCGTTGAACACTTTGCCCAGTGAACATCACTGTGAACTGTCAACGGAGATACGAAATAGCCCTTCAGGAGAGTACATGTCTTCATATCACGTCGCCGTGATATGAAAGATTTAGTTGAGAAGGAAAGATTAGAGGAGTTGGGCACTTGAGGAGGTAAGTATGGGGGTGAAAGAGGTAGAGAAATATACGCAAAGTTATGTGCTATATAGTATATTTAACAATTAATGGTAGAAACACTGACCGCATCTAATGGGCTATTTAGCAAAATTTTAAAGAAAGAAAAAAATGTGTGTCGAATATCTTGCATTCTAGATGAGGGATTTAAAACTAAAATTTAGTGAAATAGCCCCTTTTAAATTGCTATTTTTTATTTATAATGAGCCTATTGCCAGAAACCAGGCATAAATCCAGTATCCGGGCTGCTACTGAGAAATTCTACATAGAAAACCGCAATAAAGCTTTAAACGATGTCAACGATATGCGTTTCAAATGAGAATAGGAATGACTTTGCGCCATGCTGTGACGTCATAACTGTCAATTCGAATAAAATTGAGTAAGATCAGCAAAACAAGGTTTTTCATAAATAAAATTTATTTACGAATTACGAACGAATAATTTTCTAAATTGTACTGTCAAAGTATTTGTTTACATTGGAAATAATCTCTCGAGCCCTCCCATGCAAACAGCGCCTTGTTCACACATTTTCGAGGAGTCAGAGAGATGACAACAAAAACAAATATCAACAATAACAACAAACAATCGCGAAACAAAAAAATATTAATTAAAACGTAAGCACTCCACAAGACTAATTAATTTGAGACGTTTTTTTAAGTAATTGATACGCGATTAAGGTTTCGTTGCAGGCCGTACTTTTTAAGCGACATTTGACAGATAGAGGTCATTGACGTTCCTATTCTTATTTGACACGCATAGTACATTATTTTATTCAAACTGACACACACACCCTATCAAAAAGTTATGTTACGCGTTGTTATTGATTTATTTAAAAAAAAACTACAACAGCTATCAGTAGTGACCCAATAAAATTGTCTAGTGACAGAGTTACATGTAATCCTACTAATATTATAAACGCGAAAGTTTGTGAGGATGGATGTTTGTTACTCTTTCAAGTAAAAACTGCTGAATGGATTTTAATAAAATTTGGTATGGAGTTACCTGACACCCTGGATTAACACATAGGCTACGTTTTATCCCTGTATTCCCACGGGAACGGGACCTAAGCGGGTGAAACCGCGGGACGTCTGCTAGTAACTTATAATTTAATCAAGTGAATAATTTTAAATCGTTTAGTACCTGTAGAGTGGAGGACACTGAGTGGGCTCTCTGGTGTACAGCCAAGTCCTCAGGCTCAGGTTTAGGCTGTAACAAACACATTTGTGTTAGCAGATAAACTATTACAAGTTGGCTTTAAGAGAGAAAGATAAATGCGTTTACTGGCATTACAGCAAAATACACCTTAAAACTATACAATCCAAAGATCATAATGCCAAAAGGGCCTCACCTCTACGTAATGTCAGATGAGAACACAGGGACTATCTGACGCTGTTTTTCAGCTGCAACCCACGAGTGCCATCCGTAAGAAAAGTCAAAAAATTCGTACTGGCAATTGGCTCGCGCCTTCAGCCTTTTGTCTTTAATTAAACATTGACATTCTCTCGAGCCCTTCGTAGTTTTGAAATAAATGAATAGCCTATGTTACTCGGTGATAATTAAGCTTTGTAATGGTGGAAGAATTATTAAAATTGACTTAAATCTCTACAAACAAACAAACGAATCTTTCCTCTTTATAGGTACTACTTATTAGTTTAGATTATCATAAACATATATTCATGAGGGGCTCGTGGCTAAATATAACAGTATTACAAGTCAATCTTCAAGGTTAAGCAACACTTTTCTGCGGGCGAACCGTGGATGAGGAACCGCACACCGTGCATCGAAAAGGACGTCAAGTCTTTACGGAGGCAGAAACCCAAAAGTCTAACAATCAGACATGTCTTCTGTTACCCAGCATCTGGGTTTTGGAAGTCTAAATCAAATCAAATCAAGACTTTATTCAAACTAGGCTGAGAATCAGCACTTTTTGAACGTCAAAAAAATACATAAAGACAGTACCCCAAAAACGGCCCACCCTTCGCCACTTCCTAGTGTTTTTGCGGGGAAGAAGAAGTGACGGAACAAACTCCCTAGCAACACATCTGTCTGATTCGTTTGAAGAACTAGGTATACAATAATATCTAGGTATTCGGCTGCATTAGATTAGACTAGCAGCATAGGTTGGAGAAGGCTTGGCAGATGATTGTATACAATGTTTTTGTCCTAATGTTCAAAGGAGTGTCCAAATGTTTGCTAATATTATTAATTATGTTGCGTCATTGGAGTAATATTCGACACCAAAATTAAGCTCAAAACACATTGTATGTGAAGTTACTTCTTAAAAATAAATTACATTTGTTGATAGCGTTGAATATCGACATTTAAACTTGGATGCAAAGCCAGTTTTGCAACAATACATCGAGTTTTACATTTAAAAAACGTGTTGCATGTCCATGTCCTGCTTAAAGGTAGTTACCAAATTGCATTTTGACATTTCCGTTCCCTTGAATATTGCACCTCCAGGATAAACATCCGAAGCAGTAGCCTTTTATTAGTAGAAATAATTCTACAATATACAATGTACCTACTAGAAGTAATCAAAACAGGCACCCCAACATGACCTGCATACATCTAGCTTTATTCCAACCATGCAAAGTAGGGCTTCCAGTTTTTGAATTTTTTGAAAAGTTTAGTCTACATTTATACCAGCACGCATTCATACTGTAAAGCCGATACTGGGTAACAAAACTTTGAGGAGGATTTTTGCGCGCTAGTTCAATATCCCGTTTTACGGTATTCGTTTGTGTTCTGTAATACCAAACTAAGACACGGTAAAGGAAAACATCGTGAGAAAACCGGAATGTCCTAGAACCAAAAATTCGAAGACATGTGACATTACCAATTCGCATTGGGCCCGCGTGGTACGTAGATAGCTTATGCGCAAAATACGCGCTTTGACGTGGAATTGCGGATACCAGCCAGGTTTCTTTATCTTAAGATCCACATAAGCAACACTCACCAGAGCCTGTGCCGGCGATACGGCAGGCGGAGGCTCGTCACCTGCCGTAGCTCGTCCGGCAAGCAGCGGGCTGGCGGTGGCACTAGCCACTGGGGTGGCGGCACCACTGTTGCCATTAGTCACTGACTTGCCGCCCGCCGCCCCGCATTGCTGCGCTTGAATTGCTTCTTTTACCTCTTGAAACTTTTCTATGAACTGGGGAGAGAAGTGGAGTGTTATATCGTGATTCGTGTGTAAGAGATACGAAAAAAAACAAGTGTGTTTTAGACCACACGACTAAAGTAAATGTGCTCGCACCTGTCTCTCTTGCACCTACAGCAATATACAAAACGTAACTCTCTCTTTCTATCTTCACTAACCGATATCTTTCACTCAACTTACGTTCGCCTCGCCCGATCACACTTTTTGTAACTCTCGTCACGCAATCGCCAGCTTACACCTCTAGTCAAGCGTGCGTAAAGAACTGTTGCTTAAAAAATAACGAATACACATCATCAATCTATCATCAATTGGCGTGACTCTAAAAGCAGCCTAAGAACTGCTCGTACGGGTGTCTAGACTCGCAGAATGCAGTTGTTCGAGCAGTCTTGCTTGTGTAGGTACGCGCGGTATTAACCATTGCAAGCGATTTTCGATCTAGTTAATAATGTCCTACCTTGCCAAGTTCCGGCTCAGAAGCAAACCCAAGTCCATACACGGTGTTGGCTCTGACGTCGCTCCACTGGCCGAATTTCTGCGACGTCTTCGTAAATGTCATGTTTGCTGTTATCGTGCTGTTTATCACCGCCTGTAAAAAGAATTAGCGTAAGTTTTGTGGTCCAGAACACTTTTCAAGCTTTGTATTGGGCTTAGTATAGGCTGCCGGGTTATTTTTATGAACGACGAGGATGACTTCGACACTACAAAGTCATCAGTCATAGCATAAGGACTTACTACACTATCCGATTTATAGAATCCTAGTTAGGAAGCAACCAAGCGGTCGGTACCATAAATCGGATCCAACCTGTCCGAGCAATAATCTGTTCATCTGTCTAATCAGCAGGCCTAGCCATATTACAAATTCTATTTCTATTATAGAAAGAAAATGGCAATATGGAATCAGCTGTTTGTCAACTGTTAGGTGTATTTCATTTTCAGCTATATAATATAGCTTTCTATTGTCGCCTTATCGATTACGATAATAGAAATAGAATTTGTAATATGGCTCGGCCTGCTGTCCTGTGTCTGTCTATCTTCCGATTTCCTAGTTAGGTTGCCTACAAATCGGATAGCAAGCCCTTATAGTAAGCTCTTAAATGGTGACGAAATATCCTCAAACACCGGTAATTTTATGTCCAATCCACGGATATCGAGGGATATGGCATGTAGGCGTGGTAAGTGTGCCTTAAGTTTGGTCAGTTTGGCCAAAGTAACACGTGACAGCCGAGAACATTGTCTAGTACTAAATTGGCATCGGAATGAGTCGTGTCATTTCGTATTTTTACGAAATGCCGAATTTTTCAGTTCTATTTTGCAAAAATAGGGTAACTACAACAAACCTTAAGAAAAGTGGCGTGTCCTACCACTGCACTAATTATAATATTAATAAAAATCACTGCACTAATTATAATATTAATAGATTTTACAAATATCTCATTGTGAAATATTTTTGCGTGACTGACGCATGTCACAACAAAACATTAGTGGTGCGTAGCGCTTTTCTCTAGATATCGATAATTTATAGAAATTCTTACAAAATAATTTCATAATTAGGTAACAATATTTGCAATTTAATATTACATACATACATACATACATAAACTCACGCCTTTTTCCCATTGGGGTAGGCAGAAACTACAGAGCGCCATATGCTACGATTCTTACATACTTCTTTTGCTTCGTTTACATTCATACATGTTGTCATACACACACGCCGGTTGCGAGTACTACGCACCTGACCTTTCTGAAGAACCTCACCAATAAGGTCTTTGTATGTCCTTCTAGGGCGTCCCCTCCCGGCGTTGCCACTTACATCTGCCTTGTAAATACCTTTCGTTAGTCGCCTTTCATCCATCCTTTCAACGTGACCAAACCATCTAAGCATACTCTTTTCAATTTTTGTTACTACATCTTCTTTTAAACCACAACGTTGCTTTATATCATCATTCCTCAATCTGTCATTAATTGTTACACCACACATACTTCGCAAGGAACGCATTTCTACAGCATTTATTCTACTTTCATGTCTCTTTTGCCACACCCAACATTCACTTCCATACGTTAGTGTAGGCACCAGCACACCATTGTGAACAGCCAGTCGTGCCTTTTCGGACATAGACTGGCTGGTCACAACGCCATGTATAGCGCCATTCACTTTATTTCCTGCATTTACTCTCCTTTCCACATCCGCATCAATCTTTCCATCCCTTGTAAACAGACTTCCCAGATATACAAAGTCATTCACTTGTTCTACACTCATATCGTTTATTTTCACATTGCACAAAGACACGTTTTCGTCTCTTTCAAACACCATTACTTTCGTCTTATTCACATTAATGTTCATCCCTTTCATCTTATATGCGTCATTCATCTTGGTCACCATGTCTTGCAACTGTTCCGCTGACGATGCAAGAAGAACTTGATCGTCTGCGTAGAGGAGGCATTTGACAGGCAACTCATTCATCCTCAATCCACACTCACTCTCTTTTAAATCTGTCAGACAACTATCCATGTATAAGTTGAACAGCCAAGGTGACGCTACACAGCCCTGTCTAACTCCCCTAGAGATGTTAAACCAGTCTGTGTATGCCCCGTTTATCCTGACACAGGCACTGGAATCCCTATATAAAGATTTCAGTGCCCGTACCAAGCACCAGTCCACACCATACATGGATAGTGTCGACCACAGCTCATTCCTCCACACACTATTTAATATTATTTTGTTAATAAAATGATTTCATTATTAATTTTTATATTTTACATATCTCTTGCTCTGTAAGTACACCCTTACACCCCTGAATGCCGGGGTGTATGACTATCATTACAGCATAGGTTTTGGAATTTGAAAAAAGAACTGTCATACTCATACTGAACGAAGAATATTTTTAAAAAGTTAATTTTTTTTTTCTCGGTATCGATTAATTACTCGAATCGGAATCTAGACAATTTATTTTATAAAGATTTTATTTTAAATATGGAACTATTTGTTTCCACATCGTATGTTAGATGGAATCGATTTAAAAATCAAACTGGCCAGCAAGATTTGACGCGCTTGCGTGCGTGAAAAAAAAAGGCAGTCTACTAGTAGGCGCGAAAGCATCGCGAAAATAATTAATTTTAATTAAATACACATTTTTTTCTTCTTAATAAATGTTCATTGAAACCTGCTGTCTTGTTGTTTACTTACCTCACAATCGATATGTAAAGCAGAGTATTTATCTCGGGCGTAAGCATCAATTGCATACTCGGGTTAATTAGCGCCTTCGCTTCGCTCAGGCGCCAAAAACCTCGTATGCAATTGATGTCATACAGCCCTTGGTTAATAATCTACTATTACAAGTCATATAATTTGATTAAAAACTTTTTACAAAAATACAACCGTCTTCACTCTATATATTGCCACTGGCTTCTGACACTACAACTATTTTTTTTTTAATGTTATTGTATGTGAATGGTAGTTTAGGTAGTGGGAACTTTTTATTTTTATTTTTTAGTTTTTGTTTATGTAGATGATTTAGTTTTTCCAGTTATTTTGATGATAAACCAAATTACGAAAGCGATTTCGAATGGGAAATAAAGAGTATGGGATCACTCGAAAATGAAACAAAAATGACGATGATATGAGGTAATTTGAAACTAGAAATAAAAGAAAATGATTTATTAAAGTAGCCCACGTACACACACACTGCTACACAACAAGCTATACAATTACAGTTTACACTGACCTCGCATTGTACGGAAATCCTATATCATGCGAGATGAGCTTATACTGGAAATACATAGCTTGATGCGAGCAGCCGTAAGTCGGGACCGCCACCACTGAGGTGGCCCAGTGGTGGCCTGCCTCGGTGGAACCCACGACTTACGAACAGTAAGTCGTGGGTTCGAGCCGAGGCAGGCGCATTACTTCGTGCAATTTATTTCATCACCACTGCACTCAAAAACGGTGAAGGAAAACATCGACCGGCATGTACTAGAACCAAAAATTCGAAGACATGTGACATCTACCAATTCCCACTGTGCCCACGTGCGTGGTGGATTATGGCCCATACGCAAAATACGCGCTTTGACGTGGAGTTGCGGATCTTTATCTTTATCTTTAGGTACATAGCTTGATGTGCAGCCGTGTGGACCTACTATCGTCACTTATTTTTTAATATTAATTACAATATACCATAATCAGTAATCATAATAAACGATACAAACTACGCTCATAGACAACCTCTTTTTTACATTCGGTTTTCATCGATATTTTTATAGATGTAACAAAATACCAAGCCTTATGCATTGAGTGGGCGTTCCTATAAGTACGAGAGCCCGTGGCCAAATTTCGTCGCCACATCTTTATACGGCAACCGTATTAAGTAAATAGATAAATTAGGTTCTTCTCATTCCAAAACCACTAATTAAAAAAAAAACATTGCTATTCCTGCAACCGCGCGACGTGAACACACACACCTAGGGAAAATGAAAAATTAAACCAGTGGTCTCAAAAAATAACCGATATGCAGCATCACAGCGCCTGAAAACATGAAAATATTGACATGATGACAAAAGTGGCCCATTATGTAGAAACAATAATATACCTATTAGACTTATTCAGCGTAGGTAGTAACCATCTAGTCATGACGGTAAATAATTACAAAATCGTATCGTGGGGTTAACATCTATGTATAATGCTAATCAATATAATTACAGTTTGCATATTCCTAATCCTCAGAAGTCATTTATAAAGATCTTCCACGGTTTGCGCCGTGGATGAGCGATTGATTGCTGCGCGGCGTGTCCGCGTGTCTCGGGTTTGATTTCTTTGAAGTTTGTGAACGCACCGATCATACAGGACAATTTCCTATTGTGGGATAACGCAAAAATAAATCGTTTTAATCACTGCCGGACTCATCAGTGTTCACAATCATCACCTTAAATTGAAAAATACCGGTAATTTTATTTTTTGTGGTTTGGGCTCCTATACTAGTGCCCGCCCCTTTTGATCATGTGTGCATTAAGATAAGAATCATGTGTGGCGTATCTATTCGTTTCGTTTTAGTGTGAGTTTTAGGAGGGGGGACACGGTGGCGACACATGAACTTGAATAAATATTGAGTGAAGGCATATCTCCGGATATCTATGGTCCAATCAGACCAAGATCATGTCCAAACTTGTGAAGAAACTGTGGCCTCCGAGTTGGTTTTGGTTTTTCTACTTCAAGCAATTGGCAAAGAAGCGAGAGAATCTTTGACCTGTAAGTGTTTTTAACTAATTTACAGAAACAAATATTATTTAATCTAACTAAGTACGATTCTTTTCATTCGTCAAAGTAATAATGATATCGTGTGTCGTGATCATGACATAGGTAGTAGATAGCTGTATGTGTTGTCCTGTTGATAGCATTGCAACACACCGGGATCGTGTATCCGCCGAACGAGCGTGACGACTGTGACAATGTCAATCAATACTCCTATGACTGTGAAGCTTCAACTTGATCGTAACGGAGCGGGTAAACCAGTGTCAATTTTTAAGTTAACCTAAACAACAGCTTTTGAAGATTTCATTAGTACTAATTAGCAATAACAAACTATTAAAGAACCTGGGGGCTTGTGGCTAGATAATAACATCCTTACGGGTCGATCGATTGTTAAGCAACGCTTGCCGAGGCCGGTCCGTCGATAAGTAACCATGAATTACATATCAAGACTACTCTGTGCCTCGGAAAGCAAGTTAAGCTGTTGGACTTCTTGACCCTTGGTTAAACAGGTTGACAGAACTTCGGAAGTCTAACAACTAGTTTAACCAAGGGTCTCGTGATATCCAGTCACTTTGGTTGTGAAGGTCTGTTCGCTCTATGTACAACACTGGCATTCTGCTGCATGCTGATGATGACTAAATAAGAAAGCGGGTAAGCTCGGCTCTTGCAGTAAAATAAATTAGAACTGGAAAGAATTTGGTCAAGACTCCATGTCTACGACACATCTTCTGCCAGATGCAGGTTTCAAATCCAACTTCAAAATTGTATTCAAAACTTGTATTGAATTTATAGCATTCACAGACACACAAACATACTTTTTGTAATACAGATATTTGTGAGTTTGAAAAGTGTTTCGAGACAAAACTTGGAATTTATTAAAGTAAGGGAAACTTCGATTAGAAAACTTGGTACGTTTAGAGACATTTTAAACTCACATACTAAGAATACTGTCGCGAGCTCTTGAATTGGTAATATGTAAACTTTTGGATAATGGGCACAACAGGGGTTTTATTCTCATCCCAAAATGATACGTTTCTACCTACGTATTTCTTTGTCAGTTGGAAAGAAGAATATTTAGTTCTGTAATATACTTTAAGAGCAAGTCAAACAAGGATCAAATATACATATATCTACAAGAGTGTGGCTGTAGCAATTTTCTTTCTGACTACTCAGGAGGTCAGTCTCTTTTAAAGTCCAGACATTATCTTGGTACTTAATACCATGTGAGGAACACACAGAGAATTATCAGAGATGGTATTGATGCAAGTATCATATAGATATTAGTAACCTTCCCAGTCAGTGTACGCATTTATTAGTAATCGATACTGATTGTTCTGTTATTTAGAAGCGAAGTAAAAAAGGACAAGTGACACAAGAAAATAAAAACTGCACATACAGTTGACAAGTATGTTTAAATAATGATAGTGAACTAGGGGTGAGAAAGACAATAAATACAATACAAATAAATCATCATCTGCCTAGCCTTTTCCCAACTATGTTGGGGTCGGCTTCCAGTTTAACCGGATGCAGCTGAATACCAGTGTTTTACATGGAGCGACTGCCTGTCTGACCTCCACAACCCAGTAACTGGGTAACATGATACCCCTTGGTTAAACTGGTTGTCAGACTTTCGGGCTTCTGACTACAAGTAACGACTGTCAAAGATCTACAAATGACAGCCGGGACCAACGGCTTAACGTGCTTTCCGAGGCACGGAGGAGTCTTGGTATGTAATAAATGGTCACCCATCCACGGACCGACCTCGTCAAGCGTAGCTTAACCTTCGATCGACCCATGCGGCTGTTATAATTTAGCCACAAGCTCCTCAATACAAATAAATGCCGGGTATAATTCCAAACCTCGAAATTCGACTGTTGATTGTTTCGTGTATACATACATACGCCTTCTCCAATGTAGGTAACAACTACAGCAGGCTTACTGCTACGATTTTGGCATAGCTCAGTGTGTGTACCAAGTTTAGGTCATACAATAACGCTGCTTGCGCGTAGGTACTACATACACACCTGGCCTTTCTGAAGAACGTCACCAGTAGTCAGTAGGGTCAGTGTATATCCTCCCAGGGTGTTTCCTCTCGTCGTTTCCCCTTACATCTGACTTACTTTTACAAATCCATTTATTAGTTGCCTTTCATTCATCCTCTCAATGTAACGAAACCATCCAAGCATACTCTCTCTTTGACTTGACCAGCAACTAAATAGGTACAGGAGACAGTTTTTTGGATGAAGGATACTTTTGTGACATTTCAACTTTGCAACCCGAGCTGCCTGATGTAGGTACTCTGTCAGTTATTATTAATCTTATATTCAATCCTAACGAAGACTAAGGATCGGTACATATCTGATGCACCGAGCTTTTGCGACACAGTACCTCGAGTCTTCGACGCACTAACGCATCATCGGTTGAGTGTGAAAGGTTGAATATTTTTTGACGTGACAACGTCTTATAAATTGGTTTGCCGGGTGACACTTCAAGAAACTGCGTTACGCTCCGCTCACGTTATGCGCTCACAATGAGAGCGAGTGAGAGGCACGCGTCCCTTCCACTCGGGCATGGTTAGCCCGCCTAAGAGCGAGAGAGACAGACATAAATTATTTTACCACTCAAAGTCGTTGTCACGTAAAACTTTCGCCCGTATACCGACTTTACAGGCAACCAATTTTTTTATACGTATATTTGTAAGTTCTGGCGTTACACGACGCATCATCCGTCAGATATGTACCGACCCTAACGAAGACTAACTGGAAGATCAAAAGGCAAATATGCCACACAAAGAACCCTTAACGATGTCCCCTGCATCCTCATATCCATTTGTCAAACAAACGTAGACATATCCGTTGCGAAACCTGTCCCAATTTTAAACCTTTGTTCATTCCAACTGGCAGAAAGCCGGAGTTTCCAAGAACACAATTAAATTTCACTGTCCATTCCATAGAGCGGAACTGGCCTTTAGGCAACGCGATAGTGTGGTGACAAATTAATAGAAGCTACTTCATAATATCACCACCTCTACCTACACCTCTGCCTCTCTGTATATCTTCTACTTTAGTGTACATATTTATGTATATATACTAAACATATATTAGTACTGCTTGCTTTATTTTGTTTTTTCATTTTAAATTGCACCTACCACTGCTTTTCTCTGCATCACCTGAAGGTTGACTGGTAGAAAATGCCTATGGCATTAAGTCCGCCTTTGTACAGACGCCAGCACATCAAGTTACCCCAATGTGTCAAATTTTCCCAGTTGAATATGAACCTTATTCTATTTGACATAAAGTTGAAAACCGATCAAAGAAATTTGACACATTGGGGTAACTTGACGTGCTGGCGTCTGTACATTTTTTGTGCTTGAAGTATTAAATAAATAAATAAATATGTCATTGTGACATTTCAACTTTACGAGTAGCGTGTGACCTAATAAAATAACTGCCGTTCGGGTAAATCGAAGGTTAAGCTACGCATGACGAGGTCTGTCCGTGGATGGCTGTCCATTTATAATATACCTACATATCAAGATTCCTCCGTGCCTCGGCAAGTACGTTAAGCAGTTGGTCCCGGCTGTCATTTGTAGATCTTTGACAGTCGTTACGAGTAGTCAGAAGCCAAAAAGTCTGACAACCAGTTTAACCAAGAGTTATCGTGTTTCCCAGAAACTGGGTTGTGGAGGTCAGACAGGCAGTTCCTCCATATCAAACACTGGTATTCAGCAGCATCCGATTAAACTGAAAGCCGACCCTAACATTTATTTATTTATTAGGATTACCAACAATTTGTATATGTAGGTATACACTGATACAAGCAATTTAACTTACAAAAATAATTTAAAAAAACTATGTTATTAAGTTGCGTTAGAACTAAACAAATCAAATCATATCATTTATTTTGCCAACATAGGTTTGTTTACAGGTGGAATGGCTTGAAAATATGCTTACTATGTTTGCCAAGTGATGGCGTGCAAAATACAGAAAAAAAAAACAAACTACCTAAATTGAACATCCAATCATCCATGAATTAAAGACAATGTGAAATAAAAATAAAAATCATTGCGTCACATTAATAAACGAATTAACAACAAATTATAAACACTTAAACTTAATCTAAACAAAACCAAAACAAAACAAACTAAACCTGATAAACTAACAATAAATATATACATGTTGCCCCAAAGTTCGGCTAGATACATAGAACATAGTTGGGAAAAGGCTAGGCAGACATCATAATAATATGCCATCGAAATCAATGCTCGTCAATTAGTGTGCATATAAGTGGAAACGGAGATCAGAGCTAATTGCTCGTTCATATAATAAATCGATATTGAACCCGCAGCATGTGATACGTTAGATTTCAATACGGCTCGTAATACCAGTTGTTTGATTTGTTTACAGCTGTCGGGAATTCGGGATGTTTGTCGTTCCGAATGCGACGTGGTCAATATTTGTTCGCTCTCGTCTTTTCGAGACGATCAATCGATTCACATACATGGAAATCTTTCCACATGCAGTATTTTAAGCTTAGAATTGAGAAAGAAAGAAAGAAAATATTTTATTTGGACGCACAGAACATAAAACAAAAGATCAGCAATACAGATAAAAAAAAAGAAAAGATTATAAAACTAAAGGCAAAAAAAAAAGAAAAAAAACAATAAAAAGACCTGTGCGAGACCAAAAAGGCGCCTATCTCAGCATTAGCTGCGACATTTAAAAATATAAACATCGCAGCGCTGTTATTCTGATAGGGCCCGTTGTGTAATTTACATGTAAGCCAATCGAATTTTTCCTATTATCGAATAATTTAGATGGTCAATAAAATTATAACTTGTCGCTCAATTCGCCCAAGAACTTTCGCAAAATTGAGTAGTTCCTGATAATTTGTATTCAAGATGAATTAATAAGGTCTTATAGTAGTCATCACCATTGAAAATTATCCAGATAACTTTAAAATAACGCATCCACCTATTGATTAATCACGGATTAAGTAAGAATAACGAAGTAAGCTTCTAAATAAGGTCTTATAATATTCATTTTCTTTGAGAAATGATCTCGATAACTGTAAAACCTCATCAAAATCCATCTGCTAGTTACAAAACCAAATATAGACACGGCCGGGCGATTACATTTTATGGTATTTAGAGAACACTTCCGAAAACTACCTTGAAACCTTCATTATACACAGGGTATATAGCAAGGCGTAGTTGTAAACAATTGTTCAGGATTTCGCTTAAATCCTTACACCCAGAATGCGGGTACTTACAAAACGAGGAATATTTACTCTGTCGTGCCGTGTCCCAGAATACTGAGGGCCAATTACTACTCAAACTCAATGGCCCAAAACTCATCGCTATGCTACATTTGTTTTCAAGATGTCTAGGGAATATTTTAGAAAATAGCTTTAAGAAAAAGTGGAAAGATTTAACTGCAATGTTACTGCGAAAGTTTATCACGTTGTAATCTGGCGTCAAAAACACTATGCTATAACAGCAACTTTAGTTGCTAAACTAGCCCTTTTTTGTTTGGTGCGGGGCGAAAACCTCTCACGGATGTCAGAGAGAGGTCTGACAGACTCTTACTGACCAAAAACCACCCCGGTGATCCGTCTAACACCTGCGCCGGGGGTCACGGGAAGAGAAGATTACTTTCGCGACTAACCTTACCAATCCTAGTTGGGGTACCACAAATACAGAGCTCGCTTTGTCGCTCTTGCATTCCTATCTTAACAGTAATAGGATTGCCTTTTGTTCACACTCACGATCTTTTGCGACAGTGTGCAGACGCCAGCACGTCAGGCTAAACAAACTGTCAAATTCTCCCAATGGAACATGAACCTTATCCTGTTTGTAATAAAGTTGAAAACCTATCACAGAAATTTGACACATTGGGGTAGCTCAAAAAGATTTAAGATACTATAAGGAGGACATGCGTAGAAATTACATAGAAAAAATTTGATCCCATGTCTCAGTAACGCCATCTAGCATAATAGCAATATTGGAGCGGCAGTATAGCGTACTAAACTAATCTCATCGACTTGTGTCCATTAGGACACAAGTATTTAATGAACATTTTGTTCGTGATGTCACGTCTATAGTAAATGTTAAATTTTAATGTCTTTGGGGTAGCTTGATGTGCTAGCCTCTGTACGTCGTAATGGTGAACTTTCGCACTTACATAGGTACATCTAGGGCTTCCAAAATTACGGAAATGTCAATTACGTAACTAATTACGCAACTTTTTTCTCCAATTCCGTAATTACGTAATTACGGAATTTTTCCTATTTTTTTTTTATCGACTATGTTTTTGGTAAATATTGTAGATAGAGTATCTACAATTTTTACAATTGTCATTTACTATCTTATATTCAAGGAATTATCAAAATGAGCACAATATTTAAACAAAAAAAAAAATATTCAGGAACTTATCAGTTATTATTATATATTTATTCGTCCCGAATGTAATCTTTCTTCTTGAAAATGTGATCTCTTAAATAACAATACATTTAAAGTTTTGTCAGTCAGGTAACCTTATAGTTTATTACAAAAATATCCGGCTGATAATGCTTGATTTACTAATTATTTTGACTGATCAAGCCTTTGGTTTAAGTACTTACATCTTTTAAGAGATTCCACACATACAAAGTCACCCACGAAACTGCTACGTTAATATTTGTGCACATTGACCACCAACTTTCAATTTAGTAATCAAGTGTCAACTGTGTCCAGAGTCTAGCGATGCGAACTGAACAACCGACAAAATTGAGCAATGAAACTACACTTTCATTTTAGTTAAGAAAGTGAAGAGTATAGTAGGTAGTTCCCAGTGGTCGTAAGGACGCCAGGGACTCCCCGGCCCCACCTACCCGCCGAGTTGATAAATGTGAACTCAATTCTGTACGTCTTAAAACTATTTTTTGCAAGATTTTGGAGTTTTGGAGTAAGGCCAACGAGAAGCATGGGGAAGCGCTTGCCGTCTCCCTCGATATCTCGAAGGCTTTTGACAGGGTCTGGCACAAAAGTCTCATTGGCAAGCTTCCTTCTTTCGGTCTGCCCACTGGTCTATGTGACTGGAATGCTGAATTCCTGAGTGGTCGGTCCATCCGAGTTGTAATTGATGGCTGCTCATCCAGTCAGTTAGACATCAATGCCGAGGTCCCTCAGGAGTCGGTACTCTCGGCAACATTATTCTTGCTGCATATTAATGAACTGCTTAAGCCCGGTACCTTTGGGTATGCAGACGACAGCACTGTTGTCGAGAGCTACATGTCTGACGCATGGGCTAGTGGGTCACAGATCCTATCTCTCCGAGAAGCTATGGTCGAGCGCTTGAACTTGTCCTTGAAGGCAGTCGCCGAGTGGGGTGATGCCAATTTGGTCAAGTTCAATGCTGCGAAAACCCAGGCGAGTCTGTTTTCATCTTTGCGACGGATCCGCCAAATACCAGCTTGATGCACTTGAGTCTATTGAGAAACGAGCCAAGAAGATCATCGGCACTCGTTGAGTCAAAACTTCAAAGTCTTGAGCATCGACGCCGAGTTGCTAGCCTGTCGGTTTTCTATCGGTTATATTTCGGAGAGTGCGCATCGGAATTGCACGATTTAATTCCACCAAGCCCTTTCCATCATAGGACCACCAGACGTACAGCACTGCGCCACCGGTACATGGTAGATATCCCAACCATACGTACTAAACGCTATGGAAACACATTCATTGTGCGAACAGCCAAAGAGTGGAATTCCCTGCCGGTGTCGGTGTTTCCTGATAGCTACAACCTAGGGGTCTTCAAGTCAAGAGTGAACAGGTTGCTTCTAGGCAAGCGTGCTTCATCGTCGACCACATCATCGCTTACCATCAGGTGAGATAGTGGTCAAACGCGTGCCCATCAGTAATAATAAAAAAAAAGATTTGATGAACGATGAAATAAACTGCGGAGACTAGGTTTGTATGTTTCGATGTACAGACGCCAGCACATCAAGTTACCCCAATGTGTCCAATTTTCCCAATTGAATATGAACCTTATTCTGTTTGACATAAAGTTGAAAAACGATCAAAGAAATTTGACACATTGGGGTAACTTGACGTGCTGGCGTCTGTACTTATATCGTATAGTGTATCAACATTATAACTTTAAGATGGTACGTATCTTATTGCTTTTTTACTGGTTGACTATTTTGATTGATTTATGATACCAATAATTACGTAAGTACGGAATTGACATCTTCAGTTACGGAATTGAAAATACTTTAAAAAGAGTTCGTAATTACGTAATTGCGTAATTACGTAATGGAAGCCCTAGGTACATCGTGGTAAGGTACATTCAGGACCAGCGTAACGCCCACAATGCTCTTTTATTCTTCTACACATACCTTAGTCCCTTCGACGCTGATGATGCGGTAGAGGTTCCTCGAGGAGTCGTAGAAGAAGGAGACCGACACGGCGGCCGAGCTCGCTGACATCCATGACCTCTTAGTCTTTGGATCTATGTGGAACACGTGGGCCTTGCACGTGAATATCGGCTGCTCACTGTGAACAAAAAGATGGGGTTTAGAAAGAACATCTCAAAGTCTAATTACGAAAGATGATCATAAAAACGCCTACCCTTGATCACTTCCAGCAAGGATACTGGCTATCTTTTAATTACCAGTGGCTACCTGGCGTATAGTTGCACACCGACCTTTTATGACGACTGAGAATTTCCAAATAAAATGGTATTGCACATTAAGTGAATCTCAAGTTACGGTGACTATCAGACGGAGTACGGTGCGCTTCATCACATCTCTGCGAGTGCGCAAGACGTCATGCTAGATACACACTGATGATAGGCAATAGGAAACTCGCTGTTTGACAGTTTATCGTTTAACACTTTCACCCGTGATCATCACTATGAACTGCCTGTGTAGCTGGGAAATAGGACTTAACGGTCTATTATGTAAGTATAACGGATTAAGCCGTTATGCCTAGGGATCTAGACAGACGGACAAAATTTTATCTGCAAATTCACAGTTTGCGTGCAGCTTGTACGAATCCGATATTCAGTACGTCTATCGAGCCCGAAACCAAGGCACACGAGTCTGGTGTAGCAGATTAAAAAAAATTGGAGATAAATGATGATTTTGCTAGCTCGGGAGCACGCCATTATTGCTTGTAGTATTCCTGGTAGGTAAGAACACGTTTCCTTGCAACGTTTGCCGTTAAAAAAGAAAAATGATATTTATTTCTGATGAAAATAGGTTTTTTTTAAAAATTCTTACTTCTACGCTTCATTTTTTAACTAGTTGATGGGATCGGTGTTTCACTATCTGACTACTCTGAGACGAAACACCGAAAGAAACTCAGAGGTCACAGTCTCTTTTTAAAGGCCAGACATTATCTTGGTCAAATCATCAATCATGTTAAGAACCATGCAGATTTGTGTCTGAAATAGTCTATTAAGGAAAGAACTACACATATATGAGAGGACCAGATCAGTCAGTGCAAGCATTTGTTAGTAATCGTGAGCTCGTGAGTCGTGAGTCGTGAGCATGCTATTTCACATTGCCGAAGCGCTGTCTAGCTAAGAAAATAAATACTAATTATAGAAAACTAACCTAAAAGTGAGATTGATCTTCCAGCTTAATAACACTTCAATAGTGTCTTACTGTGATTTCTTATCAGCTTAGTTGTTATGAGAGCACGTTCATAATTATCTTTCTCAAGCGCAGCGGCGGTCTTCAGCAAAAATAATATGGGTCAGCCGACCCACCGCTAAAATGCCATCTTTCACCGCTAAAGTTTGTTTAAAATTATAAATAACCGCTCCCCGAGTCGAGCAAACAAAGGTTCAAGGATGTAGAACTTGCGAGAAAATAATAAATATTATATATTTATAGTGTAAACATCAGTTGTTGTGCCCTCAAGCTCTGTACGAATAGTTGTGTTCATATAAACATCTGAATGAGCTTTGCGCAGATAAATGGCTTTCAGCTTTAACATGGTTATGTTGCAGACTTGATGGTTCATCAAGTCTGTATTCCCGAAGGGTTAGGAGCAGGTGTAGGTCCCCACAGTACAACGATTTAAAGTCTCAATTTGAATTTCACAGTAGCAGCCCGGAGTTTGAATTTGTTCCCGATTATGGCAAAAGATTCGCTCGCTATTAGGTACAGACGCCAGCACGTCAAGTTACCCCAATGTGTCAAATTTTCCCAATTTAATATGAACCTTATTTTGTTTGCCATAAAGTTGAAAAACGATCAAAGATATTTGACACATTGGGGTAATTTGATGTGCAGGCTGGCGTCTGTACATAACTTACAATTCAAAGGTAAAAAATTGAAAGGTAAAATTAAATAATAGCTTTAAAAATAACAATTCGTATTTTAAATATTAAATACTAGCAGCTCCGGCAAACTTCATTCCGCATTAGAATTAATTTAGTAGTTTTATTTAGTTTTTTTTAGTTTGACATCCTATTCTAAGACCTATACTATACACACAAAATTACAAAAGAATCGGTCAACAAATAGATCTAAAACAATAGTGACTCTCTAATGTGCTTTTAAGTAAGCCTTTTGTATTAGATAGAATATGAATGGCGATGTATATATGTATAACCTAACCTAACTCATCATACTTACCCTATAGCGAACCTAAGTACCTAACCTAACTACCTTACTGAAATCCATTGATTTTGAAAGATACAAAATACATCATTAGAAACTGAACAACTGCGCTGCGCGTCTTTATGTTACATACAATTCACTTAATTCTAATATGTCCAGACATTATATTATATACCTATTTGCCATGAATAGGGTATATGCATGTATTTTTTTTTTATATTTTTAATTCACTGTTTACAAAGTTTTAACATAGTAAAAAAATATAAACATATTTAAAAATTGCTGTAATGAAGCTTAAAAAAATATTTCAAATACAGAATAAATTTGAGCTGTTTAAACGCTGCCATTTTCGCGCGCCAGTTCGATTACGTCATTTACTATGATCCCATTACTATTACTATGGGTGTTTTCGTACTTCTAACCATTTCACCATGAAAAAAGCTCAAAAAGCAGATTACCGGTATTGCTTGTACCCGAATGTAATAAACATTATCAGATTGTGCTTTTACAAAACCACTTTCAGTAATTTTTCTTAAATGTTTTATAACCTCACTATGAAGCTAAAATTAGACTTGAACATTAAATTAGTTCACAACACACACGGCAATAATGATGTTTTCCAATAAAAAGTCCATTCCAATATTTAATGTCATACTTACACAATGTATATTTTGTAGGCGTTGAGTTGTTGTCGTAGTATTTGACGTCAAGTTTCGTTATAACCAATGGTAATGCGTTTCACAAATTTGAACTTCCCGCGCTTAATTCATACTTTTATTTTTAATTTTAAATAATTATGACGCTATTAAAAAGTAAAATAATGATTTAGTTCATATTTTCTGCCATTAAAGATTCAGAAAAAAAATATTTGAACCATATTTAAATTACATGCATATTCCCTATTATTTTATTTCGGTGAACTGAAATATAATTTGACCACAAATGAGAGCCCTTCTCGATCGTGTAAGGACACCGCGTTTTTAGAGTATATAAAAAAACGTTTTCTCTGTGGGATGGCAACCCTGATACCCTGATTTGACACTTCTTTTTCGCGCGTTTAATGGCACCGCACGGGAAAAATTGTTTCGGAAGAAAAGTTTTACAAAGAATAGGCAAATGCAGTTTAAAGTTAGTGTCATCGTAGTGTGCACACAATAGAATCATGCAACTCCAATTGGCGACCCCAAATTCACCGTGACAAACCTATTTGTGCGCCTTGACAGTGGCGAAGAAAAGTTAATTTGGTGTTTACGAAATCAAGAACTAAATCAAGAAATGCTACTGTTTACGATTGTTGAGCATAATATACCGTGGGGGTACGTGATACTTTCAACACGAAGATCAAATTTGTTACGAGATAACATTTTTGATAGTCTAAACTAACTAATCAAGAACTAAATCAAGAAATGCTACTGGTTACGATTGTTGAGCATAATATACCGTGGGGGTACGTGATACTTTCAACACGAAGATCAAATTTGTTACGAGATAACATTTTTGATAGTCTAAACTAACTAATCAACTAATCAAGAACTAAATCAAGAAATGCTACTGGTTACGATTGTTGAGCATAATATACCGTGGGGGTACGTGATACTTGCAACACGAAGATCAAATTTGTTACGAGATAACATTTTTGATAGTCTAAACTAATAATACAGTGTCAACTGTTGTGCTTTGGCTTTGTTACAAACCAGCACGTACGTGTTTATGCATTAAGGTACGAGATACTGTTTATGCAATAAAATCCACGGAACGATTAAGCTCCTTGAGCAAATAACCTTGAGGGCCTAACACTACCTACGTAATACCGTAGAATACATTCAAAATGCTCCTGAACGTCTTTTATAAGTGTTAAAACCAGCACGAGATGCTGTGGATATATTAATGTGATCATGGATTCTCCTGAACAACAATATACACTCATGACGGTAAGTCAGTAATGTCATAAATTTGCTGCTGAACAACCTAATGTATTAAGAACAGTGCGAGACACTAGAACAGTGCGAGACACTGTGTCATGCAGCCAAATATTATGTCCCTGAACAAGCATATGTATTTCCATTGTATGCAATACTGTGAAATGCAATATAACATTGAAATCTTTAGTTTAAATGGTATCTTATGTGATCCAAATTGATTCTGAGAAACCTAAAAGGTATTTCTTAATGTTTGAAATGACATCATTGTCTCACTTGACTGTTGATTATAATTATCAGCAGGAGTCCCAAATGATCAAACCCGCGAGGTAGACATTTGAGATATTTTACTACGATTTCTTTCTGATTTGTATTACAAGCACTGGGCCAAGAGTATGAATATATTAAAAAATATGAAAATCTAAATATTCATAAATATATTTACAAAATGCATCACATAGTTGAAAATTCACAACTTCTGAATGCCTAGTTTATTTCATATGGGCAGCGATCTCTGAAGCTGGGGAACTAGAGATGAGTACATTGTCCACCAAAATGTGCAAAGTACTATGTATGCAAAGACATGTCTAGCATGTATAATCAATGAAACAATAGATGTAATGACTATACTAAATTCACTTAGTGATATTTGTCATGAACAAACCTATTATTTTAAAAGTTTGTGTAGTGAATACAACTAGAAATAAGATTTAAAAATGTGCTAATTCTGTTATGGAAACGGCAACAAAAGCAATATTTGCTAAATACATAAATTATGTGTAAATACAAGCGGTCCACTCTGACAAGGGTATCAGAGTAAATCATCTAAGGTGATGACACATTGGTTCATACCATGGACTTGCTACAGTCCACCACCAGGTAACCTTTAATTTTCTGTGTTCCATGAGAACTCCAAGGTCGCTAGGTACATGCTGGGAATAACTACCTGGTTTATGTTGAAAGTTATTGACCCTACTATAATGTAGTTGTCTAATGGAAATATAACATTTGATTTCATTTCTTTGTGAAATTAAGTACCTATGTATATATATGTATGTTACATTTCAAAGAAAATTGTTAGACACAGATCAGATGTCACATGTTTTGATTTAACAGTGAAGTTTCACTCATGCAAATGAGTATTACTAACATTTTTCAGTTGGTTACTAAAACACCATGCTGTCATTTATATAAGCTTTGACTGTTTGTACCTACTCTAGGTACATATTAATATTGTTGTATGCATTACATGCACCAAAATTAAAAAAAAAAAAAAAAAAAAAAGTAATTCAGGCTTCCTATCTAATAAAAATATTAATAATATTTTATGTATTGGCCATACATATAACAAGTGTTTACTGATCAACAAAACAACAATTAGTATGTATTACCTTGAAACACTTGGCTTCAGCAAAAGAGAAACACTATCTAATTTAACATTGCAAACTACTGGGAAAACTATTTTGTTTGTTGCTTTATAATTTCTAAAACTAAGTAAACTAAACACATGCTAAATTACGGTGTTTACAAAATCACACACATGTGGGACATGACATTAGTTGCACCATAGCCAACCATACCACCAGTACCGCTACCTACATACAGAAGAAATGGAATGTATGAAGTACCTAGCATAACAAAAATCAAAACTAAATGATGATGCTTCAATGACTTATAGGGTTACAGCAACATTTTATGGTAGCGAGGTAACATAACACAAGACAGGAAATATTTAAATTAAATAATATAAAATTTGATTTACAGATGCTTCTCTTCTTCAAAGGCAATAGGCTCGCCCCCTATTACGTGGGACTTAAACACAATGGCAAAATGTGGGTGTACTACAGGTACAACTCTGCCTGACCCCCCGGAAAATTACAGGGCGTCATGTTTGCTTGCTTCTCTTCCAGGCTGAATTTGAGAGGTTTGCAGGTCTATGGGTGACCATAGACTATATCTTGTTCTGATGTAATATCCTATAAACCATTAAGAACTAATGGAAGTTTTTTCCTTTCTGAATTAGTGAAGTGCCTTGCATAATTGAAAAGTAATTATGAAGTTCTTCGGACAAAACTACTGCCCTAGTATGCACTTGTTACTCAATTGTCACACCTCAATCAGATTAATTGAAGAATATGGGATTGGTATGCAAATACCTTTTAAAGTTGAGGCATGTTGCTTCAATCTATGGATAACTGGGCAGATGAGGATTCGAGAATAATAACATAGCTAGAGTGGGGATTATCTATAGAAATATTTAATTAAAGCATGCTGTTGGCTCATTCCCTCCCAGAATCAACACAAACTCCAAATTGTATGTGGCTGGAATTAAAGGCCGTTATAATATATTTAGTACACTCATTATACTGTATCTTGTCAGTCATTGCTATTGACAAAAAGTTGATAGTAACCAACAATTTTTTACTCTAATAGTGAATTATTATCTTTTCAGTTCAGACTACTTACTGAGAAATTTTACCCTGGCAGCAATCATCTTCTGTAAGAAACATTCATATGCAGAGGTTTGCCAGAAAGCTCACTAAATGTTATTTTATCATCCACGAGGTATTGTGAAATAATTTAATATTATTTATAAAAACTGATGGTCATTCTGCCTAAACTCAGATAGACATCTACCCTCATTACTAGATGTAATGCTGTAGGTACTTCACTGAAACACTTAGAAGAAATGAAGGCTACAGCTTACTCAACACTGCTTCACTTTACCTTCTGCTGGAGAGAAGAAGTAGCAGTGACGATCACAGATCAGGATAAACCTTTAACGAAACGCTCAACGGAATATAATCGTTCTTCGCAAGTATCTTAATACTTGGGTTCTCCTTCGTTATTTCTTATTGCTATAGTGCAAGAGTACTGAATAATTAGTTGACAATTTGAATTTTGAACAAATAACTAGAACAAATTGGCTTAATATTAGTTATTGCTATTATGCAGAAGTTTCCTTACTTAACCATGAAATATTTATACATGTCTTAGTGGCAGAACATTATGTACAGTAATTAATATTGTTCAAAATACAAATACATAAATTTCATCTAAAATTGTAAATGACATCAGTCAAATCACCATCCTAGGACTATAATGCTGTGGTTGTTCTAACTAGAGATTTACGAACATATTATATCAATCGAAGTCGGCTATCGGGACTAGTGCAAAATATTTTTGCTAGTTACTATTAGACAACAAATATTTGCTAGTTACTAATATTATACGAGAACATACAGACAAGCAATTAAGATGGATTATGATGGTTAGTCATGAAGGAAAGTGGCAATAATACTAAAATATTGACTCCCAGTAGCAGACGTACAAAACAAGACAAGCAAAAATATCATGATGCAATTAGCTAAGACAAGTCTCTTAAATGATTGCTAGGTTTTACAATGCATCAGCGAATGCTAATGTGCCGCAGGACAGATTTATTTATTTTTTGTCTTTGCTTCCAATTTGAGGACGTAATAAAGGGATTTTGATATATTATAAATATATTTATATAGGTACATTTAGTACTATAATGTGACTAAAAATCTAATTGGTTTAGTTAATATGACTAAAGAACATTTATTTGGTAATTATTGTATAGGTTAATACCTGAGCAATGTTCTCACTAAGTTTAAATACTAATACTACTAATAAGTGGTTAAAACACTTTGAGCAAGTTGATTTCATGTAAAAGTTGATTCTAAATGTCTGTTAAATCCTCTTTTATCTTAAGTGGCTTGCCCATAGCAAGCATGTGACAATGGCCCATGTCGACTTGATACTCTAAACATCTCATTTGTGGTCAAATTATATTTCAGTTCACCGAAATAAAATTGAATAATCAGACGAACTTACCTTAAGTGAAGTCCGATTATAATTTTATGAAGGGTGAACTGAAATATAATTACCCGCCCAGCCCATTCTGTTTTTTGATAAAAAACAGTCCCTGGTCGAATGGGCCAACAATAAAATAATCTCTAAAAAAGTGTCAAATCAGGGTATCAGGGTTGCCATCCCACAGAGAAAACGTTTTTTTATATACTCTAAAAACGCGGTGTCCTTACACGATCGAGAAGGGCTCTCATTTGTGGTCAAATTATATTTCAGTTCACCCTTCATAAAATTATAATCGGACTTCACTTAAGGTAAGTTCGTCTGATTATTCAATTAAACTTCGTCTCTGTCGTCATTAATTACATAAATTGATTTTTTTAAATTTAACACTTTTTATGCAGCTTTAAACCTCTTTCTAAGTTTCCAGGGAGTACGCATAAATTGACAAACAAAAATATCTTGATTCATTGTCATGGTGATAGTATTTAACATTTCGTATTTTTAAATGTAAATACGCGATAATCCAATACCTACCTACATATACAAATGAACTCGAACATAACAGGCGAACTGAGGGTTCAACTGCAGGCACGCCTCTGCCTAAACCTTAGGGGATTACAGGCGTTATTATTATGTTATGTCTTAGTCTCATATCATTGTGTGGTTACTTTATAAGAACCATCTTGGACACTTATTTGTATGGTCCTTACCTTACATGGTCTGACCAAGATAATGCCTAGACTTCTAAAGAGACCGTGAACTTTGTGTTTCATTCCACGTTTCTTCTCAGGTGGTCAGAGAGTGTAGCAGGGGTTTTAAAGCATATTTTGCTTGATTTACTTGCAAAAGTGTCCGTAAAGACCAATATTAATAGAATGAAGAATAATTTTTGAGCACTGAATCTCGCATTTACTTAAGAAATCCTAAATGAAAAACCCAATAACACTGCGACGGCCTGCAAATTGAACTCAAGACCTCATGCTCATAAGTAGGTAGTGTTTGAACACTAACGGAGCTGTTTTAGCATTTATAATCGGGCTTATTTAAAAATGCTTCGCAGAGGCAAATGGCGGAATGGCCAACCAGAATTCAATGGACCAGTACCTAACCGGAATGACGTCAAGTGATAAATAGCTGAAAGAGTAAATTTATACTCATCGAGACAATTAAGTGACAGCCATTGAGAGAACGTTCAGCTGTCAAATCAGTTGTCACAGAGTAAACACACCTATTGCTACTACGAGAAATATGTGTTCTAAAGATAAACTTCTGCGTACACCTTTAACGAGAAATAGGTAACAGTCGTGCTCCTCAATAATTGGGTCGCAAACGTCGGATGTAGTCACAGCAAGTTAAATACTAAGCTGCATCTAGTTAGACTGAAATCCAAGCCGAAGTTAATTAGGCCAAGGTTGGATACCTACTAGATGTCGATTTCTAACAATGCTTCGTGCAGTTCAGCCATCATACAAATAACAGACAGCATTTCAACATTTCATAACTTGTGGGTCTATCGAAGGAGGCTACGTTTTAAGAGGTCGGTCTGTGGTTGGGTTAGGTACCATTCATTACATTATTATATTAAGACCTCTCCGATTCTAGAAAAAAACACGTTAAGCCGTTAACATTTGAAAAGCATTGACAGTCGATACGCGTAGTTAGAATCCCGAAAGTCTGACAACCTATTTAACCAAAGCCGCACGTGTCGAGCGAAGGTTAAGCTACGCTCGCCGATTTCGGTCCGTGGATGGGTGACCATTTCTTACATCTCAAGACACTTACGATTTTAGGAAAGCACGTTAAGCTTTGAAGTTAACATGAAGAGCATTGAAAGTCATTACAGGCATTCAGTCAATCCCGAAACTCTGAGAACCAGTTTAAACAAAGGGTATCATGTTTATTTATTTAGATAGTTGACAGTGCTGGGAAGTTTGTCCCGCCACTTCTTCTTCCCAGCAAAAACACTGAGGAGTGGTGAAGGGCGGGCGTTTTGGAGGACTGTCTTATGTAATTTTTGACGTTCAAAAAGTGCTGATCCTCCGCCTGATTTGAATACTTGACTTTTGATTTGATTTGATTGGCCATGGATGGCTTACAGCTAGAAAAACAACAGAGTAAAAGCAGCAAATTAGATTAATAGTTAATAACTGAGATTGTTACTCTGTTACCCAGTAACTGAGTTGTGGAGGTCAGATATGCAGTCGCTCCATGTTGAACACTGGTAGGTATTCAACTGTATTCGGTTAGACTAGAAGCCGACCCCAACATAGTTGGGAAAATACTAGGCAGATTTCAAAATTTCATGAAGTAGCTAAACCAAAATAAAATAAGCCTTTAAACAAGTTAATTTTGTTGTTCGCCAAAACGTGTACGATGCCCAAAATTAGGGTCAATGTCACATTACTGTCGCGGAGGTGTTGAGGTCAAATTGTTTACAAAAACGAGTACGTACACCACACAAAATGTTTTGCATATGAATAAAATCTACTTGGACTTATACGTGTCGAATTTTTGTAGCGTATCTAAATTTCATTGATGTCAGACAGAATTTTTAACTTAGTGGATGAGTTCGACTTCAATTTGACTAAGTCTTTGTATTACAGGGAGATATCATAAGAATCAATAGGTACCAATGCACGTGGAGCTCATGAAATTCCTGACAAATGCTTGCACTGACTGATCTGGTCCCCTCATATCTGTGTGGTTCTTCCCTCAAAAGACCATTTCAGACACTAATCTGCATGGTTCTTACATGCTCTGACCAAGATAATGTCTGGAGTTTAAAAGAGACTGTGACCTCTGAGTTTCTTTCGGTGTTTCTTCTCAGAGTAATCATGGAGTAATCAGATAGTGAAACACCGACCTCACTTCTAGCTAAAAATGACGTGTAAAAGTGGTTGTAATGAACCTATTTACAGAAATAAATATCATTTAACGATTTTAACTGAGATAATCACTTCTATTGGCATTTGGAAATATACAACAAAGTCAACAAACACAATCAGGCCATAATGTTCCAACTGCTGGGACATAGGCCTCTTTCTATCTAACATTACGGATGAAATAAAAAAAACCCATTTTACTTCGTGTCAACACTCAACGCGGACCATTTCCTTCTCACAATACATGAATTACAAAGAGCTCAATAAAACACGATTTCATTCTTCCTTCTACGTTCGTACAATAAAGTCAAAACTTACTTTTCGACATCAAAAAGTTCAATTACAAAATCCATTGTAACCACTGACGAAATCACCAACGTACACTAGCCTACTAATCATGCGAACACACCTTGGGCATGCTTGAAACTGCTTCAAAAGCAACAATATACAAACGATTTTTCATTGCGAAGCTTCAGGAATAAGGTTCACAATCCTGTGGCAACGTGTGCTGATAAATCGATAGTATACGAACAGAGATATGACACAAATGACGGAATGATAAGATAGAAGGCCGGAATGTTCTGTTTCGGACAGTTTGGCGTCTTTATGTGCCTAATCACATAAGTTGGAAGTAATCGCATAAGTTTCGGTAGACATTTCTTTTGTGGGCTAGTCATTTATCTTCCAATTTAAGTGCTATTGTGGTTTTCTTTCTTTTTGGAGTCAGATTTGAAGAATCAAGGTAGGAGAACGGGTGGGCTTGTCAGAACAATTCACGGCGTAACCGGTCCATTTCATTTACGCTTACAAATCCATTTGTCTATTCAGAAGCTTGAATTACAACCAATACATTAAAATGTACAAGTTTAAAAAGAGGAAAGAATCATAAGTAGGATATTAACAAAAAAACCATCGCACAGCGAGAAAAGTGCCCTAAAGGCGGCATTGCCACGTTGAATCGCAATGCTGATTCTCCTCCCCAATTCTATTCAGATATAAATAAATTTCCTTTGCCTTGGGCCAAATACAATTAAATATTCTTAGAAGGTACGTATATAGCCATTTCACTGTATCCTTATTGAGGCGTTGATAATTTCAATATATGCGAAGGAGAGACGGCTAATTCCTTCCCTACTCGAGGTAAAATCTCAATTGACATTTCTGACGCACAACCCTGAACGCTAACAAACTTAAACAACGCACAAATTCAAAGAAAACAAACTTTACGAAATCTAATTCTGAACTCCTGTAACCTTTGCAACAATGTTAATACCTTTCTGAGGTCGTGTGATACATAAAACATTCGATCAGATTGTGCCTCCATATGTCCAATGTTTTATTCTACCGTTCACAAGGGGATCGCTAAACTAAGAATGATGACCTTAAAACTTACAATGACATTTGTGTCCGTTCAACTTTTGGTCTAGACCAGCGTTTCCCAAACTTTGAAGATTATGGAGCCAGTGTTGGGTGGGCCCTGCAAAATAATGACAACGCATCGACCGCCTGCGTTAACAGATGGTTGAGGTAGATTTTTCAAAAGCCTATTTTTTTGCGTGTTAAAATTTCTAATGGATGTCGTCAGCCCCGGGGAGGGCGGAGGGGTCTGTCTGGCTCTGACTGACTAATAATTACCCCGGTGTTTCATCTCACACCTGCGCCGGAGATCACGGGAACAGAAGATACTTCTGCAACCCCCGACTCAGGACAAAGGCCTACCCTAAAGTTCTCCACAACGACCATATTTATGCCTCCTGCATCCAGCTGTTTAAAGCGAACTTTACCAGGTCGTCAGTCCACTTATTAAGAGGTATCAAATGAATGCTGTTTATTGTAAAAAACATGAATTTACTAGCCGAAAGGTTAGTCCGGAATTTGGAAGATTTTTCAGGGGGTCGCGGGACAATAAACTTTGGGAGCCTCTGGTTCCAGACTATAAAGAGGTCGTGAATATAATCTGTATGTATTATGAAAGTTTCAGTTTCTCTGTAAGCGTTTTCACTTGAAGTAGAAAATTATTCATCCATAATATTCTTCTTTGTGTGAAATATTTGAATTTATTTCAAGTTATTTTTCTCAAGTGCCACTTAAAGTTGCCAGAATCGTGTTCATCACGCTTTTACCTCCGAATAATTTCTTGCGAAAAGGTTCAATTTACCTTTAACAGTGTTTCTCATATTTACACGGATCGGATCATTGTGTATCATGCACTTCAAGGGATCTCTAACAAAATGGGAAAGCTTTGGATTTTCAGTTTTTTTTTCTGATCAATAGCGCGCACAAAGTTAAAATTATTTTGTGTTTCGTATAAAAAAAAATGATCTATTGGTTGGTCTATCGAAGGGTGGTTATTCATTACATATTAAGATTCCCCGTGCCTCGGAAACAACGTTAAGCCCTTGGTCCCGTCTGCTGTCATAAGTAGATCTTTAAAAGGCTAGGCTAATGATGATTGAAAAATAATCTATACTATTTTTTTAATTTATTTCTTTATTTAGGCACACCAACGACTTATTTACAAAAACATTCAACAATACATTTACGAGGGCACTCTGTGTAAAAAAGTCACTTAAAGGTATGCACAGCATTTACATAAGGTCTAATTAATTAACAATTAATGATTATAATTAGTTTTAAAATTGGAAATTATACTAATTATACTAATATAATAAAGGCGAAAGATCTAATATTTGAGATGTAAGTCTAGTTGTAGCATCGGCTACCGCTGAGCGTGAGGTCCCGAGTTCGATCCCTGGTTCAGGCAAAGTCTCAGTAGCAACCCGGAGTCTGAAATTGTGCCCGATCGATGGCAATAGGCTCACTCCTTATTACTTGGGACTAAAACGTATCGAAATCTGGGTGTACTCAGATATACCTCTACCAAACCCTTCGGGGATTACCGGCTTTGTTTATCTATACTAATATTATAAAGAGGTAAAATTTGTAAGTTTGTAAGTTTGTAAGTTTGTATGTAGGGGGTAATCTCTGGAACTCATAATCCAATTCTAAAAATTTTTTAACTTGCTGAAAGCTACATTGTTCCTGAGTGCTATAGGCTATAAATTGTTTCTATAACATGTATATTAACCGAGCTATCACAACTTTTGTCTAGCAAGTCGGAAAAAAATACCCCATAAAACAGAATTATTTGCGTGCGCTGCCTAAACAGTTGCTTAAAATTAAAAACAATGTATGGCTACCTGGACCGTCTTAATTATTTCTACAAAAAAGTCCGCGATACCATATCTCTATCTTTTATATTTTATCTTTTATACTTCATTTATTGCATTAAAAAATTTTTTTTTCGGCATACTTACGTTTGGTTGATTATTTGAGCAACAAAATATTAATTCATTAGACAATAAATTATTTCAGTATCACAAGAACATCATACAGATAAGATTTGCCATTTACAGTATATCAATTGGTCATACAGTTTCGGAGATGATATAAAATTACTAAAACGCAAAACGCCCCTAGCATAAGTTTCATTGTGCAGACGTTTTACCTATTTGCCCATAGATGGCGTTCTGTAATTACGTCATTTTTCTGAATCGCGGTGTTAAGACTCCGTTATCGTAAGAGTTAGAATTCTAATATTACATGTCAGTTGCTTATTGGTTCGGTTATTTCGTTCGTATGGTTGTTGTTGTTGATAGATACCTCAGAATCGAAAATATTGTAATTTCGTTGTACGTGATAATTGTTTTCAAGTCTGTGCGTAGTTTGTTGTAAGCATGCTTATAAGGAAATCTCAACTGTCCCGGCAGACATCACAGACAAGAGCCGCTCGAGCGAGTACGCCGTACGGAAGAATCTGCCCCTGAAAATGAGCAGGGCCTCTCGAGAAATCTATACTAATAATAAAAAATCTGTAGAAGTAAAATTTCTGTACATTGAAAATATAAAAAAAATAGCGGGGGGTGTTACTAGACCGAAACCGAACCCAAAAATTTTTGTCTGTATGTCTGTCTGTCTGTCTGTATGTTCAGGTATCACGCAAAAACTACCGGTTCGATTACGCTGAAACTTGGTATACTTATTCTATAATATCCTGGGCATAACACTGGGTACTTTTTATTCCGAAAAAGTATATACAACAAAAAACAAACTTAATTTTGCGGTTCGCTCCCTAACCCCAACTGCACCAACCGCAAATAATAAGTTTGTCGTAGGTTACGTCACCCGCAGTGGAGTTCACCAAGGGGCGCTGCACACGGCTAAGATACTATAATGTTTTATCTTAAGATACAATATAGTTCGCCATAAAATTCAATGGACTATCACACACTTCTAAGATAATCTTCTTCTTCTTAGCGTGTCCATGGCAAACAAAGTCACTAAATTCTAAATTGAATGACTAACTAAGATAATAAATAATAATTATAATAAAACTGTACAGAAGTCAATTCTGTACATTGAATATATATTCAAAATTAATATTGGAGGATGATTGGTGATCGATACTGATGCCAAAAATGCAATCAGTAAATGTTTTGTCTATCTGTCTGTCTCTATGTGCACGCATAGTTCAAAAACTATTATAGGGATTTTAACCAAACATGGTACAGTTGTAATCAATACGTCTAGGTAGGTTGATCTAAGTCTCAGTTGTTTTACACATGGTCAGTTGTACGTCGCTCTTTCCCGGGTCAGTAGTTCCAGAAATCTTTATGCATACCTAAATACCGGAAGGATCAACTTTGAAAGTTGTCTATCCGGAAGTATTATGCTAAAATTATTACGTTTCTAAATCAACGCACAGCCCAAACCTCTGGTATTAGAGACATGAAACTTGAAGAGGTGTTCTTAGTGAAGAGTAAGTATCCACTAAAAAACGATTTTTGGAAATTCAACCCTTAAAGGGAAAACATAGGGGACGGAAGTTCGAAATCCACGCGGGCGAAGCCGCGGGCAAAAGCTAGTAAGAAATAAAATGCTTTCACCATTAGAAAGTTATATTATCACCAAGTATCTTGCTATGCTTATATTTATTTTTTCGAATTCACGTGTAAAGTCATAGTCTATACTAATATTATAAAGGGGAAAAGTTTGTTTGTTTGTTTGCATCGAATAGGCTTCGAAACTAATGGACCGATTTGAAAAATTCTTTCACCGTTGGGAAGCTACACTATGCCCGGGAGACATAGGCTACTTTTTATCCCTGTATTCCCACGGGAACGGGAACTACGCGGGTGAAACCACGTGACGTCTGCTCGTATACAATATAGGCACACCTGGTTAGGTTTTACCATACGATATTGTTAATTAAAGTTGGACTACCTAACTCCAACTTAAGTGCATTGGAGTTAAACCTTGTCCAGACACTTTCTCAAAATCAATTCAATTATCTTTTTCGCGTAACTGCCAGTATCAACAAAACCAATATTCTCGCAACGTAACATTCCTAGAAGCGCCTTTCAATTTAATTATTACACTGTGACCAGCACGCGTAGCATGATCACCGAAGAAACGGTCTTTGTCGTGTCTCGGAAGAAAAGAAATTAAGTGTTCATGCTACGCAGGCAGGTTTATTGAAAGAAATTTGACAGATTGAGGTTCCTGTCTATATAATCTGTCACTTTGCCGATTCGTCTGTAGACAAAGGCCGTTTCTTCGGTGTTCAATGTGTTCATGCTACGCATGCAGGTCACAAATGTACGAAGATTCTCCGAAGCCAAATCAATACGTTCGAAGAGCTGGGTGGAGAATTTCACAAGTAATTTCCTCCTGCTGTGTCAACAGCAACGTGAACGGGGATGTAACGTTGCTATGCTTTCTATAACAGGCGTTGTTAACGTCACGAATATCTTTTCTCCCCCTCATTTACTGCCGCATTGGTCTAGGGGACACTGCCTCGTAGGTCTAGTGCAGGTCCTGGGTTTGATCCTCGGAACGAGCAAGGAGTTATTGGGTTTTTCCATACGGAATTTCTCAGTAGTAACCAGTGTATAAATTTTTACCTGCTGGATGGTCGCGCCCCCAATAGACTATTAAGACAAAATTTTAGTTTTTAGTCCCTCATCTAGATTACAAGAAAATATTGGACACGTATTTATTCTTTTTTCACGTAATCAAAAAATAACGGCGATACATCGAGTTAAAATGTCGCATGACGTCACTAGCCGGTAAAGTTTATGCTAGCTAATGACGTTACAAGCCCCTCACTCCTCAACTTTAATGCGCTTAATCTAAGCAGTTTTCTATCAATTACAAAAAGAAAAAATACCTACGTGTCGAATATTTTCTTGTAATCTAGAAGAGGGACTAAAACTAAAATTTTGTCCAATACCCCATTACATGAGACTTAAACTTAGTTCTGGCCAAATGTGGGTGTACTACAGGTACGTACGGTACGGTAATTATTTATTACTAGCTGCCCCGGCAAACTTCGTTGCGCCTTAGAGTCAAATTATTACTCTTATCATTTTTTTGTATTAGATATACATACGTTGAATAAGACGACAACAAATAAATCCAAACCAATAATAACTACTACTACTTTTAAATTACAACATGTATATATACCCTAACCTAACTGACCATACCTATCCTATAGCTAACCCAACTATCTAACCTAACTACCTTACTAAAAAATACTAAATTCATAATTTTAATCTGAACTATTGCCTCTATGTTACATACAATAATTTATGCCTATAGTTTTCCCGGTCTACTTTAATTAAAGTCCTAACAGTAAAATAAGTTCTATTTGCAAAGAATTATTAAAGTTCGTCTCTGTCATCATTGCTAGTTACGTAAATTGATTTCTGAAATATAAGACTTTTTTATGCTACATAAAACCTCTAAGTTTAGTAACAAAATAAATTTCAGAACGTAGGTGCGTATTATAAATTGACAACCTTACCTTCTTGGGTTTAGCTTAAGACTTGTCAATTTCAAATTGTCACCTGATAATGAACTGGGAAGTTTGACTCCTGTCATGTCATCCAAGATGGCGCTGCGTTTGAAAAATGTTTGAGACAGCCGATATTCTTGATATTTATTTTTATGATGTCGAACGGGATAAAAATCTTATGTCCTTCTCCTGGCTCTAAACTACCTCCCTGCCAATTTTCAGCTAAATCGGTTCAGCCGTTCTTGAGTTATAAGCGAAGTAACTAACACGACTTTCTTTTATATATATGTCGGGGCCAGCGATGGCTGAGCGATGAGCTGACACCGATGGGGGTTTCGTGGTACAGAGTTCATAACGTAGAATAGCAATCTTCATTGCAGTAATAACCTCACTTAACAATCTTAATCACAAAACAACTCAAGTCTAGGTAACTGACAGTTTCGTGCTGGATGTGTGTCTTGGTCGGTGTCTCAAATCAAACTGAACTCTGCCCAGCTCCCACGCACCAGCACGACTCTGTCCACGTGACATTACCGAAAACACATTCGCGCCATTTTCAAATGACAAGTAACGTCACGCTGGTCACCATAGACTCTGTACTAAGTTAATCAACTTCACAACTTATTATTCAAGAATATCGTTTTCCACGACACGGCCATCATGACCATCACACGTCCTCGTGTCTACTAAAAATAAACACACACACACAGAACACGTATACGCACGCACGCTCGTATTGGTCACATACTTCAAAACACACGCACGCACGCATTTTTCACATACTTCAAAACTCGGTCATTCTGACCACAACTAAATTTTCAAGGGTGTATGTCAAACCTTGACACCTCTAATCGAAACAAATCCAGGCAGAATGAATCGTCACTAAGACCGATAACATTACTAGAACTGAAAGTGTACTAAGATAGTGCTATGCAAATGCACGACATAGTAGGTATTACATAGACTTTCACATACCACACAGGCTAAAGCTAACAGGTACCACACAGGCTCACGAGTGCCACACATAGGTACTCACAGGTGCCACGCAGGCTTACTGGTGCCACGCAGGCTCACGGGTGCTACACAGGCTCACAAGTGCCACACAGGCTCACGGGTGCCACACAGGCTCACAGTTGCCACACAGGCTCGTCGTTGCCACACAGGCTTGTCACTGCCACACAGGCTCGTCACTGCCACACAGGCTTGTCACTGCCACACAGGCTCGTCACTGCCACACAGGCTCGTCACTGCCACACAGGCTCGTCACTGCCACACAGGCAAGTCATTGCCACACAGGCTAGTCATTGCCACACAGGCTAGTCATCGCCACACAGGCTAGTCAATGCCACACAGGCTAGTCATTGCCACACAGGCTAGTCATTGCCACACAGGCTAGTCATTGCCATACAGGCTAGTCATTGCCACTCAGGCTAGTCATTGCCACACAGGCCATCGGCTTGTGATCCAACCCCAGAAGCTAACCATCTCAGCCGCGTAAGTGCTACCCCTCGGAAAGGATATCCTGCGCATAAAAAGCAGACCACGCGCACCTCTTACATGCTCCGGCGCAACTGGATCGGTCACCAAACCCTCACACTTAATCCATAGAGTATACGTTAAGTAAGATGAAATGTATTCCAAAACTTTACAGATAATCATTACCTAGAAATGACTACTCAGTACTCACAATAACTAAACGAACTTTAACTAAGCCATTTTTAGAACTTAAACACGGAAAGTTCATAATTATCAAATTTCAAAAATAAACACACTACTCATGGCCCTGCCACAGCTATTGACAATTCGGTACTGCCACCCATATCGTTATCACCTCAGAGTCCGCGACCCTCAAGTCATTACATGACCGTACAAAATAGTCTCTTTCAAGGCCCAGGTCCCCGCTAGACCACAAGCCGCTCATCACGCCCTGAACGACAACGTATGCAGTTGCGATTGCATCTTATGGATGCGGATTTACCGGAAAGCCAACAAGCGTATCATAGGTCTGTTGAGGTTCTTTTGCCCTCAGAAACATTGTTTTCTTCTTCTAACTCGTTTGAACTTCACAGGTTGGCATCTTACGACTTGACTTTACAACATACTGGTCGCCCGCAAGCGTTTATAAAGAACCTTCACTTCGGGTCAAGCTTAGTTAACACTTTGACTGCCAGACTACCAGACACAATAAAAATTCAATTGTTTGAGGTCACCGGTGACCTACGTGGCATAGAAAGTGTTAAGCTAGGCTTTTCATTTTTGATGTAAACCAAGTTACTAACACTTAAGTTTCATTTTAGTAGGTACTATCAAAACGGAACTTAGAGAAACGTTTTTCATTACCATTGACCTAAGAAGTTTGATCTCTTTACACGGTAGTGGGAATTTACCCAAAGTACCTACTATCTAAATTTGACTGTCAGTCATCTACGGACAGACACACGAAACCATCACGCTTTTCGAGAAGAAGAAACAGGTTAGAAAAGCGGGAACTACGCTGTCGGATAGTCGTACGATACTATCTCTACTTCGTGAAGATCGAGTTGGTAAGGACAGCGATAAACAACACGAGTACGAGTTGGAACTTTTGTAAGTTACCAGAGTGAATGGTAAACCACCCATTAATCGCGATTGTAATTCAGTTAATAGACGCTCACGACTATCTTGGACAGTCGTCTAGTCGGTGAAACATCAGTTTAAGTTTAATCAAATGAATTTGTGTCATTAATAAACAAGATAATAACCTATTGGTACTTCACATGTCTAAGCACAGTATTGAACTCCGCTAGTAACTACACTACCTTGTTTATCCTAGGTTCACAGCGCACTGCGCACTTGTAATTAGTAAAGGTCCGACCAATAAGTTACAACACAGTAACTCTAACAGTTCTGTTACTCTTTATCATCATTTATAAGCAATGCATACTCAACTCATGAAACTCATTAAAATCTGTGCACCAACACGAAGAGAATCGCACCAACGACTCTCAAAAATCTAACGCAATATGTGCTACAACACATGAAGCGCTTTGTGCACCAACACAGACAGAAATCGCACCAACGATTCCTTATAGACCCATCGCCACATGTTACTCATGAGGTGCGGTCCGAAGGTTCGAGTACGAGTATACAAGCTATTAACCAAATGTGGTTTCACTACCACTGTGTCATTCAATTCTCAAGGAACTTGGTGATCGGGGCATTCATACTTGAATCTAATTTAGTTTGACTTCTGGCCTCATTTTTAATTAAAACACAATCATTAAGCTAATTTAAAAACCTGGTCCTAATATTGTGGTCAAACCGATTTTAAGCTTTGCTCAAATTAAATTTAGGCCAACAACCAGCTTTCTGATACCGTGGTGATATCAACAAGGTTTCCATACGATTTGCAAAATAAAGGGAATAGCGCCGCACTTGCATCAGTTTGAATTTCAATCTCATTTAAATTAAGAGTTCATAATAAGAAAATAATCAACCAGGTATAGTCGGTAAAATTGAAATGATTTGTTATCTTATCTGTCAGTGTCCCAATTTCCAATTATATGGACCAAATTGTTTACTAGTCATCAATAAAAACAGTGATGGTAAATTAAAAAAACGAAAACCTATACGAAAAACCTATGAACCGCCTAACATGGTGAATGTTATCAAGAAAGGCAGTTTAACTAAGCTTCACCTCACCTTTGCTATGATATCATAGCCTAGAAACTTTACATAACGCTTCACAAATGAACACTTCGAAATGTTCAAGGAAAATCCGGCTTTAGTCGGCGTTTATTATACACCCAGCAGCCTTTCAACCCTTGCTAAAGTAGCAGGTTTTAGAAACAGGGCTTAACTAGGGCAAATAACAGTACCTCACAATAGTTTTTTTGAACTGAGTAGGTACCTATCACACTACTTTCCTTTCGTCCGACTTAGTCTGTAAGGTTGACGTCAGAGGTTAAGGTTCAGGTTTTGAAGCCTTTTTCTGGGTTCGGTTCGGTCTATTTACTTACTGAGTTATAATTGTCACAACTTCGATCGCTGTTGTATAACAACGTAACAAAATATGGCTACGTAAACAGACCCCAGGCAAAACGCTAAACAATATCTCGATCGCATTATTGTCAATTTAACGCATTAAAATAGCCCTTTGCTAATTTAACTTCAAGTAGCCTATCTATTAGATGCTTTGTTAAAAGAATAGCTTTCTTAATAGGGGACTGACACGGACGCATGCCGTAAGCATCCAATAGTTCCTGGACCTTTGACCTTTGACACTACTTATTGCCTTTTGTCTAGGCTGAGTTTTTAAGCTTGCCTATAGACGATAAGGTTTGAGTTTGAAGTCTAATTCTCAATTCACAAGGGGTACTCAACCCCTGCACGATAAACCATTACCTAATTAAAATTATGGCAATATTCATAACGTAAAGTAATCATATAGGATCTCTGTACATACCCGCGGTATCGACACTTTTAAAACAAAGAACTGATTGGGTAAACACCCATAATCCACCACACATTTTTGTTTCGAATTAACCAACAAACATTTTGTTGATTGCGATACCCTCCTTAAAACATTTCTCGAACGATCATTACCATCACACACCTATTTGAAATGATTAATTATCTTTTTTACGCGCTACCCGCATATAAAATAAACTATTGCCACTATTTAAAACTTCGTAAATAATTCGTTCGGTACTAGGTCTATGTTTGTAGGTACTACTAGGTACTACCTAGGTATGCCCTTTACACAAACGTTCGCATTGACCTCTAAAATTGCGACTATAGTACAACTTAGCAAGACAACATCCGGTACCTACCGAAATCAAAACAAAAATTACACGACTCACCGGATTGTTGTTACTACCAGAAAATACCAGTTATTTCGTGCACAACTGCGCATCTGTAGTTGCGCCACGCTGCACCGCCGCGCTGCCGGAGCCTCGCATCTTGCACCTCGCATACTCTCTTGATGGAGCCCGATGTAGCAAGCAGACTTCAATCACTGCATCTTGTTCTTCTGGTGCATCACGACGAAGATCTCATCACATCTCGGTGAAGCTCGCCAGTAAAGTTGGAAGCAATAAGTTCTTTATCCCACTTCTGATGTCGGGGCCAGCGATGGCTGAGCGATGAGCTGACACCGATGGGGGTTTCGTGGTACAGAGTTCATAACGTAGAATAGCAATCTTCATTGCAGTAATAACCTCACTTAACAATCTTAATCACAAAACAACTCAAGTCTAGGTAACTGACAGTTTCGTGCTGGATGTGTGTCTTGGTCGGTGTCTCAAATCAAACTGAACTCTGCCCAGCTCCCACGCACCAGCACGACTCTGTCCACGTGACATTACCGAAAACACATTCGCGCCATTTTCAAATGACAAGTAACGTCACGCTGGTCACCATAGACTCTGTACTAAGTTAATCAACTTCACAACTTATTATTCAAGAATATCGTTTTCCACGACATATATATAATATATAGATTAATCCTTCTGAGATTGCTGGCGTAATGTCATGTTATCATATTATCAATTGCAAAAGTAAAAATATATAGATACTCCTTTGCAGACTCAGAAGTTCTTACGGAAATCTATCTAGCATTTTTACGGAGAGCACGGAATGTTTCCTGGCCCTTTGTACGACCTAATATCAATGACTTCATAAGAGACAACAAATAGTGACACGATTACTCGGTTATTTTTCGTCGGCTTCCAATTGACCACTTTCGTAATAGGGAAGCTGGTAAACACACAACCACCTACAATCTGCCGTTTCTAAACTATGTTGAGGTCGGCTTCCAGTCTACTTAAATGCAGCTGAATACCAGTGTTTTACATGGAGCGAATACCCATCTGACTTCCACTACCCAAAAACTTGGTTATACTGGTTGTCTGACTTACAAGATTCTGACTATTCGTAAAGACTGCCAATAGAGAAAACCAACAGCTCAACATGCCGTTTAAAGCACGGAGAGGTCTTGGTACGTAATGATTGGTCACCCATCCTCTGACCACCCTCGTCAAGCCAGCGTAGCTTAACCTCTAATCGACACGTGTGGCTGTTAATATCTAGCCACAAGCCCCTCCAAGTTAATTGAGACACAATCACAAAGCATACCATAAATTCTAATTCAATTCAGCCTTGAACACACAGGATGAACCAGATTACCTACGCAAATTATATGATCACAAAAAATGTGGAACACATTCCCACGTGAGTCACGCTCGATAGATAAGAGAACAATTAAAAAGATAAACAACAGAAGTACCTGTAGTCGGGTAATTAACATAGTTTACACATATATTTCAATATGTAGACATACAGAATACGTTTAGAAGTTCCACTGGATCAAGGCGATATGTTAGTGGTTTGGAGTGACCTGCCATAGGTCACGAGCTCCAACCCAAGGCACGCAACCTCTGACTTTCATCGCATTCATGTGCATATTAATTACTACCACTTGCTCCAAAAACGGTGAAGGATAACATCGTGAGGAAACCGGCATACCTGAGAGATTTTTTTCAACGGAATGTGAAGTCAAGTCAGAGGCTAATTGAGCGGCATAAACTCTGTAAACTGTGGTTAATAACTAACCCCACAAAAAAAAAAACACGCGACAAACAGTTTATGTTATTTCTAGAGGTCTACCTACTCTGCGCCTAAGGAGAGCGCCAAAAAACCCAAACGCCAAAAACAAATATGAGCAAAAACTAAAGTATGAATGGGGCCTTTTGAAACAGGGCAGTATTGAAATATTTAAATATTGTGAACTCTATTTTAAAACAGTATGGAGTTTCTTGCCCATTTTTCTACCTTATGGAATGTGCAGCTAAATTAATTTTCTATATTTAGTTTACTTTTTTAAGTCTGACGTTCAAAAGAGCCTTTTAATGGACTAATTGAAATAAGTGTAATTGATTTAACGTTGACTTTGATTAATTATTTATGCGACATAATTATTTAAGCTCAATACAAGTGAGCCTTCTGAACAATTATATGCATTGGTGACATGTATTACTTACAAAGGTCAGTTTAATAAACAGTAGATAACAATGTTTGATTACAAAGTGTTTGTTTACATTGTGAATAAGTTTTGTTACTGTGTTGATACAGTGTGTTTGCCATGTCGCCTTTAGGCCACATTGTTTTCTTTAGAATTAGAGTGTGGAGCGCCCCATCTGTTTTTGGGAAATGTGAAATAACCACACCTACACGAAAACTCAAATGTTTGTTAACGACTGTTGGGAAAATACAAACAAACTACTAGGTTTGAAAGGAGCAAAGCTTTGTTTTTAGCTCATAAGAAATTGGATTGTCGTCAATTTTTACATAACCAATAGCAATAAGACTGATACCAAGAATAAAATTGATTAAGTAAGACATTTTGCTGCTGTCTTTTTACATTATTAAAATTATTTCGCTAACTGGAATAAACATTAACATTTACATTGTATTATAGGTTGCTTGGCAATAACTGGTCAAGCGCCACAGTTTAAATTAAAAAAACAAAAAAAGAAAAAAAACATACCGTCGAATTATGAAAGTCATATTCATTCCTAAGCCAGGTAAGAGTGACTATACCAACGCCAAATCCCACCGACCAATCAGCCTGACCTCCTTCCTCCTTAAAACCATGGAGAGAATGTGCGAGAGAGAGCTGAGGGACGGCGCTTTGAAAACTATTCCACTCCATACTAACCAACACGCTTACAGCTCGGGTAAGTCCACGGAATCCGCCCTCCATCTAGTGGTCGGCCGGATAGAAGAGGCGATTCATCAGAAGGGCACTTGCCTGGGCACTTTCATAGACATCGAGGGAGCCTTCGATAAAACAAACTTCTCCAGCATCAACACCGCGCTCTCTCGTCACGGAGTAGAACAGGTACTGACAGACTGGATTACTAATATGTTAAGTAAACGAGTGGTTCGACTTGAAGTGGAACAGCAGATGGCCATGATAGCCAGAGGCTGCCCCCAAGGTGGCGTACTATCCCCGCTCCTCTGGAATCTGGTGATAAATGACCTCATCACGAAACTCAACGCGAACCATTTCTACACTATAGGGTATGCCGACGACCTCGCTATCCTCATTTCGGGGAAAGTGACGGGGACAATCTGCGACCTCACTCAACAGGCACTACGCATCGTTGAACGTTGGTGCAGAGAGTTCGACCTCTCAGTGAACCCCACGAAGACTGAACTAGTCATGTTTACCCAAAAACGAACACTAGGCCCTTATCGCCTACCCAAACTTTTTGATACAGAACTCCAGTTAGCCAATGAGGTCAAATATCTGGGAATCATCCTAGACAGCAAGTTAAACTGGAGTAGCCACTTAGACAATAAAATTAACAGGGCCTGCATTACCTTCTGGCAATGCAGGAGGATGATAGGTAAGAAGTGGGGCCTATCCCCTAAAATTATACTTTGGTTGTACTGTGCGGTGATCCGACCTATGATCAGTTATGGGGCAGTGGTCTGGTGGCCCCGCACCAAATTAACTACAGCCTGCAACAAACTGCAACGCTTGCAAAGGCTCGCCTGCATGGCGATCACAGGCTGCATGAGGACTACTCCGACTGTGGCTCTCGAAGCCATGTTGGGGCTCCCACCGCTTCATCTGTTCATACAGCAGGAAGCGACAACGACGGCTGTACGCCTTAAAACACTTCAACTCTGGAGCAAGAGACAAACACAGCACACCGCGGTACTGGAGGGATTCTATAATGAGTTCCCCCTGGCGAAAGCAACAAACGATCGGGTACCTAAACAATTCGTATTCGATAAGAAATACAAAATTCAGCTCCATGAGGATGACCGCTGCGAGGGATTGAACCCCGCGGAACTACGGATCTTCACGGATGGATCTAAAACAGGTACTGGTACTGGGGCTGGAGTCTTCTCGGAGGATCTCAACATCCACATAGCCAAACCTTTGGGGGCCCACAACACGGTATTTCAGGCAGAATGCATGGGCATTTCTCTGGCGGCATCTGCCATTTTAGCCAGGGAGGTTGTGGACCACTCAATTCGTATACTCTCGGACAGCATGGCTGTACTGCTAGCACTAAACAACCACACAGTGAACTCTGGGTTAATATACGAGTGTCACCAACGCCTGAACCAGGTTGGTAATCTCAATAATATAACCATCCAATGGATCAAAGGACACAGCGATTCCCGGGGCAATGATGCTGCGGACGAACTCGCTAGAAGGGGATCGAGCATGGCAGCGGTGGGACCCGAACCCATCGTACCACTCCCTTTCGGATACCTACGCACACTGGTAAGGAAACGAACTAGTGAACAACACCACAAGCTGTGGCTAGACCACGGCGAGTGTAGGCAGGCCAAGGAAGCACTTCCTGCTATCGACGGCCGCCTCACTAAACGCGCGCTTCGGTTGACCAAACCACAGCTGCGCACAGTTACAGCCGCTATTACCGGACACGGCTCTTTTAATAAACACCTCTTTGTCTTAGGAGTCACAGACAGCCCCCTGTGTCGTGCCTGCATGGAGGAAGACGAGACAGCAGCCCACGTGCTTCTGCACTGCCCAGTGGTTGCAACATACAGGGCAAAGTACTTAAGTAACCCAGGTACTCTCCGCGAGATAGCCAGCAACATCGGGGCACTACTGGCCTTTCTCGGGGAATTGGGATGGATCGAATAGTCTCCCACCCGCACGCAAAATACGCGCTTTGGCGTGGAGTTGCGGACACCGGCCCGTTATACAATACAATACATTATTACCGTCGAATTGAGAACCTCTTCCATTTTTTAAATCGGTTAAAATGAATCAGAATCATTAATAAAAAATCAATGTAATAAGGATAAACTAGCAAGTAATGCAAGCAAAATGAAAATAGTTGCAAACCTGCATGTAGCCACATGTCCAGGAAAACTGGTTACTTTATATTCTTGTTCATCTGGTTTTACTTTATAAATAGACATCTTTGAACTTACCAATGGTTTTTGGTTTTTAATTCCATGATTGCACATGTCTATAGTAAAACCATACACAAGTAAACTCAGAAAACAATTAGTAGAACTAAGATGTGATTGGAATACTTCATTGTTAGTGTCCTAAAGTTCACTAAGATGCTGCACTAACTCAATAGAATAGAATAGAAGACAATAGATTATTCTAAATATAAACAAGAAACTCAATATTATAATAAATAATAAGAATAAAAAAAACTTTAACCCCTTGTGTCGCATAAACATGACACATACTTTCGTGCCCCTACCGCGCGTGTCGTAGGTATTTCTGCGATAGAGAACATGTAGGTATGACTTTTTCGTTTTATTTTCAAAATACTGACTGTGTGGTACAAAGTAACTAAAACCATTATCAAATTGAGATATTATTTATGTAACAAAAACTAAAAATTGATACAGCAATAATTCTTTCTCCTTATTTACTGTAGGTAGGTATTATTTTATTGGTTTGTAGCAATTTTGGCCCGCAACTATTATTTAGCCAAGTGCTTAAAAGGTTAAACTGACAACTAAAACAAGTGCACAATAAATATGGACTTTTGGATATCTTACACATAACATACTGTGGACATCAGCCTAGATCAGCCAAAGGGTGGTATAGTCTAGAGGCCGATTTATCAAATGAAAGATACATACATACATACATATCGTCACGCCTGTAATCCCCGAAGGGCTAGGCAGAGGTGTACCTGGTAGTACACCCACATTTCGCCATTATGTTTAAGTCCCATGTAATAGGGGGCAAGCCTATTGCCATCCATCGGGCACAAATCCAGACTCCGGGCTGCAACTGAGAAATCCCAGATTGAAAAACTTAATAACACTTTGCCCAACCCGGGGATCGAACCCGGGACCTCATGATCAGCAGTAGCGTTTGCGACCACTAGACCAACGAGGCAGTCAAAGATACAATATTAAAAATATGCATTCCTGTGATTATACACAGGCATGTATTTTTTAAACTACTGGCAGGAGTCAAATATGGATGTTAAATATGTTCAAATATTTAACATGGCGACTGAAAATGTACCTAAAAGACTGGCACCATTGCCACATTGTATGGCAATGCTTATTCATTCACCAAGGTAAATGCCGGCTCTTGGATCTGTGTCAACTAAGAAAGCAAAATTAAAATTCACTTCTCCAAATTAGGCCTAAGATCAACACTTTTTGAACATCAGAATTACATAAGATGGTCCCTAAAGAAGCCTACCCTTTGCTATTTCCTAGTGTTATTGCTGGTAAGAAGAAAAAGCGGAACAAGTGTCTTAATATCCTGCAATTGGAGAGCACAATTGAGGAGGAACAAAATTAAAGAGAGGTCCTCATTGTACATACATACATACATACATAAACTCACGCCTTTCTCCCATAGGGATAGGCTAAAACTACAAACAAGCATCTGCTATGATTCTTACTACTTCTTTTGCTTCATAATAGGTACATGTTGTCATACACACACATGCTTTATTCTTCTATGAAAATAAGAATAAATTTCAAGCCATTTGTATGTATTCCGATACTTCTTGCGAAATAAACCTGTCAATCCAATTACATTTGATCTTATCTTCAACAAGATTATTTAAGACATGTCACATCGTAAAATTGTTGTTACCACTTCTAAGTGAGTGACAAGCGTTAGCCCGCACATAAAGATGAAATAAAAAAATAATCTTATTATCCGTGATGTGTGTGAATTTCTCGAACAGTTAACAATACAATGTACGGAGTACAAATTGATTACAATACAAATTTACACATGTTTAGTGTGTGTAAAAGTCATTTGACAATGCTTACTGCAATTTCTGTTTCGAAATATTTTGATCTCTTTATCCGGTCTGAGAGAAGTTATCAATGTTATCAATATCTGTTTAATAAAGATAAAAGGTGTGTTCAGGTTCAGTGGAAGAGCAGTCATTGATTCCTAGAATATTTTTTAAATTCTTTAATTTATATTGGACCATGCTGGTTTTGTTAATTGAAAATGTTCAGAACTATTTTTATTTTTTAAAAACGTAATGTATGTGTTTCGTTTAATTAGAACAATATTAATTAAGTAGTGTTTATATCGATCGTTAACCACTATTTTTACGTAGGTAAATTTTATTTTACGAGTTCGGCGATAGAACCACGAGCGCATGTACCAGGCAAGCATGCAGCCCAAAGAGATCATTCAACTATGAAATATGTTCGATATATAAATAGGCTAAGACCGCACGACCTTAACGTCGAGGTAAAAGCACTCTATCGTATGCAATCGATGTGCAATTGCCCGTTAAAGCGTAAATGGAGTACGACACAGGCGATAATTCGTTTAACTCGCAATCTTTTTCCTCGCTAAGGAATACTTATGAATTGTTAATTATTTGTTTACCGCCAAAAATAATTCTTAAGTTATAGCGGGGGTCCTTCGAAGGAAAACCTAAAATATCCCTTCGCATTGGCAAAATGCATCCCCTCCCTAAAAATAATAAGGTGTCCGTGAAACCGAGTTTTCTCAAATTCGCAGTCGTGTTAGGCGAAGACCTGTATTGAAATAAATTCCAGAAATAATGTAGAATGAAACTCACCCCATTGTTTCTTTTCCTGCTGTCATTTAAACACAATAATTTTAGAAAATATTTTACTTCATAATTTTCAATTTTTCACTCGCGAACTGTCACAAGCGGCGATCAACCATAAACTAAAGATTATACACAATGTTGCCATTTCGCTAGAAAAACAAAAGTACGAATATTGTAATATTGTCTACGTCTCATGCGATATTTTATTTCATTTATCAATCTTTTTCCGTGTTCAATAATAAAAGATTGTTAGTGAGAAACTAATTTTATTGTAACTTTATGAGCTGAAAATATTGTTATAAAATAGATATTGAATGGTCATCTTAACAATAGTGCTGACATCTATTGTAACGAATTGAAATAAATTAAACGCTACTCGACGCAAGAGTGCGCTTTTGCATTAGTACAGCTTTTCACAGATAGATGACATTGTATGTTTGATGTTTTGAAAAACACGTGTGAAGTAAAATTAATAAGTATAAATTAACGGTGTCTTAATCACAACAAAATCATTGAAAAACTGTAAGAAAATTATTATTTTTTGGGTGTAATTTATCTATAATAATTATGTATATATTTAGAAATATATAAGTATGTTTATCAGCTGTTTAGTACAGACGCCAGCCCTTCAAGTTACCCCAATGTGTCAAAATTTATAGAAAATTTTTAGAATATGAACCATAATCTGTTTACTACAAAGTTGAAAAACGATCAAAGAAATTTGACACATTGGGTTAACTTGATGTGCAGCTGGCGTCTGTACATACCTACCCATAACACAAGCTCTCAAGCTTAACTTGGGACCAAAGACATTCAATTAAATCTCTTTGCTTGGGACTAAATGGCGTTGTGTGAAAAATTGTGGAATATTTTTTTTTATTCTGGTGATCATTAGAAAAAAAAAATCGAGTCTATGAATTACCTACTTAAACATAAAAAAACAGATAGGTAGGTATTGTTTTCAGTAGATACCTACGATGCCTACTTAACTATTCTGGCGAATTCAAATCTAATGGCTCTGTGATAGGTACCTACAAGCGATGTGACATTAATTTAGTGTAGGTATTTATGTATGTTTATCGGTATATCTTGTGATTTAAGAAAACTATAGTGAAATGTGTGTAAGAACAATCATAGATAAAAAATGTAAGTATGTAAAATCCATCTCAGGTCCATTGATTATGATTATGATGCAGGGAAATGCTATTTCACCCATACCCATAGGTACTTACTTACCCAAAGAGATTTAGGATACTATATTCAATGTCTTTGCCCATACCAGACTGACGAACTTTGCTCAGGTAAGTATCTAAGTATTATATTACTAACCTCGAATTTCTCACTGCAGGGCAAATGCCTTCCTAGGTACTTTCTTTATACTTTTTTCTATTTATGGCCTTTCAGGACCAGTCCCTATCTAAGGAGTCCAGCTCATCCCGCTGTCTTCGCCTAGGCCTACTGCAATGTCGTTTGCCATAGGGGTTCGAAAGGTAAGTGCCCAATAATTCTATTATTTAAAATTTGATTGCGGTTTCTATTGTTATTTTATATGACAGCATGAAGCATGGCTTATAGTAGGAGTCTTTATATAATTAACTAGCACATTACTCGCGGCTTCGTCCGCGTGATGTTCGTAGATAGTGTATTTGTTGAGATAATCCCTAAAAAAAATATTATAATTTAAAATCTAATCTTTAGAAATCTAGTAGGTAGGTATAGTTTAACTTCTGGGAGATTTCCGTATGCAAATGCAAAGTCACCAAAGTAACCTATCCATGGTTTTATTCAAAAATTAAATAGAATAAAATTATTTTATTTCGGTTTAAGGAATTTATTCTCATAAGAACAATACATAGGTTCACTTATAATGAGATACAAAGTAATTGTTTATATCTAAATAAATACATTTTGCCTCCGATGTGTGTTGGTGAAGTTATAAAAACAAATTTTGTTTTTAAATGCTATGTAGGTACTTATTCATCCAACCATCTATTTGAAAATGCACTCTGTCCGAGGTAGATATTGTCAGTCATATTGCATTGGAAAGCGCCATTCTGTAGGTTGAACCACAAAATTAGATGTTTAAGTAACTTCTTACTTTTATTGCGTTTGTAGGTACTACGGTGAACTACTAACGCTTAGCTTGTGACTTTGTCTACGTCGATAATTGATTTTCTAACTGGCCATGAACTCCAACAATCTATTTTATAGGGGTTAGTTAATGTGGGTAACCAGCTTTTCCGAAAATTTTCATTTTTGAAGTCTAGTAGCTGACCGCCATGCGTTGCTGTGACTCGTAGTTCTAATAAGCTAAGTTACTCTGCCGTTTGGTAGACAATTATGAAACTTGTTATACGAAATCATTTTTACATACATTAAACTCGCGCCATTTTTATCAAGTTAGGCAGAAACTACTGAGCGCATTCTGCTACGATTCTTACAGAGATTCTTAATTTGCCCTAACAAAATATTGTGGTGCATGATCGAGATAAAAACTGTCACTTTCTCTAAAGTTTAACCAAAAGACATAGTTACTTACAGTAAGTCAGATTTTATAAAAAAAAATGGTTAAGGAGTTCCGAAGTTTATCTCGCACAAACATGAGATTTTTATGTTTAAAAACATAAGATTTTATCTATACATATAATAAGACTGTAAAAAAACTGTGTCTGTACATTCAATATATTTAAAAAATTATAATTGAGGGGGGTTTAGAAACAGTAATAGAGCACGAATCCAAAAAAAAAAGTCTGTCTGTTTGTCTGTTTGTTTGTCTGTTTGTCTGTTTGTCTGTTTGTCTGTTTGTCTGTTTGTCTGTTTGTTTGCACACGCTAATCTTCGGAACTACTGGACGGATTTGAATGATTTTTTTTTGTTGTATAGATATTAAGTCTGGTCTACACATAGGCTATAATTTATCTTGGAAACTGGAACACCTGATGCAGAACCGCAACAGACCAGCTAAACTATAGGCGATACAAAAATGGTCCCATAGCAAAAATTGTTTGACGTGATGAGCATTTTCTGCTGAGAGAATAAATTTGAAGATCCGGAACACTTGATGCAGAACCGCAACAGACCATCTAAACTATAGGAGATACAAAAATGGTACCATAGCAAAAATTGTTCCACGTTATGAGCATTTTCTGCTGAGAGAATAAATTTGAAGATCCGGAACACCTGATGTGGAACTTCAACAGCCCAGCTACACTATAACATATATTGGAATGACGTCTTAGCAAGAGTTGTTCAGCCTTATGAGCACTCGCTGTTGACGTATAAAAATCGAAGATCTGGAACACCTGTTGTGGAACTCCAAGAGCCCAGCTACACCATAACTCAAATAGGAATGACGTCTTAGCAAAAGTTGTTCGGTCTGATAGGCATTTCCTGTTGACTTATAAAAATCGAAGATCAGAAACATTTGATATAGAAATTAAAACTATCACTAATTTCATTGCATAATTATAAAATAACATAAGTAGGAGGTACTACGCGGTGAAGGCGGGAACAGTTCAAGACTGATTTTCGATGACGATGGTATATCGTTGAAAATTAGACTCTACTGGCTAAAACTCTCATTTCTTTTATCATATGCCTTCGGGCTTATGTTATTTGAGTGTTTAATTTCCTTTTCCATTTATCTTCGTTACACGGTAGCTTACCCGGTAACGCAGGGGAGCAGCCACTTAGATTTTAATTGATCAGGTATCATCATAATAAAACTATAACCATGCCTAGAAAGAGGTCAAATTTTTCCCAATGTTCCAAAGGTGCTAAATGATTAAAGACCATAAGATCCCAACAATCTACCGAAGAGCGTTAGGAGAGACTTGATGCTATTCGAGAACATGAGGCTGCAACTCGCTCCGTGGAAACTTCTTGGGATCGCGAAGCACGCCTGCATTCTCAGCGTATTTACGTGCGCGACTGACCGCTGATCGTGAACATCATGCACTGTCTCGCGAGTTGGAGACATTCACGGAAAAAGCATGACGCTTGAGTTTTCAGCGTATATACGCATCGACTCTAGAGATAAGTGGGTGAAGGAGATGCGCGACTGACCGCTGATCGTGAACGTCACGCAACATATTATAGGCTATAATTTATTTTGGAAAATGGAACACCTAAAGTGAAAGAGATATAAAAATGGTGCCATTGCAAAAACTATTCCACGTGAAGAGTGTTTTCTGCTGTGAGACTAAATTTGAAGGTCTGGAGCACCTGTAGGGGAACTCCAAAGCCCAGAGACAATATAACATATACATAATAGAAATGGCGTCTTAGCAAAAGTTGTTAAGTCTGATGGCATTTCCTGTTGACCAACAAAAATAAAAAATCTGGAACGTCTTGAATCGTCTCGCGCATCCCATTGATTTCCCGTCCCCGGGCTTATAGAATTCGACATCAGATGTTTCAGATCTTCGATTTTGACGACCCCGTTGTCGCTGGCATAAGCAACAGGATCCGCGTACGAAGTCGCGGGCAGAAGCTAGTATTACAATTATATATCAAAGTGTAACTTGTTGAATTAGAACAAATTCACAGGTTTATGTGCCAAAACTAGTCAGACAGTCAGACTGACGGAACCATTTCTTAAAACAAATTTTGTTTACCTTAGGTGTGGATAGTTTTGTGGTTTTAGTAACTGGCTTCAATTATACTAACTATCTTACGATAGTTTTTCTCGTGCTGTTTCTATTTCTATTAAGTAGTTTGCGTATTTTGTCAGCTGCTGAAATCTAGATTTTTGTTCTGTTTTTATTTGTGATATTTCTATCAGCATAAAGCCTTTTCACCGACCTCACTCTTATTTTGCATCACAGCAATGTTCTTAGAGATGCCATAGAGCGATTATCGAATTAGTGGAACTTTTTCAATTTATAAAATAATTGCAATCCCTACTTCGAAATATGAGAATGCAATTATGCATAAACAATAAAATTGTCTGACATTAAAAAATCGGCTTTTGATCCCTTTTTACTCATCACAAATTGGTAATAGCCATCACTAAATTGGTATTAATTTTTCTAGTATTTATTAGGTACAGAGACCAGCACATCAAGTTACCCCAATGTGTCAAATTTCCCCAATTGAATTGGAACCTTATTCTGTTTGACACAAGTTGAAAAACGATCAAAGAAATTTGACACATTGGGGTAACTTGATGTGCTGGCGTCTGTAGGTACAGACGCCAGCACATCTTATATACTTAAATGGGAAAAACATTACTAGAAATGGGCATTTCCGTTTGAGTGCCTATTTAGCCAAACGCCACCAAGTACCTAGTTCATAATTACCACAAGTACATTGCTACTGCCTTAACTTAATTGCTTGTCAAACATCAAATGCAAACTCCGATTGGACACATTTAATTACATTTGTCTCGGACATAAATAACATTAAATAATCAAGAAAAATCGTTACATAAACATAACTGTTATGTAATAACAGTTATGTGTTCTTTGGCAGAGAATACATTGTTTTTTTTTTTTATTTAGATACTTATTCATTTTTGAGAATCCATAATTCAAGATTGTTTAAATAATATTTGTCGCATTAAATTAATTATTGGGTAATTAAAAAGATGATGTGTGGCCATCGATTATACGTGGTGCTAGGATATCGATTCTAAACTCTAAAATCATAATTTCTACTATACAGAGTGCTTTTTTGATCATGGGACCAATATCGGTCTGTGAAGATTTATCAAAAAAAGTATATATACTTAGAGGTGAGATAATGATCTGCCTAGCCTTTCAGCTTAACGGGATGAAGCTGAAGACCAGTGTTTTACATGGAGCAACTGCGTGTCTGACCTCCACAACCCAGTTATAATACTGGGTATCACGATACCCAGTATGATAGCAATATGATTGCCCTTGGTTAAACTGCAACCTGTAGGTTCTTAACGGCTGGTAAAAATCTACAAGTGACTGCCGGGACCAACGGCATAACTGCTTTCCGCGGCACGGAGGAGTCTTCATACGTAATGACCACCCATCCACGGACCAACCTCGCTGTACCGTCCGCTAACCTCGTTTTACTTTAATAGTTTTGACATGATTAGTGATAATTTTGACATTGTTAGATTTTGACATTATTTGTTTGTGACATTTTCTGATTTTGACATTATTATTGCTAATTGTTTTGACATTATTAGTAATTATTATCAATATTCTCCAAACGTGTGTGCCTACTAACATTAGTGCTTAAGTTGTAAACTCATTACTAACAAATTGGATAATAAGATCTGTTTAATAAATGAGTATTATTATATATTATTATTATATATACCTTCAATCGATTCGTGAATGCTCAGCGGGTAAGTGCGGACGGTATTCAGAACTAATTCCGCATCCAATGCCCTTTTTACAATGAAAAACAAAATGGCTATTGACTTAATTAAACTTACTCGACTGTTTAATCAAACAACACAATCTCAAGAGTTCCTACTAACTATCCGTCCCTTTGTTCAGAAGAGTGAAAGTAAAAGTTATGTAAAAAATTGTACCAATCGGTACTTGCATGTTATCCGTTAAGGCTACGTGCCGACCGAGCGACGTTGGTTTTATTTTTATTTCATTTGTGTAACGTTAATGGCGAGATTGTAATTGGTACTAGCTTAATGCTCAATAACACTAATAATAATAGTGGTCCTATTGGGCACCGGAGTTCCCTTTTTTGATTTGAGGTGAAAAGCTTCATGGACGTCCTCCGGCCGTGAGAGGACGGAGGTCTGTTAGACTCCAAAATAATCAATTACGTCAGTAATTTATAAAAACAGCCTTTTTCCCAACTATGTTAGGGCCGATTTCCAGTCTATTTGAATGAAGTTTTAATATTTTTATAACCGGTCTTTGTTTTTAATTCTTTGTTGTTTTTGGAGTCAACGGCTGATTCTGAGTTTTAACCTCATTTGCTGATGTAAACCTACGTTACAACTTCGAGAAAAGCTTTCTAAAAGATTATAAATACCTAACCAAATTGTTTGCAAGTTGATGCTTGAATAATTTTGCGCATTTTGTGCTCTGGGAATTAAGGAGTTTTAGCCTATAGTATATCTTTTGTAACGTAGAAGGGGTAAATAGAATAAGTTTAAGAGATTCTTGCCCATTTTTCTCCATACAAAACTACCTACCTTCTGGATGGAGCAACTAGACTCATTTTTGTATTTAATGTTACTTTTCAGTATGAAAGGTCCTTTTTAATTATCTTATTTAAATCCAAAACTTTTGCACTTCGCCTTAACAAGTAAAAGATCGATATAAATAATGTGACCGAATTTTGTGTCACAAAAAAAACGGCTATAAGTACACCAACTAGTGGTTCCGCTTAAACAGTTCAATGAACTCTGACGTAACGAAGTTAATGTGTAATTATCACCACTAAGGAACAAACGACAGTTTGATCAACATTACACTGATATATTAGACATTTGTAATCGTGGTAAAATAATAACAGGGCACGGATCGATTGGAGGTGAAGCTACGCTTGCCGAGGTTGGTAAGTGTTAGGTACATATTGAGATCCTTTTGTGCTTTAAAGCATGTAAGTTATAGGTCCTGGCAGTTATTTTTCAGTTGTTGACAGTCAAAGTCAAATTAAGTATTTAAAATGTTCAATTAGACCAAAGGCAGGTTTTTTTAATTTATTATTGTGACCGAATTATGATTAATTACTTATTTTTTGCACTATGGGAATTTTGCGATATTGTGACATTTGTATTCATTAATTAATCATCTTTGTAGTAATTTTGACATACCTACGTAGGTACATAACAATTTATGTTTACCTCTCGCATGAGCAATATTTTTATTTTGCATGCAGCCATTGTTGTACGCCTCTTGGCATAATATTGCGACCTATGAACTCTAACTTAAGAACTGTATTTAGGTACTACCTATGTTAAAGAAATAAAAATGATATGAATTGTTTTTTTTTTGGCACTTTTGAACGTCACATAAGAAAATAGTACTAGTAGCCCCTGGGTGTTAGGAGTGGTTACAATTCTGATAGTGTGATAACCAGTCTTCCTGAAGAGCATTCAGTTACCTAGCTTTGAGGTTGTGAAGGTCAGATATTTATGCCTAGAATCTGACCTCTACGACTCAGAGCGACTTCTTACGTACTCTATGTAAAAACAATGAGATTTAGCTGCATTCGGTTAAACTGGAAGCTGACCCAACATAGTTGGGAAAGGGCTAAACAGATTCCAAGTTCCCTTTAGATGACGATAGTTAGAACTTACTGGATTGATATCTACTGCATTCGTCATTAACCAACTTGAGTAGGAGGTTCTCAATTCCATCGGTTTTTTTTTTATGCAGGTATGTACACCGATTACTCCGAGATTAATGATCCAATTTACGTGATTCTCTTTTTAGTTCGATGCGGAATAGTTGATATTGGTCTCAAAAAACATTAACATAGTTTTGGCCTGGTAGTTTTGTTGAGGTATTCCTCGAAGCGCTACTATTTTGAGGCGCACCTAATGAGGCGCTCCTTTTTTCTTCCTAATTGCTATCGGGAGCGCTCCTAAAAGGTGCGCTCCGAGGAATTAAATAGGAGCGCCTCATTAGGTGCGCCTCAAAATAGTAGCGCTTCGAGGAATACCTCGTTTTGTTATTATGAACATTTTTAGTTAAATAATTATCAAAAATGTATGTGCATAGTTGACAACGATGCATATACATTTTTGACTAACAACTGTTTTACTTTTCTTTTTGTTTGATTATTTTTTAGGTTTTTTTCAAATAATATTAAATATTTGGTGAATGCATAATTATAATAATCATGTTAAACCCATGTGGCCCTTTCAATTGTTAATAGTAGCAGCTTTGTAAAGTCAACTATAAAATAATGTAAAGCTAAACAATCAACAATGTATTTTTTTCCTAGGATAGCTCCAACGCATTGAGTTTGCTATCTTTTATTTCTTAATCGCGAAAATTTACACTGATGCATCTGTTGAAAGAAAGCTCGAACAATTCCTTTTAGCTTTGAAAGTATTCATTGATTGTTTTCTAAAAGAGGTTAACTTTAATTGCAGCTATTAGTAGGATAGTAGGATAGAAACCTGAAAAACGGCATTAAAAAACATTCATGTAGTTCTAGAAATGTGTAATTAATAAAGTATTAGTATATTATTCAATCAATCTCTCAATCTCAAAACACATAACATCGTTCCAGTATTCTGAAGGGCTAGTTATAATACAGACGTACCTACCTAATCATAGCGATCGATTCAGATAGTCAACACCTTTTTTTGATAAGCTTTGGTCACACGACGATTCTCGTGTAGAACTCGCTGTGTGACAAGCAGGCAGCGAATTGTCGCTGCGGTCATTATTTGCAGCGAATGCACTCGCAGTGAGTAATAGCTGCGTGTGTTTTCTTATACAGAGAAGGCACGAGCATTGATCACTATCCTTGCTCAAGGCAAGGCGATTCAACGATTTCAGGTTTGCTCACGATGTTTTTGTATACTAAGATTACTAAGACTAAGACAGTAGATTTTTTTGTGGGGGAGAACACCTTCTCGGGGAGGGCGGAAGGGTCTATCCTATGGATCTGTCAGACTCTTACTGACTAAAAACTACTCCGGTATTCCGTCTCCTACCTGCGCCGGGGGTCAGGAGAACAGAAGATGCTTTTGGCAACCCCCGACTGGCGCCTGCCCTATGGTCCTTGCCAAGTCAGCGGGGGGAGTGAGGTGTTAAACTCCCCCGCGACGTCACCCTTTGCACAGCCTCCTTCTACGAGATGACCGTTTTGCCGAAAGACACTACTGCGTCCCTGGACTCATCGCTGCCAACTATCCTCTCGCATGAGAGGTAGATATTATCTAAACCTGTGGTTCATTACGACAGTAAACAATCCTTAAATATACACAATCCTTAAATATACAAACCATGTTCTCGGCCAGAAACAACGTAAGCAACACTCATACATCTTATCAACGTCATACATAACCATCAGCTCCGCACATAACATACTAATTTCACTTCCTTCTGTTATCCTGCGCACGACCTTCTAATCTTTTCCTATTGCCAACGTTCGCCAACCTTGGAGAGCTCTGTTGTTGGATGTATTGTAATGTTATCCTCTTAGTAAGTGGCACATAGTAAGATGGTACATGTAAGGGCAATCTGCTTGAGGAAGTGTGATGTCAGAGGTAATCCCTAAGAGTGTTGAAAGGTATTGTTTATTCTACAAACGTGTTATGCGACCCAGGTCTTCTCTCTGTTCTGGGGTTGCGGAAGTATCTTTTGCTCCAGTGCCCCGGCGAAGGTGTGAGTTGAAACACCGGGGTGGTTTTTTGTCAGTAAGAGGCGGACAGACCCCTCGACCCTCCCCGGGGCGGAGCTTAGGACATCCACGAGGATTTTCCACCCCGCACAAATGAAAAGGTCTCCTTCCTGTGAGAGTTGGCTCTAAGTCACCACGCAGGTCTACAGGGTAAAAGGAACATCTAACTACATCCGCACACCGTAAGTCTACTTCATCCTGGACTCAGTCAGTCAGTCTGCCAGTGTTGAAATTTTTCGCCGCCTTTCTTTTGTTTATAAGTTGTACCTGATGCTTTTTGCACTTCAAAATGTAAGCATAAAATACCTATTGATTTTTGCCGAAACCAATTATATTCTCAGTAACGTCACCAATTAACATTTTAAGTAAAATTCTAATAGGGTTAGATAATAATGTGGATTTTTCATGGTTCAAACATCACAAAAAAACTACTTACACATAAATTCGGAAGAAACCAACACTAAATAAATACTGCGTTCTTCTTTAACGACAGACGCAAAAAGAGGGGTGTTATAAGTTTGACCGCTATGTTTGTGTGTGTGTGTTTGTCTGTCTGGCTGTATGTCTGATGCACCGTAGCGCTGAAACGGATGAACCGATCTAAATGCGGTTTTTTTATTTAAAAGTAGGGTTTTATTGTGATGGTTCTTAGACATGATTCATCAAAATCAGTTCAGGTGTTTCAATGTTATCAGCTCTTTTGAGTTAGATGCCGTTGCGATTTTAGACTTTTGTTCTTCTAACATATCAGACAGACGTGTTGCTGGGGAGTTTGTTCCGCCACTTCTCCTTCCCAGCAAAAACACTAGGAAGTGGCGAAAGGCGGGCGTTTTGGGGGACTGTCTTATGTAATTTTTGACGTTCAAAAAGTGCTGATCCTCAGCCTAATTTGAATAAATGACTTTTGATTTTGATTTTTACTAATAATTATTACTAATTATTACTTTCAAACATAGGTTACATATAGGTGCGTGACGTTTGGGGTTTTTTAATTTTTAATTTAATTTTTTGCTTTAAACTGTATAAAATCATTATTTCTATTTGGCCCGGATTTTAACTTAAAGAAGTGGATTAACTGTTTAATTAGAACGAAATTTCGCTATGGGTTTCTATTTTTTACGACTGATTCTGATCTTCTTTATATTGTAATAAATCAGATTAATCGCTGAGAGAATGACTGGAAGGTGACTAACAAAACGTATATTTTGAGGCAAATAAAAGTGATTACAGCGGAAGGGACGTCCTAGAAAAACTTCTTGTTGGTACAGAGGGACGAACTACCTATTCAGGTAATGTTAAATAACTGTCAGCTTTTAGACAATGGCTTTATCAATAAAATTATCAATGAGTTATTGAAGTCAGACACAAAATTCTCACATATCTGTAATTACACCGGTATTCATGCTATTCAAACCGGAACTCGGTAATGTTGCTCGGCGACTGATAAACTTAGTACTTTCTCACTCAGACACTTTCCACTTAACACGTTATTTACCTTGGGCATTGAAGATAAGTAAATGAAGAAAACTAGCTTACTGATAAATACCTCGTTGATGTAATGGACGCATGCGATTCTTCTGAGCATTTATTTAGATCTAATTAAGTTAACCCTGCCTTCTCGCGGAACAGCAAATCATCATCTGCCTAGCTCTGCCTTTAACCGGATGCAGCTGAATATCAGTGTTTTACATGGAGCGACTGCCTGTCAGACCTCCACAACCCAGTAACTGGGTAACATGATACCCCTTGGTTAAACCGGCTCGGTTGTCAGACTTTCGGGCTTCTGACTAGAAGTAACGGCTGTCAAAGATCTACATATGACAGCCGGGACCAACGGCTTAACGGGCTTTCCGAGGCACAGAGGAATCTTGGTATGTAATAAATGGTCACCTATCCTCGGACCGACCTCGTCAAGCATAGCTTAACCTTCGATCGACCCATGCGGCTGTTATAAATTAGCCACAAGCTCTTCGCAGAACAGCAAATATTCTAACATTATTTGTCTTCCATTCATTCGAACTCAAAACTGAAAATCAAATGTCATTCATACAAATTAGGCTGAGGATCAACACTTTCTGAACGTCAAAATCACACACGACAGACCCCCCCCCCCCCCTTCACTCCCTTCACCACTTCCTAGTGTTTTTTACTTTAACTTTCGTGATCGGCGTATCGGAAGACGCAGCGTTGGAAGGCTTCCCACAAAGTGGGCCGACGACATGAGGGTCGCGGGTGTCTAATCGATGCGAGACGTATAGGGCCGGTCAATGGCGACACTTGGCGGGGCCATGTCCAACAATAGACGTCTTTCGGGTGAAATGATGGTGATGATGATTCACCAGTAAACAAGTTCATTCCAGGGTTGGTCTCCACGAACACATCGAGCGTCGTCGACAGACGCGGTATGGGGGAGGTGGAACGAGCCACAGTTCGACAAATAGGACATTAATGGCAAAATTAATGATTTGTGAAACGATTGAAATTATTGTGGACATAATGACAGCCGGAGTCAACGACTTATTGTGATTTCCGATTCGCGATACGTTATAATTAACGGTAACCCATCTACGGACTGACATTATCAATGGACATTACCGTCCAGCTATAAGTATTTCTAGACAAATAAACAACTTTTATTGAAACACCTACGAGCTGCACCAGTCTGCTGTTTATGTCATATTCTAAGACCTACTGAATAAACACACAAAATCATAAGAATCGGTTAATCTGTTTCGGAGGAGTATGATAACTAACATTGTGACACAGAATATTATATACCTAAAAGAAGAAATGTCTTTAAGTTTAGTATTCTAACAGAATGAAAGTTATCGATCTTCGAATACTAAAAACGCCAATTCATAACGGGTAAGAAGGATCTAATATTTTCCATAACATTGTAGAAGTTGTTGTTGTATTACATTGGGAAGTAGATCATACAATAACATTAGTATATCCGCTTGTGGAAGCCGTATACAATTCGTGGTCATACAATTGTAGATAATGACCTACATTTCTATTACGTGTCTTAAGTAAAGTGACTTTCTCTTACAATTCAACTTCGAATGGTCAATAGTTATCTGTATCCTGCTTGGGGCTATTTTGCTAGTTATTAAAAAGATAACTCTTCGGAAACCACGTTAAGCCGTTGGTCTCAGCTGCCATTTGTAAATGTTTGACTGGCATTACTAGTAGTCAGATCTCTAAAAGTCTGACATTCAGTTTAACCAATTAGTATCGTGTTATTAAATTTAGTAACTGGGTTGTAGAGGTCAGGTTCGCAGTCGTTCCATGTAAGACACTGGTATTAAGCTGCATACAGTTAGACTGGAAGCTCACCCAAGTTTAGTTGGGAACATGCTGATGCAGATGTAATGAGATCCCGTTCTTAAGTCTAGTGTTAATAATGTTTTGAAGTCTGCTTATTTACTTACTGGAAAATCTACTGGTACAGTCAAAAACATCATCATCGTCATCATCATCATCAGCCCACAGTAGTCCACTGCTAGACATAAGCCTACCTTAATAAGCACCACAGCGCCCTGTCTTCAGCTTGCCGCATCCATAATCTGCCAGCAGTTATTCGCAAGTCATCATCCCACCTAGCCGAAGGACGTCCTACCCTACGTTTACCAAGCCGCGGTCTCCACTTAAGAATACGTTTACCCCAGTGGTGGTCGGTTCTTTGCGAGATGTGGTCGGCCCACTGCCACTTCAGCTTGCTAATCCTTTAAGCTATGTCGATGACATTGGTTCTCTATCATATAGGTATATTCATTTCGAATTCTATCCTCCAGAGGAACTTCGAGCATAGCCCTTTCCATAACTGCCGTAGCGTACACGTCTCAACTCCGTAGGTTATATTATTTGCAGGTCAAATCGCAGTTATATCACTGCAAAATGCTTCCTCACATACGAATTCACACGATACATTAATAACCTAACATATCTTCTTTTTAATTAATGGAAACTTCCTATTGATATCAAAACCACATTTAATTACAGGCATCCTAACCTTGGAATATCGAAAAAATTCTCACTGAGTACCTACAACAAAAACATTATTTGAAGCATTACTTGACTGACAAAAGATGGCGGCCATCTTCGTAGCTTCATTAGCAATAATAGAAGAGTTATATTAAACTGCCAGTTGAGGCATGTGGCGAGAGGTCAAGGTGATCGGGTCAGGGTTACTCCGAGGTTAAAACTGAGGAAATCGGTGAGTGAAAGAGTTTAATCGAGGTGTAAAATATGCCGTGTAATTTATTGCGGTGTCAAATGTATTTTATTGTCCATTTTATATCATGACAACTGTTATGATTGAGATGAAGGAAAGAAATATGTTTACTGTTGTAATTTTATAATTAAGTTTAAATAACATAGAAGTAAAATATTTTAGAGAAATGAGAAATTACTCCGAAACCTTCTAAAGATAACAACAGTGCCGGATTTACGAGTGGGTTGCCGGGGTCTCGCCAGTGAGTCAAGTCAAGCCCATTGTGGCGCACTTCTTAAAAACTAACTGAGATTTAGAAGTCAATATTTTAGAACCGAGCTTAGCTGGCGCTTTGAGTGTGATGCAGAACCTTATTTACCATGTTGATCGCTTCCAATTAATAACCTAACGGTGAACAGTAATTAACCTCGCATTCCATGTAAAAACTATAGTTATATTTGTGCAAGTTATGAATGCAGACAACAGAACACACAATCTGCTCCAAAACTAGAACGCTAAACTAGTGCGCTTCACCATCACTGATTGCATCACTGCTTACCATCAGGTGGGATTGCAGTCAAGCACTGGTTTTTAATATAAAAAAAAAGAAAAAAAAAACATACCCAAAAAAAAGGACTGTTAAAAATATATCCCTAAATCCAGCCCTGGATACTAATCCACACAATACTTGGGTATTAGACTTCTTTTATTTTATTTTTAGAATGCTTATAAATAAAGAGACCATAGAAAAAACATCAGTCATGTATTAAGCATCGTAATCTATCTATTTATAGTCATTAGGTAATATACAGGGTGTTTTGGGGATGAGTGTAGGCATTTTGCAGATGGATAGGGTCGGTCCATACGATTATTTTATAGTATGGGAACTATGGTCCGATATCCTTTAGTTTTTAAGTTATGGGCAAAAATTGTTTTTTATGAATACTTTACACTTTATTTATTTATTATTTATTTATTTATTTAATACTTCAAGCACACAAATGTACATAGGCGGACTTAATGCCACACACACACATGCACTTTTTGGGTTATGAAGCTAAAAATAAACACAATTTCATATTAAATACAGTTTTTTTTATTATTTGTCGATTTAAACACATAACACACGATAAATTAAAAGTCTTACAACTATTCCGGTAGCAAAAACAATCAAATAGTGAAGAAAAGAAAATAAGCATAAAACAAATCTTAGTGACTTTCATAGATTTTTTTTTGCCCATAACTTAAAAACTAAAGGATATCGGACCATAGTTCCCATACTATAAAATAATCGTATGGACCGACCCTATCCATCTGCAAAATGCCTACACTCATCCCCAAAACACCCTGTATAATGAAGACTATGCCACACACAAGAGATGCACACCATATTAGATGCCTTAAGTAAAATGGTCGCCGGCGCATAACCGGCGAAGGTAACTTTAGGCTGTGTGCAGACTTGCCGATAGATTCGGTAAAAATCTTCCCGTTAATAGAGTGAAGAGGTTATCTCAATTTTCTTTAAAAAGACTAGGAAGCGTTTTGGGTGACTGTATTTTTTGGCGTTCAAAAAGTGCTGATTCTCAGCCTTATTTGAATAAAGACGTTTGCTTTTGATGTCACTGGCAGCTAATAAATATATTTCTCTTTTTCTTTCTTTCTTTCTTTCAAAATTCCACGTGAGTGGGTGGTGCTGTTCGAGAAGCAGACAAAGAATAAAAAGGAGTTCTTATCCTTTGTTTGCTTCTCGAATAGCATCATTTTTTAATTTTTACTGTCACTCACCCTCCGCATCACAGTCGTTTCTGTCACCGGCAATTAAGTAAAAAGGCGTAGCTATAGGTTACCTAAACAACATTCGATCTTCAAAAACGGCACACAAACGCACGGCGCGCCGCGACACTGAGTTCAAATGCGGCTAGTCAGCCACATTTTAACGTACTGCTTTCTGGGCGCTTATAACCTATCAACACCTTTTTACTTATAATATCATTGGTAGCCGGCGCTTTTACCAAGTTCCCTTGTAGGTATACTGGGTAAAAGGAAATGACGCATATTTTGATACCACATAAACCTATACCTACATGTACCTACCCCGCCAAAAATAAAAAAAATCAGCGCTGTGGGGGTCTACAATCATGTCCGAATAGCAATGTTCATCGATGTCCTTTCCACTCTGTTTACTTATTGTTGATATTGTCATACATATACATACATACACAAACGCCTTTTTCACCATGTCGCATGGCGGTTGGCAAAAATTTCACCGCAAGAGCGCCATCTGATACGATTCTTACACACCTCTCTTGCTTCGTTTACGTTCAAAAAGACATGCCGCTTGAGAATACTCAAAACCGGACCTTTTATTTTATTTTTGTGAAAGGAAACAGCAAACAGTATAATTATAAGGACTTACAACTAGATGAACAAAACAACAATTTGGTTATAATGTAACCCACAACGCTTTTTGAAGAACATCACTGTGTATGTCGTTCTAGGATGTCTCCTTCCACTTACATCTGCCTTATTTTATACAACACACACTCTTCTGTCTACAGCAAACAAAACAGGTTTGCCTCTAATATGCGCACTGTCTTATACTATAAGCTTATAATGGTGTGCAGATTATCATACACCATAATGGTCACCTGTTACCCTCGATTGACTTTTACGACCAAACAGTAATGATAGTTTACGTTTGAACTAAACAGTTTTATGACTTAACTTCTAAAGTATACAATAATAATGCTCTTTCGTTTTCAGTATAGCATTGTCTCACTGACAGTACAATTGCGACGTTTTATTTATTACCAAGAATGAACAAACAGGTATGAAATAAACTACAGTCTAAACAGCAGGCGCTAGTGGTAGGACATGGACAGAAATATCTCCAAAATCCTCAACAACCTGATTAATCCTCACGGGGTGAATAGAATCTAACCTTTGCAAGGGATTTTTACTTTCGAACCCAAGACCTCAATGAGGACCAGTGAGGCAATGATAATTGTCGTAAGGTTCATCATATTCCAAGCAATATAAATCTATCATGTGACCATCCTTCATTGTATATTATCTAAAGAACTAAAATACTCAACTTGAAGGACTGGAATAACTTGCCTGCTGCGGTCTTCCCGTCAGGATATAATTCAGGTATCTTTAAGTTTAGAGGATGAGAATAGGCTATTGCGCTTTACCTTCAACGGTTGCATCATTGCTGACCATTATGTTGGACCATTGGTGGAGGTCTGGCAGGCAGACGCTCCATGTAAAACACTGGTATTCAGCTGCATTCGGTTAAACTGGAAGCTGACCCCAACATAGTTGGGAAAGGCTAGACAGATTATGATGTAGGTACTGCTCTATTCCATGGAATAATAGAGGGGATCTGACGCAGGTATATATGAGGTGAAAATTATATTAAACGTTACTTTGGAATTTGAGTATAACTAAATATTATACTAACTGAATATTGGTTCAAATGTGCATTGTAGAAAGTGTTTGTAAAACCATATAAAGTTGGGTAAACTGAAACTATGTCAATAATTCATTGTATCATTTCATCGTTATATCTACTAAACAAAAATTATATCAAATGGTTCTTCAGAAAGGTCAGGTGCGTAGTACTGGCAACCGGCGTGTGTGTATGACAACATGTATGAATGTAAACGAAGCAAAAGAAGTATGTAAGAATCGGTAGCATTTGGCGCTCTGTAGTTTCTGCCTACCCCCATGGGAAAAAGGCGTGAGTTTATGTAAGTATGTATGTATGTATGAAATTAGGTCATAATGTGATCGTTGGAACTTTTGTTATTATGTCAAATGGTACCTACGCACTCGAGAGTACCATGTATCTATCCACATAATTATGTACTTACTTATCTACTAAAATGCTTAATCTATCTTAGTTAGTATGTTATTTTTTTATTTTATTTTGTCTATTCTAGGTACATCGTATTCACTACATATGATGTATTTTTTTATTGTATACAAAATATTGTAAACACTATTTTAAAAGAGTAAATATGGAGTTGCTTGCCCATTCTTCTCCATACGAAATTACCTTTTGGAAGGGGCAACTAGAATCATTATATCTATTTTATTTAACTTGTCAGTTTAACGTTCAAAAGTGCCTTTTAAATGGCCTAATTGAAATAAATGATTTGACTTTGACTTTGAATCACAACAACAATTGTAAGATATCTCTGAACATAGTTCTAGAAATTAATGAAACTCGTCAACAGTAGATACACAAGATCCATCTGATTGATCGCTTTGTATCGTGCCATTAAGTCAACGGTCTCACAAATTATCCTGAATACATAAGTATGCATTCACTTACAGTTTTTTGTTATAAATGTCTTAATAGCTGCGGTTTGAATAATTTGTAAGTTATTATACAATATGTATTTTATCTTTCATCTATTAATTCTTTGGAATAATTAAAGATAAGTAGGTACTTACTAGAACAGTTCACAGGCCTGCCTGGGAATTATTTTAATCAATAACATCTATTATCGGATCTGATCGTGATTAGTTGAACATGCAATTGATTTTACAGTTACAAGAAACTTGATTGACACCAAAGCTGCGACACATTATAATTATACACATCAGCTAGATTAGGTATAATGTAGAGAAATTATGTAGACAAACCATCTTGTTTTTTTTGTTCCTTTTTAGGGTTCCGTAGCCAAATGACAGAAAACGGAACCCTTATGGATTCGTCATGTCCGTATGTCACTGCCACTTTTTTGCAATTGAGTTCTTTCATGTTTCAGTAAGTCTTCTCCTCGAGGTCTATATTTAGAGATACACCACATGACAATACCAATAAAAGACTGAGTTGTAACTCAACATTTTACCAGTCAGTTAACCGAACACAATAGGTTGATACTTATAAATCCGTAGCGACATCTATCTCGCCACATACGAACTAATGACCGATATCCTACATCGCGGTATCAGAGTTATCCGCGCAATTTGAACGCATACAAGCTCCTAACATCAACCGTCGGGCATTAGTAGCCTACCAAACACAACACCGGTACGGTCGGAAGATCCTCCCTTTTCAATGGTGGATGAGGAACTTTAAACCCTGTTCCTCATACGTATACCTCTACAAATCTGAGTGGTACTTTGATTGACTTCGAAGTCGAATTCAGAATCTTATATTCAGCAGCAGCACTTGTAACCACTAAAACGAGCTAGGCCCTACAAACCCTATATCGATTGTACTTTTGTAACAACACAATTACCAAAACGTTTGACATTTCTTTCGTCACTAACCAAAGTTAATTCAATATTAAGCAATCTACACACAGCTGTCTATAGTACACAAATAAAAGTCAATTTTTATCTACACATAGTCCATTAAAGAAGTACAATACGGTGTATTAACAATAACTTTAATGTAAATGCATTGTTTCGTTACATAATGTCTCGTAAAACTCGCTCAGCGCATGTTATATAATGATGTCCATTGTGGAAGTTAGGGCTGCCTCAATACCGACAATACTGGTTGCACTTTACTTAGTCTAGAAATATATTCCCTTGTAGTTTTGAAATAAAATAATAGGTATATAGCCTTTGTTACTCAAGAAAAATATAGCTTTCTGACGGTAAGATAATTTTAATATCTGTTCAGTAAGTAGTTTTTGTGTTAATTTACTATAAGCAAACAAACACACACTTCACTTTGAACTCATTTAATAATTATATTGGATGTATTTTTATAACGGTAAAGCACTACTTACCTACAATGTGTTGGTAATTCCTGCGCTGTATGACACTCGAGATCGTGGGTTGCAGCTCAAAAACAGCGTCAAATCACAGTCTTAAAACATACAGTCGTCCGACGAAGCTGTCTAGACAGGGCAATCGTGCGGAGTGTGAGGGGCGAGACGCGGGAAAGCCGCTCCCGCACTGCAAATAAAACGATGTTCGTAGTGCGGAAGGTATTATTCAAGTCTATAACGTGTGTAGAAGATGTCAGCATTTTTCCGAGATTCAGAGATCAAAGGCGTCGTCCTACTGTATTAATATTTATACTGTGGTCAGATAGTACACCCTGTGTTCTCATCTGACATTAAGTATACTGAGCTGAGACCCTTTCGGCATTATAATCTTTGTCTTTCTGTGTATTGGTGTATTTATTTTGCTGTAATGCCAATAAACGTATTTTTCTTTCCTTTCAAATTAAAAATCTTATCTATCCTCTTTCTAATATTAGTACCGTATTGATACATATTACAGTATAAATAGATAGATCAGTATAGACGTGTATCCGAATTCCGTGCGACGCTGTAAATTGTTTAAGCACACTTTGGCGACCGGTTCGACGTTGTTTACTAACAAGCTGAGGTGAGGTGTTCGCATCAGGAAGCTGACTCATCATTACATTACTAATTGATAACACTTTACTACGAGTTACTACGGGCTTCGTTATCCATAGACTGTTACGTGTGCTGGAACTGTTCTCCAAGCGATGGTTCGGTACATATTTTTCGGAATGTCTTGTTGGTCCAAGTCAGACAGTACGTATCCGAAGATTACAAAGACATTTCATTGAATCCCAGACAGTGTCGGGCCTCGACGGGTTTTACTGATTCGTGACCTGTGGGTCGCCACGGTTTTTTTTTTGGCTTAACAGAGTTGCATGGGTTTAGGAAAAGTTCAGTGGGATTGTCCCAAAGCATCCAGTCCAAAGCATGCAAATAGGCTATGTTTTCCGTTTCATTTTCCTTGTCCTGTCAAGAATATAACAAGAAAGCAGCCGAGCTAATTTGTTAAAAAAACATATGAAATACATAGATACATACATAAACTCACGCCTTTTTCCCATAGGGGTAAACTACAAAGCGCCATATGCTTCGATTCTTTTGCTACTCGTTCGTTTACATTCACATTGTCATAAATACACGCCGGTGGGCGAGTATTACGGTGAAATAATATGACTTAATCTTGGTGAAACTGACAGAGCAGCTAACTTCATCGTTCACTCAAAATTTCTTAAAATTTTACTGGCAGACGCTAGCGCGGCGCGGCGTGGTGACATTATTTATTGAAGTAGTTGTTGACTAAAGAATAAAACACATGAAATCCCACGCGAACAAAGCCGCGGGTTTATCTAGTTGTTAAACAAAAGCTTGTATAAACACGCGCAGTCATAAAACAAACTCGTGGGTAGCCCTATAGGTACTTAATATACATACAGTTATTCGCACCAAAGTACGATATTTTGTTTACAAATTCGTCTCATAATAAATACTAACCTTGGTCATGTTTTCATCCGTATTCTGTTTGTTTAATTATTATTGTATCTAATATATAATTTTGGTAAACATTGTTTTTAACAGATTTTTTTTCAGTTTTATTTCCGGGTACCTACACATATTATCGCAGTCCTGATTAGGCTATGATATAGGTAACAATGTAGTGTATTTTCCATACAAAGCTTGCTACATGCTGTCTGTCTGGATATGTCAAATCAAAGCTGGACTTGCCTCTCTTAGAAGGCTTTTCCAGGCTTTGCTTTGGTTTACATATTGACAAAAAATTAAACGAAATCCGAAGAGACCTCTATGTTTCTTACGGTATTTATTTTCAGGAATCATCTAGATCGAAAATACCACTATTAACGTATGTCGTTTAAAAAAAAATAACAAACATCGTGTCTGAAAAATCTACCTAGATATAGAAACAAATATCATTTATTTTCATTTCATTTTTCCTGGTCACACCATTTTCTTTGAAAACAGAACTCAGTCTGGTACAATAATAATTTAGTCAAAATGTGTTGGTGTTGTGGACACCAGCCCGATTATTTTTAAGCCAGAGTCTCTAAACGGGGACCCAGGGAAATGGTGCGGAAATAGCTCTGCACCTGGCCCCGGTCTCCGGCCCCAGCTGGTGGACGACGTGGCGCTCTGTTTCCTTCGCGAGGGAAGTATACTCCCCTGCCTATGGCTCCGCCACCCAGTGTCCGATGTGGACCACATCAATGACGGCGATGACGATGCTCCTGAGGTGACTGAGATAGACCTGAGAGTTAGTGCCTAACGTAATGTAGGTACTTTTTTGTAAGTTTAACCTAAGGTGGCGGTTCGCGCCGCGACAGAGACAAGCGACCGAGAACGGAGACCGCGACAAGTGTCTCGGTCTCTTCTTCATGTACTGTAACTGTCTCCTGTCGCTGACTCGCTCGCGAACTGTCGCTTACACATTGTCTAACATCAAGTGGCGGTCGCAGTCTCCGGTCTCGGTCTCCTGTCTCGGTCGCTTGTCTCTGTCGAGGCGCGAACCGCCACCTTTACATTTTTTTGAGTTTACGCCTGATTTGACGATGAACCACTCTTGCCTAGAAGTAACCTATTCAGTCTTAGGTTGTGGCTATCAGGAAACACCAACTCCGGCAGGGAATTCCGCTTCTTAGCTGAACGCACAATGAATGTGTTCCTTAAACGTTTAGTAGGTACGTATGGGTGTTTATTTGCCAAATAAATAAGCTCCTTCTGTATAACAATCCGTTAGGCCTCTGCCACCCACAAGGCACAAGCCTGCTGCTAATTAACAACAAAAAATCAACACTTAATTATTATCTCATGAAGATTAATGTCAATGCCGCCTGCAGCGCTGCTAACGCCGCTTTTGTAACAAGATTGATGGTTGCAACTGTATGGGCCATTGAGGAGACTCCTACGCACGTGTTGGAATTAGGCTGCGCGTACGGATTGTTTTTGAACTGTGTCAATGTGTGTGAGTAGGAGGAAAACTTGGGTAGTGCGTATTGTAGGAAATTGGGAGGGTTCCGTACATATTAATTTGTGCAAGACTTTTGTACATCAGTACCTAGTTCTTTTAAGTTTCCGCATTTTGTACATTTTCCGTGTTATTGATAGAATTATGTCAAATTTTAATCCCGTTTGTTAAAAAATTGGTTACTTGAATTGATTTAGAATAAACGGGTACCTATGTAACACAAATACGATGGTCGCCTTTGAACCTTATATACCAACCTAAGATTTTATTTAAATGCTTCTCGTCGTATTCTTTGGGATAGTTTAGGTTTTATTCATGCTGCAATCGTGTAGCTTTCTATCAGTGACAGAATTATTTAATTTCAGAGAATTTCTCCTACGATAGTAGTCTTAAAAAACCAAAGGTACTTAAACTTAAAAAAAAAAACAACTTTTTCCACTGTATAATAGGTATTAGTATAGAAGTAAAGATTTTACACTACCTACTGACATATTATTTTAAGTCATTCGATTCTAAGATTATATAAACCTCCAAACTACACTTTTGTCACCCGACTTCTCAGACAGAACCCTAATCTGCTCCACATAGCCTCAATAACGCATCGGTCCGTAACGATTATCTAACAACTAATAACGGTTATAAAATAACTGCTATTTTTAACTGCTTAAAAAAAACTAGATCGCTCCTCTAAGTAGGAAATGTAATTAAAGGTACCAAGTGGTTATTATTATAACGATCTTTAACTAAAATAGTTCTAATTGAGGAAGCGTTGTCGATGTCCGTTTTTTTGTAAAACTAAGGTACCTACCTACTTCATCTTGTCAAAATGTGGTTTTATACAAATTATAAAAAAAAACTAATGATTAAAAGCAAGGTACTGTTTTTGTATATTTTGTATTTTTAGTAACATAAAATAGGTAGATACTACCAAAAAATACCCAAAACTACACACAACCACATTGCTGGAATAGTCGCAGTGGTGTTACTGGCGGATTGCCAAATCATAGGTCTCCAGTTCGAACACAAGGCACGCACCTGTGTCTTTTTGGATTCATGTGCTAATTCATTATCTATTCTCTATGTATACGACGGGTGATTCTTCGAAACATAGTTTTGACATGTTTTTGACCGAAGAACACGTCAATGTAATATCCAATTTGAACATCGATTACAGGATAGTAAATGTAAATGTCTATCGAGGCCTGATGTAGTTAATTGGATTACTTATATTAAGCAGTAATTAAGCCTGCAGAAAACAGTCAAAACTAATTAATCTGGTATGTCCCCATGCCGCTTTCAATTGAATTAGTCAATTTTATGTGGTATTCATGAAGCAATAAATTGAAATAACTACTTTCCACCGATATTTCAATATTTGTTTACTGATATTTTATCATTTGTTTTCAAAATAATTGTATATATTCGTAATTACATTACTTTAAAAAATGTCCCCGACTAAAATAATAATTCAGCTGGCGCAATTTGTTCAAGCATGATTTCAATGTAAACACAAAATATTTTAAAAAATAATATCGACTCGTGATTGGTCGCGTCAGTCAGTGTTGATCTGTCACACGGAGTGCTCGTGCGTGAGTGTAATTTTGCGAAAAATCGAAAGTTGTGATCTGGCGTTTGTCAGGTAAGTAGTTTAATTAATCTGTCTTCCTATATGGATTGTTTATCTGTAGCTACGTTTTGCAACTAAACCAAAGTCTGTGATAAGGTTGTTTATTCATGTTAATTATATCTATGATTCCATCCATTCATAAATAAAAGAGCAGGATTCGATTTTCTTACTATTCCTAATTTGTCTGGCTCTCATTAGTCTGGTTTTATCTGGCTTTTATGACCAGATGAATTTGAACGGGGCATATGAATTAGATTTGATTAAAATAAGGATAATCTCATACCACCAGATTAATTTTTCTTTAACCGATGAATTAGGTTTAATGAAAAAGTAAGTTATTTTTTTTTATTAAAGGAGATATATAACCTTGATCTTTGCCAATCGCCGCAATTTTGATTATTTTTTAGTTATATTACCTAGTTTATTTGTATTTTATTTATTTTTTGTTTTAGATTATCGTAATGGCAAAACCAAAGAAGCAAACAAGAGAAGAAAGACTAAGAAAAAAAAGACTTGCGGAGAAAAGTACATAAGAAATAATGAAGAATTGTGGAAAGAGAAACAAGAAAAAAATCGACAAAACTACAAACGTAGCAAAAATTAAAATAAACGACTATCAATAAATGAAATGTATCCTAGACATTAGAGATTACTGAGAAAAAAAGAAGTCGAATTATTTTACGAAAACGATGAAAATATATGAATTTAACGCAAAGTTGGGTAAGAAAAGCGAGGATGAGTTGAGAGTGGGGCAATTTGGATATGGACAACGGAACCCGCGGGGACAGAGGCTAGCTGATTTTCTGGAGAAAGAGGGACTCTTCATGATGAACTCTTTCTTTCAGAAGCCGCCGCACAGGAAATGGACCTGGATGAGCCCTGATGGTTCCACGAGGAATGAGATGGACTTCATCGTGATCAACGAGAAACGAATATTCAGTGATGTCTCCGTGATCCACAGGGTGAAAACCGGTAGTGATCACAGAATCGTAAGAGGCATATTGGGTATTAACGTTAAAGTCGAAAGGTCCCGCCTGATGAAGTTTACTCTCCGACCTGCTCGTGTCCAAATCCAAAACCCCGAGAACTTTCAGCTTGAGCTTTCAAATCGCTTTGATTGCCTATATAGAGAACTTTGCGTCGGTAGACGAGATTAAAAACAGGCTCGTAGAAACTGTCCAAACGGTGGGCTCTAAGCACTTCAGACCCCTCCGTTCAAATAGACCTCAGAAACTCTCCGATCACACTCAAAAACTCATGGTTAAACGACGCTCGCTTCGACTGCAGTTTTCTGATGATGCAGAGTCATATAGGCAGCTCAACAGACAAATTTCCAAATGTCTGCGACACGACATACGTCTCTTTAATACTAAACATATTAAAGAGACAATCGAGCGGAACAAAGGCTCCAAAGTGTTCGCAAGAAATTTGTCTATTGGGAAAAGCCAGTTGACTAAGCTAAAGAGAGAAGATGGCAGTATAGCGTCGATCAAGGCTGAGGTTTTGGAGGAGATCGAAAGGTTCTATGGACAGTTATACGCTTCGGTCGCTAATCCTGTTGGCAGCATGGCGACCGACCCAAAGGCCAAATTGACCCGATATTTCACCGAGGATATCCCGGACATCAGCCTGTACGAGATTAGAATGGCCCTGAATCAGCTTAAGAACAACAAGGCGCCGGGTGACGACGGAATCACTTCAGAGCTTCTGAATGCGGGTGGAACACCGGTACTTAAAGTCCTTCAGAGGCTCTTTAACACTGTCGTCCTCGCGGGCATAACGCCAGAAGCGTGGAAAAGAGGCGTGGTAGTGCTGTTCTTTAAGAAAAGTGACAATACCTTACTGAAGAACTACAGACCCATCTCGCTTCTGAGCCATGTTTACAAGCTGTTTTCAAGGGTCATTACGAACCGTCTCGAGCGCAGGCTTGATGACTTCCAGCCTTCCGAACAAGCCGGTTTCCGAAGAGGCTACAGTAACATAGACCACATCCATACGCTGCGGCAAGTTATACAGAAGACCGAAGAGTATAATTTGCCACTTTGCTTCGCGTTTGTGGACTATGAGAAAGCCTTTGATTCGGTCGAGACATGGGTTGTGCTTGAGTCTCTCCAGCGGTGCCGTATTGACTATCGGTACATCGAAGTGTTGAAGTGTTTGTATAATATCGCCACCATGTCGGTCCGAGTACAGGAACAGAGTTTGAGGGCCATCCCTTTGAAAAGAGGCGTAAGACAGGGAGACGTGATACCTCCGAAACTGTTTACGGCCACTTTGGAAAACGCCTTCAAGCTCCTAGAATGGAAAGGATTCGGCATCAATATTAATGGCGAATACGTCACTCACCTCCGTTTTGCCGACGATATTGTAGTCATGGCAGAATCGATGGAAGATCTCAACACGATGTACGAAGGCCTCAACCGAATTTCTCAACAGGTGGGTCTTAAAATGAACATGGACAAGACAAAGGTAATGTGTCAAATGCTCATGTTGTACACACCCCAATATCTGTTGAGAGCTCGGTTCTTGAACGTAGATGTGACTGTAATTATTTCGATATTTGTCCTTTAATTCATAATAAAGTTGATTAAAGAAAATGTTGTATTCTCATTTATCTGTATGATTCTAATTAATATGGTGCAAAGTCTCATTCATCTGCCTTATACATAATTAATCTGGTTAACCAATTTATCAGCCCAATATAAATCATAAACTACTGGGTACAAATCAGTGCCTTTGATATATGTTATAACATTTAATGACCTGGACAAGGTAATATGGTATTTAAGATCTGAAAGTAAAAAAAAAGTTGAGCCATATCAATGAGTCAAATACACTCGGTTTCAAAGAATCACCACGCCAGCACATCAAGTTACCCAAATGTGTCAAATTTCTTTGATCGGTTTTCAACATTATGACAAACAGAATAAGGTTCATATTCAACTGGGAAAATTTTACACATTGGGGTAACTTGATGTGCTGGCGTCTGTACATATTTAGAAGTATATAAGTATGTTTATCAGTTGTCTAGTACTCATAACACAAGCTCTGCTTAGCTTGGGACTAGATGGCGTTGTGTGAAAGTCATGGAATCATGGAATATTATTTTATTTATTTATTTATTTATTAAAACTTTATGCACAAGTAAGAAAAAACTGTACAAAGGCGGACTTAATGCCTTAGGAATGTTCTACCAGTCTACCTTAAGGTTGTGCAGAAATTGAACAAGGTAGGTGTAACTGGGTAAAAATTAAGGACAAGGTGACACTAAACAAAAAAAAATAAAAAAATACACAGATACAATCATACTGAATCAAAATAAATTATAATAAATAAAACAACTATTCTGAGTGCCAATCAACCCGGCGATGAACCTGTCTTCTTTTATGTGCGTATTGTATCAGTATCACTTGTTTATAAAACGGCAAAGGAAAACATTGTAAAGAAACTGCTTGAGAAATATTTTTCGAGGGCATGTGATGCCAAGTCAGGCCATCTAGTCGAATGTAGCAATATTGAAGCGGCTGCGGAGCGTACTAAACTAAACTAAAGTAGTATCAGATGAAAATTTAGTTCGTGATGTCCCATCTTTAGTAGGTAAGTATTGAATGTCTTTGCGTATTTATGAAACGATAACTCGTTTATAATAAATTAATAATGTAATATTTTTAATAACTCCTTTTGTAAGTTAGCATCTCTATCTGGCCTTATTCAATAAGTATTTCAAGTGACAGACCACTGAATAGTTCAATGAATTACCAATCACTTATCAGTTTACCCATTGTTAATCTAATTGACACTTAAATACTAGTTCGTTTACCAGTTTTTTGTGATCTGTCTACAGTCATTACTCGAAGATGTTCTTGCACGAAGACATGATGACAGAGAAAAAAGAGGCATTAGTAACATCAACACAACATTCAAATCAAATCAAATCAAATCATTTATTGCATAACACAGGTTCAGAGGATGTTACAGAATGTTCATAGAGTACACTGTATTATTACCATATGAGGTGTGCAAATATTATTAGGAACATTAGAAAAATTATTCATAAACAAACATAACATAACATAACATTACGCCTCTAATCCCCACAGGGTTAGCACCAGCACCAGTCGGGGGTCGTGGAAGTATCTTCTGTTCCAGTGACCCCCGGCGCAGGTAAGAGACAGAACACCGGGGTGGTTTTTAGTCAGTAAAAGTCTGAAAGACCCCTCCGCCTTCCCCGGGGTAGAGGACATCCATGAGGGTTTACCACCCTGCATAAAAAATACAGGTGTACAGATGGTCGATTCTGTAATAATCTCCTTTTGAAAATGTAGGAGTGTAATCAACCTTTCAATCGTGTCAATAGGGTATATGCATGTATTTGCGTATTTTATATTTTTAATTCACTGTTTACAACGTTTTAACATAGTAAAAAAAATATTTAAAATACTGAATAAATTTGAGCTGGTTAAACGCCGCCATTTTCGCGCGCCATTTCGATTACGTCAGTTACTATGATCCTATTAATATTACTTAGGGTGTTTTCGTTCTTCTAACCATTTCACCATGAAAAAAGCTAAAAAACCAGTTTACCGGTATTGCTTGTACCCGAATGCAATAAACATTATCAGATTGTTCTTTTACAAAACCACTTTCAGTAATTTTTCTTAAATGTTAAATAACCTCACTATGAAGATAAAATTAGACTTGAACATTAAATTAGTTCACAACACACACGGCAATAATTAAGTTTTCGAATAAAAAGTCCTTTCTAATACTTAGTGTCATACTTACACATTGTATGTTTTGTAGACATTGAGTTGTTGTCGTAGTATTTGACGTCATTTTTCGTTATTACCAATGGTGATGCGTTTCACAAATTTGAATTTCCCGCGCTTAATTCGCACTTTTATTTTTAATTTTAAATAATTATGACGCTATTAAAAAGTAAAATAATGATGTAGTTCATATTTTCTGCCATGAAAGATTCGGAAAAAAACCATATTTAATTTACATGCATATTCCCTATTAGAGACACAATAGAAAGACAATGACAGCGCGGGCACCGGTGTCCTCTTGGGGTTTAATGAAAAGGCGAATTGAGCTGTCATTCCATACTAATGTTAGGCATTTATAATGTTTGCCTGGCGATCGTGTTAGTTCTATCCCCCCCCAGCCATTGCAGTAACATGTAGCATGATGTAGACATACTCCAGACACAAGCTTATGTAGCTTAGTTGGAGGGGTTTTCAGGACTGCTTAGTAATATGCAACCCACATTGCTGGTAAGCTTTTTAAAGAAAAATCGTGGTGCCCTCTAAAATAACGACGAAGACGTTGCAGTAGGTAGGTACTGTTGCCATGGAGTTTATCTAAATATACCTACACCTAGTTCAAAGTAAAAGAGAAGCTACTGAGCGCGATGTATCTACTACATTCCTACTAATATTATAAACGCGAAAGTTTGTGAGGATGTTTGTTACTCTTTCACGTAAAAACTACTGAATGGATTTTAATAAAATTTGGTATGGAGTTAGCCGGGACCCTGGATTAACACTTAGGCTACTTTTTATCCCTGTATTCCCACGGGAACGGGACATACGCGAGTGAACCCGCGGGATGTCTGCTAGTTCTTACATAGGTACTTCTTTTGCATCGTTTACATTTATACATGTTGTCATACACACACGCCGGTAAAATCTATGGTGTCTAACCTCACCAATAAGGTCTATGTATGTCCACTAACATTTGCCTTGTAAATATCTTTCGGTAGTCGCCTTTCTTACCATATTCATCAAAATCTTAAAACAAAAAATGTGTTCTCCCATGTCATCAGTATGTAGATCACAGGTATCGTGAACATGGTTGGTTTACGTAACAACATAATCGTTATGCAGTCTGAAACGATTGGAAACCAGCGCGGGCGCACACTCTCCGCATGTCGGTTATTATAACTGGCATACAAGTAGACGCAATATGGAGTCAATTTAGATTCGTGGTTGCAAATCCTACTCCTAAGCATGAGATACTGGGTTCGACTCTTGCTTTCTTTTAAGTTCTTTCGGTAAATATAAAATGTAATATAAATATTTCACGACTTTTACACAACGCCATCTAGTCCCAAGCTAAGCAGAGCTTGTGTTATGGGTACTAAACAGCTGATAAACATACTTATATACTTCTTAATACATGTTATAGATAAATTACACCCAGGCACAGAACAAACGAACGTGCTTATCACACAAATTTTTGTCCTGGGTGGAAATTGAACCCAAGGCCCCCGGCATAGCAGTCAGGGTCACTAACTACTAGACCAACAGTCCAGTCAAAATAACAGCCCGGGGGCTGAATTTCTGCCCGGTTGATGGCAATAGGTTCATCCCAAATTACATGGGATTTAACATTACTGGCGAAATGTGGATGTACCTACTTTGTAGGTATGCCTCTGCCTAGCCCTTCGGAGATTTCAGGCGTGATGTTATGTTAAGTGAGTATTTTTATTGTATTGTTTGTTTTTCATGTTGTTGGTAATATTCTCGCCCCCTATCACAACTAAGAACTTAAAAACTTTTTGTACTTAACCATATTTTTCTGCAAATAAATCTTCGACTTAGGCTTTACATAAGACCTAAACACATCTTTGACTGGCCTGTTGGTCTAGTAGTTAGTGACCCTGCTTGCTATGCCGGAGGTCGTGGGTTCGATTCCCACCCAGGACAAATGTTTGTGTGTTGTGCACGATCATTTGTTCTGTGTCTAGGTGTAATTTATCTATAATATGTATGTATTTAGAAATATACAAGCATGTTTATCAATGGATTAGTACCCATAACACAAGCTCTCAAGCTTAACTTGGGACTAAATAGCGTTGTGTGATAAGTTGTGGAATATTATTATTATCTGCCTAGCCTTTTCCCAATTATATGCAGCTGAATGCCAGTGTTTTACATGGAGCGACTGCCTGTCGGACCTCCACAACCCAGTTACTGGGTTTTCTGGAGATTTTCGGGCTGCTGACTATCAGTAACGACTGTTATAGGTCTACAAAATTAAAAGGCAGCCAGGACCAACGGCTTAACGTGCTTTCCGAGGCATGAAGAAGTCTTGATAGTCAATTAATGGTCACCCATCGAAGGACCAGTAAGACCTAAACATAACTGGTAAGAATATTTGGATCTACTGTTAGTTAGTTACACACATCTGCCAAACCTTTCTCGGATTACTACAACTTGTAAAGTAATGTAAACATAGTATATTTTGTTTTCTTCTCTTATAATCGTTTATTTTATTGTTATTTATCTACCTCACACTGTTCACTACAACTACATTATTTATTTATTTTTACACACACACAACACACGCACTGACACTCACACAAGTGCATACTTACCACAACCCAAATGTTCTTTCTTTGGTATAGTTCGTCGTTCTCAAGTTCCGAGTTAAGCTCACGATTACTGACAAATGCTTGCACTGACCTGGTCCCCTCATTCTGTGTGGTTATTTCCTCAAAAGACCATCTCAGACACTAATCTGCATGGATCTTACATGATTTGACCAAGATAATGTCTGGACTTTAAAAGAGACTATGACCTCTGAGTTTCTTTCGGTGTTTCTTCTCAGAGTAGTCAAATAGTGAAATACCGATCTCATTTACTAAAAAAGGTGACGTGTAAAAGTGTTTGTAAAAACCTATTTACAAAAATAAATATAATTTATCATTTATCAGTCTGCTTTTACGTCGGTGACACCTCACAACCTCAGGTCCAGTTGAAAACCAGCGTCAGGCACTGGTTGTCTGGCTTTTTTGCTGAATTGGACCTATTTGGCGCAGCCGCAAGACATACAAGTAATTCTATATTTTGTTTTTTTTTTTAGTTTAATTCTTGTTTTTGTACCTATTTTTATTATTAACGTGTGCCTGTGTCGTGCCAAATAAATGATTTTTCTTTCTTTCTTTGCTTTTTCTTACTATTTATTTAATTGTATTTATTTGTTTTAAATATATTTCAGTTTACATTCAGTAGTTAAATTAATTAAATTAAATTTTGCACAAATTTTCACACAACGCCATTTAGTCCCAAGTTAAGCTTGAGAGCTTGTGTTATGGGTACTAAACAGCTGATAAACATACTTATGTATTTCTAAATACATACATATTATAGATAAATTACACCCAGACACAGAACAAATGATCGTGCTCATCACACAAACATTTGTCCTGGGTGGGAATCGAACCCACGACCTCCGGCATAGCAGTCAGGGTCACTAACTACTAGACCAACAGGCCAGTCAAATAGGTACTTACGTTGGTTCTTTCCTCAAAAGACCATCTCAGAAACGAATCTGCATGGATCTTACATGATTTCACCAAAATAATGTCTGGACTTTAAAAGAGACTACGACCTCTGAGTTTCTTTCGGTGTTTCTTCTCAGAGTAGTCAGTTAGTGAAACTCCGATTTCATCTATCAGTTAAAAAATGACGTGTAAAAGTGTTTGTAAAAACCTATTTGCAAAATAAACATCATTTATCATTTATTATACTTATCACTCTGCTTTTACGTCGGTGACACCTCACAACCTCAGGTCCAGTTGAATACCAGCGTCAGGCACTTGTTCTCTGGCATTTTTGCTGAACTGGACCTATCTGGCGCAGCCGCAAGGCACATAAGTAATTCTTTAATTGTTTATTTTTTTTTAGTTTAACTCTTGTTTTTGTACCTATTTTTACTATTAACGTGTGCCTGTGTCGTGACAAATAAATGAATTTTCTTTCTTTCTTTGCTTTTTCTTAAACTGTAGTTGCATATTTTAGTATTTGTTTTAAACACTTAGGTACGTTGGTTCTTTCCTCAAAAGACCATTCCAGACACTAATCTGCATGGTTCTTACATGGTTCTAACCAAGATGTCTGGACTTTAAAAGAGACTGTGACCTCTGAGTTTCTTTCGAGGTTTCTTCTTGGAGTAGTCAGATATTTAGTGAAACACCGACCTAAACTTCTAGCTAAAAAAAAACGTGTTTATGTGTAAGTATGTTTGAACCTATTTAGGTACAGAAATAAAATATAATTTATCAATATTTGTATTTTTTCTACCCTCATGAATGTATGTTTGTCTATAATTTACTCTGCCGTTCAAGGAAGTAAAGATGCGAAACCCTAAAAGCCCTTGAATCAAAAGGAAGTGTTTACTAAGTTGTTTAAATTAGCATACTTACTTAATTCGTCTCACAAATATTCAATTAGAATCCTAATCCAATAAACATCAACAGGAAGGTAAAACTTTTATGAAAATAAATCAATCAACACTTCTTATAATAACTTCGACAAATCTTTTACACAAATATCAAAATAACTGACATTAATAGCCGTTATTATCTCGGCTATCGTATTAATTTGCATAACTTTTAACGTTATTAACATTGAATCGATCGATTCTGATATTCTCGTCAACTTCACCTGTTACAACACTATCTGTCAGCGTGAGAATCAATCTGTCAAGGCAAACGGATCAAGAGCCAACTTTCCACGTCGAAGGTCAATTAAAAGCAAGTTTCTCCAAAAAATCTTATAATTATATCTTTAAAATAAATCATCTCGAGTTTAACTACAATATACAGAGGTTGTGTGACTTCATATTCATCTGCCAACGCACCAAATCTATTTAATACGTACAATAAGCAATTAGAAACTATTTTGTCATAGATTCAGCGCGAAGGTTTAGTCGAGAAGTCACGACGTCACTTAAAAATAAAAAAGCGAAATAGTTGTGCCGCTACAAACATGTAACGTTCCTCTGCTCAATAAAAAATAAATTAAAAAAAACGCACAAGAAAGTAGTGGGTTGCGCAACCCGATATCTACATAATCATCACAATGTACTTACATCGACAAGACTTAACTAAAAACGACAGTTAACATGAAATGGCGACTGACTTAAGTTAAAAATGACTTAATTGTAAAAAAAAAGTAAAAAAAATATGTTAGCCATAGCGCGTCGCGGCTCTTACCAGCCGGAGTAAGAGAGGCGGTTACTTTTACAGGAAATCACTCGCAGTTAGACTGTGTGCAATTACATTATGTAATACATTCTACAACTGTACGCGCTCTGTTACTCCGAGTTAAGATGATGTTGCTCTGCGAGCGAGGCGAAGACAGCGCTCGACGCAGCTGATAGATCGAAGCTTGCGCTCGCCTACCAAACCGGAGAATGCTCTGAGTATCTTACTTCGCTAAGCGGTAGATATGCTAGAATTACTCGCTTCGGTGCAGTGCAACATCACCCTAATCAACATCTGTCTGGTCCGAACATGTATCGCTCTCAGAGTCTACAATCGCCTGAATGTCGATTTTGCGTGATCGTTTTGTGCCCACAACTCTGACATAACTTGAAATGAAAACTCGACCGCGACGCGCGCGCATTCGCAATAAATTACGCGATTTATAAATACAATGTACTAATAAATTACATGTTTAGGTGATTTACGAAACTAGACACAGCGTTCCGTGGCTTAAAACTAAATGAGCATGATCACATTGTTCAAGAAGGTAACTCAGTTTGTTCTGGAAGGAAAACTATCGCGGAACACACACGACGCTTCCTCGTGCGAAATAGATTAAAAAACCAGCGGCCAGAACGTGAAAGGCGGTTATCCAACGTGATTAGAAAGGTGTCACGGTTGGCGGGCGCTTTCTAGCGCGAGTAGAGTGCGAGGTCCGAGATGCGGCGCTGTCGGGCGGCGGCGTGGAACCCGCGCGTGCCGTCCGGCACCAGCGGCGCGCGCGGCTCGAAGCGCGGCGCGCACGACAGGCGCCGGCCGCCGCACTCCGGCCCGGACACCGAGCAGCCGGACAGTCGGCGTGACAGCCAGCCGTCCGCGCTGCCTGTGCTGCCCGTACTGGCCTGCGACGTCCGCCGGCTGCTGCTGCAGTAAAACGACACGCCTGAGTCCGAACTGTGGCTGCACGTTGACGGTCGCCGCGGCACCCAAGTCTGAATCTCGGGAGACCGTGGCGCGAAGAAACCACTCGAATTCCTCCTATAGAACGGCGTCCCATATCTGTAGTCATATTCAGGCTCCGAGCCACTACAGCACGACGAGTACTCGCACTCGTGACGCCTCGGCGGTGCTCGACGGATTGGCGCCTTCCTCTTAGGCTCTCTAGGAACTCCGTTCAACTCATACACTCGCATGCCTTCCTCTTCAGGGGTCTGTAGTCTCAACGCTTCTCTCGCAGACTCAGACTCGGTAAACTCAACTAACGCACACACACAATTAACCAAACTAGGGTTCTTGTTAAGGAACTGGCGCACGTCTGCGGGCACAGGGTTGCCAGGCCGGAGGACCCTTACGAGGGCGATCTCGCCGCAGCCAGCAAACAGTCGCGACACGTTCTCTACTGACGGACGATCGATGGGCATCTTCACAGCCACCACAGTCCTGGACGGCGTCGTCTCATCGTACGCGGGGAGCGGCTCGATCCTACGCAATTTAGTTCCTAAGTCATTAATTTCTAACTTGGTAGACCGCTTGAGTGCTTCGGCCACCACCCTCCAGTCCTTTGTCAAGTGCTTCACGCGCTTGAAGCTGGAGATCAGCTTCAGTGACACGTACCCCTCCTTGTTTCTCCGGACGTGTTTGAGTAGGAAGGCGTCCTTAGTGATGTTGGCGTCCGAGAAGTAGAACTCAACTTGTGACACGATCCTGTTTGCGAGTTCATCGTCCGGGGGTGTGTAGGGGGGCTCCTGTGCTTCAGCCGCGACTTCGCAGCCGGAGTCCTTCCCGCCGCCGGAGCCGGTATCTGAGGCACTATCGGAGAGGTCAGCGTGGTCGTCGGTGGACGGGCGTCGGTCGGAGGCGATGCCCTCGTCCTCAGGCACTCCGTGGCTGGGAGGGGTCGCTCCCTCCATATCGGTAACTGGCACACTAGACACACTATTGCATTACAGGCGACGTTGCTCGCTCGGAGGCGCGGAGTGGACTGCGGGCGCGCGGCGCACACAGCACTCTTTTATAATATCGGGGGGATGTGCCGGTAAGAGGCGAAGCATTCGGAAGCGATACGAGATGACATTGCCAGACGCCGCGTCGCTATATAGTGCACATACATGTGTTTTAATGAGCGATATTATGGAAAGAGGTTAGGTTCTGTATCTATTAATGTAAGGCTGGAACACACGCAACTTTATCACTGTTTGGGAGCGGCGCACGCGATACACGCACGTCACACTGTTACGGCAAAAAATTGGCATTCTAATTCTGTAGATAATTGTTTCCAATTATTGCTGATGCGTTTGCACCCGTTGTAATATATTCGATAATTATGTTTCGCCTGTTTTGTGGTAAACGCGTATTGATTTCGTTGTATGATGTGAGAATGATGCGTGGGTACCCGCTAATGTTTTGTTAAATAACTTAACGATACGAATGAGCGTTCTCGTTTTGTTTTTAGCACATCGTAATTAATGTTGTTTTTTTATTACTTTGTTTAATTATTACATTGAATACGGGTTCTTGACCTTCGCTTGCGGAAATTGATAACTTAGTTAGTATTGGAGAAACCGTTATAGGAGGTCGGTATAATAAAGATGCTTACATACAATTGTAGATGTGAAGTGTTGACGTGAAAATATTCTAAAGACAGAAAGTAAATACTCACCAGACATTGTCGCTATAATTAGCAGTAATTTCTATAGTAGAAACTCAGCGCTTTAAATATACTTGATTAATAAATTAAACCGTATTTTTATCTACTACTTGTAGTACAAGATTTTGAGTTTATTTATGGCGCTTTTGGAAAACTTACTGTAAGGTAGGTAGGTACAATAGTTAATTAGTTTTAAACATCATGAGGGCTACTATTTTTTTATTTGTGTGACAAGCTTGCAGCTCGTATTATGGACAACAAACACTTACAACATACTTACAAACATGGAATTAACATAAACTATCTGTAGGTAGGTAGGTATATTTTCCAAAGATTAACAGAACTTAATACAAACTGGTAGGTAGCCACTAAAGTAACAATTACACGGTAACAATTAGATTTAAAAACGTATTTATGACTTCACAAAATAAATAGAAACAAAGAAAGAAAGAAAAAAATAATTTAAAAAAAAAAACAAAAAAGAAACTGATCAAATATTTTTAATTATAGAATAAGTCAGTAAGTAAGTCATTAGTAAGTAAGTGTGAGTGAGTATTAGTGTAATTATAAGTCTCTCACTACACTTTGGGTGATTAAAATTTGGTCTATGTAATGATAGTTGTAAGTACAGACGCCAGCACATCAAGTTACCCCAATGTGTCATAAGTTTTTTTTAAATAAATAAATAAATAATGAAATTTTCCTCTGCCATTTCTCAGTATCAGTCCAGTCAGTTTGCTCAGTCTGAATTTCATGCCCCTTTGATGGCAATAGGGTTTACCCCTTTTACATGTCACTTAAACATGTGTTCCGGACCTCATCCTTGGGTATTACAGGCGTGATGCTATTTTTGTTTTCTTTTTTTAGATACAAAAATCTAATTTCACACTTGTAAAAGCTTCGCATACAAAACGGTACCATTATTAGAATGTAATCAAAACTTAACAATAAACTGACCTTGCAATGTATCGAAGATCAATTAAGTGTTCATTGACATGGACCTTACCGTTTGTTGTAATGCAATTGACAGTTTTCACAATACTATGGTGTAGTAGTTTGTAGGTTGGGTCTCGAGTGTGAGGTGGCAGGTTAGAAATAGGGAGCAGGACCATCGACTCATAACCTGTAGTGGATAAAAGCATAAAAAATCAACATCTATTTAACCCAATTTAACCCAATGATTGTTAAAAAGTAAATAAAACCATCCAAAGGTATAAAAGAATGCTGTTAGCGATAAGGCCGCCCATTGTACAGTGTACACCCTATGTAGGCCTTAAAGCTATTATTTTTAAGTCTATCATATTCTTTAAGCTACTTCTTTCGTTTCAAATCAATATGATGTTATACAGTTTAAAACAAAGATAAAATCAAGAAAATCTTGGAAAATATGAAAAGCCGACTAAAAATCACAACGACTGTGGTACACTCATGGTTTCTGATAATGCTACGATCCCTCAATCTTGTATACCTATATTATATACCTATAATAAGTGTGTCAGAATAAATGCACACCTTTAAAAAGGGAGTGACCCTTTCAGGGAGTTACTAATGGGCTCTTTGACAAAATTTTAGTTTTAGTCCGTCATCTAGATTACAAGAAAATATTCGAAACATATTTTTTTCTTTTTTCACGTAATCAATAAATAACGGCGGTGCATGACGTCACTAGCCAGTACAGTTTATACTAGATAATGACGTTACAAGCCCCCTCTCCTCAACTTTAATGCGCTTAATGTAAGCAGTTTTCCATCAATTTGAAAAAAACGATGTGTCGAATATTTTCTTGTAATCTAGATGAGGGACTAAAAATTAAAATTTTGACAAATAGCACATTATTATAAACAACTTTTACTATGGGATGAACACTCAAATCGCGAAATTAAAATCAGCTGTTCAGTCGGGCTAACTACAGCTACGCTTCCAAACTATATGTATATAATATACGCTAAGCGTAATCTTCGGATCCCTTTTCAAGCAAAATGTGCTCAAAGAGGAATGATAAGTGCAGAAACCTAATATTTTTATACATTTATGTTAGAAATAGATAAATTTAAATAAAATCAAATATTCCTTGTTTACGTAAACTTCAGCACTATTGACGGAAAGTCATAATAATTTTTATATTAATTAGAATTTTCTCAGATCAAGTTTTTTGATGAATGAACCCAGTGGTTTGATCAAACTCTATGCACAATCACAGATAATTTTAGCTAAAGCGACCAAAACCAAAAAAGAAAGAAAATAATCGAAAAATAAAAACAATCTTTCGAGCCCTCCAGACGTTTATCAACATACCTAATGACTATAACCATAGTGACCAATCTTTTAGACATACAAAAATATGACAGAAAGTATGCAAGTTGTTATAGACATGTGTACAAGGAAAAGCAAGTTGTAATCTATTAAACATAAAATATAGGATTTCAACCACACGGCGATCACTAGTATCTATTTACAAATGTACTGAACAGCTGATTGTGGTTTTATTGATTTGCACAGCTGGTCGATTCAGTAAAAGTCACGCCGTGAAAACTTGAGTGAAGTGAACTGTCAATGCCTAGCATTAGTATGGAATGACAGCTCAATTCGCCCTCACTATACTTACGTTTTCACGCGGTGATTTGATCAGAATCGCACTGCTGATCTCAAAAACTACTCGACCGTTTGCGATCACTCTTTCTCCGTTACGATCTTACGAGGACAGTTGCACAGCAGTTACGTCATACGCTTTTTGTTTTATTTAAGTAAGTGGTTGCACCATTATTATTAGGCGCCTAAAGCGTGTTTTTGCGGGAAGTGAAAGAAATGTCTTACAATTTTTTTTTTGTTCTAGTTATGTTGACTTCTTTGCAACTGGCTGCAGGTGCCATTAACAGTAAGTGTATCTTTGTAAACGCAGAGAAAAGCACGTGCCTTGTTGAGTGAGTCGGAAGTCTACTGCTTAGCATGAGGTTTAGATTCGATTCCCAGATCAGGCAATTGAAGTTGATTGAGGTGTTATAGGGAATTGAAGTTAATTGATGGCAAAAAGATAGATCTGTGTGTTATAAGTTGTAATATACTATGTAGCTCTTTTTTTATTATTATTTAGTATTTTCATTTGAATTTCTTATTAAATATATTTTTAAATACTTAAATATTAATTAAAAACATTTAAAAATAAATATAAATGATAGTTACCCACCGGAATCGGGGACCAAGCTACTGGCGGTCAGGCTCCAAGGAGAGGAATCGTCTAACAAAGCAATTATTTTTATTATTAATATTAATCACATAATATAAATTCTTAACTTATTAGAAATACTTGTTGCTGGGGAGTTTGTTCCGGCACTTCTTCTTTCCAGCAAAAATACATTGAAGTGATAAAGGATTGCCATTTTGGGGGACTATATTATGTAACTAGCAGACGTCACGCAGTTTCATCTGCGTAGTTCCCGTTCCCGTGGGAATACGGGGATAAAAAGTAGCCTGTGTCATCCGGGAATAGTGAAGCTTTCCACAAGTGCAATAATTTTTAAAATTGGATCATTAGTTTCGAAGATTACCCCCTACATACAAACTTACAAACATACAAACTTACAAATTTTACCTCTTTATAATATTAGTATAGATAGTATAGAAGTATAGATTTAGACAGTCAAAAAGTGCTAATCCTTAGCCTAGATTAAATAGAGAACTAATGATTTTGATTTAAAGTTATTATTTGTAAGTTTTGTATAGTGTACCTACCTACAATATAGTAGTATTCTTTTCCAATCCATACTATTCATTCAACGACGAAATTCCAGTCTATCGCCACGTCACGACCCGTCACCCAGGTGGGAGCATTTCATTGGCCCACAACAATATAATAAGATTACGCCGGTCACTCCATATCATGTCATTATTTAATTAAGTTAAAGGAGGATTATGAGCGGTTGTCAGCACAGCCAGATTATGTAATCAGTAAACAGGTAGACTGTACATAACGAGGTAATTGTTACGTGGGCTTTTGTCATTAGGGTTATAGTAGGGACGAGGAATGCTGCACACTCTCCATTCTCAAGTCCTAAGTCTGCAGGCATGTTGTGTTTCTGTTTGACAAGTGCTTATTTTTTACTGGGACAATGAAAAATTATTCAACTGTCTTGGATGCAGCAACAAAATTAGTTATAAAATTAGTTTAGACAGTTTTAGACAGTTATAGTGGAGTTAAAAGAGGTCCTCTTTTCAAGCCTGACAAGCCTTGAGGTATAACACTGTAGTTGCCACAGTCTGTGACTCACAGAAGTCCGTATAAGCAAAACAGTGAAGCTGTAATAGTAAACAATTAATTTACATTAATATGCAAATGGCACGAAGAAATTTAGCTGGCATGATCTGCATGTTATAGGCATTAAATTCAATCCTTATGATCTATCCTTTCTTAATAAATATAAAAGCTGCATGACCCTTTACAACTAGTACAATATAATCTTAAAAAATCTTAACTTGATTGTCAAACTCGAAATGGAAATCTCTTGTCTCTTGTCTGTGTCTCTTGTGTTGTCTTCTCTTTTCGTTGCTGGCTTGGTTTCTAAATCTATAATGTTAAAAGGTACCCAGGAAAACTTTGTTAGTAGTAATTTAATCGTTTTTATTAGTTAACGTCATATATTTATGTATTCATATAATTATCATTTATTTCATCACCACTGCTCTCAAAAATGGTGAAGGAAAACATCGTGAGGAAAGCGGCATGTCCTAGAACCAAAAAGTTCGAAGACATGTGACATCTACCAATTCGCACTGGGCCCGCGTGGTTGATTGTAGCCCATACGCAAAATACGCGCTTTGACGTGGAGTTGCGGATACCAGCCCGGTATCTTTAATCTTTTAGTTAACGTCATGTTCTCGGACCCACTGAATATATCCAGAAAATTCCATTCTGTAACAAACACTATGATACGAGAATTTTATGTATTGTAAGTATACAAGAATATAAAATTAGATAAAGCTGAAATGTTTTTTCTTGTTTATTTCAGCACACTAATCTTTTGAACTACCCGTCAGATATGATTTTTTTTACAATAAATAAAATAAATAAATAAATAAAAAACATCACGTTACAATCCTTAGCATCGAGTGAAACTGCGGCACACCTAGTATTGTTGTGAATATAACTTTGGAAGTTGTAATGATTACATCCAAAGGTTGGGCAGTAACGTCCTCCTGTCTGCTAATAACAACAATCCCTTACTGTTTAACTTTCCCGGCCCCAAGAATTATGTTTTTGTTACCGATACAGTTCAATACACCAGTGTGGGTTTTAGTTTGAACGATTCACTCAAGCAAGAAACCTTGGGAATGTTGAACTTAGTGCGATGTTCTCAATCCTTCAAACGACTCAGACATGAGGTGCTCGGCTAAATGGACCGTGATCTATCGAGCTGCGAGCTAAGCTGTGCTTGAAGGGGTCAACATACGGATTAATGAGTGTTCTATGCATATCGATTGTATTGTGTGACGTTCAAACGTACGATTCTTGTGTTTCATTTGGCAGACTCTTCCTGTGACTTTTGATGGACCGACCGGGTCCATAAAACTGTATTAGCCCTAAAATACGGGGTAGGAGCTGATCCCATGAGTTCGTAAGAACGTAATCTATTCTAATATTATAAAGAGGAATTGTTTGATTGTTTGTTTGCATTGAATAGGCTCCGAAACTAATGGACCGATTTGAAAAATTCTTTCACCGTTGTTAAGCTACACTATCCCCGGGTGACATAGGTTAGTTTTTATCCCTGTATTCCCACGGGAACGGGAACTACGCGGGTGGAACCGCGTGACGTCTGCTAGTGCTGAAATAAAGAAACATGGTTTTAAAACAAAAGGAATGAATTTAAGCAATTAATAAGTAGAGTAGGAGTGAGTTTCCGAAAGTAAATTGGCCAAATCTCGGTTAGTAAAAATACGTAACTAGATACAGCTTTTAATGATTTTCCTACAAACTTTAACAAGTCGAAAAAACGTTTTTAATTTCATTTACTTCCAATGTTTTTTTTTTAATTATTAGTTTAATTTCCGTGTTTCACTATCTGACTACTCTGAGGAAAAACAAAAGATAATCAGGGGAGTCTCTTTTAAAACCCAGCCATTATCTTGATCAAATCATATGATATTCGTGTTCAATAGTTAAGTTTAAATGGTCTTTTAAGGAGATAACCTTACAAATAGGACTTGACACTGAAACCAACATCCCAGTCCCAATAGAACAGATCTTAAACAATGTCCAATGTCCTTCCACAAAAAAAAACCTTGATATCAGAATCCTCGTGACCTAAGTGGACCACCCTGACACAATTACTTGTCCAAAAGAACTGGGTTACATAACACGGCTTCCTTCAAACCACACCTAACGCCTTATATTGATTTATTAGTTAACTATAGCGGTAGGCTTCTTCCGCAATGTTTGAAACAAGCATGACGCCAGCACGTCAAGTTACCCCAATGTGTCAAATTTCTTTGATCGTTTTTCAACTTTATGTCGAACAGAATAAGGTTCATATTCAATTGGGAAAATTTGACACATTGGGGTAACTTGATGTGCTGGCGTCTGTACATCAATGGAAACAAGCGATTATTTGTCCATCCGGGAATTTATGGCGTAAAACTATGTCTTGTTACAATCCAAGGATTGTTTTTGTTTTTTAAACTGATCATGAAGTCACGATTTCTTTAGATCCTGTTATTAATATGTAGATCGTCCCCTAATTTGCCTAAATTTGGTTGAACTAAGAGACACCTTTGTTTTACTATGCGAGGAAGACAGTTGTGATTGTGTTAAGAATAAGGTAAAATATGTATAGTCATAGTCTTAGCCATAGTATTTTATTGATAAGGGATTCTTAAAAGTCATATACCTACAGATTAAATATTTTGCTGATAAACAATTATAGCATCGAATCAAATACATATATGGCTGCGTGATTATCTGCCTCGCTGCTCTAGTGGGCACTAATACTGTGTCAGGTGCGCAGGATTTGAAACTAGTGTAAGTTAACGAACAAGATGTATTACCGTAGACGAAACTTTACGAAAATGAATAATTACATTTTACAAATTTAAAAACTCCAAATGCATTTAGAGACCTTAAAAAAAATATGTAATGTGCGATATTGTGGTGGCGGCCCTTTCATTTGATAGCCATATTGAGGGAGTTGTTAAAAAATATGTAATCCACCACTTTGTGGTGGGGCAGCAATCTTGGACTGATTTTCGTCAAACCTAACTAAAACACAATAAATGAAATAAAACGAAATCAAAATCGGTTTATCCCTTCGTAAGCTACGATGACACAGACATACACACACACACACACACACGTCAAACGTATAACAATACTTCGTTTTTACGTCGGGGGTTAAAACACAGTCATATACCTACAATAAGGATCGTCTAAGGAGTCGGTGACCAATATTGAATGAGACAAAACCACCAAAGCCACAGACTTCCAAAACTAGAGTAATTTTAAACCGGTTAGTGTTGTTTTTATAAAATATATTCAATTCGTTTAGTAATAAATAGAAGAAGCTCCTAAAATAATGCAAATGTTCACACAATGTGTTGACAATGCTCCCAGCGTGCCGCGGAGGAGGTCATGTGCCAAGATCTTGGCCACGACAGTGCTCGCGCGGCCTCGACACTTTACCGCGTTATTGTGCAGAACTTGAGCGTTTGAAAGTATACAAATAGAAAGTGTTATCAAATGTATGTTTTAGGGTAATGTAACAAATCGGAAATTACCAGTTAAGAGCGAGTCGGGCTCGCATACAAGAGACTTCGTAGTTATTTCGTCGCTATTCCTAATAAGTCACACTCATTCGTCACTTTGTGTATCAGCAGGGCCATTGCATATCTTCGTTGACAGTTCATATTGTTGATCACTGGGCAAAGTGTTCAACGTCAACCAGCGAGTTTCGTACCTATTGGCTATAGAATAGAATAGAATAGAATTTTATTTTGCAAATTTGGGTAATACATAATAGTTCTTAAGATTAAATTTAGCTCAGCCACATTTTACCAATCGGCAGGTAAACATTTGAAATTATTAATATCATTATCATTACACTTATTTTGATTCATTTTAAAATTTACTATTATAATATTTTTAAATCGTCAACTTAATAACTTATGTTAATATTCAAAGGAAAATATTAATTAGTATCATTAAATTACTCATGCCATTACTATTACAGATATACTTTTATCATTACATTATTTAACATGTCATTACTATTACAATTACAATGTCAAAAAACAAAATCAAAATGTCAAAGAATCAAAATGTCAAAAGAATCAAAATGTCAAAAATAAAATATGCACAGTTTGAATCTAGGAAGACGTCATGCGCACTCGCAGAGATGTGACGAAGCGCACAGTACCCCGTCTGATAGGCACCGTAACTTGAAGTCCATTTAAATTGCAATTAACCAATTTTTGTGTATTATCTCAGTTGTCATCAAATTTCGGTGTGGAAATGGCCGCCAGTTAGTTACTGGTAATCAAAGACATTTAATACCTATAGACCGGACATCACAAACAAAATTTTCGTCCGAAAAAGTGTGTCCTGCTAGATACAAGTCTATGAGTTTTTTTGTAGTACGCTCCGCTGCCGCTCCAATATTCATATATTATTCTAGATGGCGTTACTGAGACACGGGATCAGTTTTTCTATGACATTTCTTTGACATGCCCGCTCTATAGTATTTTAAATCTCTTTGCTGGTAATTTTAAGATACTTAGTTAATAGCCATGCAGATCAGTTTTCTTATGTCTTTTCATGCTTTCTTTCGCCTCACTCCCAATTCGTCCGACGCAGAACAAATGCAACTAATCATCAACAAAAAAAAAAACAAAATTCATTTTTTAAATTAGGCTGAGGTTCAGCACTTTTTTAACGCAAAAATTAGATAAGACCATCCCCCAAAAAGCCCGCCCTTCGCCATCAACGATAGGCTCTTAATGCAGATTAGGTAGCAACAGCCAACCAGTAAAATAATGAATGAAAGAACCAAGGTGTTGCTAAGGAAATGATATAACATTATTACAATCCTTTCAAACAAAGAGGGACCCTGGCAGTCGGCCAGGCTACGGATTAAGAAGTCAGCTGTACTAGTGACTATGAATGAGTCAACAAGATATAGGAGACATGTAGAATGTTCCAAGGAGATGCTGGGAATGTTTATTTTAATTACATTATTTACTTGAATAACAAAATTTTATTGCAACTAGCACTTCAGCGGTTTTAGTACAATGTCATGTATACACATTATACATAACTAGTAAAATCAGATTCAGCAACATTATATGTAAAACTATCAGTTGTACAAATTGAGATCATTTAGGTGTAAAAACATCAGTAGGTACAATATAAATTGGAGCTTATTGTGCATGGTGTAATGTTTTAATGAATGTTTTACATGTGTACCCACATGGTAAAACATGTGAAACATGGTTTGGTGATTTTATCACTTTCTGAAGGAACTGCCGTATGCCCAATGACCGGTGCGTCAAAACAGCTAGAAAGCGTCGCGGCAGAACCCGAAGTAGATGGAGGGACGACCTGGACAAAATTATTGTGTAGATCTCTGTTGACCGCTCACAGTAATGATCTCTAGGGAAGTGTACAACGATTAACTGCCAAACAGCTAGTTTCATAGGCGACCAGACTCAGCTTCTGATACAGGCGCAGCTTAGATATTTTCCATTTTGATCGTGTTTTTCGTTTTCACGAATTTAAATACTACTATTGAAAGCCATTATTTATTTCACACCTAAGTTATGTTAAGTTAAGAAAAAGAGAACGAATAATGTATTGAGCGAGCGTAGCGAGCTCGAAATTTTTTACTACACCACCTACCACCTAGAACAAATGTTTGTGTGATGAGCACGATCATTTGTTCTGTGTCTGGGTGTAATTTATCTATAATATGTGTATATTTAGAAATATATAAGTATGTTTATCAGCTGTTTAGTACCCATAACACAAGCTCTTAGCTTAGCTTGGGACTAGATGGCGTTGTGCGAAAAAGTTGTGGAATATTTATTTATTATTTATTTATTATTACCTCAGATAATATTGGGGAAGGATGCCCCTACGCACTTGGCACTCTGGGCGACCATTCCATTTGCCCAAAACTCTTAAAGCCAGTACCAGTACCTATTGGCGAGAAATAGGGTCTGTTATTAGCGACTAATTTTTCTCTGATTAGGGCTCCATATTGATTTAAAATCTTATTTAGTTTTTTGAGGAAATATATTGTAACGGTAAACCAGAATAATGATCATTATGAGCACTCTACATCAACTATAAAATGATATGATATATCACAGCTAAAGTAAACACAAGTAAAGCTGGAAGTGCCGCTATGAAGAACAGCGATCGGAAAAGAATCTGAACGAGCGAAGCGAGCTCGACGTTTTTTTGCACTTCAGCTCCGATAAATTTAAAGAACGGGGCAATTACCGACCTGACTTCTCCTAAAACCGACACCGACCGTGGCTTTGATATTATTAACAAATTTTTCACTATTAAGGAATTCACATGTTTGCAATCTTATGTTATTGAGTTTAGTTAGTGTTAATGTCGGTAGCCATATATTACCTACTAGTATTATGTATATTGGAGTGCTATCATGTAGCAAATAATTTAGTAACAATCGGTTGATTTTTAATGTAAACTAATTATATTTACTGTATAAACAATAGGAAGTGGCGTATATAGGGTAGGACGTTCAACAAGTGGTCATCCTCAGCCTTATTTGAACAAATTACTTTCGATTTTGATTTTACTCTTTTGGCGTTATTTACTAAATGTCTTAGCACCAATCATAGCAGAATCTATATGTAACAAATACTTAGGCATCTATTTATAAATATGTCCCACATTATCAGTTATTACTCCATTATGATAGATGATCGTAGTTCATTGACAGAGCCTTGGACATACACTTCCTGCCTGCAGTAATGATGATTATAGTACATTTTCCTTCTTTGTCAGCTGACGCGGAAACATTTATATATGTGTGATAATTGCCAACTAGGTAGGAACAATGATTTGTTTACCTTATATGGTGATTAAGGGCAAAGATACGTACCTAATCCTACTATCCTAACAATCCTACTATCCTACTAATCCTACTACCCTAATAATCCTACTATGCTACTATCCTATCCTACTAATATTATAAATGCGAAAATTTGTACGGATGTTTATTACTCTCACGCAAAAACTATTGAATGGATTTTAATGAAACTTCACAATAATAATAATAGCTCATACATCAAAATAAAACTCAAACATAATGTATTAAGATAATTAGTGAATAGTCCAAAATAAAACTGTCAAGGGGTCAAGAAAGATAGAAAAAGAATTAACCAAAATAAAAAGAAAAATTGTCAAGAAAGTAGGTAAAAATTCTGTTATCTGCGAGCTATTCTGGCGTGCTAATCCTGTGCAGACAAAGTCATGGGCACCAGCTGTTCTATAATAAGGCTGGAATATAGTTTGACGCACGTTGCCTACTTAGTTCAAATCATTTTGTAAACTAACTGATTCACTGCAAGTGGGATCGATGGTACGTTAATACGATTGCTTCTGTAAGTGGTAATGCCGTGAGGATATGTCGTTCGAAGCCAAACTGAAGTAATTGGTGATGTTCTTCCGAAGTAGTTAGGTGCGTAGTACTCGCGCGTCCGATGTGTTTTGTATGAACATAAACGAAGCATATTTTATGGCGCTCTGTAGTTTCTGCCTACCCCCATGGAAAAAAGGCGAGTTTGTGTATGTGTGTATGTATAAAGGAAGCAAAACAGTATGTAAAAATAATCTTAATGATGGTGTTCTGTAGTTTCTGCCTACCACCATGGAATAAAAGCGTGAGTTTTTGTACGCTTCTATTAATTGACGAATGTGCGAACGGTGATAATGAAGCGCTGAATGCCTGCAATGGTGTGCAGTTTTAGGTCATAATTCAGCGCTTTATATTGGACACAAATTTTGATATTTTGAGAACTTATAAGTATCTAACTGCCTCGTTGGTCTAGTGGTCGCAAGGGCTACTACTGAGCAGGATCACCCGGGTTTGATACCCGAGACGAGGCAAAGTGGTATTGAGTTTTTCCATCTGGAATTTCTCAGTAGCAGCCCGGAGTCTGGATTTGTGCCCGATTGATGGAAATAGGCTCGCCCCCTGTTACATGGGACTGAAACATAACTGGCTAAATGTGGGTGTATCAGGTACCTACACCTCTGCCTAACCCTTAAAGGATTGCCGGCGTGATGTTATAATTATCTTCACTCTACGAAGAATACTTCTGTTTGTTTCCAGTGCACTTCATTGAAAATTCAAATGAATAAATCGAACTCACCTTAAAACGACTAAACCTTGTTAATAATACATGTACACATGATGTAATTTATGTATCAGGTTACTGTTGTAAACCTTCAATAGGTAAATAAAAGATAATAATCGCAAAAAGATATGCCCCGGGTGAGGATCGAACTCACGACCTTAAGATTATGAGACTTACGCGCTGCCTACTGCGCCACCGAGGCTAGTGACGTGGCGACGGAAATTAACCTTCAGACATTGCTATGACATAATTTTAATATTAAGTTGCTAGGTAAAAAATACTTTTGTTTTTCTTATAGCAATATTTATTTAATTGTGAAGGTCAGTTATCTTTTTAATATTGTTTTTTTTAAGGCGTGTGAAAATAATTATGCAGATGCGATGATTCGTCGAGTTTTAGAATTGGACTGAATAAGGGACGCGTAACATAACATAACATCACGATTGTAATCCCCGAAGGGCTGGGCAGAGGTGCACTTGGTAGTACACCCACATTACTCCAGTTATTTTTAAGACCCATGTAATAGAGGGTGAGTCTATTGCCATCAATCGGGCATGAATTCAGACTCCGAGCTGCTATTGGGGTCCAAACAGAAAAACTCAACAACGTTTTGCCCGACCCGGGGATCGAACCCGAGACCTAGCGCTAGGCAGTAGCGCTTGTGACCACCAGACCAACGAGGCGGTCACGAACTCACGACGCGGTATAGGTAGATATTAAAAAAATATAGGTACTGACTTAGTAACTTAAATGTTACTATCACCCATTTTGAATGGTTACAAGGGTGCCAAAAGCCGATTTTTTATGACACTCAATATTGTTCATTGCATTCGAATAATTTTCTGTTCAAATCAAATGTCTTATTCAAATAAGGCTGAGGATCAGCACTTTTTGAACGTCGAAATCACATAAGACAGTCCCCCAAAAAGCCCACCCTTCGCCACTTCCTAGTGTTTTTGCTGGGAAGACTTCTTCTTCGGCGGAACAAACTCCCCAGCAACACATCTGTCTGATAAGTTATAAGAACTTGAATTTCCACAGTAGGTACAATTAGTTATAATTATAAAATATTTAAAATAAGTTATTCAATACATGTTCGGTAATCAATAGGTACTATCAAAGCCGGGATTTCAATTTTTGATAAAAAAAGTCCCACCAAGTGTTATGTGACAAACTGCACGCGTACTCACGTTAGCATGATCACCGTAGAAATGGATTTTTAGATTGTTTATTTTTTATTTTGTTGAATGTGATTTCTTTGTTTTGTTTGGAATCAAGAAAGTGACAGATTGTAATCTAATCAAATCAAATCATTTATTTTGTGAAACATAGGTTGGTTTACAGGTGGAATGCTTAGAGAATATTATGCTCACTATGTTTTGCCAAGCGATGGCGTCCAAAATCAGGAAAAACATTAACAAAATTATAAACAAACTAGTAGACGTCACGCAGTTTCACCCGCGTAGTTTCCGTTCCCGTGGGAATACGGGGATAAAAAGTAGCCTATGTCCACCGGGAATAGTGTAGCTTTCCACCTGTACAATATTTTTTTAAAATTGGATCATTAGTTGCGAAGATTAACTTCTACATACAAACTTACAAATTTTACCTCTTTTTTTTACCGTAAGAAAGAATAAGAAAGAAAGAATAAGAATATAGAATATATAGATAGAATATAGAATAGATATAGATAGATAGATAGATATATATAGATAATAGATATAGATAAGATAGATAGATAGAAGAAGAATAGATATATATAGATAGATAGATAGATAAGAAGAAGAATAAGATAGATATAGATAGATAGATGAATTACAGACAAGAAAATTAGGTCAATGTTCAATTAGTAGGTAAGTATGTCGCCAAATCAAGAAGATTGAAGAAAATAAATGTGTGTGTCCATTCTATGTATGGTTTCTAAGTAAAAAATCTGAGAAAAATTACATGAACTAACTTTAAAATAAGTTTGAAATCACCAATCCGCTTTATGAAAGCGTGTTGGTGGCATTAGGCTTGGTATATTGTGGTGATCAATGCACGTGCCTTTGATCTGTAGTGGGACAGTACAGGGTTGGTATTAATATGGCGCAGCTGCAGCAATAACCTTACTAAATACAAACCTACTTTATCTCTTGTCAAGTTCTAAAGTTAAGTCAAAATTAACCATAAGTCCTGTTCCACTTTTACATTCACTTAATAACATAGAACACATTCACACAGCATTCAGTCACGCACATACATATACACACCCCCACGTCGCTCGCAATGACTAACACGACTCCACATACTCTCCCTCTCAAGAGAGAGGGAGAGTATGTGTGTGTGTGTGAGAGAGAGAGAGAGAAAGATCTCTCTCTCTCTCTCACACACACACACACACACACACACACACAAAATATAACCTCTAATTAATTAACTAAAGTTTATTGCAAATATTTTCACTCGAGCCACCAATTGTTGATTTTTTGTTATATTTTTAATTTGGGTTGTCAGCGTACATGTACACAACAAAATAAAATGTATACTTTTGTAAAAGAGCGGAGTCTGGGTCTCCCACAATATTAAAAGTTGTCTGACTCTGATACCATGTAATATGTATTTTTTTTTGTAATATTGTGGTGAGAAAATATTTTTTTATTATTATTATCTCCTTTATTTCTTGATAAACATATAAATTATATTTTTAAATATTTAAATACATAAATTAAAAAAAAACACATTTAAAAATATTAATAATAAATAATACATAATACATATATAATTAAAAATATTAAATAAAAAAATATTATTATTGTTTACTTTAACAGCTTATTAAACATTTTGGTTTTTTTTGCATACAGGGCTGTTTTATGTGCTAATACGAAGTGAAGCAGAGGTGCATCCTCCGCCTCATCCTTCGAAGATTAACACGCGTGATGCTATGTTAATTTAAAAGCACTTTAAAAACCTCAACTGTGAGCCCCACGACTTTTATCAATATCAACATGATTACATTACAATTAACTAACAAACATTAATCATTAGACTACAAGACAGATAGCTGGTACTACTATGACTTATGATCTACGCTTGATAACGTGATATCTATCAAAACAGCTGTTCCCTTGACATTAGTCATTACAAGCCAATTCGTGACCTATGCCTATGTGACCCAGACATTTAATACTTTAAATGTACGCCAGCTATGTACAGACAGAATGTGACTTGGCAATATTTTGTGTAGCTCCCAGCTAAAATTAAAATGGTGAAGAAAAAAATTAAAAGAAAAACGGGATTCAATTAGGAGGTATTCCTCGAAGCGCTACTATTTTGAGGCGCTCCTAATGAGGCGCTCCTATTTTATTCCTCGGAGCGCACCTTTTAGGAGCGCTCCCGATAGTAATTAAAAATATTTGTTTTTTTTCCTCGACAAAAATATATTTTGTTTTAATTGCTAACGGGAGCGCTCCTAAAAGGTGCGCTCCGAAGAATAAAATAGGAGCGCCTCATTAGGAGCGCCTCAAAATAGTAGCGCTTCGAGGAATACCTCTCAATTAGAGGCGATGGGATTTAATTATTAATAGGTACTATTAGAATTGATATTAACTGAACTGACACCATATAAACGCACACACACATTCTCAAACAGTTATCGCAAGGACCTACTACACAAAATAAATAAATGATTTGATTTTATTTGTGCTTAAAAGTATTGCTAGGTTCTGTCCGACTTCCCGCAAAGACCATCGAAGATCTACAAATGACATTTGTGTGCTTAAAATCAAAACAAATGACAACCTATAATATTTTGTTAGTTTTTTTAAAATTATCTGTTGTATCATAAATATGAGAAGCATAACCATAAATTTTACAAACCAGAAGGCATGCAAAAGCACAAAACACACAGCAGGTACTTAATAGTTAAACAATGTCAATGTAAAAAATATTAACTAAGTATAGGTATTACAATTAAAATATTAAGACAAAATATGACAAACATAATCTATCTGCAGTCAGCTCATTTCGTATTAAAATTAAATGAAATAAACATTACATTGTCATATTTTTCTACATTCAAATCATATGAAAAGTAATCATGATATCCACTTTTTTATTTCAAATTCCGTCATACAAGAATATATATGTACATACATTTGATAAGATGACTACAATAATAGTCTATACAAAACAATAAGTAACATCTACTAATACCTACTACTACAACTTTCTTTCTAAGCGAGTCTCTAATGTGCTCATATCTAAGCCTTTTGTGTTAAATAGAATTAAAATGTCGATGTAATATATGTATAACCTAACCTAACTCATCGTACCTACCCTATAGAGAACCTAACTACCATAACCTAAGTACCTTAATGAAATGCATTGATTTTGAAAGATACAAAATGCATAATTTTAAAGTGATTTACTGTGCTGCTTGTCTCTATGGTCCTTACAATACTAACGTAAGTAGTAGTATTTGAAATAGTAGTAGTAGGAGGTAAAAATTTAACCCGATTTTATATCATCCATACACAAAGAGTACTATGTACTTACTATTATAGATTCGCATACTTTTGGTATGACTGTATTGACTTGAATCTGAGTGTTGCGATGCAGGTTTGGTGGGCGATAGGGTTCCCGGAATAGGGCAACTTTTTGTATGACGTCTGATATAATAATAAGAATAATAATAATATTTTTTTTTTTCCAAAAAGTTGTACAGCACCACTTACAAACTAATGTTTTGGTAAAATAATACAAAAATATAACTATGTAGGTAAGTAGAATATTGAACTCTGGTGCCCAAGGTAAGATTTAACTTGTGTTATGGGCACCAGTGCTCTCACAGGACGAATTCGATAACAAATTTACATTACATTGCAAACAGATGGAACGTGGTTCTAGTAGATATAAAGCAACATTTAATAATGATATACATTTATGTGGCCCTGAAAAGAGCCTTCCGACACATATGATGGAGTGTATTGTGTGAGATTGACGTGTGCAGCAGCAGCGCTTTCGCCCCCAGATCCTGTGCGCCAACTGTAGGTCCTTGGGCGTGACGCGCTTCGTGTGAATAGCGCGAATTATGAACCCGAACATGACTCAGATGAGTTTGCGGCCTACGTGTTCGGGATAGAATATTTAGAGGAAGACACACTAGAATAAAATATAGAAATGATTTTATACAATGTAATGTTTACTTTTTTTATAATTCCTAAACAATGTTGTGAACTCAGAAGTATTTACCCAATTTATTATTGGAAAAATATACTGGAAAAAAAATAACTATGAACGAGGAAATGTGATTAGTAATAAATCTAAAAGATGATAGCAGCATCACCTCAATTAAAAAAAAAAAAAGAAAAAAAAAAATTACCTCACCGGCGTCTTCGAAGACGCCGATGAGGTAAGGTCGCTTAGCTGGTCTTCTGCAGAGCCATGACGGCGGAGCTCTGGAAAGGAATAATACCTTTACAATAATACGGTTGTCTACTAACAAGTTTGACTAAGACTAAGAGGAATTGAATGCTTTTCGAGTCACGAAGACGTCTCGGTAAGTAATTATATAATTGACGTAAAAAGTAAAAACACGAAAGTAAGCAAATCTGTAATCTTGTTTACGTCCACCATAATTGTATAATTATATAATATACCGCGACGTTTAAGAGTTTGGATATACGAGTAAGTAGCGTTTCTTTATAATATTGTAGAGACTTTCGAAGAATTCTTGAAAGTTTCTTCACTACAATGGTTTTAACGGTTGCGAGGAGCTTGTGGCTAAATTATAACAGCCGCATGAGTCGATCGAAGGTTAAGCTACGCTTGAAGAGGTCGATACGTGGATGGGTTACCATTTATTACATACCAAGGCTCGTCCGTGCCTCGGAAAGTACGTTAAAACGTGTGTGTGCTAAGATTTATTGATATACACGAACCTTATTTTCTTGATTGTAATTTACTGAATTTGGTTTTGTATATTTTGATTTTGCCGTCTCTTGGAAAAACGTTGTAAGCATATTCTTATAATATTCTAACTGTAAACCAAGCTATGTTTTTAAAATAATAATTTGATTTAGGGCTGATTTTTCAATAGTCAGATAACTTTTATCTAAAAAACAAATTTTACCCGTATAAAAGTTGTCAAACCACCACGTTAATTTCTCAGCTATCGGTTATTTGGGGTATTCCTCAAAGCGTAACTCTTTCTGAGCACAACTATGTAAGCGCAACTAAATTATTCCTCAAATCGCAACCATTAGGTGCGCTCACAAATTCAACTAACACAAATTGCCCCTGTTCATTTCTGTTACCTTGGTACTTTTCAAAATAACTGACATAATTTAATCTAATGAATGGTTGTCTCTTATGGTTGCGCTTTCTAAACGAATAATTGAGTTGTGCTTTGAGGAATACCTCAGTTATTTGACCAATTAAAAATCGGCCCTTTATCGAATAACAATGTAGGTATCTGTTCTAAACGACGCGACGTCCACCCATAGTTGATTACCGAAAAAGACATCATACTTGTTACGTAACATAATACGAATAACTACAGTAACATTATGTGGGAGTAACTCATAGGATTCCCTGTCTCAGGTTACCTTCCAGTAATCGGATGATCGCGTAACGTTTCGACATGGTGACTACAATCGATATTAACCTTTTGAAATTGTTGTTTTGACAAGGGGTGTATAGCGTTGAGTGATGAGCATACAAGCTTCTTAATTGCGTCATTTTCAGGAATTTAGGTGTCTTCAAGGCGAGAGTGAATAAGCTTTTAATAAACTTATGTGCTTCACCATCACTGATTGCATCACTGCTTACCATCAAGTGGGATTGCAGTCAAGCACTGGATTGTAATATTAAAAAAAAACTTAGCTTAGAAGCACTTTCAAGCGCAAATGAGCAACTTATGAATTGTTAAGTTTAAAGTAAGTAAGTTGAGTTAGCTTGTAAGTGATTGAAATACATGCATTGTGTTCGCAATTTTGTAATGTTTGGTGTAAACAATTGTTAGCCAACCTAAAAGTATAATAAATAAATAAAAGCTGCAATGGTACATTCCAGATTTGGTCCTGCATTGTTCGACTTATGTTTTAATCCCTACTAATATAATACAATAATACAGGGATCACTCATTTTGGAAATTCCGGCGCCATTTAGTTAAAAAAAATGACATGTAAAAATGAAGGGAAGACTTACATAAATAGTTTATACTTATCTATCATTTTATTTCAAAGAAAGAACACACATATGAGTGGACCTCTCAAATAAGTGTAGTTAAGTACGCGTTTGTCAATAATCGTGAGCCCAATTCGGAACATCATTAATTTATTCTTCCATTTACACATTCAACCAAGTCACATAACATTTCCAATACAATCTTCCTCATCAAGTCCTTCAGACTTCCATACACCTCGGATTCGCAAAAAATCTTCCACGAAATAACCGGAACTGTTTTCCGTAAACACGGACTTGTCATACATAATGTATGAGCTGCGAGTCTGCCTGACCTAGACCTACAGAGTAATACAGGCCCGGGGGAGAGACGTGATCATACACTTTATACATACAGGGCGATTTCATTAAAATTAATAGACAATTTTCGAGCGCTTACTCGATTTATTACCCGACTTCGCAAAGCAAAAACGAATTTTATGATTTAGGCCGCGATGTATGATGTTCATATGGTTGCGCATAACTTTTAAACTGATTATCATAATTTAACAAATGAGGTGTCGCTGAAAGCGGCTTTCTCGTTTGCTGGTGAACGAGGACTTTGTGATGTTTTATGAAATTGAAGTAGAGAATCAAAGTAATAAAAAAAATGACATATTTGGTCTGAAATGGAAGGGTTTGATCATTATGTTGCTTTATGTGTAATTGGCACATTAGAAAGTTGTAGGAGCCATTTTTGCCACTTGTTGCGGTTACTGGATTACTACACTCATACTATCGTCAACTGCCTTGATTCCGCCATCGCCTTTCCACCATCGGACAACCACCCTTAGGTACATCGTTGGCAACTCTACGATCCGGACAAAGCGTTTCGTCTCGTCGTTTATACCGCGTACATCGAAGGACTGGAATAATTTGCCTGCTGCGGCCTTCCCGTCCGATTGTAATTTAGGTGTCTTCAAGGCTAGAGTGAATAGGATCTTAATAAACTAGTGCGTTTCACCATCATTTATTGCATCACAGCTTACCATTAGGTGGGATTGAAGTCAAGCACTAGTTTATAATATTTATGAAAAAGAAAAGACAAATAGACAAAGTGTCGAGTTGGATATCTAACCAATTCGACACTTTGTCCACAAATAAAATCTGCCCATAAATTCAAGTCGTTTTGAATACACAGATTTAGCAAAATGGGTGACAGCAGAGTCGTATGTTTTACCTTAAATATAAAGTGTAAATTGATTATTAAATCAGATAGGTTCATTGCCAATCAACCGACATACTAATTGTTATAGTAATAATTGTATCAACCAATCTATCAATCAAAGCAAGCCATTATGAAAGTATGTACTTATGATATAATATAATTAAGCTAATTATATAAGTAGATATGTACTACCTACAATATAATAATATACAGCACAGTTTAATAGTTAATCGTATAAATAAATTATTGCACACTGTGAGTGTCAAAACCGATGTCTAATTATAGTTTTTATTGTTGAATGTGAATTATAGTGAATGCAAATAATGACCTGGGTCATCGAAATTTATTTGAATGAATGTTAATTGATTCATTGAGTTAGTAAGGCTGCCCAGTGATATGAATTAGCTTTGTTTGGGAGAAGCCATTGTCATGTCCAAATGTGGACAGCAATGGACGATATATTTTAAAACTACAGTTTCCTTTTATATTTTCTACTTAATCCAAGGCAAAAATGACGTGAGTTTATGAATGGGTGAATGGGTGAATGGGTAAGTGAATGAATAACGAATGAATGTGATAATTTAATCAGTATTCATAGAAATAATCTGTTTAAGCAAACTTCTAATAGGATAGATTTGTTTGTTTGTATGAAGGAATTTAACTCGAAAACTACTGAGCCGATTTGAAAAATTCTTTCACCTTGAGAAAGCCATATTAATACTGAGTAACGTAGGCTACATTTTATTTTCAAAACAACAAGGGAAGGACAAAGTGTCAATTACTAAAATTATTTTATTTGCCTGAAATACCTCCACCACCACTACCAGTACCACTTGAAGGTTTTTATCCAGGAGTCCTGGATAAAAACCTTCAAGTCTTATTTTATTTAATTCATTTTACTATTTAGGTTGTGATGACCCAGCAGTTAAGGCGCCTACCTTTTAGGCTCGAAGTGGTGGGTTCAAATCCTGGTAAGTACCAATGTCACTTTTCAATACAAATGTACTTCTAAGTTTATCGTTGAAATTGGTTAAGGAAAATAACGTGAGGAAGCCTAGATTTTGTCAGTGACAGTTAATGTAGGTAAGTCTGTGATTGCCAATCCACCTTCAGGAATGGTGATCTATGCTCGTGCCTTCTCTGTATGAGAAGAAGCCTTTGTACTACTGTGGGACAGTAATTAAATTAAACATTTGGCCTGTGTTTGAGTGTAACTTACCTATCTATAGTAGGTATGTATATGTTTAGAAATATATAGGTAACTATGTTAAAATAAATAAAACATAAAATAAATATGTAAGTAGGTACTCTAGCTTGAAAACAAGTAAATTAACTAAATTAATGTTTATCATTCACACATTTATTCACATAACAATTTACATTGTATTCGAATTTTGCACATTACATTATGATATATGATAAATATTGCTGTAAATATCATCATGTCAAATATTTATAACTCAATTCTCAAAATTACAAAAAAAAAAACAGTTGTTTAGTACCTACTTACCCATAACACAAGCTCTGCTTAGATTGGGACTAGATGGCGTTAAGAAAAGGTTGCGGAATATTATCATTATTATAATATTCTTATTAATTAAGGTCAACTAAAAATAAACAATTTCAAAACTCCAAACGGATATTCAATAAAACCTACTATTTTTATAATCCATGGTATTAAAAACTAGATCAATAAAAACAACAAACAAGGTTGAAAATCAAACATAATACATGACAGTATACGTTCATATCTGATGGTATTAATTATATTAATTCCTTATTGATATCATTTTCGTAATAAAACGTTTTATATTAACGAATTAATTGACTTACAAACATCCTGTAAACACTATCGTTTAGTAGCAAGCGATATATCGACAAACTTAAAATTCAACACTAGCAAAGACAAAACAACTAAGAATCAACCTTAACACCGCTGAACAAAGTCGTTTTTCCGTATTTTTCGGTTTGGTAATCGTAAAATTGTGTTGGTTATTCTCCACATTGCCATTTGCGATGGTCACAGGCCACAGCGGAAGGAAATAAGGTCGCAATGATAGTATCGTCGTGGTTTTTGTTCGACATGGTGTTACATTGCCCGGGCAATGTCAGCATGCGTTGTCGCGACATTGAAGTAGTGAGATCATGGGTAATGTAAGGAATACGACTATGGATTAATTATTTAATGAGTCATTATTAAGAATTATTCTTATTATTGAAAAGTAGTTAAATCTTAGTAGTGTGACAGGCGCTTTGCCAAGTCACAGGTCTTGAGTTCAACCCCCGGCTCGCACCTCTGAATTTTAGAATTCAAATGTGCGTATTGTGTAGTGATCGAAAACATCGTGAGGAATCCAGCATGCCTGAGAGATACTTAATTTTCGACGGCATTTAAAGCTGATTCAGAGGCCCATGGGCGACATAAATCTTCAAAAGGGGAGTAAATAGGTTTTTAAAGGGTCGGCAACGTGCGTGTGGCGCCCCTGGTGTTGCAAGTGTCCATAGGCTACGGTAACCGCTTACCATCGCGGGCCGTAAACTAGTTTGCCACCGTCGTGGTATGAAAAAATAAAATAAAACAAACATTGACACTAGATTATTCACCAACCACACGCTAATAAATTTGACTATTAGCTCAGAGTTATGGATTATTTTGAGTGTTCTTAGTCGCGTACATTGTTTACCAAACATCACACTTTTCTTCTTCTATTGAAAAGTACCTAAAGGTGAAGCAATTCTTGTTAAGCTAATAAGTGTATTTGTACGAAGCGCTTTGCCTGTTCCTTCATTACACAGCCAAGGAGTGAAATTCCCTGCCTGCAACGGTTCCCAAGTTCATATAAACCCAATCTGTTCAAGTCGCGAGCTTCTCTTAAGTAAGCTCGTTCGGGTAAGCTCGTTCCATCCTCGAGGGCATGAACCGTTATTCCTTTAAAAAAATATTATCAATCATTCATTTCTTTTGACTGGCCTGTTGTTCTAGTGTTTAGTGACCCTGCCCGCTATGCCGGAGGTCGTGGCTTCGATTCCCACCCAGCACAAATGTTTGTGTGATGAGCACGATCAATTGTTCTGTGTCTGGGTGTAATTTATCTATAATATGTATGATTTAGAAGTAGGTTTATAAGTATGTTTATCAGCTGTTCAGTACCCTTAACACAAGCTCTCAAGCTTAACTTGGGACTAAATGGCGTTGTGTGAAAAGTTGTAGAATATTTATTTTTATTTTTTATTTTATGATTAAATACCTACATAATAAAAAATAATTAATACATTTATTTTAGGCGACTCAAGCCTCGATTTAAAATTGACCCAATTGAATATGAACCTTATTTAATTTGACATAAAGTTGAAAAAAGATCAAAGAAATTTGACACATTGGGGTAACTTGATGTGCTGGCGTCTGTACCTCAAAATACCTTAGCCTAAAAATACTAGAGAAGAATACACACATTAACAACAGCAACAATAGGTCATAGGTAGATGTGTCTAGAATTTAGTGAGACGTGATTGGAATCGTAAGGATTGTTTGAGGAAAAATTATATGTATGGGAACCGAATACATAAAAACGTTTGCTTTTCCGCTGTTTTTATTTCTAACTTAAATTCGTAGCGAGTTCGAAAACAGTTGATTAATATAGTAAGCGTCGATGCGTTGTAATAAACTCTCTCTCTTTATTTCTCTCTCTCTCTCTCTCTCTCTCTCTCTCTCTCTCTCTCTCTCTCTTATTACATCGGCGCTGCGGCTGTTTTCTGGTGGTTATCACTGTCTGAACCTGTGGTTTCCAAGAGAACATTGGGAAGCAAAATTAAATATACCTAATCAAGATCAAACAATGATCTCAGATTGCAAATTTACCGAATAAAAGTGTAATCTAAATGTATTTTAAATTACACTAAAATACTTAAGATATACGGACGTCACGCGGTTTCAGTTACTTACGTAGTTCCCGTTCCCATGGGAATACAGGGATAAAAAGTAGCCTATAACTCCCGGGTATAGTGTAGCTTCCAGTCCACTTCAGTCCAGGAGCTTTTCTTTTAAGTTTATTCGTTACATACAAAATTACAATTAAACAAATCATTCCTCATTACACATTAGTACCTACTTATAGACTATAGTTTTCGCAAACACTGTTACATTCGTGTGCATGAGGTCCTGCGTTTAAATCCCGCGTCGGGCAAAGTTTTATTTGAATTTTCTATGTTCTTTTGTTTTCTTTTTTTTTCTTCCTACCATTGGACAAACTACGGCGAGTGTCCACCCTTACATCGTTGTTGGCACTCCCATGATTCGAACAAAGCGTTTCGCTTCGTCGTTTATACCGCGTACATCGAAGGACTGGAACAACTTGCCTGCTGCGGTCTTCCCGTCCGATTATAATTTAGGTGTCTTCAAGGCTTGAGTGAATAGGCTCTTAATAAGCTAGTGCGCTTCACCATCACTGATTGCATCACTGCTTACCATCAGGTGGGATTGCAGTCAAGCACTGGTTTATAATATTTAAAAAAAATTAAAAAAAAAACTCAGTGGCAATAAGCTTGTCCCCTTTTACATGAGATTCAAACATAACTGCATGGCTAAATACGGTGATCTATAGTTACACCTCTGCCTAACCTTTTGGGCTCAATGCTATATTTAGAAAAACACTCGGTAAAGTACACTCCTGTACACACTTTTACGTTCTAAACGTTCTTCACGTAGATCAGCATTAATTAAAAGTATTCTTGTTGCCGTTTTCAGCAATTTAATCGCAAAATACATACAAACGAAAATCAAAAGGTAACACTTTTGGTTTCGTCAAATTTGAGGTTTAAATTCCGAATATTCGCCTGTCAAAATCAAATTTTCGTTCGTATCATTAAGAATTAGAGTAGGTTTAGAGAATCTAAATGTCAAATGTTTTCGTTCTGACGAAATTTTCGGAACGGATGGAACCGTGGTAGGAAACATGCGAAATTTCGAACGAAACTTCGTTTTTCGTTGAATAAGAGTAGACCCCCTCTGAGTTTTGACAAAATTACATTACTTTTCGCTTTAAACTGAGCTGTCTGTCCTAACAACCTATGTTTGCCAAAGCGGCAGTGCATCGTTTTCCAAGTAAAATGGTGTAACTGGTATTACCAAGTTCCACTGCACTTGTAAATTTTGTTTTACTACTTGGGGTCACTGAGTCAAGGTGCGTACGTGAGTTTTTCAATGTTTACTTATTGGAGATCAAATTCTTTTCGTTTAGTATTTTGGGGTATTTGCAGTTAAAGATTCTTCTGTGTGGATTAGGGGAAATACTGTTGTCATTGTTGATTTAGTATTTCTATCTACGTAAGTAACCGGGTCTGTCAGACACTCACTAAACCATTCAAGTGTTTTGTTTCACACTTGCGCCGGGATTCTTCCACGGTTGTTTTTTAGATCGGAGTGAAAAAGCCTTATGGATGTCTTCGGCCAAAATAAGCAGTGTCCGGCTTTTCCGGCTTTTGTTAAGCTTTTTAAGAAAACATAAAAAAATGGTAATATTGAAATAAGCTTGAGTTTAAATATGAGTTTAAATAAGGTATTTCACCCCATACTTGCACCGGGGGCCACAGGAAAGAAAGATATTGTAATTCTGCGACCCCAGAATTTTTCCTAAAAAGTATAGGGACTCTAGAACTATGCTGCTTGCTAATAGAACTCACTTCTTTTTATGCTCTGTTGGGCATGATCTGCTAAGTTCACGTCGCGCACACCGCGACCCCGGAGGTCCTCTCCACAGCCTTTTGTTTGTTTTAGTGCGGCGTGGATAATCCCCATGGATGTCCTCCGCCCCGGAGAGACCCTCTGGTCTGTCAGAACCTTACTGACTAAAAACCACCCCATGTTCCGTCTCACACCTGTACCAGGGTTCACAGGAACAGAAGATACTTACGCGACCCCCTTCAGGTGCTGGTCCTGCGGGTCTCGCCAAGTCAGCGGGGGGAGGGAGGTGTTAAACTCTCGCGACGCCTAAGAGTCCCACTCCCTTTCCGCAACCTGCTCGCTTCTGCGCGACGACCGTTTCGCAGAAGGACACCACCGCGTCCCAGGATTCATCGCTGCCGATTGTCATTGCCTCGACTATGGCAGGCAGCGACAAGTCACTGCCTACTCCAGAGGTGACGGCACGGCTCCTCCGCTTTACACGCTGCACACGCTGGCAGAGTGTGCTGCTTGAGCACATTCTGCCAGTATGTGCCGCGCCGTGTTCTCGCGACAGTCGACCCCCTCCACAGCCCAAACCAACCCAATCAGTATAAAATCGCACATCAATCTGTGTCTGACTGTCTTAAACCTATTAAAACAAACTACCAAATACAATACAAAATAATTGCCTTCTTCATACGCCATTCATCATCTACTGAAAGGCTTAAAGCACACTTTATCACAATATACGTCAGGGATGCTAAACCTTAGGTTGGCGCACCAGTAGCAGCACGTGATGTCATACTGTGGCTGGGGTTCTTAACCGGTAGCCATGAAGCACAGGGGGTCTGAAAGCAGTTGTTGGTGCTAAATGGTCATTTTAAAGGGGCTAAACCCATTTTTTTTAGCAAGTAATAACTAAATAAAGGCGTTACATTTTAATTTACTTAAGGCTTCTCCCGAATGTCCCACAACCAGTTTGACCAGCCACTGAATTGAAGAGATCAGATAGGCAGTCGGACCATGTAAAACACTGGTGTTCAGCTGCGTCCGGTTAGACTGGTAGCCGATAGGCAGGCAGATAATAAAGGGCAAATTGACATCGTCATCATACGTCCACTGCTGGAGAACGGCCACACCCAGGCATCGCTAATCTGGCACATCGTGCGATACTCTGAAAACACGTTTGGCCCAGTGGATAACTTAGCGATTGGCTGCTGCGCTACGTGCTGTGATTTCGATTCCATTTTAAAGTAGTGGTTTCAGGTCTGGTTGTTCGTGCATTACAGTTTAATTGTTTGTAAATACACTTAGGAATACATGAGGAAATCCTAGTGTTAAAATACTTAGCCAGTCTGTCTTTAAAAGAACGGACTATGTACCGCGACCTTCACCTTCATTAAACTACTAAATGTAATCGGAAAAGGTTTGATATCCCTGGCATATGTCATCCATCAGGTGCAGGGATCACCGGCGGCGAGGGGGCTCGAGGGGGAGACAGGGGGGGCGACCTGATGTGTCACTCACGATACTTTCAATGCCAAAATATAATAGGGTCAAGATCGCGTGTGTGTACTTATGTTGGTAATGTAAAGGATTGCGTGTGGTGCGAGGCAAGAGCTGTAGCTTCGACTAGAAAATACTGGAATTTGTGAGAGGCAAAATCCTTTCAATACAAAATAGGCTTCTTGTCAGGGTTAATCAATAAATTTTTGTTTCTTTAGCCACTTTTACTGTTCTCTAGTATTAACAATGTTCACCTCAACTTTATATGTAGCGGTAGTAGCATTGCACTGCACAGCTTTAGCGTGGAAATAGTCTCCATTTCTAGCAATAAAATATTAAACGAATATGGTTACTCTGTCGATCCTTTATGACTAACTCTATTGAACTATTATATCTATCTAACTATCAAGTTTTGTTTGTAATATTCCCTACAAGTAATTTATTTCGGGTCTGACTATGTGACGTTAAGTAACCCACGGCATAAAAGAACTTCCTAAGGTGTCTCGTTTTTAAAAAAAGAAGCTCTTAATAATATTCTTTTAGATTGACAGTGCAATTTATCTACACTGGTACAGAGTTCATTAGAACAGCAGACGTCACGCGGATATACCTATGTTATTTGGGGATAGTGTAGCTTACCAACGGTGAAAGATTTTTTCAAATTGGTAGAAAGTAAACAAACAAACAAACAATTAAATTTTTCCTTTTTTATATAATACTAGCAGTCGTCCCGCGGTGTCACCCGCGTAGGTCCCGTTCCCGTGGGAATACAGGGATAAAAAGTAGCCTATGTGTTAATCCAGGGTGTCAACTAACACCATACCAAGTTTTATTAAAATCCAATCAGTCGTTTTTACGTGAAAGAGTAACGAACATCCATCCATCCATCCATCCTCACAAACTTTCGCGTTTATAATATTAGTAGGATTAGTATAGAAGAGTATCGTACCTACTCGCTACCGCTTATGCCTTGAAATCAACAAATTAATGAAAGGCTTAAAGTTTTCGCTTGCACTGGTCGCCCGTAGGTGATCAAGTGTACGCGGCACACGCTGCTAGTAGAGCTTTATTATTTAATCGTTGCTTGCCAAAAGTCACCCGGTAAACCGTGAAGGATTTCAACAATAAATAAATCGGCAATTGACATTATGAACATAATTTGTGGTTGTTTGCCTTATTTGATTAAACTGATATAACCTGTATAACTTAAATGTTAAATAATAATTCAATGCTTGTCGCATATTACCAGATCGAAGGTTAAGCTATAACTTGACCAGGTGGGACCATTCATTACAAATCAAGACTCCTCTGTGCCTCGGAAAGCAGGTAAAGCTGGTGGTTCCGACTGGCATTTGGTTTAGTAGTTAGTGACCCTGACTGCTATGCCAGAGGTCGTTCGATTCCCACCCAGGACAAATGTTTGTGTGATGAGCACAATCATTTGTTCTGTGTCTGGGTGTAATTTATCTATAATATGTATGTATTTAGAAATATGTAAGTATGTTTATCAGCTATTTAGTACCCATAACACAAGCTCTCAAGCTTAACTTGGGACTAAATGGCGTTGTGTGAAAAAGTTGTGAAATATATATTGTGGAATAAATTTGTAGAGAGCCCGAAACTCTGTCAACCAGTTTAACCAAGGGGTATCGTATTATCCAGCAACTGGGTTGTGGATGTCAGACAGGCAGTTACTCCATCTGGAACATTGGGTATTCAGCTGCACCTGGATAAACTGGAAACCGACCCCAACTTAGCTGGGGAAAGGCTAGGCAGATGATGATGACTTGGAAAATATTAGGACTTATTTTACAACTTGTCAATATTCAATGAGACAACCGATCAACCGTGCGATCGGCGCAGTAAGCAGCTAAGGTATTGCTTGACGCGCTGCTTAATTCGCGGGTTTAATTCCCGATACGCCAACAATGAATAAAGTTTTTTTTGTCTTGTGTAATCCTACTAATAATATGAATGCGATAGTTTGTATGGATGCTTGTTACTTTACGCAAAAAGTACGGAATGGATTTTATTGAAACTTATAGCTTCATACATCAGAATAACACATAGGGTATAATTTATACAGATATATTTAATGAATTGTCCAAAATATAACGATACGTGTAAAGTAAGTAGGAAAAAATTCTGCCATCTGCGAGCAATTCTACCGTGCTAATCATGCGCAGACGAAGTCGCGGGCACCAGCTAGTAATAATAATAATACCTATTTGCATTACGTACAGTCAGCAACAAAAGTCCATGAACACATTCATATTTACAAAACACCTGCTAAAAAGCGGTGTTCAGCGATTTTTGTAAATCTCTGATGTCAAAGTTATTTTGTTTTGTAGTCGTGACAGTTACATATGGAAACGGTTGGTTACGTGTGAGTTGGATTTTAGTGTTCAGGTGTTTTGTAAATTTGAATGTGTTCATCGACTTTTGATGTTGACTGTACATGTTGAAGTTTAAGTTAAATGAGCGTATATAGGACTTAAACCAACAAGTTTTTTCTGGGGTGAGCCACTAGCTCTGTGTAACACAGGTTGCTCTGCTACCTAGCTAAGAAACCAGGTAGCAGAGCAACCTGTGTTACACACAGTATATTGACACGTGTCTACCAACACGTAAATCAATTCTAAAACTGAAGCTCCTTCAATAAACATCATGTTGTCCCCACAAGGTCTACCGCTAATAATGTGTTTACATTTTTTGGTCGTATTTTTTGTTGTTTCTATTATGTAATTAGTAGGAAACAAAAATAATTATTTATAGCGGTATCTTGTCGTGTATCAGCTGTTTTTTGACGCGTACTATTTAATTATGATCATGGTTTAAATAATATCACGATTTTATCTCTTGAAGTCATATACAATTGTGGTGGATTTTTTAAGAAAAAAAAACGTTATCGACAACATTTTCAAGGAAATGTTACCTATTCTAGGTAAATAGCTTCTATTTAAGTACCTATATAAAAATCACTAAAATTGTTCTTTCCACTTTATCATCCATTCCAGTTCAAGCGAATGCAGCTGCCACCAACCAGTGTTTTACATGGAGCGACTGCCTGTCTGACCTCCACAACCCAGTAAGTGGGTAACTCCACACTCCTTTTTTTTTAGGGGTGGAAAATCCTCATGGATGTCTCCCGCCCCGGGGAGGGCGGAGGGGTCTGTCAGACTCTTACCGACTTAAAACCACCCCGAGTTAGGATCTTACACCTGCGCCGGGGGTCATAAGAACGGAAGATACTTCCGCGACCCCCTCGCCAATTCAGCGAGGGGAGTAAGGTGTTAGACTCCCCTCGCGACGTCTAAGAGGGGCGCGCGTGAACACCACGCGCCGCCACCTCGGGTCCATGTACGTGGGGGCGGCGGACATCCCCGCGTCCGTTGCCCCTGGACCCATTCAGGGGAGCAGGAAGAGGGCGTTGTCCGCCCTCCGTCTGCGCCCGGTGCGTCTGCTGCGGGCAGGGTGAGTGGAGGCAATCTCCCTCTTTTTTTTCGCAGCCTGCGAGATGACTGTTTCGCATGCGGACACCACCGCGTCCCAGGACTCGACGTTGCCGACCATCTTCTCGACCACGGCCGGAATACCACACTCCTTGATTCAACTGGTTGTCAGGCTATAGGGGTTCTGGCAACCCGACTACTGTCAGAGATCAAGAAATGACAGCTAGGACCCAATGGGTTAACGTTCTTTACGAGGCACGGAGGAGTCTAGACATGTAATGATTGGTCACCCATCCAGGGACCAACCCCGTCAAGCGTAGCTTCGATCGACCTATGAGACAGTTTATTATTCAGTCAAAAGCAACATCTTTTACAAATGTTTTATTAATAATTTATTCATTTAATACTGTAAGCAAGCGAACACTGGTTAAGTTGTTCAAACTTGTTAAAGAAAAAAGCCTTTTTTACAAAAAATACAACCGACTTCAAAAAAAACACTAACCGGTGTAAAATAACTCTAAATTTGGAAGTCTGTGGCTTTGGTGGTTTTGTCTCATTCATGTTTGGCCACCGACTTTCGAATTTAGAGTTATTTTACACAGTGTTTTTTTTTAAGTCGGTTGTATATTTTGTAAAAAAGTTTTGATTTTACTATTTTTAGTTTTTATTTGTATGTAGATGATTCACTACTTTCCATTTCTTTAAATATGCCATACAAACAAATAAAGATATTACGATGAAATCAAAAACAAAATTTCATGAACAAAAAAGTTCAAATAAAAACTACCAAGCCAAACTACTTATGTTAACTTTTTATGAGACCAAAAAGCAACTATTGCCCATCAAACTAAAAAAGAATCACGTATATCGGATCATAAATCTCGGAGTAATCGGTGTACATACAACCTCCTCCTGAAGTTGGTTAATAAACTATTTGTATTTTCCAACAGGCAGCGTTTGGGTAATTCAGAGACAAACAGCGGTACGTCCAATTCCATATGTGCAATTATTATCACCTTTTGCAATAAATCGATCCCATTAAATAATTAACCTATCTTGGTTGCGGAAAAACCAGTTTGTTTTTTTCTCAGAATCGATTGACATACATATAGTGCGGTTGTGTGACCTCCGCCTAAAAGTGAACCGCTTTATGTCATGTGTAACTCATTTCACTGTATATACTATGACCTCTGATTATTCATGTGGGAACCGAGGAAAATAAATCATTAACGCACAAGGCACAGTGACTGAGCGATTGGCTGCTGCGCGGCGTGTCGCAGGCTCGATTCCCGTTATGGAATAAATATTTGTATGGCCTGTCCGCGGTCGGTTATGATACTCCAGAGTATAAGGCGCCTACGTTCAATGCACGAGGTTGTGGTTCAAATCCGGGCAAGTACCAATAAGACTTTCTATCTACTTCCTATCATATAAGAAAATCATGTGATTGCTAATAAATCTATGCACATTACTTTCTTAGACGATGCGTTCTGATGAAAAGTTTAAATTAAAAAAAAAAAAATACATTTTATTTTGTTTGCGCTGCAGAACTGCAATTGATAATAAAACATCTGCAGGTTTCACCCGCATCCACGAAAATCTCATAAAACTTGTTAAGTAGGTATATCTTGCAATATGTGCGTACGGTTCTGCCTCCCATCCTCACAGATGCATTCCATCACGGAGCGAAATCCAGGATTTTGCTCCGTTTTTTTTTTTGGTTTAAAGCAAAGTGAGTAGGTGCTGGGTACTCACTTTGCTTTAGTCCATCGAGCCGGATGCTTATTGTTTCCGAAACAAAAAAAGTAATACACAAATATTTTTTTCCTTTTTCTACTTGATGGAAAACTGCTTAGATTAAGCGCATTAAAGTTGAGAAGAGGAGGCTTGTAACGTCATTACCTAGTATAAACTGTACTGGCTAGTGACGTCTTGAGACGTTTTGACTCGATCGATGTATCTATCGCCTTAATTTTTTGATTACGTGATAAAAGAAAATATAAGTTTCGAATATTTTCTTGTAATCTACATGAGGGACTATAAACCAAAATTTGATCAAATATCTCACTTAAGGGATGTGGGTTTCACGATCTTGTTTATTTCTAAGCAAACGTTTATTAGAGAGATTCCATGATTCCATGTTCATCCTGAACAATAATTTTATTGACTAGTGGAATAAAATAGTGTCTGTTTCAGTTTTAACTGGTTCAATAGGGTATATGCATGTATTTTTTTTATATTTTTAATTCACTGTTTACAACGTTTTAACATAGTAAAAAAATATAAACATATTTAAAAATGCAGTAATGAAGCTTAGAAAAATATTTAAAATACAGAATAAATTTGAGCGGTTTAAACGCCGCCATTTTCGCGCGCCATTTCGATTACGTCATTTACTATGATCCTATTACTATTACTTAGGGTGTTTCCGTTCTTCTAACCATTTCACCACGAAAAAAGCTCGAAAACCAGTTTACCGGTATTGCTTGTACCCGAATGCAATAAACATTGTCAGATTGTGCTTTTACGATAAGTACCACTTTCGGTCATTTTTCATAAATGTTAAAATTAACCTCACTATGAAGCTAAAATTACACTTGAACATTAAATTAGTTCACAACACACACGGCAATAATTAAGTTTTCCAATAAAAAGTCCATTCCAATACTTTATGTCATACTTACACATTGATGTTTTGTAGACGTTGAGTTGTTGTCGTAGTATGTGACGTCAATTTTCGTTATAACCAATGGTGATGCGTTTCACAAATTTGAATTTCCCGCGCTTAATTCGCATTTATATTTTTAATTTTAAATAATTATGACGCTATTAAAGAGTAAAACAATGATTTAGTTCATATTTTCTGCTATTAAAGATTCGGAAAAAAATATTCGAACCATATTTAAATTACATGCATATTCCTTATTCCCGGGTTTGACTTGCTGGCCGAGAAATCCATGATTTGAGTTTTTCTTTCTTTCCGTAAAATAGTCTATCTTAAGAATTTAAAGTGAATCAATTGTATAATGAATGATCACCCATCCACAAATCGACCCCGGCAATCGTAGCTTAACCTTCAATCGAACCGCCTGTCAGAATGTCAACTAATAGATTGAAAAGTTATTTTCATATTTTTAGCCCGTCCATTGTCACTGATTCCAAAAATAATACTCGATACCAACAATAGCTCCATGATGCGCGTACGCAAGACATGCTACTATTAATAGATGCGCTGTAATAGCTCGCGTGTGCTGACCTACCGCAATGCTATATATATAAATTATGTGTTCAGTGGTTGTTCCGTATTGTAGCTGTTTTTATGTAGGTACCGCGTTTGATTCCAAGGTCAATGTTACGACGTTAGACCAGTAAGGTGTGAGAAACCCTAAACTAGATGCCCCGGTGCAGTGTTCCGTGAGGGAATCGAACTCACGCCACGCAGCGCACGTGTAAATTGCTGCCAAACGGGTTGTCAAAAGTAATCATCAAAAAACAGTCACTTTTTGAAACGTCATTTCCATTCATTCAATTCTATTGCCATCAATCGGGCACAAACCCAGACTCCGGGCTGCTACCGTGAAATTCCAGATGGTTAAACTGAAGAACACTTTGCTCGACCTGGGGATCGAACCCGGGAAGTCATGCTCAGCAGTAGCACTTGCGACCACAAGAACAACGATGCGGTCTAATAATTTTATTTTACTTATTTTGAGAGAACTTACAGCAATTTCATTTGATTAAGCAACAACAATAATTTAAAGATGGCCAATTACAAGTAAATATGAGGTATTTAATTTCTAATTCGCTTCATCAGAAATTACATTAACTTTTATTTTAATTAGCAGTACAAACCCAATTATGGCAATTATTGTTACTTGTACTTTCTAGTTGTAGGGATAGAGTTGTGTGCAGCAGTATTTTTAGTATACAGGGTGTCTCATTCAAATGGGTCAGTATGGGAAAGTCTGAAACTATAAGACATACGAAGATCTGTTCTGAGGAACCATGTCATCGATTTTAATAAAAAGAAAAACTGCATTCATACATTTTAAACAACATCTGTACTCCGTTCGGGAATCGAACCCGGTTATTTTGAAAAAAAAAACTACACTATTTCTATTTAGATATCGATTGTGTAGGTCTTAAGCAGCAAATGTCTGTATGAAACATGATGTCTAAAATGAATAAAATGCATTGTTTCCACATACTTTAATTTATTTTAATAGGTGCTCGAAGTGACCACCGCCTGTTTCAATACCGCCTCTGGACTATTTCTTGTGGGGTTACGTTGAGGATGAAGTGTACAAAACAAGCTATGACATCGTTGTAGACCTAAAAGTAGCCATACAGACAATTTTAACGCAAATTCACCACATGAAGATACAAAATGCTATTGTAAGATCGTTACCTAAAGGTGTTGAATATTGTATTGAAAAAGGCGGTGGTCACTTCGAGCACCTACTGAAATAAATGAAAGTATGTGGAAACAATGCATTTTATTCATTTTAGGCATCATGTTTCATACAGACATTTGCTGCTTAAGACCTACACAATCGATATCTAAATAGAAATAGTGTAGTTTTTTTTTCAAAATAACCGGTTTCGATTCCCGAACGGAGTACAGATGTTTTTTAAAATGTATGAATGCAGTTTTTCTTTTTATTAAAATCGATGACACGGTTCCTCAGAACAGATCTTCGTATGTCTTATAGTTTCAGACTTTCCCATACTGACCCATTTGAATGAGACAGCCTGTATACTAAACCGATTGAATATTTCAGGTTTTGTAAAATAGTAAAGTTCTTCACAATAAGTACCACAACCCCTTGTCAGACTTTACAATAATGTTGTACATTTTATACACACGTGACGCGAAATCTTCGGATCCTTTTAAAAAAATATTGCGCGCATAATGATTGTATGATTTTGTGACAAAGTTAAAGTTGACATATTACGGAGTAGGAGCGTTAAAAGCTAAAGCTGACTCAATTCGACCATAAAGCCTTTAAGAAAGTATAATACTATAGAGTTTCATAAAAAAATTGTTCAGTAATTTTCATGACAAAGAAAGAAGAATGTTTTAAACATCCTTACAACAAACTTTAATATCTATAATACTAATCAAATTAAAAGATCTAAATATAACTTGCCCCACTCTGCCCAAGATAGAACAAAGGTTTTACACAAACATGACGACTCCACCACTTGCACTGAAGAGTCATAATTCTAGAATTGCCCTAAAAGGATTTAAGACCTTTTTCCACGTAACCCAGCAAACAAGAAGCGTGTTAGAAGCAGGAAATGCAACACGGAAGCTAACATAACATCGGCGACAAGGTCTGTAGGGATGACTGCAGTTGCATACTACTTGGCAATTATTTACATCAATATTCTTATAAAGTAACACTAAGTTGTAGTAATGAGTGGGGAATGAAGAGCTAGGAATGACTAGACGTACCATTTTGAAAATGGCATAGCCTTATTCCAACTCGATGTGGTCGGCTTTCAGTCTACCCGGTTAACTGAATACCTGTATTTTACTGCCTATGTGATCTCAACAACTCAGTTACTCAGTTGCTTTTTAACTGGACTGGTAGACAGCCTAGGTAGGTAAGTAGACATAACATTGCTTGCTAATTTTACTTAGATCTAGACAATAGAAAGCTGGGTCGACGACTCCACAGCAATCTGATTGCTTTAGTTTACATAAATAGCATGTAAATGTGGTGACGATTGTTTTGCACTCATGTCATAGATTTTGTTGCAGTTTAGGTACTTGGTGTGGACAGTGACTTTCTCCAAACTTACAACTTTACCCGACTACCGACGTAAGGTTATGTTTTACGCGTAATTCTATATGTATGTTTGTAACAATTTTTGTTATCTCGTAAAGCAAGCCAAGTGTATTAGCAATTAGCATAGTTGATAGGTAGGTATTCTCAAAAAAAAAAAACATTTTTATGCGTGCTTCTAAAATTACAACTAGATTTGACAGCAGTCGCTTATTTTTAATGTTAAGTTGTTTATTATAAACATAATTTTTATCTTTATCGACCAAAAAATATGCAATTTTGAATACTTTCTTCCGTAACTGTATGAAAATTACTACGTCTATTTTATTCTAGAACGTTCTTAACTTTTTTATATTCCTTCCCTACGAATACCCTTGATAGTCACACGCAGTACCTACATAGAAACACTTAATAAAACAAACACCAACATCTGTGGCTAATAATACGCGACCCTGCGCGCGCGCAGGAAGTAGGCACAGATAACAACAACATTGCGAAAGTCGCGCAAGAGGAAGTAAGTCTAGAATTATCTCTAATAAGGATAAAACGGTGTTATTTATAGTATTGATAGCTTTAAGGATATTAATTGTGTGTTTATTCTTGGTGTAAACTGTTTATGTTTATTTGTGGCGCCATGTTGAGACCATTAAACTTTTTTTATTATATGGCTGACCCTAGACTGAGAAAGTGGAATGAGAACAAGATGGCCTTTGCCTTGCAGCGGGAAAAGGCTAGGAACATTACAAAATGCTGTCCCATTTTAGTCAATATGAGTCTCCAAAAACACATTAGGCGGGCATCAATATAACCCTAGTCCCGAGTACTTGCACCTCTAGAAAAGATAATTTAGCTTTAGTTTAGAAACTAATTATAAATTGTAGAGGATAAATATACTATTGTTCGCTAAATGTACACTTTTTGTAAATGTTTTTTTCATGAAGAAATGATTAAATACCTAATGATATTATTATAATTAGATCTTACACATAAATGTGGAGCCTTACTAAAAAAAACAAATGATCGATGACATCAAAGGCTCGTGTGTTTTACAGCATTTTGGCTGATAAATCTGTTTCTTCCTTGTGGTCAATCAGCTGAAACGATCAAAATTAAAAAAAACTGAATTGCTTCCCCTACGGACAAAGGGTGGATTATTTATTTATTAAAACTTTATGCACTAGTAAAAGACACTGTACAAAGGCGGACTTAATGCCTTGGATTATGGACATTATGAACAAAAATATTCATTCTATGGATCAAAATTAATTCATAGGAGAGATAAATTAATAGAAATATGATTGTGTAATTAGTAGAAGTACAACTTTATTCAAAGATTTTTGTTCAATTGAAATTATTTAAAAATGAAAAACAGACATCATCTGCCTACCCTATGTCCAGCAATAATATGTTGGAGATATAATACGCTCAGTGAAAACTTTGTACTTATCCTTTTTAAAGAATATTGCGCACACGAAAGAGTGGGATAGGGGTGTGTGTGGGGTGTATATGACATAGTTGATGTTCGCAAACTCCACTTTGACTAGAAGTTCATCTTGTTCATCACCTAATTCGAAAAAGAAGCCTTATGGACTCCTGGTAATTGAAGGAGCAATTACCAGGAGTCATAAGGCCTTCATATAATATATTGAAACCAACCAACCAACAACCAACCAACTGAAAACAAGCGCTAGGTGTCTGACGCCCAGCAAATGCTGAGATGGTTACCCTTTCGGCATGGGCACGCTCAGCGCAATTTGTGTTACCTGCTATTTATTACTTCTGTTTTCTTTGTTGCTGTGCGCTTGTGTCTGTGCTGAATAAATATGTTTCTATTCTATTCTATTCTATTCTACAGTCAATACTAACTATAAACGAGACATCACGAACCAAATTTTCATCCGATAATTGCGTCCTAATGGACACAAATCGGTTAGTCTAGTTTAGTACGCTCCGCTACCGATAAAATATTGCTATATTACGCTAGATAACGTTAAGTACTGAGACATGGAATCACAGTTGTTCTAAAACATTTCATCGCATGTGAAAAAAAAAAAATTGTTTATTCACGTAGGCAACACAGACAACAATATAACGATTACCTCCGCCAAACTGCAAAACAGTTTCCTGGCAGGTGTTCTCTCTTTAGTATCTTAAACCACTTTGAAAAAGACAAACGGTCGGATTTCGATCAGTAGGCTACCACTAGTAAATATAAATCAGTTCAGCTTAACAATACTCACGCGCAGATCAGTCTGTTGTGAGCCGGAAGGAAAGGAAGAAACCTTGACCGACAGATAAACAAATTCACGGCCGCTTCGCCAAAACAAAACAAGATAATTAAGCGTGTTATAATGTTATTGTAATAATAAGATTAAATACAACAACATAACATTGTCACTATCGGAGATCAAAATGTAATTACAATCATGCTTAATCTGCAATTGTTCTATTTTCGTTTGAGATACTGAATTAATTTAATATAAGCAGCATTTTTTGTCCCCGTGGTGGTAGTCTTTACTTTTTATTTGCCAAAGCATGGCTCATTTCTGTATATATTTATAAATTCTTCTACAACATCTCGAACTCCATGCCTCTCAGTAGTCTCGTTCATTTTGGCACGAAAATGACGTCTGTACTCGAAGGTGGCTAAAACAATACTGAAACATGCGCGAAATGCTCCCACACAACGCAAGTTTGCACAAGTTAGGAATTGAAATTTTGAACTTTTTCAAGTACCTGTGCAAGTCAGAAATTTGCGCAATTATCTTCCAACACAGTATACTTGCGACAGCCTGGACTAGCGCAATTAGGTATACATTATATTATATTGCTAATATATTAAATTACCAGTACCATGAAAAAGTCATTTAACATACTACCCGACACTGAAAAATTGCAAAAAACACTCGAATATTTGAATTTCGCGGGCTTACTACCTTAAACTAAAATATATTAGAAAATTGACATCTCTCACTGACTGACAGCTTTTGAAAAGAACAGAAACAGACGGTGACAGATATTAACTAAGTTGTAGTTATCAAATTAGTTTTCTCCTTAAACTTTCCATTGTTTATGGTCGATACGTTTGAAATGACAACTTACAATCTGTCAGTCTGTAGCACACTTATTGCCCATAACCTAGCTATTTATTACATATATATAGATAGATAGATATAGCTATTTATTTAAAAGTAGAAAGTGATTGGCCTTCTGTCAGATAATATTGTAGCTGTAATATTCTCAAATAAAATAAAAACATTAGTACGAAACCTTAATGAAAGTATCCCTTGTATATGTTCATTCTTTCTAATTAAAAATAATAAAAAAAATCTAATTGACACGATTGAAAGGTTAAGCGAGTGTAAAATCTAAGCCTACATAATTAGAATGTCGATATACATATATATAATGTATAACCTAACCTAACTCATCATACCTACCCTATAGCGAACCTAACTACCGAACCTAAGTACCTTACTGAAATCCATTGATTTTGAAAGATACAAATTACATAATTTTGAAGTGATCTACTGTGCTGCGTGTCTCTATGGTGTTTACAATGCTAAAGTAAGTAGTAGTATTTGAAATAGTAGAAGTAGGAGGTTATAATTTTACCCGATTTTATATCATCCATACATTATTAAGAGTATTACTTACTATTAAAGATTAGCATACTTTTGATATGAGTGTATTGACTTAAATCTGAGTGCTGGGATGCAGGTTTGGCGGAAGAAATAGGTTAACGATTTGTATTATTTGAAATAGGTATTTAATTATCAGATACATATTGTGGCTCTGAAAACTTTTTTGCAAAAAATTAAACTGACTTAAAAAATAAACACTAAACGGTGAAAAATAACTCTAAATTCGGAAGTCGGTGGCCCATCATGAATAGGATAAAACCACCAAAGCCACAGACTTCCTAATTTAGAGTTATTTTACACCGTTTAGTGTTTGTTTTTGAGTCGGTTTAGTGTTTTTTTTTACGTCGGTTTAATTTTTTGCAAAAAAGTTTTTTATTTTTCCATTTTTAGTGGTTCCTTTACAAATATTTGCAATGAATTTATTTTATATTGTTAATTGTTAACAATGTCATGTTATGTCATGATAATAGGGTTATCCACTTATCCCTAATAAATGAAAATTAACATACCTAACTGTCGAAATCTAGGTATATTGTATACATCTGCGTACCCCTCAGAGCATACAGGCGTGATGATACGTAATGATGTTGTATAAACAATAAATATCCAAGCGATTCCAGCATTCACGACAGATTTGCCGTCTATTTTTGAAGAGTTCCGTTGTATATCGCCGAAGATCAGCACCAGATCTTCACCAAATTAAAATGAGACCACCTCAAGAGTATACTCTTTCAAATAAAAATAATTTTGAGAATCGGTCCACAAATGGCGGAGAAATCAGGTAGATACATAAAAAAATACATACATACGAACATAGAACCTCCTCCTTTTTTGAAGTCGATTAAAAAGGGGCTTTTTTGGGAACGCACAAAACTACACACTCGATGGAAATTCGTTATGCATCCTGAATCCCTATTTTTGAGGGTCGCAAATACCAGGACCCTATGAACTAGCTTTATCCGGTAACGATTTAAATACACGATAATATTTTAAGCTTTGACTATCTCGCATTTTGTACTTACCCTTTTTAACGGTATGTTTTTCTAATTGACCTTTTATTGAAAGAAAGAGAAATATGTTTATTAGCGTTACAGCAAAATACACCTTAAAACTATAAAATATAAAGATTATAATGCCAAAATTCAATTATTCAATTAACGAATTTTTTGTAAAATGTCCCTGTAAATTCTTTTCGATTGGACTGGCCTCAAAATAAAGGAATAAATGATTATTTAAGTTATTGCTAAATTTCTGGTGATGGGATGAATCTATAATCTGTAGTATTTTTCTTTTTTTTTCTTTTGGCAACATTTAAATTGCTTGTTAGGTCAACTTTTCTTTTTCACATTTCAATTGATTTCAATCTTATTTTGCATGCTGCTGTGTCAGCGAGACATGAAGAACTGTTTTAAACTTAATGTTACAACCTTGTACCGTGTTTCTGGCAAATAAATAAATTATTATTATTATTATTAAAAGGGCCTCACGTCAGCGTAATGTCAGATGAGAACACAGGGTGTAGGTACTATCTGACGCTGATATTCAGCTGCAACCCACGAGTGCCATACGCAGGAATAACCAACATATAAATATGGTGTTCGTTTGTGTTATAAAAAATATAAAATCAGAGGTAAAATATATCACACACACACACACATGTACTGTACAGACACTAGCATATTAACCTACCCGAAACTGTCAAATTTTCCCAATTCAACGTGAACCTTATTGTGTTTAGAATAAAGTTGAAAACCTATCAAAGAAATTTCACACATAAGGGTAGGTTGATGTGCTGGCGTCTGTACAGTACATGTGTGTGTGTGATATATTTTACCTGTGAGAAGGAAAGTATGTTAAAAGTAGTTGTATTCATATTAATCGTGAAGACGAAACTAATCAGTATAGTCTGCACCATTTCATGGTGCATATGGTAGGAAAATAAAACATTCAACGAAATGAATAACGGACAAATATTTTTTGGAACGAAGTTCCTATCGCGCGTTGTGAAAGGGGGCTAGACGGAAAAAATTCTTACGAAAAGTTGTCACGACACTTTTTGCTATAGTAAGCTATTGTAAGCTGTGCGGCGTCACATGTTCGCAGGGAGAGGGTTAGGGAGAGGGAGAGGGAGAGGGAGAGGGAGAGGGAGAGGGAGGGGGTAGAGAGAGGGAGGGAGAGGAAGAGGGTGTGGGAGAGGGGGAGGGAGAGGGGAGGGGGATATGGGGAGGGTTGGGGAGGGAGAGGGGGAGGGAGGAGAACGGGAGGAGGAAGATGGAGGGGGAGGGGGAGAGAGAGAAGATTGAATAGTTCACTAATCAATCGAAGGGAACTTCGTTCCATCCGGGTGTCCCTTGACACCTCTCAAGTTTTTTTTTTCGTTTTTTTCTTTTACCGTTCGTATATAATAATAATTATAATAATGAATTATAATTATTATTATTTATTTATTAATAAGTTTTCTTTCGGTCCACACTATTGGTTAGTATTTTTCTATGTTAGTTCTAATGGGGTATTTGACAAAATTTTAGTTTTTAGTCCCTCATCTAGATTACAAGAAAATATTCGACACCTATTTTTTTCTTTTTGTAATTGATGGAAAACTGTTTAGATTAAGCGCATCAAAGTTGAGGAGTGGGCTTGTAACGTCATTAGCTAGCATAAACTGTACTGGCTAGTGACGTCATGCGACATTTTAACTCGATGTTTCGCCGTTATTTTTTGAATACGTGAAAAAAGAAAAAATACGTGTCGAATATTTTCTTGTAATCTAAAAACTAAATTTTTGTCAAATTGCCTATTAAAATAACAACACAACATCATAACATTTACATTTATTTATATTTTTTTTTTGCTTTATGTCACTCATTAATGTTTTCTTTCTTACAGGCATTGTCTCACTGGACCTGTTAGCTTCTGCCTACCCCACCAAAGGGGTTGCCAAGTCAATCCAACTTAGCAACGAATCGAACTTCGCTTGTCGGACAGATAAGGGCGTCATTGACACACTGAGTGCGCGGGCGCACGACGCGACCTCTGCCTACTACCGGTGAAAGATAACCGGTACCGACAGCAAGGTAAGTAGGCCTATACTTATGTATTTACTGCCGAATGAAATATAATTATTTTCAGCAAGGTGGCCCTTTGAAAGTCAGAAGCTTTTAAGTCTGACAACCATTCTTACCATCCATTGGTAGCTAATAAAGCTACCCACTATCGTGGAGGTTAGTTTGTCAGGCGCTCCAGGCAAGACACTGGTATTTCATTTCATCTGAATAGATTGGACGCTGACTCGAATACCCCAGCATAGTATAGACCAGTTGGGAAAAAGCTCAGTGGATAATTACTTAAATAATAAATAACAAATTGTGTCTAAACTTTCCACTTCTCATACTGTCTCTCACACACAATCAAATCACAACACAAAACAAAACTACACACGAAGCAAGCACTCCTAGACACTCCCACTCACTCATACACAGAATTAAGTATCAAAGAGTTTCTTTATTTTTTTTTTCGTATTTTTTTGTTTTGTTTGTAACTGGTATCCAGGCATGCCTAGTTAGGCACCAATGTTAATTATTGTAATAAAATACGCATTATTTAAGTCTCGGAACCCCAGGGTTAACTCGAGGCACCTTTGGAAAGCGTACGAGGGGTCAACGACAACTGACAGAGGCTCATTGTCGCCTTTAATAAAATGAGGCACCAGGCGCAAGGCAGCTTGTTATTATAAAATAAATGCATTACTTTTTATAATAATTTATTTTTTTGTGTGGATTGTAGTATAACATTTTTTCTGCTGACGCTACATCCCGCATTAAACCGACCTTCCCCAATGTCGCTCAAGTGACAATAGCCACATTGTACCTTTCACAATTACACTACAACATTGTACAGATCTCATACGCTGTATTTCCACATCATTAAGATTTAATATTCCATTATTCGACCGCAAAATACAATACATGACAAATCAATTTCCAAGACTTCCACATCGATTTTCGACCTTATTTCGAGCGCCTCAAGATCGAAAGTCTTTAGAACCAGCTGCACAAACAGTAGTGCATATTTTTGAGTATTATTATGATCATTCATAATTACGACGTTGGTATAACAAAAATTTGTTAGCAAAATATTATAATCAGTTAAGGCACTGTCACTATAATGGGCAAACTTAAAAAATTAAAACATATCAAAGAGTTTTAAGACACTGTAGAGAGGAAGAAGTGTCATAGAAAAACTGTAAGCCCACGTGCTCTTTGGTTTTTACACTTTTTCTATAGTGTTTCAAATTAAAATTGTTTTCTTGTCTTATTTTTCGTCTCTCTCTCGGTTGCTGTTTTGGATTTCTGTCAAAAAGTGTGATTTTCTTTATTATAATAATAATAAAACATTTATTTCAGATAAACATTGAATCCAGATTATTATTATTACTCATATTCATTAAAATAATAAAATAACAAGGTAACTATTCCACTTTCGGATAACAGCCCATATCTTCATATTTTTCATTGGTCCTTCGAGCCGGATCAGTAATCTCAGTAACGTCATCTAGCACAATATAGCAATATTGGAGCGGCAGCGAAGCGTACTAAAATGATAAATGATATTTATTTCTGTAAATAAGTTCATACAAACACTTTTACACATATTTTTTTAGCTAGAAGGTGAGGTTGGTGATTCTCTATCTGACTTTTCGAAGAAGAAACAACAAAAAAAACTCAGAAGTCATAGTCTCTTTTAAATTCCAGACAGTATTTTGATCAGATCATGTACCTACGAATCATGCAGATTAGTATCTGAAATGGTCTTTTGAGGAAAGAACCACACAGATATATTCTGAGGGGATCAGATCGGTCAATGCAAGCGTTTGTCAGTAATCGTGACATCAACTCAGAACTTGAGGAGCTTCATGTCCATCTGGGCAAGAACATTTGAGTTATAAAGCTGCATGTCTACAACCCACCCTTAAACGTATCTCCAATCACCGAATTAAGAGCAAGTTACAATCAGTACAAGATCACTCGATACAATCGCGGTACAACAACGCTCAACCCTCAGTTTCAGTTACTCTGTGATGTTATCGAACGTGACACGGGTATGCGTGTCGTAACACTCATTAAGATTTTAAGATACTATATTAGTGTTTGTCACGATGCGAGATAAAGTGTATGTCGTGTTTGTTTTGGGAGGTAGTTAGGCCGTGCTTAAGTGGGTCTGGTAGATAACATATTCGCACTTAGTTACACGTTTACTTGTGTCAATCAAACGGGTTGACCTTAAGACTTAATCTGTGGTCAAACATAGATTGGTTAATGCCGTGTGCCCCATTGAAAGGAAACTGCGAGCTTCGGGCTTTTCATGTTACTTTTAACGGAAGATGATTTAAGTATCCTAAACACCTTATTTTCAAACGCAGAATAAATGGCTATTTGACAAACTTTAAATTTTGGAGTATTCCCGTTTGAGCACCTATGCATTTCGCACCAAAGGTATTCCCATTTCCCATAGGTTAATGCATAAGTGCTCAATAAATAGGTGCTCAAACGGGAATACTCCTAAATTTTTAGTCCCTCATCTAGATAACAGGAAAATATTTGACACATATTTTTTTCTTTTTCAAATTGATGGAAAACTGCTTTGATTAAGCGCATTAAAGTTGAGGAGTGGGGGCTTGTAACGTCATTAGCTAGTATAAATTGTACTGGCAAGTGACGTCATGCGACATTTTGAGTAGACGTATCGCCTTTATTTTCTGATTACGTGAAAACGAAACGTGAAACGTTTGCCTCGTTGGTCTAGTGGTCGCAAGCGCTACTGTTGATCATGAGGTCCCGGGTTCGATCCCCGGGTCGGGCAAAGTGTTATTGAGTTTTTCAATCTGGGATTTCTCAGAGCAGCCCGGAGTCTGGATTTATGCCCGATGGATGGCAATAGGCTCGCCCCCTATTACATGGGACTTAAACATAACTGGCGAAATGTGGGTGTACTACTAGGTACACCTCTGCCTAGCCCTTTGGGGATTACAGGCGAATATTTTCTTGTAATCTAGATGAGGGATTTAAAACTAAAATCTTGTCAAACAGCCCATTGACAAGTAGGGTAAATACGCTTAACGAGGTCGTTCCGAGGATGGGTAACCATTCATTACATACTCCGACTCCTCTGTACCTCGGAAATCACGTTAAACTGATTTTTTACAGTCGTTAGGGGTAGAAACCCGAAAGTATGACAACTATAAAGTTTAACTAAGGGGTATCATGTTACCCAGTTACTGGGTTGTAAAGGTCAGATATGCAGCCACTCCATATAACACACTATTATTCAGCTCAATCCGTCGTCCCTAACATAGTTAGTAAAAGGCTATGCAGATGATCATCGTGGGTTCGAACCCAGGCAGGCACATTACTACGTGTAATTTATTACATCACCACTGCTCTCAAAAGCGGTGAAGGAAAACATCGTGAGGAATCCGGCATGTCCTAGAACCAAAAATTCGACGACATGTGCCATCTACCAATTCGCACTGGGCCAGCGTGGCAGATTATAGCCCATACGTAAAATACGCGCTTTGACGTGGAGTTGCGGATACCAGCCCGGTATCTTTATCTTTTTAAGTATGATATTACAATCTCCCAAAATGAGGTAGTGTTTCGCTGGTAAAAAGAAGTTACACAACAAACTCCCCAGCAACACATCTGTCTGATAATGTTGAAGGAACTTGAATTTATTCATTATTATTAACATATAAAACAATAAAGTGTAATAATTGAAACTTAAACCCAAGAATTGCACTTGAATTAGTCATGACTCCATTACTAAATTACTATCAGTCAAACACTCAAAATGCTCGCATCACGCAAGACACAAACCCACTCCTATATTTCACAAGACGTCTGTCACACACACAAACATACACATAAACAGGTAAATAGTGAGCATATATCAATATAATGGTACGCACTATGCACGACTGGTTCATAGCCTAGTATCTGGCCGTGACTTGTCGCGGGTTTTTTTCTAAAGCTTTAGGCGTAATCTCATGTAGGACCTATGACATTGATGCAAATATAACTTGGCTATGTTGCCAAACAAATATTGAATGAAGGCTTCTTAACCGATCTACAGATAAAGAAGGAGGTTCTCACTTCGGTTTTTTTCTTCTGTGTATTAACTCATAACTCTGTCGTTTTTTTTAAACAATAATATTGATAATAATTATTTTATTTATTTACATAATTGTTTACACAGACAATTGTTGGTGACCAAATATTGTTATTCCTTTTAAGTGTAACACTTACTTAAAGGTAAACACCATGGTTTCTTCATTTTTATAGAATGCTGATGTTACACTAATGGGGTTTTTCTATATTATATCAATGACTAATGGTGTAAGTTTCAGGTATATTCCCAGTAAATTCTGCCATTAATTTAGTGAAATTTTGATTTAAAACTAGATACTAAAATTGAAAATGAGATTATACAAAGTCTAAAATTAATTACATAATTTATGAGATTAAAAACAAACATTAAATTTTTTCATGTAAGTATAAAATCGGTTATATATTTATTTATAAAACAGGCTTAACCCGTCGTTGACCCATCGCAGATACGTCGTAGGCTCTTCGTAGACCCTTCGTAGGCCCCGTAGACACTTCGTAGATCCTTCGTAGGCTCCGTAGACCCTTTGTAGACCTGAAGGACAATACCCGTGTTTTAAAGAATATAAGTTTTAAACATTCCAATCTATTAAAAACACCTTTAATTTTCATAAATTTTCTTACTGACACTGATTGTCGCTGAGATGAGATAGTATATGAGAAACTGATACCAAATGTTTTGGGCTTGTTTTGCTAATAAATGGAAAACGGAATAGTTTGGATTTTGCCTTAATTTAGTTTGAATAGCTGTTTGATGCCACTGTAATAATTACTGTAGGTAGTCTTACTTGATAGTAGGTAGTAGGTAGGTTTGACTTGATTGTTGTAACGTTGTATAATTTGCTTGTTTTGACATTAACTTATTTTTTTTTATTTATTTATTGTTTGGCATTTTGACATAATTGTACTTAAAGAAATGAAATAATGTAATCATTTATGTAATTAATTTGTAGTTCAGTGCGAGTAAGCTTTGTTTATTTTATCATTATTATTATTTGTTTTTATTACTTGCTGAGTGTAAAAATATTAACTAATTCTTTTTGTATACCTATAGTAGGTAGATCATAGCGAACTTTAATTTCAAATATGACCGACCTCTGTACCTATTTATCAAAAATAAAATGTTTCTGATTTTTGTAGTCACTAAATATTAAATATTGCATACCTCTTCTTATACAAAGAAGATACGAAAATTAATCAACGCGGGTTTGTGGGACAGCTACATCTGGCAGCGACATCTAAGACAAATTAAAAAAAAATACACAATAAACAAATTCACCACACCTTAGTCTACATAAGCTAGACCAAAAAACTAAAACCAGCCGTAATTACTACAGACTAATTGGTCATAGTAGATTTTGATGTGACTAATTCTAGACAGAATTAAATAAATAACGCTGTGAGCTCACTATTGTATGCTAATGTAAGGCGGACTGGTACCTAGGGATGTGCTGAAATCAAAAACTGTTAAGATACTCACTATACAGACAAAACAAAATCAACTCTCCATACAAAACTCGATCAACTGTTCGGATAATTATGTATAGAGAGTTGATTTTTTTTGTCTGTTTTCAAAAAAGTCGTAGAACAAATGTTGTTGTTTATGATGTTAGTAATCAACTCCTGCGAGGTTGTTGGTGTTTTAAAAATAATCCTGTATAGAGGACACGCTAAGAAATGTCAAGGGAAAACTATGATCCATTTCTCAGTAACGCCATCTAGAATAATATAGCAATGTCGTAGACTTGTAGGATACAAGTATCGGATGAAAATTTTGTTCGTGATTTCCCGTCTATGCTTCACTAATTTTAATTAGTACAAATACTTAAAGGGCATATTCTAGACGGTCTTCTCATTATATTTCTAAAGTATCAATAAATAATATTCATAAACAGCAAAGTTATTAGCGTTTGTTTATATCCCAAAAAGTCACCCAATTTATAGAAATATTGTACAGGCTATTCATGACATAGTGGTATTTATTAATCGTCATCTCTCGCTCACGATCGCGTGATCTCGCTCATGCATGCCCTGCCTCCAACAGCTGTTTTCGTTATTTAAGTTTAACTAAATAGTGGCATATTTAAACAAATGAATATCGTTTTTTTACTTATGATTACGGAAATATGATCAGTAAGGTGAACAATGTGGTACTCACTAGGGGAAGCCTATGTACAGCAGATATAGTTAAAACTTAAAGAAAACAGCAGCAGAGTAACTGGAAAATATTGCTAGACTTTCACACCCCATTTAATATACTTACTCCCACATACACACTACACACTACACACACACAGACACCAATCCACACAAGAGCAGCTGAACTAATTTATCTTTGTAATTTTAATTGTATTGTATAAATTGTTAATGTTCCTCAAACGAGTGAAGACACTGACTCTTGTGACACAGGTACCACCTGCTTCAAGAGTCAGGGCTTCAATTTAATATGTAACAACTTTTACGTCAATAAAACATCCATCATCTTCATCCATCATCATCTTTTTTTAACCGACTTCAAAAAAAGGAGGAGGTTCTCAAATCGGTTGTATACATATATTTTTTTTTTTAGGGTTTGTTACCTCAGTTCTCCGTCATTTATGGACCGATTTTCAAAATTCTTTTGTTGTTTGATAGGGTATACTAACAGATTGGTCCCATTTGTATCAAAACTCAAACCTGATGAGGGATCTTCGAGGAATTGAGGCAACTCCTCAAAAAATATAGGCACACATGCACCGATTTTAACATTTTTGGTAACAAATCAAGCATTTTCATTTAGAAAGTATCATTTGGTGAAGAAAAACTGATGAAGAAGACAGGCAACGGAACTCTTCAACGCATAACAGCAAATTATTCGCGATTGCTATAGTCAGATGTCTATGTTGAGCTTTTGTATTTCCACAACATAACATTACGCCATTCTATTTTTTATTATTATTATTAATAGTCACCCATCGACGGACCAACCACGTCAAGTATAAATTAATGTTCGATCGACACGTGAGGCTGTAATTATTAAGCAACAAGCTCCTCCACATTAATAGATTATTATTTACAAAGAGATTTAAAATTCTATAGAGCGGCCATGTCAAGGAAATGTCATAGAAAAACTTTGATCCCATGTCTCAGTAACGCCATCTAGAGTAATATACGAATATTGGAGCGGCAGCGGAGCGTACTACAAAAAACTAATAGACTTGTATCCAGCAGGACACACTTTTTCGGACGAAAATTTTGTTCGTGATGTCCGGTCTATAGGTATTGAATGTCTTTGGTTATTTATAATACTTATATGTTACTTACCAGGCAACTGCAACCCTATTTTAAAGTAGTCTAAATACATTAAGCGCGGCACACACGTGCGGTTATGAGGGCACTACACTAGTTACGTAATGCATGACATACAACCTCATACAGCACTACAGATTCCAATGCTCTAACAATGGTTGTCAAACTTTTGAAGAAACTTCTGTGTTCAACGAGACTTAGCAAAATGTCATACAAAGATAAGAACCTAGTCGAGATTTGACGTCTACTAACTAACTGCCTTATAGTTAAATGCATTTATATTTTGACTTGCCTGGTAGTCTAGTAGTTAGTGGACCTGCCTGCTCTGCCGAAGGTCGTGAGTTCGAGTCCCACCCAAGACAAATGTTTCCGTGATGAGCGCGATAATTTGTTCTGTGTCTGGGTGTAATTTATCTTGAATAAGTATGTATTTAGAAATAAATAACACAAGCTCAGCTTAGCTTGGGACTAGAAGGCATTGTGTGAAAGTTGTGGAATATTGTTATTAATTAAAAAGCACCAACTTATTTATTTATTTATTTATTTATTTTAGGAAACTCAACAGTTTATTTATTACGTTACATGAGTAAAGAGGGTCCACCTCACTATCAATGCACAACCTAATGCAGATTGTGGAAGTTACTAACATATAAAAGTGAAGTCTACACACGCTGCACATTCATAGTGAAATGGTGACAATTATCACTTAAACCAATAACAGAGTTCCACGGCATTTATAAAACTATGTTAACTAAAATTTAGTAAACGAAAAGATTTAAAAAAGATTGAAAGGGTAAGAAATCACCATAAGATATACTATTACAGTTAAAGCTAAATCAGGGGAATAACAAAACATTAAATTGTGTAATCTAAACACTGTAAGATTGAAACTACATTTCACAACTATAATTATGATGCTTTGCTTTTGAATTACTTACACCTTGCATAGTTATTAAAAAAACAAATGATATGAGTTGAGTATAACGTATCGATAAACTACGTATATCACGACTCTGTTTCCCGAAGTATTAAGCAAAGATGTACGTTAATTAGGTACCTACAATAACTTTTCGATTTAAGTACAGAAATAAACTACCCTCCCAAAATAAAATCTGATAAGTTCTGACAACTTAAAGCTTGAGAGACACTGCCCATGCACGATGATTACTAATATTTTAGTTTGCTAGTCTGACTATAACCGGTCTAATTCTTAGTTGAAGTTGTGAAACTGTCTGTCTATATTAACAGTTCACACACTGACTTCTTGGAAAGATTAAGATACAAATAATTTATTTGTCAGAGCAGAACAAGCGTCTACATACAAATTGAGCTAGCAAGAATAGAATACAACCTCTACAAAGCACGTTAAGCCGTAGATCTTTGACAGTCGTTACGGGTAGTCAGAACCTCGAAAGTCTGACAACCAGTTAAACCAAGGGCTATCTTGGTACGTCCGGCGCCCCCCACGTACATGGACTCGAGGTTGCGGCGCGTCGTGTTCACGCGCGCTCCTCTTAGACGTCGCGAGGGGAGTCTAACACCTCACTCCCCTCGCTGACTTGGTGAGGCCCGGGGCCGGCACCAGTCGGGGGTCGCGGAAATATCTTCTGTTCCCGTGACCCCCGGCGTGTGAGAATGAACACGGGGTGGGTTTTAGTCCGTAAAGAGTCTGACAGACCCCTCCGCCCTCCCCGGGGCGAGGGACATCCCTGAGGATTTTCCATTCCTAAATAAAAAGGGGTATCTTGTTACCTAGTCACTTGGTTGTGGAGGTCAGAACGACTCCAACATAATTGTGTATTTGGGAAAAGGCAGGTAAACGGTATAAATATGAAGCAGAGCCTTATCAAAATAAAAAAATAAATAAATAATGTTTTCATTTAAATATCGTGGCATCGTGCTGACATTTTGACTCATTGCAACGCCAGTTTTTTTTATTACGTACCATTCATACGAGGGTTCGTAAAATGTTTAAAAAAAAGACTATTTTGATAGCTAGAAATAGAAAGTGTATATTTTAGACTGAACTGGTAAAATATTGAATTAACTGGATATAGCACATAACAGGATATTACAAGGAAAATAGTAGTCTTCCGACTTGTACCGAGTATCAGACCGGACTGAGGCTTAAGCCTTATGGAAATGCAACAAAGTCCACTAATGCTGATCGAGCAGATGTCGAATGCTGGTCAGCCATTCTGCCAGCATTGGCAAGGTATAACAGTACGCAAGGAAAAATATGTGTAAAATATTTTCCTACTACTAAAACTTATTTATCTAGTCTATAGTACAGTAGATCAAATCTGTTCTCAATTGCTGTCAAGTTTTTAACTACCACAGTGAGTCACACACCCGCTAATAACGTAAACGCTTAAAGAGAAAGTCACTCTTACTCTTAAGTATTTCTGAACGATGACGAATCGTCGTCTTCGTCTTGTTAAATACATTCATTACTTGAAGATGCGCTGTTAAACGCGTGGTTTTGGGGTCGATTCCAACAACTGTAGTTGCCATACTTTTAGTTAATGACCCTGACTGCTACGCCGGAGGTTGTGGGTTCGATTCCCACCCAGGACAAATGTTTGTGTGATGAGCACCATCATTTGTTCTGTGTCTGGGTGTAATTTATCTATAAAATGTATGTATTTAGGAATATATAAGTGTGTTTATCAGTTGTTTAGTACACAAGCTCTGCTTAGTTTGGGATTAGATGGCGTTGTGTGAAAGTAGTGGAATATATATATTTATTTATTTATATATCTATACCCTTTTTTCAACTATTTCAACCCGTCATCTGCCTGCCTTTACCCTACTAGGTTGGAAACATCTTCCATTCTGACCTCATGCAACTAATTCCATTGTTTTTAACTAATATCCTCAGAGCGGTCTAAATATGTGATGGACAAACCAATGGGCGCCGGAAGGCTGCACACTCCTTGGCGCCAAATTCATTCAAATTCATTCATTCAAATTTATTTATTTATTTTGTGCACATAGGTTACAATTACTTAGGATCTTACAGAAAAACGGTTCATGCTATGTCCCGCCAAAAGGCATACAAAATTAAAAAGTTACCAAAATCAAATAGTAATAAAAATTAATTCAATAGGTATTTGGATGATACAAATTCATGCAATAATTAATAAAATGTCAATACATTTAAGACGGTAAACAAATATAGTCATAATTTAGTACACAATAGCCAATAGTAAAATACTGACAGTGAAATACATTAAGTTATGAGAGAAATATTTAAGTTAAAAATAGATATAAAAAAATTTAACAGATATGTCATAAAATTACAAATAATCATGTCAATTAAAATAGTTACTACTATTTGAATTGACATGATTATTTGTAATTTAATGTCAATCAGTTAGTGAACTATCATTAAGAAACTCGTCAATCGTATAATTGGTTTTTAAAATCCAAGCCAAATAAAATACATTCAACATACATTTATTTATTTATTTATTTATTTTAGGAAACTCAACAGTTTATTTATTACGTTACATGAGTAAAGAGGGTCCACCTCACTATCAATGCACAACCTAATGCAGATTGTGGAAGTTACTAACATATAAAAGTTAAGTCTACACACGCTGCACATTCATAGTGAAATGGTGACAATTATCACTTAAACCAATAACAGAGTTCCACGGCATTTATAAAACTATGTTAACTGAAATTTAGTAAACGAAAAGATTTAAAAAAGATTGAAAGGGTAAGAAATCACCATAAGATATACTATTACAGTTAAAGCTAAATCAGGGGAATAACAAAACATTAAATTGTGTAATCTAAACACTGTAAGATTAAAACTACATTTCACAACTATAATTATGATGCTTTGCTTTTGAATTACTTACACCTTGCATAGTTATTAAAAAAACAAATGATATGAGTTGAGTTACGGTACAATTTGTCTACTAAACAAAATCTGCTTAATTTGTTTCCGATATGATTGTTTGGATAAGAGAAATATATCGACATTTTCAAAATACTCAGAGTATATGCGAGGCAGTCGGGTCATAACAGCATTTCTCCCATATTTTGTGCGGTAGCCCGGGATGCTGAGTAATTTTGTATGTCTGGTACGCGTTTTAGGGGTACAGAAATGTATACACGATAGCAGATCACTGCTGTCCAAGTGACCTCGGACGATATCAAAAAGAAAAAGCATGTCTAACATTTTACGCCTATCCACAAGTGGAAGTATATCGTAGTGTTTGCAGTCCAGAGAATAGGAATCATGACGTCTACGGGATTTGAAATTTAGGAACTTGACAAACTTTTTTTGTAGATTTTCTATTCTTTTAGTATAAACCTCGTATTGGGGTGACCATATTGGGCTACAGTACTCTAAAATGCTTCGCACGTAAGCATAATATATAATCTTTAGAGTATGGCAATTACTGAATGGTTTACTAATACGCATTACGAACCCAAGGTTTCGAGAGGCTCTATTGGTGATGGTTTCAACATGCCGGTCAAAAAGCAACTTTGAATCCAGCATCATTCCAAGATCTCTGACCAAATCGACCCTTTTGATCTCATTATGACTGAATCCATACGGATACCTAATTGGGTACTTGGAACGGCTGAAGCTAATGCATTGACACTTTGAGACATTGACAGTGATATTGTTTTGTTGATAATACCTGAATAATGCATCCAGATCACGCTGTATTAGTTCACAATCAAGTCTGGATTTTACACACATGTATATTTTCATGTCATCGGCGTACATGAGATGTTCCGCGGATTTGAAACACGCTTGAATGTCATATAGGTAAGCGCAGTAAAAAAGAGGACCCAGTAAAGATCCCTGGGGTACACCGGAGGGAATGTTCACGAAGTCTGATTTGAAACCTCCCATAACCACAGCTTGCGATCGATTCGACAAGTATGACTTAATCCATCTCAGTAAACCCCCATGGATCCCAAGCCTTTGTAATTTGGCCAATAAGATTATGTGATCCACACGATCGAATGCTTTTTCGAAATCCGTGTAGATCACGTCCACCTGGCCACCGGCTTCCATATTATGCAATACGTAGTTACAAAACGTGGCCAAGTTAGATGCGGTTGATCGTTTCCTAACAAATCCATGTTGGTTCTGGCCTATACCGTTTGAGATGACTGGATATATACTGTTGTAGATGATTTTCTCAAAAATTTTGCTAATTGTGTTAAGAATGGATATAGGACGATAGTTTTTTATATCTATCTTGAGCCCCTTCTTATGTACTGGAACTATATGAGCTGTTTTCCATAGGGAGGGATAGACGCACTCGGCTAAAGACTTTTGAAATAATAAAGCTATAGGATATGCTAAACTTTTAGCGCAATTGTGCAAGAAAATAGGAGGCAATCCATCAGTACCAGAACCCTTTGTTGTATCTAACGCGCGTAAGGTTTTAAGTACGGTGTATTTGGTGACAAAGAGGTTAGTTAGTACATTCGCTGAGTTCACTTCATTGTGGGTACTCGTAAAAGAGGAAGAGGTTGAAGATGGACTGGCGAAAACACTGTGAAAGTATTTATTAAATGCTGTGCAAATGTTATTACCAGAATCAAATGTCTCCTCATTTAAAACCATTGTTTTTGGGTATTGACTAACGCCTCTTTTATTTTTTACATAGGTCCAAAAGTGTTTTGGTGAATGGCTAATCGCTTTTTCTGTTCGAGTTATATAGCTTTGAAAAGATGATTCCTCAACATTTTGTTGTCGGGAACGTAGCAATGCAAATTCATAGTAGTCCCTGGGATTACCATATTTTTTCCACCGTTTATGCAACTTAGCTTTCTCACGAATGATTCCAATAAGTGCACGACTGTACCAAAAAGGATATTTATGTATTTTCGGTTTTTTAACTAAGGGAATGAAATGCTCCACGGCAATTTTAATTTCTGAGTAAAACGACTCAACTGCAACGTCAACGGATTCAACAGACAATTTGTCATCCCAATTTATCCTGGCAAAGTGCTTATTTAGTTCTTCATAGTCTCCCTTAAAATAATTACGACGAGGTATGTATACTTCCTCTAGAGGTGTTAAAAATAATTCAGTAGCCGTTATGATAAGAGCCGGATGATGAGAGTCTTCTTGGAGTAAGGGATCGTCGATACTACCAACAAGGAGGGGTATAGTTGAAAAGCATAGATCTAAAATCCTGTTGTTAGTATTTACGATAAGGTTGTATTGGGATAAACCAAGAACGCTTAGTTCATCTGCAAAGGAAGCAGCAGCAGTTCTTGTTTGCAGCGAGCTATTATTCAAAATAGAATAACCTTCATCATTCCATGCTAAACAAGGTAGATTGAAGTCACCAATAAGAATAAAGCTATGATCACTATTTACAGCCATTATTTCGGTTATAGCTTGTCCAATATTATTCAGGAACAGCGGGATGCCAGATACATCGGGTGGCAGATACACAAGAAGAATATGCAAGTCGTCCCTAATACCAACGCTTTGAGATGAGAGTGTAACATGCAACATCTCCACACCCGTACACTGAAAGTCTTGGCAGCGTCTAGAATTAAATTTACGATTGACACACATCATAACACCACCACCAGTCTTTTTACCAGTTAATTTTAGATCACGGTCTTGCCGGAATATTTGATATCTGTCATCGCACAATTCACTGTCAAAAATGTCATCCTGCAACCATGTTTCCGTAAAGATTAAAACGTCATACCTAGAGCGTAAGATACTGTTATGCAATTCCAATACCTTAGTCCTCATCCCTCGAGCATTTTGGTAGTAAAAACTTAACTGTGTACTAGTCATAAATAAATATTAAAAAAAAAAAAGGACACAAGTGGGTAGCATGATGGTGAGGAAGACATCGATTTGAGAAGGGACGGTTACAACGGAATGTGAATGAAGCGCGAGAGGAATAAATAACAATAGTCACCATGATAAAACCATGCTTCTGTACGACATCCGAGCGATAATTAGTTCTGGTCTACATAAACTACTTTTTACACAACTGCCCCAAAAAAGGAGTGTTCTGTTTTCAGGGTTATGTATGTATGTGAGTTTCTTTATTCCACCATAACTTCTAAATTACTGAACTGATTTACATGTATGTGGCATCGTTAGAATCCTTGCATTGCCCCGAGTAACATAGGCTTGAAAAAGTATAGAAATGCAATGCGGTAGGTACAATAAATAAATGAACATCGTTTAGGATTTGACGAGTGGATTCTGACATATTTTTATTCGAAACTCTTTCGCTAAAAGGTTTGAAATAAGAATAAATAAAATTAAAAAACACGACTGCCATGTTAAAAAAAAATGCCAGTCGTGTTTTTTTATTTTTTTATTCCCATGGTTAGGGCTACAGGCAGAAACTGCAGAGCATCATGTACTATGATTCTTACTGTATACTTCTTTTGCATCGTTTACGTTCATAGATAGAGCCTGGAACCTGAGATAGAAACACAATTGTTCGATTCGCCGAAAGCTGGTTGATAGAAAGCATTGTTTGTAGACATCTCAGTACGTAGGAAACTGTGTTGACCGTGAACTCTGTTCATAAACAGCACTTCTTGCCGTAAACTTTGTTCATAGAAACGAAGCTCCAAATTATACGACTTAGAAGAAGAAGAATCTCGCTTGAAATATACATAGACATACCTCTGTCTTTTTATTCTAGGAACAAAAGCATATGATGAAATTGTTAGTAGACCTAGTTATATACTCATCAAGGTTAAGTCCAGCAAGATAAAGTAGAGCAATGACCATCCGCACTAATTGAAAGTGTCGCAAATAGTTTTCCAACACAATTAGCTATTTATATCGGAGCGATGACAAGTTGTAGTTATAATACTGACAATGGAAATGTTGCAATCGCAAGAAAATATATACGCAATTGAAAAAATACTTACGAAGTAAATGGTTAAGGTGTGTGTACTTAACTGCACACTACACCAGCACTGCAATGCTAACTGTATTTATTTATTTTATTTTAAATATCCATAAGCACTGCAGGATATCATAATTCCTTTGTAGATGTTCCACACATTCGTGCGAAGCGCTTTGCCTGTTCCTTCATTATGCGCACAGCCAAGGAGTGGAATTCCCTGCCTGCATCAGTGTTCCCGAGTTCATATGACCCCAATCTGTTTAAGTCGCGAGTTAATAGGCTTCTTTTGGGTAAGCTCGTTCCATCGTCGACCTCATCTGTGACCACAGGACAAGATTGAGGTCAAGAGTAGACCCATTATATATATAAAAAAATATCTTAGTAGTTCTAGTCATGTTTATGTCCCATGTATTAAGTCCAGGCCAATCTATAATCAAATCATTTAATATTTGTAAAACCTAGGTTGAAATAAAAAAATCTTAGCTTTCAAATATAGAACGTTATATACGCCAAGAAGCGTAAAAATGTAAGTATATGCATACCAGAAAATGCATGCAAGAAATACAGAATTAAATCCTGTCAAATGAAATACAAAACAAAAGGCAATGTCAACATTTGATCAACATAATCATCCGCCCAGCGTTTTACTAACATTTTAAAAATTAATGTCTTGGGAATCGAACCCACGAACTCCGGCAAAGCAGTCAGGGCCACTATCCACCAGACCAACAGGCAAGTCAAAACCCGGGGATCAACCCGCACGCTCAAAAGTCTTAATCAATTCAAACCACAAGGCAGTATTCAATTAATTACTTGTAAACATAATTATACCCAAAACGTAGATAAAAATCTCAAATGATACGCCACGGTGGTTCATCAAAACATAATTTACAATGGTAATATAAAGTCGGGAAACACGTGAAGAGATACAAACGATATCCGCATCCACATAAATATTGGACGCCATAAACTTTAACGACTTTTGACAAATAAATACGACTGAGATAACTATGTTTTATAACTTAACTTACGGGTAATTGAAACCAAACACTTACATATATTACACAAAAGCGAATAGATACTTTAACTATAATATCTAGGTCAATTTTTTCTTTAATTTCTATAATAAAATCAAGATCCTTACTTACATTCTTATAAACGAAGCAAAATAAGATTCATACATTGATTCTAAAGCAAAACTAAAATCAAAATGAGTAGCTATACTCAATTTACAATAGCATTAGACAGAAGTTTAAAAAAAAGGTTATTTTTCATGCACACTTTGTAAAGACAGTAAGATTAAGCATCCTACAATAACGATAGACGCCGAATTAATTACAATCTATTTTTACAGCAACTGTCACACTTAGTTGTAAACATTGCAACAATTTATTTTAAGAAATTATGTGGAACTAGCTTCTGCCCGCGACTTCGTACGCGGATCCTGTTGCTTATGCCAGCGACAACGGGGTCGTCAAAATCGAAGATCTGAAACGTCTGATGTCGAATTCTAAAAGCCCGGGGACGGGAAAACAATGGGATGCGCGAAACGATTTAAGACGTTCCAGATTTTTTATTTTTGTTGGTCAACAGGAAATGCAATGCCAATGCCAGACTTAACAACTTTTGCTAAGACGCCATTTCTATTATGTATATGTTATATTGTCGCTGGGCTTTGGAGTTCCACTACAGGTGCTCCAGATCTTCAAATTTAGTCTCACAGCAGAAAACACTCTTCACGGGGAATACTTTTTGCAATGGCACCATTTTTATATCTCTTTTACTTTAGGTGATCCATTTTCCAAAATGCATTATAGCCTATATGCTGCGTGACGTTCACGATCAGCGGTCAGTCGCGCATCTCCTTCCCCCACTTATCTTTAGAGTCGATGCGTATATACGCTAAAAACTCAAGCGTCATGCTTTTTCCGTGAACGTCTTAAACTCGCGAGACAGTGCATGATGTTCACGATCAGCGGTCAGTCGCGCACATATTCTTCACTGGTATCTAGAGACCTGGATGTAGATGCGTAAATACGCTGAGAATACAGGCGTGCGTCGCGATCCCAAGATGTTTCCACGGAGCGAGTTGCAGCCTCATGTTCTCGAACAGCATCAAGTCTCTCCTAACGCTCTTCGGTAGAATGTTGGGATCTTATGATCTTTAATTATTTAGCACCTTTGGAACATTGGGAAAGATTAGACCTCTTTTTAGGCATGGTTATAGTTTTATTGTGATGATACCTACCTGATCAATTAAAATCTAAGTGGCTGCTCCCCTGCGTTACCGGGTAGGCTACCACGTAACGAAGATAAATGGAAAAGGAAATTAAACACTCAAATAACATTAGCCCGAAGGCAAATTAATACGATAAAAAAAAATGGGAGTTTTGTATGATATACCATTGTCATCGAAAATCAGTCCTGAACTGTTCCCGCCTTCACCGCGTGGAGGTACTTATGTTATTTTATAATTATGCAATGAAATTAGTGATAGGTAGCTTTCATTTCTATATCAAATGTTTCTGATCTTTGATTTTTATAAGTCAACAGGAAATGCCTATCAGACCGAACAACTTTTGCTAAGACGTCATTCCTATATATGTTATAGTGTAGCTGGGCTCTTGAAGTTCCACATCAGGTGTTCCGGATCTTCAGATTTATTCTCTCAGCAGAAAATGCTCATCACGTGGAACAATTTTCGCTAAAGTACCATTGTTGTATCTCCTATAGTTTAGCTGGTCTGTTGCGGTTCCTCATCAGGTGTTCCGGATCTTCAAATTTATTCTCTCAGCAGAATATGCTCATCACGTGAAACAATTTTTGCTATGGTACCATTTTTGTATCTCCTATAGTTTAGCTGGTCTGTTGCGGTTCCTCATCAGGTGTTCCGGATCTTCAAATTTATTCTCTCAGCAGAAAATGCTCATCACGTGGAACAATTTTTGCCATAGTACCATTGTTGTATCTCCTATAGTTTAGCTGGTCTGTTGCGGTTCCTCATCAGGTGTTCCGGATCTTCAAATTTATTCTCTCAGCAGAAAATGCTCATGACATGGAACAATTTTCGCTATGGTACCATTGTTGTATCTCCTATAGTTTAGCTGGTCTGTTGCGGTTCCTCATCAGGTGTTCCGGGTCTTCAAATTTATTCTCTCAGCAAAAAATGCTCATCACGTGGAACAATTTTTGCTATGGAACCATTGTTGTATCTCCTATAGTTTAGCTGGTCTGTTGCGCTTCCTCATCAGGTGTTCCGGATCTTCAAATTTATTCTCTTAGCAGAAAATGCTCATCACGTGGAACAATTTTTGCTACGGTACCATTTTTGTATCTCCTATAGTTAAGCTGGTCTGTTGCGGTTCTGCATCAGGTGTTCCAGTTTCCAAGATAAATTATAGCCTATGTGTTGACCAGTATTAATATCTATACAACAAAAAAAAAATCATTCAAATCCGTCTAGTAGTTCCGAAGATTAGCGCGTGCAAACAAACAGACAAACAGACAAACAGACAAACAGACAAACAGACAAACTTTTTTTTTTGGATTCGTGCTCTATTACTGTTTCTAAACCCCCCTCAATTATTATTTTTTAAATATATTCAATGTACAGACACAGTTTTTTTACAGTCTTATTATATGTATAGATTATGTGGAGAAATCATTTGGTTATATTTTTTCACTTTAGTTGAAAATCACAGTGTCCATGATAAAAACCTAAAAGAAGCAGAGATGAACAATATATGGACACGATCTTAGTTTTACGTTTTTCTTCTAAATTTGAAATAAAATAATTTAAATAAAAACTCATCATCATTCATCATTTCAGCCATAGGAAGTCCACTGCTGGACATAGGCCTCCCCTATAGATCTCCAATAAGACCGGTTGGAAGCGGCTCGCATCCAGCGCGTTCCCGCGGCTTTAATGAGGTCGTCCGTCCACCTTGTGTGCACTTGAGAACCTTTCGACCCCATCGGTCATCAGTCCTCCGTGCTATGTGCCCTGCCCACTGCCACTTCAACCTGCTAATCCACTGGGCTATGTCAGTGACCTTGGTTCTTCTACGGATCTCCTAATTACTGATTCGATCTCGCAGAGAGACCCCTAGCATAGCGAATGAAAACTGTTTTCACGAATCGTTAAAAAAATGTTCTACGATCCTGCTTCTACAAACCTCCTTTTTTCTAATGCTATTTATTATAAATGGAGTAAAGTATAAAAATAAAAGGGTCAATTAAAACAACCAAAGCCATGGAAACCCAGTATGACTAACATCACATACAGTTCAAAAGTCTAATGATCATCGCAGTTTTTTATCTCACTACATTTCTGGTATTACCAAATTAAGTTGCTCATATAGAAAAATACCGGGTTTTTTATAGTAATTTACATCGTTACGTGTACCCACATAACTATGAACGTACTAGTTAGTTCCAGTCCAATGCGCGCTGAATTATAGGCTGCAAGCAAATGGTAATGAAGTTGTCTAGAAGAGTTGCACATTTATCAGCTGTTGGCAAAGAAATTCAATACTTACCATAGACATCACGAACAAAATGTTCAATACTCACCATCCATCTCATCATTCTTCTTCTTCTTTCTTCTTCTTCTTCTTCTTCTTCTTCTTCTTCTCATTCTTACTTTTCATCCATTACTTGTGACCTAGTGGACACAAGTCTATTGGTTTTTTTTAGTACGCTCCGCTGTCGCTCCAATATTCATATATTATTCTAGATGGCGTTACTGAAACATGGAATCAAAGTTCTTCTATGACATTTCCTTGACATGCCCGCTCTATAGTACTTTAAATCTCCTTGGCTTTCAATATCGGTACTGTAGGCACGGTGTCTAAGCAATTGGTTTCTGCGCTATGTGTCGTGGGCACGATTCCCACACGAAACAAAATATTTGTTAGGTTTACAAATACATTTTTCGGGACTGACTGACAAATGAGAAAAAGTGAAATGTTCAGAAGTCACTAACTAAGTGCTGAAATACGTGGGTTATTTTCTACACAAATAATTTAGATTTCTTGTTTTACTAAACAAAATGACGAATCATAAAAGCAAATCGACCATAAATCGACAAACCCATTACATAAAAAACAACCTATAATTTACATTATGAACTAGCAATACTTTAATGGGATCAATTTTATTAAAAAAACTAATAGTATAATAAATATTTATATATCATAATATGTAATGTCAGAGGTAGGCCTCGCAAGGTCAAAACTGGGCTAAAATAAAAGCGGACACAGTACTTAAGGAACAGTTCACACTTGGCAGGTTGTATAAAAATCAGTTGACGGCCTTGACCGCGATGCAGTGCGTTGTCGTCACACGACATGTGAGCACAGGGGTTGCACGCTCGGGTTTCCATTATAATCTAAGTGAATAAACATTTTTTGTGTGAGCTCGAAATAGGGACGTTTTAATTCAAATACTTACAAAATTTAAAAATAACCTTTTTTGGGTTGACGTCACATTTTGACCGCAAACACAATGTCAAAGCTACTAAAACAGGTACAGAAACGTAGGCCGTCTTTATTATGTTTATTCTTATTTATATTAAACTACTTACCACTTCGCACGCGACTTTGTCCACGTGCATTTTGTGTTTTAACATCCACTCCACCTCCACTTAATTTTGAGCCTCTGGCACTCACAAATAATATGGCTTTTAGCAAAATAATTGACAAAATCGGTTCAGTATATTCAGAGTATATCCCCTACAAAGTCACGATCTCAGAACCTTACTAATATTATAAAGATGTAAAGTACAGTGGCACCAAGTGCAACGTTATAAAAATCTTTCTATGACGTCAGCGACACCTCAACTACTATAAAATTCCCGACAACACTGCATATTGAAGACTAATTCAAAATTAGAATTACGAAACCGAGCAAGCTTTTTAACAAGGGACTTTTTTCTATAGCTTTGTAGGATGACCAAGTCAACGACAGAAAAAAACCAACAACGACGCGACGACGCGACCGACGTAAGCCTTTAGTTAACGACAGCAAAGTTCGTGTCGCGACAACCCTAGGCGCGTTCACACATGTGCAGATAAAAGCCGCGCTTATTAGCATTAAATATTGACAGTGCACAGATTGTTTGACTTGTGACAGCTTGGTACTAAATCTGACATAGTGAACACGGTAAACTGTTTACCTTCTAGTTAGTTATGTTGTGTCGAATATTTTGGTGTTTGTGTACTTACTAGCTACTGCTTTGTGTAGACTGCCCCGTTGGTCTAGTAGCCGCAAGCGCCACTGCTGAGCATGAGGTCCCGGGTTTGAGCCCCGGGTCGGGCGGTGTTACTGAGTTTTCCATGTGGAATTTCTCGGAGTCTGGATTTGTGCCCGATGAATGGCAATAGGCTCGCCCCTATTACATAGGACTTAAACATAACTGGCGAAATGTGGGTGGACTACCAGGTACACATCTACGAGCGTCTTTATTGTTGGCATCTGAATGTTTGGATGATTTTATGAGATTTGGGAAGTTTAAAACTTTTCTAGTTGGGTAAAAAAAAATTTTTAAAGTATTTATTACAGTTCAATATCATTATAGACCTTGCTTAGGAACCCAATTTGGTACCTATGTATATTGGTAGTATGTATCTGCAACAAAACTATACAAGCTTATGTTATGTTACTTACATTAACAAAAATATGCACTGAGTTTGTGAACATCAATAAAGTTAGTTTTAAGTGAAATGGAGAAATTGATCAACTGGTTTAATGTGCTGGTTGTCAGCCGAAATTGAATAACATACATACATACATATCGTCACGCCCCGAAGCATCCCCGAAGGGCTAGGCAGAGGTGTACCTACCTGGTACTACACCAACGAGGCAGTCAAACTACTACTAACTTTAATAAAAAAAAACATAAATAATAATAAAACCAGCCTGTTACTGTCCTACTGCAGAAGAGGTCTTTGCTCTTTTCATACAAAGAAGGCACGAGCATTGATCACCACGCTTGCTCAAGGCGGATTGGCGACTTCAGGCTTATATTAACTACAAGTCCAGGTTACTTCACGATGTTCTCCTTCACCGATGTCAATGATGTCTAAGATAAACTATGAAAGTACATGTATGTAAATTGAAAAAGTCACAAAAGTATCTACTTGCCCGGATTTGAACCACAACCTCGTGCTACGACTAAACATCAATTAATGATTTTTAATTTAAATTTCAGTGCACCGGACGAAACAAATCAACCAATATTAGAACTAACAATTATACGGTAATAAATACAAAATATCTTAATTAATTCAATACCATTTGACATTGATCTTTAGCGAGTATATTGCCCACGCCCAGAATTAGATTTATAAGTGTTACATACGTTTATTTAACTGACTATATACTTATGTAGATACGTTACTGTGGCAGTGTGTAATTATGAATGCTCGCATAATTTGTTCAAGCTGTTTCATTTAGGCAAATATTTTAATTTCTTCATTTCATTTTGGTGCAGTTCTCGAGGGCTTGTGGTTAAATTATAGCAGTCAATAATAATAACATAACATAACCGCCTCTAATCCCCGAAGGGCTAGGCAGTGGTGTACCTGGTAGTAACACCTTCATTTCACCAAAAGTCCCATGTAATAGGGGACAAGCCAGACTCCGGGCTGATACTGAGAAATTTCAGATAGAAAAACTCTTTGCTCGACTCGGAGGTCGAACCCGGAACCTCAAGCTCAGCAGTAGCACTTGCGACCACTAGACCAACGAGGCACGCAATATTATCAATATAACAATAAAATAATAATAAATAATATTCCACAACGCCATCTAGTCCCAAGCTAAACAGAGCTTGTGTTATGGGTACTAAACAACTGATAAACATACTATATATTTCTAAATGTATATACGATAGATAAATAACACCCAGAAACAGAACGAAGGATGACACATGACATGACATGATGGACATTTGTCTGGGTGGGATTCGAACCCACGACCTCCAGCATAGGCGTCATAGCCACTAACTATCCAGATCATTCCTTTAATGGTCTGGTAGTTTGTGTTAGGTAGAATTAGAATGACAACATATTATAATTATATTGTAACTTACCTTACCTACAATGTAGCTAACCTTACTGAAATTAATGCATTGATTTTCAAAGATACAATTACATCATTTTAAACTGAACTACTGCGCCGCGAGTCTCTAATATTACATACTAGCAGACGTTACGCGGTTTCACCCGCGTAGTTGGCGGTCCCGTGGGAATACAGGGATAAAAAGTAGCCTATGTCACCCGGGGATAGTGTAGCTTCACAACAGTGAAAGAATTTTTCAAATCGGTCCAGTAGTTTCGAAGCCTATTCAATGCAAACAAACAAACGATCAAACCTTTCCTCTTTATAATATTAGTACAATTCATTTCGTTTTCACGGTCTACTTTAAAGTCCAGACTGTGTAATACCTATTGGCAAAGAATTATTGAAGTTCGTTAATTACGTACCAAAATTGATTTCTGAAATATATTTTTTTTTACCTAAGCAGCTTAAAACCTCTAAACGTTGATCAATTTGCTCAGTGATCGACAACATTACTATGAACTGCCAACGGAGATTTACGGATGCAATAGCCCAGCAGGTTCTAAAAAAAGCTAGGAATCCCTGAACTAGACCAACGTGACGGTTTTTCTTTGGCACGAATGCACTCATCACCACAGTTAGAAAAACAAATATAAATACGCGCACGTTTGAGTTAAACCTCGGCGCATGCACAGCAAGATTAGCGCACAACCTCGCTGATGGTCACTAGGAAGAAACCCTACAGTAACAAGAGATTATATTGTACCTCGCTGCAACTGCGTTCTATGCCTACAATGTACAGACTCTAGCACATCAAGTTACCCCTATGTGTCAAATTTTCCCAATGGAATATGAACCTTACGAACCTTATGAACGATCAAAGAAATTTGACACATTGGGGTAACTTTATGTGCTGCCGTCTGTACTAACGTGGTCAGACAGACTCCGTTTACATACTTGACAAACTTTTTAATTTCCTTTTCGTGTGATCAGTAGCACACACTTTTCGGATTCACGTGCGTACTTATTGTAAAATAACATTCTAGAGTCACATATGACTTTTGTTGATTACATACATACACATACATAACGTCACGCCTGTTATCCCGGAAGGGCTAGACAGAGGTGTACCTGGTAGTACACCCACATTTCGCCAGTTATATTTGAGTCCCATGTAATAGGGGGCGAGCCTATTGCCATCAATCGGGCACATATCCAGACTCCGGGCTGCTACTAAGAAATTCCAGATAGAAAAACTCAATAACACTTTGCCCGACCTGGAGATCGAACCCGGGACCTCATGCTCAGCAGTAGCGCTTGCGACTACTAGACCAACGAGGCAGTCACTTTTGTTGATTGTTTAACTAAACTTCCGACCTAGCCATATTACAAATTCTACTTATATTCTATATCTATTATAGAAAGGAAATAGCATATAATATGGAATCAGCTGTTTGTCAACTGTCAAGTGTACCTATTTCATTTTCAGCCATATTACAAATTCTAATCGTTAACACTTGACAGTTGACAAAAAGTTTATTCCTTATACGCCATTTTCTTTCTATTGTCGCCTTATCGATTACGATAATAGAAATAGAATTTGTAATATTGTTAGGTCTGCTGTGTCTACTTTGTGGACGGCGAAACTTGCTTCAAAAGCAGGAATTTGATTTTATTTGATGCGGTCCATACAAAAAAAACACAAAATACATTTTTCTGCCCAAACTATTAAGTTTAGAGAAAAACGTCAAGTGATATTTTTTATTGGCGCTGACGAGTTCTATCCATCCGCATACAGAAAACGCATAAAAAAACGAAGTTGACTCCTATGCCACTAAAATCGACCCACTGTGCAGCGTGCCTGAGAGATGGTTCTCGGCGGCGTGTGAAGCCAAGTTGGACCCATGGTTCAACATCAAGCTCTGATTTGGCTTCACAATACATGCCGTCGAGAAATAACTCTCAGGCTTGTCAGTTACCTTCCCATGTTTCCCTGCACCGTTTTCGAAGTAAGTGTTAATTTAAGAATACGTACGCACTTGAATCTGAAAAGACGGAGGTGCGTGCCTTGGGTTCGAACTTGAGATCTGTGACTTGAAACAAACTTCAATGGCTGTTTGCGCCTTCGTTCCTCTCTCGGCCTCTTTAGTGATGTTCTACTGTTCAAATAGTGGAGTAGATTTATACCATAATAATCTGTATATTAAATTGTAAACATATTTCCAGAATTATTGCGTGTTTATGTCATTTTTATAAGGCTTTAAAATTATGTCTGAATGTGTCTAAATTATACTGCGTTAATGTAACTTAGGGTGTGCATTTTGTTTATGTTGAAAAAATTAAAATGAATAAATGAATATAATAATGAAAATAATAAGAGGGCCCATTACTGAGCGTGCAAGTCACCCCCTGCCGTTTTATTCGTGTATTTATAAAGCATTGATGAGGCAGGGGCCCATAGTCCTTACTTAATACTAGGTAACCAGTTCACCTTATCCACCCCAAGCCCATAGCCTAATACATTTGTTGCTTTATACTATACTAATCTGCGATTAGTTCCTCACTTCATTAAAAACGACAAATGGTCTCTGCGAGTTGGCTTAAGCCCCTCATACGCCTTCCAAAAGTCCGGAACCCAAGGGTTCCGAGAAATAAAAACGGAAATAATAATGGTAATAGCATAGTATATCCAACTTTTATTTGAATTACTTAGGTAGCCAACAATATAGTATGTGTCCTTCTCGTTCTGGGCCTTTTTGTCCCTTCAGTAATAATTGCTAAATTAATTCTCAACACCTGGCTTTAGATAAAATTAAATCGACAACACGTAAGTACGGTGCGCAAAAATAATAATCCAATATGTATGTAAATCAATTAGGTTAATATATGCGTACGGATAGTAAAACAAGCGGCGACCCGTAGGCACCATAGATGGCGATTGGAACCAAATTATCTTAAATTTTGATATATTACATTGTTGGTTTTAAGTAGCGTTTACAAAATTATGTTTTGGGATTTTTGTATCTATTTAGTGGAAGTGACATCAATGTACAGATGCACATCAAGTTACTCCATTATGTCAAATTTCATCGATATAGTTTTTCAACTTTATTTCAAATATAATAAGGTTCATAATTATGCAATTGGGAATATTTCACAGTTGATGTGCTGGCGTCTGTACCATGAGTTCTGAACGTGATTCTGGCGTGAAATTTTTTCGTTTCTATTTTTTTTGTTTTTTTTTTCTAATTAAATTTTTACTAACATGTCATAAAGGCCGTAGTTTTTTTTTTGTAACACAAACGAAGTCCCAGTCAGGCACTTAACGTGCCAAACTGAAAAAAAACATCAGAAAAGCATCATTAACAGTAAATAGACTATTCACTTGTTTCTTTTAAAACCTTATTAGGCTATATATTACGAGGATCATGATTTCTACAGTGTAAGAGGATGTCAGTAAACCTTTGGTGTTTAGGAGAAACTGACAAAAAAAACAACTGAAAAAACATAATTGGTACCTATGCCTATTTTTTATAAACTGACTAGACATAATGTCGGGTCGTGGAGCTCCATAACTATAACGTTGAGCTCACTGTGGCTGGCACATACATGCTGCTTACCCAAATGGTTTCTGGCACTTTTCTCAAAAGGCTAAACCGGACACTGTTCTGCATGGTTTATACACGAACATTTTGATTAAATTTTTAATGTGGACTGGACTCGAAAAGAGACGATGAACTCAGTTAGATGCCGACTTCTACTAGCTTTAAAGGAAAAAATGACGTGTAAAAGATTTTTCAATAATTTCATTTGTACTGAACTCATGGTTAGATAATGCGTCAATTTCCTTTTCAACTGCTGGTTGATTCAGTAACCTACCCTGTAAAAACTTAAGTGAAGAACAGACAATCCCTAGCATTAATATGAATTGACAGCTCAATACACCACCACTTCACCTAATGTTTCACGGAGTGGCTTTTACTAAATCGAACGGCTTATCATGAATGAATACTTAAATAATAATAATATCTTATTACTTAGCTGACAGTACATCACTAAGTTATTTATGTTGGTGTCGTTACTAGCAGTTACTCGCACATATGCGCAAGGCGAGCGACCGCGCCCTGCACATGAGCAAGTCAACAGTGTTGTGACTGTCCACATGTCGATACTTTAATAAACTGTCAGTCAATAAGTGCCAGAGATCATAAAAACACATTGGAACATAAAACAATTAGCAAAATTACAATCAAACCCATAATAACTATAAATGTTTAAAACTGTGTTGCATATTAATTTATTTATTATAATACTTGAAACACACAAATGTACAGAGGCGGACTTGCGAATGCCAGGCATTTACTACCAGTCAACCTTTAGGTCATGCAGAGAGAAACAGACATCATTGTATGGATACAAGTTCTTCAAACGAAACAAAATGATGTGTGGCTCCGCCACTTCTTCTTTCCTGCAAAAATACTAGGAAGAGATAAAGGGCGTGGGTTTGGGGACTATCTTATGTACTTCTTGACGTTCAAGATGTGCTGTCACTCAGCCTAATTCCAATAAATGAGTTTAGCTATAAAGGTCGAGTTTCATAAATATACTGAATAGCAGATTTATGTTTTTGAGATATAAGGGTTCGTTCCATAGTAAAAGATGTTCACAATGATGAACACAACAACCCTTTAACGAGTTAAGAATTATTTAATCTGTGGTTGTTTATATAAGTGAAATTTTACCATCAAACATCGATACTAGGAGGCACATCACTAGTCGCGTATTCCAAGCGACACATACTCGAACAGCCGTTGCAACACAAGTGCTAGGTGACCGCCAGGTGGCGCAAGAGCCGAGCCCACATGCTGCTCATATCACCTCACCCGACTACAAGCGGGACGGAGGTAGGCATAGCAAGAACATTTCTAACAGGAAAACATAGTTACAAAAACTTTTTTGCAAAAAATAAAACCGACTTCAAAAAAAACACTAAACGGTGTAAAATAACTCTAAATTCGGAAGTCTGTGGCTTTGGTGGGTTTGTCTTACTCATGATGGGCCACCGACTTCCGAATTTAGAGTTATTTTACACCGTTTAGTGTTTTTTTTGAAGTCGGTTTTATTTTTTGCAAAAAAGTTTTTTATTTTTCCATTTTTAGTTGTTGCCATAAAAATTTTGCCATGAATTTATTTTATATTCTTAATTGTTAACAATACATGTCATGATAATAAGGTTTTCCACTAATCCCTAATAAATTAAAATTAACATAAATTGTACCCACCTGCTTACCCCTCAGAGCATACAGGCGTGATAATACGTCATGATGTTGTATAAACAATAAACATCCAAGCGATTCCAGCAATCACCACAGATTTGCCGTCTATTTTTGAAGAGTTCCGTTGTATATCTCCGAAGATCAGCACCAGATCTTCACGAAATTAAAATGGGACCACCTCAGGAGTATATTCTTTCAAACAAAAAAAAAATTTGAGAATCGGTCCACAAATGGGGGAGAAATCAGGTAACATACATAAAAAAAAAAAAAAAAAAAAAAATACATACACACGAACATAGAACCTCCTCCTTTTTTGAAAGTCGGTTAAAAACAATTCTCAACGAACATTTTATCATATAATTGGTTCTTCCCATGGGGGAAGGCAAAGCGCCATCTGCTACGATTCTTACATACTTCTTTTTTTTACCCACAAGCCGGTGGCAAGTAGGTACTAAGCACTGACTTTTCTGAAGAACCTCATTAATAAGGTCTGTTAAGTTCTTCTGGGTCGTCCCCTCTCGGCGTTTCCAATTACTTCGCCTTGCATTTTAAATAGCTTTCGAACCAAACCATCTAATCTTGTCTAAGTCAGTTGTGTCTTCTAAGTCAGTGTCTGAGATAGTCTTTTAAAAAAGCAAATTCTTATTCGGTAAATATATACATTTGGTTGCTTATTACTTTAGTATATCACGCAATCTGATCGCAAGCTATTATTGTAAAAAACATCAAATAAACAGCAGTTTTCCGGAGTAAGGCTGGTGCCTGTAATTCAATTTGCTAAAATAAAATGAAGTAAATCACTTGAGGCAGTGCAGTACAGTGGTAGTGGGCCAGCTATACCTATCTCGCGAAGAACTAACCACCGCTGGAGCAAACGTGTTCTTGAGTGGACTTCGAAAACGTAGTTTAGGACGCCCTCCGGCTAGGTGGGATGACCTGCGAAAAATTGGGCTTATTCCCAAGAGCTCCAAATCTATTGTTCTCCAAACAATTTCTCTCCATACATTGATTCCCAACAGCTCCATAATTTTATTAGTTAAAAAATAAAATACTATTTTTTTTCCCAGCGGCTCCAAACCAAATTGCGTAAGGTCAACAAAACACAAATTGTACATAGGCAGTCACAAATCAATCTTATCTTAGCTAAGTATGTGCAATCTGTACTTGATCATTTTTGGAGCTCATGGGAAAGATTTTAATTATTACTATAATATTGCTTTTTCAATTTGGAGCCGTCGGGAATAAAATTATGCAGCGCCTGGGAATAAGCCAAAAATTGCTGGCAGATGCTAGATGTGGCAAGCTGGAGACGGGCTCTGTGGCGCTCATTAGGGGAGGCCCAAGTCCAGCAATGGAGTACTGTGGGCTAATTATGATGATGATTTACTTGAGAAAGCATATTACTTATTAATAATGACCACATATATCGATCAATTGTTAAGCTACGCTTGTTACGGTCGACCCGTGGATTGGTGAGCTTTCATAACCTAAATCAAGACCCCTTCGTGCCTAGAAAGCTTTCCTTGGCATCAAGCCACGGTCCATTGGCCTCGGCTATCATTTGTAGATCTTGGTCAAAATTTCTTTCAGTCCAACCAAGGGGTACGATTGATTTCGAATCCTATTTAACACCATTAAGACTCAATTTAATTCAATTCTCAATTATTTATTGCTTACCATTACGTATTAAAAGTTGGTGGAGAAAATAATATTGGATACAATTATGGACCCTGTCGAGCACAGCATAGATCAAGTAGGAGGGGAGGAAGAGCACTGGTGCGAATTTTATTTGCAGAACTAAATAGGTTTCAAGTTGCTTTTAATTTATCATTTAAGTATTCACCTTAACTATAGTAGCATTTGTTTATTAGAAAAAGCTTCAATTTATTGATAGACATGTTATTTTTATTGAAATTCTTTATTATTTCGGGTAATTTATTGTAGATTTTTATGAACATGGCACACGTTTCATTGCCTGTTTCAGCAACCTTTGACGACATGCCGTGTTATCCCGAAATGTTGACGCTTAACCTTTCAATCGTGTTAATGAGACACACAATAGAAAGACATTGACAGCGCGGACACCGGTGTTCTCTTGGGGTTTAATGAATTAACATGATAAAATAAGATCTATTTGAGATCTATTTTTTTTCCCCCAGCCGTGCCGCCAATGTGAGCCGGGCCTAAGTAACACATTGCTACAGTATATTAAGTCCTTTACCTATAAGGTTAATGTAGGTCACTGCAGGTCCACTGGTAACGCAAGGGTTGACCCTGACCTCTTCCTTATGTCCATATGAGAAGCAAGTTTCCGGTCTTCCCCTATAAGGATGCAATTGTACCTGTTTATACATCTTCCCGTTTAATTTATTAATTAACACGAAGGTAAATTTTGCCAATCTTGATCTTATATAATACTTGGTAAATAATCTGAAGGTTTAAGGTACTGATTGTAACCGTACGTAAAGGTTTCAGGTTCTCCAACTTTGGGGGTTCTGACTGCTAAAATCTACAAAGGAGAATGCCAATTTCTGCCCCAAAGTGTACAGAGATCATTGTAATACAAATACTTATAATAAAATGAGATACGAATTTTAGAAGATAACTAACATTCCATACCAGGCGTGGAAAAAAACTCACAATAAAAAGTATCTTTCTTTTTATTTCACTTGAAAGTACCCTCAACATTGCCATATAATATTAACAAAGAGCAAAACAGGGAAAAACTATCTTAACACATACCTGGCCTAAAATGTTAAATATTTGTAAGTTAGCGTAACTTAAAACGTTACATACAACATTATTATTAGTGTTTTATGTTTTCTTATCCATAAATCGAACTGTAATATTGTTAGATTAATAGTTTAAAATAATCTGAGCATTCATATCTAACATTATTTTACTTTTTTTTTGGCAACACTCAAGTCTTCGATCAAACGTCAAATGTCATTATGTCACAAAATATTCTGTCTACAAATGATACTAACCATAATAGATTTACTTTGAAAAATAATGCCCTCCCAGTGCTTTAAAACGAATATACTGTGTATATTAATGCCTGGAACAGATATCTAAACATGTTTATACCTTAATGTTTACAATAAACATAAAAATACTTTATCCGGTAGGTACAAAAACGGTTTCTTTAAACCTTTATAACTTTTTTCCTCGACTGCTGAGCAATATGCGCCTTTTATACTTTTGTTGTAGAAGATCTTTACTATTAAATTACATAGATTTCATTTATGTACAGCCTGGGGCACAGGTTCATACAATTTTTGGCATTGTCTTTTAAAAGACCATTGCAGACGCTTTTATGCATGGGCCAAACATGATCTGACCAAGATAATGTCTTGACTTTTAAAGAGACTGTGACCTCTGAATGTCTTGTAGTGTTTCTTCTCAGAGTAGTCAGATAGTAAAACACCGTTCTCAACTGTTAGTTAAAAAATGACGTGTAGGTAACCTAAAACTTTTTTGAAAACCAATTTACAGAAGTAAATATCATTTAAACGAATGGCAACCGGGACGTTGGTCCTGGAAACCGTTGAGTTTAACGCTCTTTCCGAGGCTCGGAGGAGTCTCGACATGTATTTATCGGTCACCCATCCACTGGCCGACCTTGACAAAGGTAACTTAACCTTCGATTGACCGGAGTGTCTGGTATAATTTAGCCACATGCCCCTCAATTGTGACATACACACATATATTATGTAATTATAATAAGTCAGATAGCCACAGCCCGCAGGCTACAGCGCACCGGTTGTCCTCAGTCCGCGCTTGACGCCATATTTGTATGATAATGTGTGTATGATGAGGACTGTCTCGTGTGTGGAACCTTACTACATGACTATTGCGAGAATTAAGCCCATGTTTAGTTAAATAAATAAACAGCACACAACTTTCCTAAAACGCCATCCAGTCCCAAACTAAAGGGGTCCGTAATTTAACTTCGAGAATCATTTGTTCGATGAATGAAAAGTCGACTGAACGATTGTTCGAATGGAATTTATTGCGAAACAACCTTTTATCGCCAAACGCTACTTCGACTGAACGATTCATCGAATATTTTTTAATCGACGGACTGCTCCTTCGAATGAGTTTTAGTTTTTGGAACGAAGTTCCTTATCGCGCGGTGCGAATGGGGGCTAGACGGAAAAAAAGGAGTCTAAAAGTTGTAACGACACTTTTTGCTATAGTTGTGGGCCGTGCGCGTGTTTCTCTGTTGTGTGTGTGTGTGTGTGTGTGTGTGTTTGTTGTTTGTGTGTCAGTTGTTGGGAGAGGGAGAGGGAGAGGGAGAGGGGAGGGCGGGAGGGAGGTAGGGGGGAGAGGAGAGAGGAGGAAGGGAGGGGCGAGAGGGGGGTATGAGGGATGGGGAGTGAGTGAGGGGAGGGGTGAGGGATGTGGAGGGGTAGCTGGAGGGAGAGTAGGAATGGAGGGAGGAGGTGGAGAAGGGGAGGGAGAGGGGTGTGAGGGTAGGGGTAGGGGAGGGATGAAATGGGGAGGGGGAGATGGAGGGAGAGGGGAGGATGGGGGAGGGGGGACACAGAGAGAGGATTAAGACCGGGAGTTGTAACTTCTATGACATCAATTTATGTTTCTGTCTGTCTCTCTAACTCATAGAAAGCAAGGCAGCTATTTTCGTTTCGTCTTTCTATTTCGCATTGAACAGTGTGGTTGTAGAGGATTGCAGGCCGCAAGGGTTGATTAAATGAGAACAACTTGATGCCGTGAAATAGTACCAAAAACTGTTTATTAACTTTACCGCACATACACTAATACAACTTTCTTTACACAGGATACACTGATTCTGGTCAACAGAGTGAGGACGTAAGAGAGCTTGAGGACTGCTTGCTTGCTTGATGAAGACTGCGAACCGACTACGAATACTCGCTCAAAATTGCCTTCTTATATTCAATTATTCATAGGTGCAAGTAGTGGGTGACCCAATACTTGCATTTATCTAATTACCTATGAATTACATGGAAACCGACATTTCCTCGTCCCGCTACTCCCGTTCCTCACCCCTGTGACCTAATTTCAAGTATACATTATATACTTCAAGGGCTCTCGACCAATCACTTTTATTTACTTACTATAACATAGTTTTTTAGGAAGCTGTGCTTCTCAACATTTCCACCCCCTGTAGAAGGGTTCATCCGACTACATTTCCGTCTGTAGGAAGCTCAACTACCTTTACAACAGGCCGACGCAGGACCCCATGATTGGTTCTTATATCTACTACTCTTATTATAGAGTCCGCACCAGGAAAAACACTTTTTATGACCCCTTTGGTCCACTGATTTCGTGGTTTACTAGCGTCTGTTATCACTACCACGTCACCCACTTTTACGTTTGGAATATCACTAGACCACTTGTTACGTCGTTGGAGCGTCGGCAGGTACTCGCGCAGCCAGCGCCTCCAGAAGAGGTCGGCCAGCGCGTTCACCCGTCGCCATAGGCGGCGCGAGTCTAGGTCGGCGGCATGGCGACGTGTGCACGGGGCATCTCCCGCGGCAGTGCCTAGCAGGAGATGATTCGGGGTCTGCACCACTGGGTGCTCGGCGTCGCTGCTCACGTACGTGAGAGGCCGGCTGTTGACGATCAGCTCGGCCTCGGCGAGGAGGGTGTAGAGGACCTCCTCGCGCGGGGCACGCTCTCGTAGCGTCGCCTTTAGTGCGTTTTTAATTGATCGCACCAGTCGCTCCCAGCATCCGCCCATGTGTGGGGACGCCGGGGGGTTAAAGTGCCAGGCGATGCCACGCCCGACAACTTCACTGCTCAGCTTGTCGTGGTCCATGTCGCGCAAGGCTGCGCGCAGCTCAGCATGTGCCCCGACAAAATTAGTGCCACGGTCAGAGTACATGTCTGAGGGACGCCCACGGCGCGCAATCAAGCGCCGCAGGGCGAGGATGGCTGAGTCGGCACTCAGTGATGCCGCCAGCTCCAGATGGACGGCGCGGGTGGTGAGGCAAGTGAACAACACGCCCCACCTCTTCTCCCTGCGCCGACCGATAGCGACCTCCATGGGGCCAAAGTAATCGACCCACAGTGGACGAAGGCTCTTCTAGTTATCTCCAGTCTGGCCGCAGGAAGGTCACCCATCTTGGGTGTCACTGGTTTGGCCCTCTCTAGACGGCACCGTTGACAGGCCGCGGTGACGGCCTTAACTGTTGACCGCAAATTAGTCACCCAGTACTTCTCGCGTACTCTGTTCACCACAGTTTCTTGATTGGCGTGCAGCGCTTCTACGTGGTACTTATGTAAGAGGCGCCGCGTGAGCGCATGCTTCCCATCTAGTATGACAGGGTGACGCTCCCCGAAGTTGAGCTCGCTACAGGCACCCAGCCTTCCGCGCACTCTCACCAGTCCATCGTCAAACAGCATCGGGTCTAGGGCTCGTAGTTTACTATTGTTAGGCAAGGGGCGTGCTGCTCGCAACGCCGCGATATCTGCTGCGTAGCTTTCTTCCTGCGCCAGACGCAGGAGTCGCATCTCGGCATCGTGCAAGTCGTCTGACGTCATTGTGCTCGACTGACGTCGCTTGCGACATCGTTCTGTGAAAATAAGTACACGCGCCACAACGTTTAAGGCCCGTGTCCAGGTGGGCAGCCGCTCGTACCGCAGCAACGGCACGGCTTGAACCACGACGGTGTGCACTCGCTGCACCCTCTCCAGGTCCTGTTCTGCCACCACGTCTAGGTCGGTTCGTGTCCCTGTGATTCCACTGGCGGGAGGTCGGATTATCGACCACAGAGATATGCTCACGCCAGTGAGATCGGAGAGAGTACAGAGGGCAAGATCCGCGATAAGCCACGCTTCCTCAAAAAGCGGTCACAGAAGTGCCGATTTCCTCCGAAGGAGGGTTGAGTACGAGGCAGAGCGTGAGTTAGTGCGCATGAAGGAGAAGCTAGTGAAGAAGAAGCTTGAAGTCGATCTCGCTGAGATAGACGCCGCCGCTGAAGAAGACTCGGGCTCAGATGAGGAAGGGACAACGCGTCGTGTTGAAGAGTGGGTCACAGAAACGGCTCCCGTTACAACGGAAACTCACGCGTCCACAGTGTGTCGCGATCCGTCGCCGCGTAAAGTGTCCGCGCCCTCCCACGAGGTGTCAGCACCCGCGCCGCTACCTGAGCATTTATCTGTGCGCCATCAGTGTGCGCCTGCGTCAGTACAGTTTCGCGAACCTTACCAAGGGATCGATACGCCTTTAGCTACGGCCAGCGTCCCGCGAGTGAGAGAACAAGCCAGAGAGTTGCCTGAATGGGGAAACACGTTCGCTGACGACATTGACAGGGGCAAGTCACGGGACAAGAAGATAGACCAGTTGGCAGACGCTATAACAAACTTAGCACGTCCGCGACCGGTACCCAGACAAGCCTACGAGTTGCCGTTATTCAAAGGCGACCCGGCAGAGTGGTTGTCGTACAAGAATATGTACCACGACACTACAGTGATGTACGAGTTCAAGCCGCACGAGAACTTAGCGCGCTTGAAAACATCGTTACAAGGCGACGCAAAACTAGCCGTGGAGGATTTATTGCGCACCTCTACTAGCCCAGCTGAGATCATGAAGACGCTTGATGAAGAATTCGGTCATCCGAATTTAGTGCTTGAGTGTGCCCTAAAGAAAGTGCGTGCGTTACCTAAAGTGACTGAGAGTGGCCGTGAACTTAGAAAATTCTCAACAACAGTGAGGAATTGCGTGTCGCTCCTGAAAAGTGTACGAGCTAGTGGATATTTAAATAACCCACAACTGGTAAGTGAACTTTTGAATAAGCTTACATCTGTACTGTACAGCGGGCTCAATACGGTGATTTTGCAATGGGCATGGCGGCGAACCAGGGTATAGATGTGCGAGTTTCACCGAGTCTAGAAATACTCGCAGAGTTTCTGAGTCATCTAGCCCGAGCCACGTCCTATTACGTACAGATGCAGATGAACACGCCCACACCGTCCGCTAGCGCCACTAAGTCCCAAGCTAAAGTACACCTTGTAAAGCAACCTAAGAATGTTCAACACTTGCACGTTCACTCTGATAATGATCAGCCAGCGAAGGAAACAGAGGAGCTATGCACGCTTTGTGGGGAAAAACATAAGCTACCGAAGTGTGAGAAGTTCAATGGTTTCAGTGTCAACGAGAGATGGCAACATGTCAAGCAAAATAAATTATGTTTCAAGTGCATTATCAAGAAACATGGAAAGAATTTCTGTCGTGCAAGTAGGTGCGCGTTGTGTAATTACGCTCACCACACATTGTTACATGCCGACAAGAAAAACGATAGTGAGAGCGTCACGAATGTTAGTGACTACACTGGGAAGGCGTTACTGAAGATTATGCCTGTGTGTGTAACAGTGAACGGGGTGGACAATCATTGTTATGCCCTACTGGACGATGGGGCAACCGTATCACTGATAGACAATTCTCTAGCTGAAAATGCCAGTGGCACACGAGTGCCAATAACTCTACACAGTGCGCGCGGTCAAGAAATAATTGATGAAACTGTTAGGAAAGCACTTCCAGCGTAATTCTATGAAGTCTTCCCTTCTAGATTAAAATAAGATCTGTGTTGTGGTTGCTAGGTGATTGGTTGTTATTCTTTGTATCTTTGATAAAGCACGCAATATATTTTACTAAACCTAATTTCCACTTCGTTTACTTTAATATGGTAGCAGAGCATGCAAAAACGAGAGTTTAAAAGTTTTAGTATTGTTTTTCTAAAGGATAAAAGTTCGAAAGAGTGAATCATGTCTTCAAATATGAAACTCGAAATAGGACTATTCGATGGAAGCAACTGGCCGACCTGGAAATATAAAGTGTTGTTGCTGCTGCGGAGTAACACAGGCACCTTAGATGCGGTGCAGGGTACTCTAGTAAAGCCAGCACATCCGGATGAAGGAGCCAAAGCGGAAGCTTTTACTAAGTACAAAGACGACTGTGACAGATATAATAAAATTGAAAGCACAGCACTGTTACTACTGACTACTAATATGACCAACGAAATGCTGAACAAAGTAATGCGTTTTACAACTGCGAGTGATATGTGGGACGAATTAAACCGTCTTTATGAGCGAGGATCAGAGGACCGAACCTACGATCTGTGTATGCAACTCTTTAATTACAAGAAAGACCCCACTCATGACATGGGTTCACATATGTCTGCAATAAAGAATATTTGGCATGATCTGAATCAAGCTTTGTCTACAGTTTGCAATCAACTACCAGAAATTCTTTTGATATGCAAGATATTGGATTCCCTGCCAGAAGAGTATTTCAGTTTTAAATCAAGTTGGCTACTGATTACATTGAAAGATCGTACAATCGAGAACTTGACCACCCAGTTGTGCGCTCACGAGAGAGCTTTGAAAGATAGAAATAAATCTGAAGCTGAGGGTGAATCCAGCACGGAGGTATTGATAGTACGTAACAGAAAGCAAGACCACAAAAATAAGTCCAAGTGCAACTATTGTGGAGCAAGCGGACATCGAGTAAAGCAATGCAAGAAATGGATTACGGATGGTAGACCCCCAAAACCTACAAAGGAATCCATATCAAATGCTGCTACATTGTCAAGTTTAGCTTTATCTCTTGGTGAGAGTAATGATAAAGACTCATGGTACGTGGACAATGGAGCAACAAGTCACGTAACCAATAGAGCAGATCAGTATGTATTTTTCGAGTACTTTAGCAAATCTCACAGAGTAATGACAGCAAATGGTGAAAATATTGAAGCTATCGGAAAGGGCTCAATACAAGTAAAAGCTGACATTAATGGCCGAAACGAAACAATTACACTCACAAATGTTTGGTATGTTCCCAGTATACAACGAAAGTTGTTCTCAGTGCTAGCCGCACAAGATCTTTGTGAGAATAGCTCCTTTGAATCAAACACTCGGTCATGTTTATTTAAGGTTGATGGTAAGACAAAGTTAGTCGGTACTCGTGACAAGTATGGAGGTTTGTACAAACTTAAAATAGAAGTAATTACACCTAAACTTGAGATTAACCAACTAACAGTTAATAACCAACTTCAACTGTACCACGAACGTTTGGGACACCAAAACAAAAGACATGTCAAACAAGTTATGCAAAGAGAATTTGCTATGCAATTCAAATCTGAAAATAACAAAGAAGTTTGCGAAGGTTGCGTTTATGGAAAAGCCCACAGAAGGACGTTTGGGACCAGGGAAAGAACTACAAGACTTGGAGAGTTAATACACACTGATGTGTGTGGACCTTTTGTGTATTCGATCTCAAAGTATAGATACTTTGTTCTATTCAAGGATGATTTCACCCGTTTTCGTTACGTTTACTTCTTACGGCAAAAGTCAGAAGTTCAAGCACGCTTGAAGGATTTTCTAGTAGAAGCTAAGACATCGGGACACGTCATTCAAGAGTTGCTGAGCGACAATGGCGGTGAATTCGACAATGAACAAGTACGAAGTACGCTGAGACAACACGGGATTAAACAGAGGCTGACAATGCCCTACACTCCCGAACAAAACGGTTGTGCCGAAAGAGATAATCGCACAATTGTTGAGATGGCAAGAGCACTCATGCACGCTCATGATGAGATACCTAAAGGTTTATGGGCTGAAGTAGTGCAAGCTTCAGTGTACATATTAAATCGTACGGGACCCACTCCAAATGATGACAAGTCACCGTATGAGTTATGGTACAATAAGAAACCCAAAATAAATCATCTCAGAATCATTGGTTGCGTATGCTACGTGCATGTCCCAAAACAAAAGAGAAATAAACTAGATAAAAAAGCAAAGAAAGGAATTCTTATAGGATATGACGGTGATGATGGGTATCGAGTTTATGATACAAGGAACTTTAAATTGTTGCGTTCCAGAGATGTAACTTTTGAAGAAATACCTCTGTTAGACCGAGACACACCTGTTAGTGAGGAACCTGAAATCAAAAAGAATACCTATGAGCTACCTAATTCTTCCATAGATGTTCAACCAAACTTAGAAGTACTTAATCAAAGTAATGATCACTTGCATTCAGTGAATTTGGATGATGAAATAAGTGATAATGAAGAGGAACGACATGAAGAAGATACTTGGTATGAATGGAGTAATGGAGAAGATCGACAAGAAGAAGACACTCAAACTGTTGAAGGAAGCAGTCGTGTACTTCGTGATCGGAGTCAAATTAAACCTCCAGAAAGATTTAATTTTGAACAGTTCATCAATCAAATCATTGCTGTTCCAGAACCATCCTCGTATCGAGAAGCCATGCAAAGTACTGAAAAAGACAAGTGGGTTGAGGCTATGAACAGTGAGATAAATTCTCTGAAAGAGAATGAGACATGGAAACTGACACATTTACCAAATAACAGAAAAGCACTCAACTGCAAATGGATATTTAAGGTAAAGAAGAACCCTGATGGCTCGATTGACAAGTTTAAAGCAAGACTAGTTGCAGTTGGCTATTCTCAGAAAAAAGGAATAGACTACCACAAGACATTTAGCCCTGTTGCGAAACTAAGCACGATCCGAGTATTATTAAGTATAGCTGCAAATGAAGGTTTATCGCTAAAACAATTTGACGTCTCAACAGCTTTCCTATATGGCAAGGTGAAGGAAGAGATATAGGTACATGCGACAACCTGAGGGATACAATGACGGATCTGGCAAGGTGTGCAAGTTGATAAGAAGTCTTTATGGACTTAAACAAGCGCCTAAATGTTGGAACGAGTGTATTCATGATTTTTTTATTGAATCTGGATTTACACAGAGCGAAGCAGATCCATGTTTATACGTGAGACAACGTGGAAAAACAAAGATTTTGCTAGCTTTGTACGTTGATGATGGATTATTGGCTTCCTCTGATGACGTAGAAGCTAACAATTTCATTGAGAACGAACTTAAAGCACGTTTCAAGATAACGACTAAGCCGCCATCGTACTTTCTTGGACTAGAGTTACAGCGACACAATGATGGGACTATAAGAGTTCATCAAGCCGCCTATACTTCAAAGGTTTTGGAGAAGTATGGAATGAGTGACTGTAAAGCCGTTGGAACACCAATAGTTAAAGATATTCCTGTAAAAAAGTTGGCGGAAGAGATCTGTGACACTAAATTTCCCTATAGACAAGCTGTGGGAGCGTTGGCTTATCTCATGGTGGGTACAAGGCCTGATATCGCCTATGCAGTCGGAGTCGTATCCAGAACCTTAGATAACCCTACTAATACGAATGTGTTGCAAGTAAAGAGAATCTTTCGTTACCTCAAAGGAACAATCGAGACTGGTCTAGAGTTTAAAAAGAATGAGAAGAGACTCATCTGTTACAGTGATGCAGATCACGGAGGCGACAACTTGAGTGGTTGTTCTACAAGCGGGTTGATATGCATGTTCGCTGGATCAGCAATCTCCTGGAGAAGTGTGAAGCAAACCTCAGTTGCGCTGTCGTCCACAGAAGCAGAAATAGTAGCTGCCAGTGAGGCGTGCCGTGAAATGGTTTGGCTAAAGAGATTGTTTAAAAATTTAAGTGATAAATTAGAAACACCAGTACTGCGCATTGATAATGAGTCTGCAATAAAATTAGCTCATAATCCGCCTTACGAATATCATCGGAAGACAAAGCACATTAAGCTAAGACATTTCTATGTAAGGCAATGTGTGTCTGAAGGAGATATCCAAATTGAGCAAGTGCCTACGCAAGAACAACTGGCTGATATATTTACAAAGCCATTATTCAAACCAAGACTGGTAAAGCTTTGCGAAGACTTCGGTTTGAAAAAGAAGAGGGAATGTTAGGAAAGCACTTCCAGCGTAATTCTATGAAGTCTTCCCTTCTAGATTAAAATAAGATCTGTGTTGTGGTTGCTAGGTGATTGGTTGTTATTCTTTGTATCTTTGATAAAGCACGCAATATATTTTACTAAACCTAATTTCCACTTCGTTTACTTTAATAGAAACATCGAAAATAATCAGTGTGTCAGTGCGTGGACCAAACGGGCAAACACATAAAGTGAAGTGTCGTACATTAAAAAACCTAGACTTACCCGCGCAAACAGTGCCCGCCGCAGTGATAACAGAGCATGCCCACATTCGCGACTTGGGCTGTGAGGAAATGAGAGGAGCCAGACCGCTGCTATTGCTGGGACAAGACAACTGGGAGCTGCTGATCAGCCGGGAGACTCGCCGAGGAAAGTCCGGTAAGCCAGTTGCCTCTTTGACCAGTCTAGGGTGGGTTGTGCACGGACCTGTAGGTAGCTATTCAGATACTAGTGAGCATTCTTTGAATTGTGTAATAGAGTCAACAACTGATTTGCACGAGTTAGTTAGAAAACAGTTTGAGCTAGAAGCTATAGGCATCTCAGAGGTGCCTAGAAAGCACAAAGATGTTGAGAGAGCTAAGGCCATATTAGACTCTACTAGCCGTCAGACAGAGAGCGGCGCATGGGAAGTAGGACTGTTACGGCGTCGGGACAACTTTCAGTTGCCTGACAACTATAAGTACGCTCGTCAGAGATTAGCGGGTATTGAGCGTCGGTTACGTAAAGACGCTGTGTACGCCTCAGCTTATACTGCACAAATAGATAGGCTGATAGCTGAAGGGTATGCGAGTAAGGTAGAGGGCGATATCAATTCCGATTCGGTGTGGTATTTACCCCACTTCGGGGTAACGAATCCCAACAAGCCGGGAAAATTAAGATTGGTTTTTGACGCCGCGGCTAGCTACAATGGAACGTCTTTGAATGACAATTTGTTGTCTGGACCCGACTTGCTCAATTCTCTGTTAGGTGTGATGTTTAAATTCAGGTTAGGACCGGTAGCCTTCACTAGTGACATAGCCGATATGTTTCTACGCGTTTTTATAAGGAAACAAGACAGAGGGGCACAGTTATTTCTTTGGTCGGCTGACGGTACTAAGGAACCTGACGTGTACGTCATGAACTCCATGATATTCGGAGCTGTGTCGTCACCCACTTCAGCAATTTATATTTTAAATAAAAATGCGAATCAGTATAAGGATATGTACCCCGACGCGGTAGCCGCCATACACAAAAAACATTATATGGACGACTACCTAGATAGTACTTGGTCTGCCGAGCAGGCAAATAAATTAATCGATGAAGTGACTCACGTTCACGCCAGAGGCGGGTTCAACATACGGGGGTGGGTGACTAACTCTCCTGAGCTACGAGACAAGCTAAGTACAGAAATGCCTGACAAAGTATCATTGGATAAAGGTGAAGGTGCTACGGAACGCACATTAGGCATGATCTGGTCACCAAACACAGATAAATTAGCTTTTGATTTATCGTTTAAAAGATTACCTAAAGACATAGTAGAGGGACACGTAGTCCCAACAAAAAGGGAATTTCTGAGATTCATAATGTCCATTTTTGATCCTTTAGGTTTCCTGTATCCGTGTGTCATACAGTCGCGCATTCTAATGAAACGGATATGGCACACGGGTATTCAATGGGATGAAAGATTAAAAGAAGCCGAGGCCAAAATATGGTTTCAATGGCTACGCAATCTGAAGCTCCTTAAAGACATATCTATACCTAGGTGGTATGGACTACAGTTAGGGCACCTAACGTTACATGTGTTCGGCGACGCTAGTGAGTCCGCCTACTCGGCGGTCGCTTATCTAGTAGGATTAAATTCAGTAGGAAATAGGGATGTCGCTATAGTGATGGGAAAGGCGAGAGTAGCGCCACAAAAGATAACATCCATTCCCAGGTTAGAATTACAAGCAGCTGTGTTAGCCTGTAGGATAGCTGACACAATTATTAAAGATTTAGGTACCGCAATTAGTAGTGTACACTTATGGACAGACAGTAAAACTGTTCTTAAGTGGATAAATTCAGACGCATTAGAATTCCAAAGGTACGTGTCACACCGCCTAGCAGAAATAGACAAGAGGTCAGAGAGGGCCAACTGGCGCTGGGTTCCGTCGGCTATGAACCCGGCTGACAAGGCTACCCGGATGGATTGGCCTGACGATAGTAATGCGTGGTTGTCGGGTCCCTCTTTTCTTCGCTGTCCCCAGGAGCAGTGGCCAGTTGACACCGACCTAGACGTGGTGGCAGAACAGGACCTGGAGAGGGTGCAGCGAGTGCACACCGTCGTGGTTCAAGCCGTGCCGCTGCTGCGGTACGAGCGGCTGCCCACCTGGACACGGGCCTTAAACGTTGTGGCGCGTGTTACTTATTTTCACAGAACGATGTCGCAAGCGACGTCAGTCGACCACAATGACGACAGACGACTTGCACGATGCCGAGATGCGACTCCTGCGTCTGGCGCAGGAAGAAAGCTACGCAGCAGACATCGCGGCGTTGCGAACAGCACGCCCCTTGCCTAACAATAGTAAACTACGAGCCCTAGACCCGATGCTGTTTGACGATGGACTGGTGAGAGTGCGCGGAAGGCTGGGTGCCTGTAGCGAGCTCAACTTCGGGGAGCGTCACCCTGTCATACTAGATGGGAAGCATGCGCTCACGCGGCGCCTCTTACATAAGTACCACGTAGAAGCGCTGCACGCCAATCAAGAAACTGTGGTGAACAGAGTACGCGAGAAGTACTGGGTGACTAATTTGCGGTCAACAGTTAAGGCCGTCACCGCGGCCTGTCAACGGTGCCGTCTAGAGAGGGCCAAACCAGTGACACCCAAGATGGGTGACCTTCCTGCGGCCAGACTGGAGATAACTAGAAGAGCCTTCGTCCACTGTGGGTCGATTACTTTGGCCCCATGGAGGTCGCTATCGGTCGGCGCAGGGAGAAGAGGTGGGGCGTGTTGTTCACTTGCCTCACCACCCGCGCCGTCCATCTGGAGCTGGCGGCATCACTGAGTGCCGACTCAGCCATCCTCGCCCTTCGGCGCTTGATTGCGCGCCGTGGGCGTCCCTCAGACATGTACTCTGACCGTGGCACTAATTTTGTCGGGGCACATGCTGAGCTGCGCGCAGCCTTGCGCGACATGGACCACGACAAGCTGAGCAGTGAAGTTGTCGGGCGTGGCATCGCCTGGCACTTTAACCCCCCGGCGTCCCCACACATGGGCGGATGCTGGGAGCGACTGGTGCGATCAATTAAAAACGCACTAAAGGCGACGCTACGAGAGCGTGCCCCGCGCGAGGAGGTCCTCTACACCCTCCTCGCCGAGGCCGAGCTGATCGTCAACAGCCGGCCTCTCACGTACGTGAGCAGCGACGCCGAGCACCCAGTGGTGCAGACCCCGAATCATCTCCTGCTAGGCACTGCCGCGGGAGATGCCCCGTGCACACGTCGCCATGCCGCCGACCTAGACTCGCGCCGCCTATGGCGACGGGTGAACGCGCTGGCCGACCTCTTCTGGAGGCGCTGGCTGCGCGAGTACCTGCCGACGCTCCAACGACGTAACAAGTGGTCTAGTGATATTCCAAACGTAAAAGTGGGTGACGTGGTAGTGATAACGGACGCTAGTAAACCACGAAATCAGTGGACCAAAGGGGTCATAAAAAGTGTTTTTCCTGGTGCGGACTCTATAATAAGAGTAGTAGATATAAGAACCAATCATGGGGTCCTGCGTCGGCCTGTTGTAAAGGTAGTTGTGCTTCCTACAGACGGAAATGTAGTCGGTTCGCAGTCTTCATCAAGCAAGCAAGCAGTCCTCAAGCTCTCTTACGTCCTCACTCTGTTGACCAGAATCAGTGTATCCTGTGTAAAGAAAGTTGTATTAGTGTATGTGCGGTAAAGTTAATAAACAGTTTTTGGTACTATTTCACGGCATCAAGTTGTTCTCATTTAATCAACCCTTGCGGCCTGCAATCCTCTACAGTGGTGTCGCAACGATTATTTTTGTTGAGTGTATACAGGTTTTTTGTACAGGCGCCAGCACGTCAAGTTATCCCAATGTGTCAAATTTTCCCAATTGAACATGAACCTTATTCAGTTTGACATAAAGTTGAAAAACGATCAAAGACATTTGACACATTGGGGTAACTTGATGTGCTGGCGTCTGTACATAACAAATAATATAACATACTATATTACTTCGTTCCATCCGGGTGTCCCTTGACACCTCTCAAGTTTTTATATAGTTTAATAACGGAAAAAAAAGTTACAAAAAAAAACGATTTGATCGAATATTAATTCATACATAATCGAGGAAATCATACAATTTTAAGATACCGTACGTCCTTTTCTTAGATTTAGAATTATGTTTGGTGAAAAGGAAGATAATAAAGCACAAACGAAGGGAAAAAGGTTTATTATAAAAAAAACAAACGTTTTTTAATCAGTTTTTCCGTTAAACTATATAATAACTAAAACTCATTCGAAGGAGCAGTCTGTCGATTAAAAAATATTCGATGAATCGTTCAGTCGAAGTAGCGTTTGGCGATAAAAGGTTGTTTCGCAATAAATTCCATTCGAACAATCGTTCAGTCGACTTTTCATTAATCGTACAAATGATTCTCGAAGTTAAATTACGGACCCAACTAAAGTGCCCTGTTAATGGACAAATTTGCTTGTCAAACTGCAGGTTTTCATCAAACGCTGTACACTATCAAATAATTTGACAAACACGTAAAATTTGACAAACAATTTGATTGTTAACAGGGCACTTATGAAGAGTTTGTTCTGTCAATAGTACCAAACCACTTTTTTTTTAGATAATATCTAATGATATGTCTAAATTTGGTTCTAGCTTATACCATCTCATCATCTTGACTGCCTCGTTGGTCTAGTGGTCGGATGCGCTGATGCTGAGGTCACGGGTTCGATCCCCGAGTCGGGCAAAGTGTTATTGAGTTTTTCCATTTGGAATTAATCAGTAGCAACCCGGAGGCTGGACTTGTTGTTTGTTATCCCGATTGATGGCAATAGGCTCGCCACCTATAACAAGGGACTTTAACATAACTGCCGAAAGCGACACCTCTGCCTAGCCCTACGTGGATTACAGGCGTGATGTTATGTGTATTTTATGTTTATAAATCTTTGACTTTGACGCGAAGCGTTTTAGTAACTTAATATACCTAGATGCATTTTAGCAAACATTCTAATCAATACCTACAGTGTATCTAGTGCTTCTTTTAAGCCACGTCTATCATCAGTTAATTAAACTGTATATTCATATGTTTATTAGAATTGTAATAACGCATGTTAATATAAAATATTAGTTTAAATAGACAGACACGTATCCTTCGCTAGTACTGACTGCATTCATTCACTCGACGACCGTGAATGCACGGCTCATCCATTCATTGTATTTATCTTAATAATATACTAAAAAGTATTCATGTAACACCTGGTATGTCTGTCTGTACACCTAATATATTAAAAGATTTACTCGTTTGTTTTAAACACATATTAATTAGATAAAAACTTAGAACTAAACCAATTGAATGAACTACTTATTGCGATGGGTTGAAAAATGAATCCGCTTCTTCTTCTAATATGAATTGTTTTGTTTTTTAACTCTTTCCCACTTATTATAATGTTATTACATTTGTAAATAATATGTGAGCACATAATAATTTAGTTATCAATTCCATTGCTTACATAATATCATGATCTACCAACACAATTTAATTATCCACTTCGAGTGCTTATTTTTATTGCCTTAAACCTAACTCAGATTAGTATTTTTTATTCTCGGTGTTTCGTCCTCACATTATAATAATATAATCTGATTAATGTAAACCAAGTATTGTAAAACTTATTTTAAAAGAGTTAGTATGGAGTTTCTTGCCCATTCTCAATACGAAGCTTTTTGGAAGGGGTGACTAGAATAATTATTATTATATTTGAGTTATCTTAAGTTTGGCGATCAAAAGTATTGAAATAAATGATTTGACTTTGATTTTTTACTTTGAATTTTGCGCTCCAAAAATTAAAAACCCGAGCAAAGTCACAGGCAAAAATTCGAGTATAATCCCATCTAATTAAACTCGCTAAACAGACGCGCTCATAACTATCTCCTATCCTAATATAATCAAGGAGATGATAAACAAAGGGCGCGTGCTGGCTCCTCGCCAACCATGTCACGGCTCCTGGACTACTCAACTAAATACTTCATTTTATTTGGAAAACATCCGGACTGGCGTTATAACCGGGAATATTGCCAGGGTTATCAATGATAACTAGCTTTTCCAATGTCAATTTTGTCGAAAGACATTCAATAGGTAGGTACAGACGCCAGTTACATCAAGTTACTCCAATATGTCAAATTTTCCCAATTGAATAAGAAGCTTATTCTGTTTGACATAAAGTTGAAAAACGATCAAAGAAATTTTTAAATTATTGGGGTAACTTGATGTCTGTACTTACTATACACGGGACATCACTAACAAAAATTTCATCCAATACGTGTGGACCTAGTACCTAGTGGACACAAGTCGATGAGTCTAGTTTAGTACGCTCCGCTGCCGCTCAAATATTGCTATATCATCCTAGATGGCGTTACTCAGACATGGGATCACAGCAGGCCTAGCCATATTAAAATAGAAAGAAAATGGCGTATATGGAATCAGCTGTTTGTCAACTGTCAAGTGCATTTAATTTTCAGCCATATTACAAATTCTACTCGTTAACACTTGACAGTTGACAAACGGCTGATTCCATATACGCCATTTTCTTTCGATTGTCGCAATAGAATAGTAATAGAATTTGTAATACGGCTAGGCCTGCAGCAGTTTTTAAATGACTTTTTTTCTAAAGCATCTTAATTCTCTTTGATTTCGTCAATATCTGTCGGCAGTGATAGCAGTGACTTAAGTTAGTTTTATTGTCGGTAGCTATATATTAAAATATTACTGGTATTCTGTATTTTGAGTGTGCTAGCTAAAATGTAGTGAGTAACTTATTTTAATTATTTTGTAATTATAACTAATTATACTGTGTAAATTCAAGTTCTTCTAACTTATCAGACAGATGTGTTGCTGGGGAGTTTGTTCCGTCACTTCTTCTTCCTAGCAAAAACACTAGGAAGTAGCGAAGGGTGGGCTTTTTGGGGGACGGTCTTATGTAATTTCGACGTTCAAAAAGTGCTGATCCTCAGCCTAATTTAAATAAATGACTTTTGATTTGATTTGATTTGACTGCTAACTCATCGGTACACATCTCTGACTTTTCGGATTCATGTGCGTATTGTATAATTATCACTTGCTTTAAAAATGGTGAAGGAAAACATCGTGAAGAAACTGGCCTGCGAGATATTTCTGGACGCCATATTTAGCCACATCAGAGGCCCATTGCCTGCATAAATACTGACACCAGAAAGAACAAGAATCATACTAGAAAGTTTTATCCAACATTCTTCCATTAAGACTGTCTCGTTGGTCAAGTGGTCGTAACGACTACAGCAGTGCAATTCTGGTCAAATCATCGCGTGAAAATGTATAGTGAATGCGTAATGAGGGCGAATTAAGCTGTCATACTAATGCAAGCCATTGACAGTTCACTTCACTCAAGTTTACACGGCGTGACTTTTATTGAATCGACCGGCTGCTTAGCATAAATGTCCTGGTTTCGGTCCCCGGTCATAAATGTCCTGGAATTTCTTAGTAGCAACCTAGAGCCTGCATTTGTGCCCGATTGATGGCATAAGTTCGCCCCCTTATTACATTGATGAGACTTAAACTTAACTAGCGAAATAAGAATACCGAATTCTGCCTATACCTTTGGAAAATACAGGCTTGATATTATGGTGTCTTAGTTAGAACATAGGCAGATTTTGTTCTTGACATGCTAAACAATATGCTTGTGCTATGAGCACGATCATGTTATAGTATGTTTTTCAGTTTGTCACTCATAGCACAAGCTCTGCTTAGTTTTGGACTGGATGTGTGAAAGTTGTGGAATAATATTAATACACACGCTGGATGACTAAAAGCTAATTAAGATATTCTAAAGGTCCACGATCAATTCTATTTGTGTGAGCCTAGATTGACTCCGCTGAATATTTTAACTACAAATAAATTATTATCTACTCAAATTCATATTGATGTCGGCTTTACATAATATTACATTTATTAACATAACATTACTAATTTACTTGTTGGGTTTTGCACAAAATAAACATGCCTCGTTAATATTTCAAACTAGCCGCCACTCGTGACTTTGTCTCAGTATATTTGTGTTTAAGTATTTCTGAAGTAGTAACTTAGTTCTATAGTTTTTAAGCCATAGAGTAACACACTTCCATTATTCCATACATCCTTTCTAGAATACTTTTAGTTCCCTATTCTTTCAATTCAGTCGTATTTGAGAAGAACGGGTCATTTAGACAAACAAATGGTCAGAATACTGTTTGGTAACCGGAATTATAAAAATTAACAATAATTTGTTGCAATAAAATACTCAAACCTAAACTAGGAAAGTATGTATCGTCGGTCGGTACCAATACGAATTTATACCTACAAATAATACAAAATAATAGGTGCTTAAAATGAAAAAGAAAAATGATAACCTCGAACACTTGTCAAGCCAAAGTGCAAACGTTATCGAAAAATAACATCCTGACGTACCTAATTCTAATACGACTAATCTAATTAGTTTTCCATCAATTTTAAGAAGCAAACAAATACTTGTGTATTATTTAAAAACACATCACTAACAAAATTTCATCCGACACTTGTGTCCTAGAGTGGACAAAAGGATGAAAATTGTCTGTCTTTGGTCCAGTCAGAGCATGTATTTGTCACGCAGTAATCGTAAGCTCAGTTCAAACAATCTTCTGTTTTACGGGTTGAACCGAGTACCTATGAAAATTGGTCAAGTAATGTACGGCTATTTCCCTCACTTTGTATACCTACATTCGGTCTGCTGCGTCAAATCTTAACTGACCGCGTATTATATTTGTGAACAACGCAGTAGTCGGTAGTGTCCAGTACACACGGTGGGCACTAGGGTAGGGTCAGCATATGCGGATCTGCACGCAACGGCCACGCCCAAACATCGACACACATTCGAGAGACGTAGGTACCGACAACAGAAAAACGTTGCGTGTATAAATGTAATTTGTTATTCGTGTGTGATCAAATGTTATAGGTTCTAAGTAGAATAATGGAAACACTTTGAAGGATCGTAGGAATGAACATCTTTGACTGTGCAATAAACCCTTAAAATCCCGAAAAAAAATCTGTCAAGTATCTCCTATTTACACGTATGTTCGAAATGTAATAAAGAATATCTGTGTTTATTTTCTTGGTTTCAGATTTTTATTCAAATTTAACAAGTTAATTGAAAGTAATGCGAATCTGAACTTAACGCTACCAACAATTGCATAGTGGCGGGGAAATTATGTGTAAGGTGAAAAACACCTTTTTTATATCTCCTTCGTCTGTTAATCCCACTTATTAGTCCGTCATTTAAAGACCGATTTCCAAAATTCTTTTTTTTAATTGATAGGTATAGATTGATCCCATTTGAGGAATTGAGGGAACTCCTCAAATAATATTGGTACACGCGTACCGATTTTTACATTTTAGTAACAAATCAAGCATTTTCATTAAAAAAGTATCATTTGGTGAAGAAAAACACTGATGAAGAAGACAGGCAACGGAACTCTTCAACGCATAACAGTTATTTATTCGCGATTGCTACAATTACATACCTATCTGTGCATGGTTTATGTATTTCCATAACATGACGCCTGTCTATTTGAGAAGGAGTCCGGCAGAGAGGTATAGATTCATGTTTATAAAGAAACTTCTTTAGCAATTGCTAACCGATTTCAATGATTCATTCAATATTTTAAAGACCAGTATTTAGTACTACCTACATACGATGAAACGAAAAAATGCAAAATAAAAAACTTTTTCACAATAAAAACTACCAACTTCTTAAAAAAAACACTAACAGGTGTTTAATAACTCTAGATTCGGAAGTCGGTGGCCAATAATGAATGAAAAAAAAAAACCACCAAAGCCACAGACTTCCGAAACTTGAGTTATTTTACACCTGTTAGATTTTTTTTTAAGAAGTCGGTTGTTTAAATAAAACAGATCCAAAACAAAACACTAAATATTTTACTAATGTGTTGTCGGTACCCACCACATATTGCTAAATAACCAGCGTAGATTGATATCTGCGATAACATGGGCACGCGAGCCAGTAGTATGTAGCTACCGAATGCCTAGCTAGGCCGAGCTTTAAATATTTAACCTGATATGGTCAGCTCAGGGACGTTGATAACAAATAATTAATCTATTATCTATGAAATAATAATAATATCAGCCTTTTACTGTCCTACTGCAGGGCAATGGCTTCTTCTCATACAGGGAAGGCACTAGCATTGATCACCACGCTTGCTCAAGGCGGATTGGCTATATCAAACTTAATCCATACTTATATCATAAATGCGAAAGTAACTCTGTCTGTCTATGTGTCTGTCTCGCTTTCACGCCAAAACTACTGAATCGATTTTAATGAAATTTGGTACACAGATAGACTAGACCCTGAGAATGGATATTGACTAAGCTTTTCAATTCGGAAAGAGGATTGTAAGGGGTTGAAAAGGGGGATGAAAGGTTGTATGAAAGCATTTGAAAGCTAAAATCTTGTAACTTAAATTTTAGGCTGTTGGTTAGAAATAAATAAGTAGGTATGGCATTTAAAAGTTTGTAAAAATGTTATCCTTAAGGGTGTAAAATAAACATAGGGACACCATTTTCGATTTTCGTAAAATCTATATTTTTGAAGACAGAAAGATGAAAATTTTGTCTAAGATGGTAAATAAAAACGTAGTTTTATTTATTATAAGCTCACACTTTAAAAAGCTCTTTGCTGTGCAAAACTGCTAAAAGATCCTTAAAGTATTTATACGAATGTGTATTTAATTTACATAACTACGTGAGGGTGGAAGGGATGTGACAGTTCGAAGGGAAAAGTCTTGAATAAAAAAAAAACAATTTTCCTGGTACATTATAGGTAGGTTTTAAAAGTACAAGTGTAGATAAAGCTGTGTTTTATTTCTTGAGGCAAATTATTAAATAACTTGACTATTTAATGCCATACCAAATTTTCAAATCCGACTTGTATTTCAGCGATTCCTACGTTTAAACAAAATAAAAACAAACTTCAGCTCTATTAGGTACCTACATTAATATCCTACCACCCATACCTTTTAAAGCAAACCTCTCCAAATTGCTCCAAAAAGCTTAATCCGTTTACGAGTCGACCTCACGCGGTATAAGGTCAGATGCGCCGAAGTATCGAACTTAGCCTAAACTGACGAGTCGTGAGGACACGTCACGACATCGCGACCAATGGGGAGCCTTGAGCAGGTGTTTCGAGATGAACATATGGTAGCGAAGATTCAAGAAGACTTATATGTAGTGTTTACTGTTTGCCAACTTAATTAGATAAACTGCAAAGACCACGGGGACTTTTAAATTTTCTTATTTTTTTTTAAAGGTCCACCTGCCTTTCCCTACTATGTTGGGTCGACTTCCAGTCCATCCGGATGCAGCAGAATACCAATGTTTAACATGGAGTGACTGCCTGTCTGAAATCCACAACCTAGGGACTGAGTAACAGTGGCGAAATGACCGCACAACTCGATTTACTATCTGCTTCCCTTTGGAGGTTTGGAAGAGCAACTCCACCACCACTATTGAAAAACGCTCAGAAGGATGGGGTTCTTGATGTAAACACAAACTTCTACAAAGTATCTTTAATTCTTTACTTTTACAAGCAATGCACAAGCAATGCACAAACAAAAACGTACCCCGCGGGTTTTTCAAATCGAATGGCGGACTGACAGTCTTGCAACGTACGGAAAGTGAATCAATTCATGAATCGACTTAAAATTATGATTATGAATATCTTGGGTTAAGGATATTACTATTTGTTCGATTAGTGTTTAAAGTGAATAATAATTATTATTATTAGTAACGACTTTATATATGGAAAGTGATAAATTAGTGACTGTTACACTATATTGACAAATGGCAGCCGGACTCGAGTATTGCCAAATATAAAGCCAAATATATGTAATATAATTTACAATAGAGGTTAATACACGGTGGTAGGCAGACCGATGACTTCAAAAGAGACAAATAGTTACACGAATACGAAGTTTTGGAACGAAGTTCCTTATAGCGCGTTGCGAAAGGCTATATAGACGGAAAAAGTTAAGACCAAAAGTTGTAACGACACTATTTGCTATAGTTGTAAGCCGTGCGGCGTGCGCGTGTTTCTCTGTCTGTCTCTCTCAGCAAGTTATTGGAACTTCGTTACAATAACTGGCTTGCTTTCTATGAGAGAGAGAGAGAGAGAGAGAGAGAGAAAATGAGGACCAAAAGTTGTAACGTAGACACCCGGATGGAACGAAGTTCCTTTCGATTGATTAGTGAAGGAATTGTGAAGGAATTACAATTTCTTCACCAATCAATCGTCCCTTGACACCTCTCAAGTTTTTTTTGTCGGCTACCCTACTGCCGAGTAAAGCATGATACACCTTGATTAGACTAATTGTACATTTTTCGGATGATTCCTGACTACTCATAACGACTGTCAAATATACCAACAGCTTTACATGCTTTCCGAAGCACTAGGCTTAAAGGTAACAAAAGTTAAAATTTACTCAACTTCACATCCCTGCTTACCTTCAGACAATACGGATAGACGTCATCTTATGAGCTAAAGACCTCTAAACTTAAATCAGTTTGACATCTAAAGTTATAAGCCTTAAAATCCTTGGAGGTTGGGACGCAGCCGCGGGCAATGGCTAGTCTTATTTATACATACATATTTAATATACTATGTATCAATATCGCGCAGAAAGTGTAAGCTATCTGTGTCAAGTGCAACCTGTACATATGTGTTTAAAGCTGAGTACACAACATACCGGCTAAACTGACCTTTTGATCCCACAAATATATTTTTTTCTGGCTTGCGATCCATATTAAACAAGAATTCGGTTATCATAAGCAAGACAGCAAATCAAATCTTAGCTTACTCCATAATACAGGCTTTTTCAAAGCCTATTTAGGAGAACAGCACGTCACCACCTGATTGCCAGATAATGAAAACTACCCACTTTGCAAAACCTGTAACATATATTGCAATCTGTTTTTATATAATTAAATATATATTATTCTAGCTGTACCCTGCCACGCTTCGCTGTGGCACATTGTGATTGAATGGTTAAAAAAAAAGAGAAAATGACGTGTGGCACTCGGAGACTGCCGCGGTAAAGCTATTGCATAGCATTTCCATCCCCCTCCCCTCGCCCCTCTCCCCCACACCTCACACGCCCCTACCCTCACCCCTCCATCCTCCTCCCCTCACCCCTCCCTCACTTACCCTCCCCTCTCATTTCACCCTTCCCCTGCCCCCTCTAATTCCCTCCTTCTCCACCCCCTCCCTTAGTTCTGACCTCCCACCTCTCCCACTCCCCACCCCTCCCCCACCCTCCCCTACCCATCCCTCCCCCCACTCCCCTCCCCATCCCTCCCGCTGCCCCTGCCCCTCCCCGCCCCTCCTTCCCCTGTCCCTCCCTATATCTTATCTATATTCTTTAGCTCGCAAAGTTGTGCTTATGTTCTTTCAATCTACTAGGATATTCCGCTCCATCTTCTTATCGTGTTAGTGAACTAGACTAACCTGGAGCCAGAGTTTTAATGCCGTCCATGGGCTTTTGACTTGGCATCACATGTTCTCGAGAAATATCTCTTGGGTATGCTGGTTTCCTCGCGATGTTACGATTCCACGATGTTCGATTACGCTCCGTGCAAAAGATATTTAAATAATTCAATATCTTTAGCTCCATCTCTGGACCGGCACGCCTTGAGCTTGAAAGTTTAACGGAGTTCCATAAACGGCAGATTTTACAGCTTTATTAAGCAAATTTAGTGCTGAACTTCTTCAGAAAGGTCAGCTGCGTAGTAGGTACGGAACTGTCCTGCGTGTAAGACCATTCGGTTGATCCAGTCAAAGTTACCTCTTGAAATCTTGTGTAAAGTAAACTGTCAATCCCTAGCATGTCTATACTATGTCAGGACAGATGGAAGGAACGGAGGGATGCCTTCGCCCAGCAGTGGGACAGTTCAGGCTAAGTAATAATGATAATAATATGACGTGTGTCGGGCATGTCACAGTCCGGGTGAGTCTATCAGACATATCATCTCTGGTTGTTCTCGTCTGGCTAACAGAGAGTACTTGCACAGACATAACCAAATGGCCAGGATTATCCATCAGTGCTTTGAAATACCAGCTTGTGGATTCTGAACTACAGTATTACAGGTATGTGCCCGACCCAGTTCTCGAGAATGAGCATGTTACACTGTACTGGGATCGATCTATCATCACTTACAGGACTATTGTTGCCAATAAGCCTGATATAGTGGTGATAGATCGATTAGCGCGCCGCACAATGATAATCTATGTTACCATCCCTCATGACGAGAACCTCGTGAAAACTGAGAAAGAGAAAAAAATCAAATATCTCGACTTAGCACGCGAGGTTGTCGACATGACTGTGGGATGTGGACTCGGCTGTCATTGTGCCGATAGTCGTAACAGTATGGCCTTATGGCTAAAAGCCTCGCTGAGCATCTTTCGAGGCTTTCGTTGCACGGTTGGGTCAAGAACCTGATCCAGAAGGCAGTACTTCTTGATACGGCCCGCATCGTGAGGAGGTTCCTGTCTCTGGAGCCCTAACCACCGGTAGCTCGGACCCTGCTCCCGCCATCGGTGGTTCACTATTTTTTATATTTTTAAATGTTTTTATATTTTTTATACCAATATTTAAAAATGTAATTTATAGGTATGTATCTAAAAATAATAAATAAGAATAATAATAAATTAAAATTTGATTTTGATTTTTTTTAAAAAACGGTAAGTAACTACTAATAAGGTAGGTACCCCTCAGATAATATGAACGTTTAGGAAACAAAAGGAGAAATAATTTGCAGGGATCGTAGCAGAAGGCGTTTTGTATTTTTTGCTAAGACGTATTTTTGCATGTATAATTAAATAAATGAACTATAAAAAACCTTTTTTACCAAAAATAAAACCGACTTAAAAAAAACACTAAACGGTGTAAAATAACTCTAAATTCGGAAGTCTTTGGCTTTGATGGGTTTGTCTTACTCATGATGGGCCATCGACTTCCGAATTTAGAGTTATTTTACACCATTTAGTGTTTTTTTTAAGTCGGTTTTATTTTTTGCAAAAAAGTTTTTACTTTTCCATTTTTAGTTGTTACCATAAAAATATTTGCCATGAATTTATTTTATATTGTTAATTGTTAACAATACATGTCATAATAATAGGGTGTTCCACTAATCCCTAATAAATTAAATTTTAACATACCTAACTGACGAAATCTAGGTATATTGTACCCACCTGCGTACCCCTCAGAGCATACAGGTGTGATGATACGTCATGATGTTGTATAAACAATAAACATTCAAGCGATTCCAGCAATCACGACAGATTTGCCGTCTATTTTTGAAGAGTTCCGTTGTATATCTCCGAAGATCAGCACCAGATCTTCACCAAATTAAAATGGGACCCCCTCGGGAGTATACTCTTTCAAGTTAAAAAAGAATTTTGAGAATCGGTCCACAAATGGGGGAGAAATCAGGTAACATACATAAAAAAAAAATACATACACGAACATAGAACCTCTTCCTTTTTTGAAGTCGGTTAAAAATAAAATTAATGGTTATGCACCAGGTTTATAGAAACACAACTTGACACGGCCGGGGTCAAGTGCTCGAAGGTGGCGTAAAGAGGCGAACCATTGACTCATTAGTTAAGGCTCATACAGTTATTAGCATTAGTATTTTGTTTTTTCAAACAGTTTCCTCCACAACTAATGTCTCCTGTATCGTATGTGTGTTTATGAACATTTAAACTCACATGATACACCCAATTAAAACCAAAATCAAAAGTACCTATGCCAAGTCAGAGGCCCATGGGCGGCATTTAAACTCTGACACTAGGTTAGTTTGACCGGTCTGTTGGTCTAGTAGTTAGTGACCCTGACTGCTATGCCTGAGGTCGTGGGTTCGATTCCCACCCAGGACAAATGTTTGTGTGATGAACTGATGAGCACGATCATTTGTTCTGTGTCTGGGTGTTATTAATCTATAATATTTATGTATTTAGAAATATATATAAGTATGTTTATCAGCTGTTAGTACCCATAACACAAGCTCAGCTTAGCTTGGGACTAAATGGAGTTGTGTAAAAGTAAAAAATAAAAAGTTAAGTATCTACTAACTACACGATAAGAATAAAACCGTTCGGCGCTGCGCCACCGGTATGACATGGTGGACATCCCACCCATACGTAGGTACTAAACGTTTTGGGAACACATTCATTGTGCGTATAGCTAAGGAGTAGAATTCCCTGCCGGAGTCGGTGTTTCCTGATAGCTACAACCTAGGGGTCTTCAAGTCAAAAGTGAACAGGTTACTTCTAGGCAAGCGTGCTTCATCGTCGACCACATCATCGCTTACCGTCAATAAATTGAGATAGTGGTTAAACGCGTGCCTACCCAATAATAAGAAAAGAAGAAAATCAAAAGTCATTTATTCAAATTAGGCCTAGGATCAGCATTTTGAACGTCAAAATTTAATAAGACAGTCCCCAAAAAACCCCGCCTTATCCTCTTCCTAATGTTTTTGCTGGGAAGAAGAAGTGGAGGATCAAACTCCCCAGCAACACATCTGTCTGATAACTTCAATGTTCACTTAGTTAGGTATCATTATAAAACAATCGAATTCAATTGTTTCCTACTTACATGTTAGCTAGTACACTCCAATTTACATAATACTAGTACCAAAATTAACACTAACTAAACTCAAGCAATTTTAAACTGACTAAAAAGAAGCCTTCCGGTATAGAGGGCGTGCCCTCGTAGGTACAAGTGCAGTGTTGGATTGTATCCATAGGTCTGCGACAAAATGTCGCAAGCAGCCAGACCCGAAATAGGGAGGTAATACTTATATTTGTTCAGTGCGGGAATCACACACGGGTCTGTCAGACTCTCACTGACTGAAAACCACCCCGATGTTCCGTCCCACACATGCACCGGTGGTCGAGGGATTTACATACATATGTGATATGTGTTACCTAACTGTAAAACCTACTGTATTACTAAAAAGCACACTAATACCTAAATACTTTGACTTTTATGTAGGGTATAATAGGTATAATCTTCCAAGACCTTTTCTTTTCGAGGAGGGGTGCAAGAAAATTTGAGCTCTTTTCGCGTACATAGCTAAGGATGAACCTCCCTGAAAATAATCCTGCTGACGCCCACATATGACGATTACCCACGTATCTATGCCGACGTATCTTGCTTACAGCGCGCGTGGTGTATAAACTAGTGCCTACAATAAAAGGGTGCATTGCAGAACCAACAAAAAGTGTCAAACACACTGTTGTATTATAGTATAATTCGGAAAAACACGATCTGTAGTTGTAAATATCAATACCGCGCCTAATATCCGAAGAAGGTACCTATATATTGCCCTTTCAGAGAGTGCATGTTGAAATTAAATGCTAAAACAAAAAAATAATGAGTTATACGTAGATAGCGTTGCCAGGTCCTCATACCGAAAAGCCGGACAGAGCTGTGAGTTTGGCCTAACATTTGGGTCAAAAAGCCGGACATCCTGCATTTTCAACAATTTTAAATATTCGTGTAAAAAATATTTTTTTTTTTGGCCTAACATTTTGGTAAAAAAGCCGGACACTTTGCATTGTAGGGGATTTTTTGGTATTAATGTAGAGAATTAATGAAAACCAAGCTTTTTTGATAATTTACAATAAAACTAATGCCAAATTAGTCTAAAAGTACCCGCAGGCAGGCGACGCAGGGGAGCGGGTGGGCGGGGGCAACAGCGCTCGCCCTCGCTCGGCCGGCCGGCGATGGCGCGGCGCCGGCTTCTTTCATTCGCGAATTCGGTCTCGATGCGCGCGAATTTTGAAATCTAAAAAGCCTAACAAAAGCCGGACAGGCCGGACGACGCTTATTTTGGCCGGACAGGCAATCAAAAAGCCTGACTATGTCCGGCTAAAGCCGGACGCCTGGCAACGCTATACGTAGATAACCCCACAAAAAGCCCTGTAATCGAAGAAAACAAGTCCTATACGAAGGCGCGAGGCCGCCCTTACAGTTATTATGCCTGCCGGTTACGTCACCGGCACGATTTGACGGTCAACAACCGTATGTCGCGGTCACCGTGCCCGTTTTCATTGCGTTTCATCTCACTTTCACTTTTTACCTGAGAAACTTTACTACTAGCAGCGCCATCTTTTATGCAATAGAAAAACTTTATCAGAAATTAGTTAGGCGTATTGTTTTTAACACATCTTCAAATAATAATAAACACATTTAAATACAGTTACTACAGCTCTTTTTACGACCGTTAAAGAAAATAAAAATACTAACATATCCGTGTTTTAAAACAACGCCATCTACATGCGTCATAGCCTTACTATTTGTACTATTGATGATAATGCTGCTACTCGCCACTACACTATTAATATAAAAAGCGTGTGTAAAAACCAATAAGACATGTTTTTATTTAATTGATAACGATTGATTTAAATATGAATCATACACCCGTCACGGCCGTCACCCGTAACCTTCTTCAGTTCCAGCATTTTACAATCCAAGTCTAAAATCGTTGATTTTACGAAACGAACTTCTGTAAGCCATGGAGACAAACATAGTAGGTAAGTACTTCTACATAATACACTACCTGTGTAAAATGTTGTATCTGTAACTGAATATAATGAAATAATTTAAAAATTCACAATTTAAAACGTAATGTTGATACATTACCATAAAAAATTATGTCTTAATTTGTCTTGTTTTCTGGCAACTCTCACAATTTTCCTATTCCTATTTTGCACAGTGCCACACTGTTTGAATGACATTTTAAAAATTCTAACCTCGCGGCTAGCTTGTTCAGTTTTGATAGAAACTTGTAAAAAGCAAATATCTGAAAATGACTTCAATTGTAGTGTGTAAAGAAGAAGAATTAATTACCAAATTAGCTGCGCTCATAGAGAAGATAGCAAATGATGCTATCGAAAACCGTGGAAAGTTTTACGTTGGGTTTTCAGGTACGTTTTTGAAGGTCATTAAAATTAATCATTTTTATTAAATGTTTACTGTACAAAATAGTTCTTTACGCATTTGATTCTTTTACATTAACTTATGAAACTTATTTGAATTGAAAAAGGTGATGCAAATTAATTACCTACTTAAAAAAAAGAAATCTTGCGTCTGATACATAATGCCGGCCGGAGACAAGACGGATGCCAGACAATTTACCGCCTGTTTCTGAATATGGATTGGCAACTACTTTGCCATTTGGGGCGGTGACTCAACTATGGCATTATTATGGGAAAGAAACCATTCAAGTACTCATAGCTGTTAATCCATGCATCCATGGGCGTTGCTGTTATAGCCGACCGGTGCCGACCTTGACGACAGATAGTATCGATTACGCTCTACGAATCATCCAGTTCTGACTAAAATATTAGTAATCAATACATCATTGAACATCACATTTTTGCAGGTTATGTTTTACCTACTGATAAATTATGTTATCTCAATACCGAATGAATCATGCATTTGACTTCTTGAAATCAATATTATACTGTTGTTTAGCAGTATTTTGATGGATAATAAGTGACAGACAGTTGTGGTTGTATCTAGGTTGGCTAAAAGTCCAATTGAATAACAAAATGCACTTATATGCTTTGTACCTACCTAAGACTGCCTAGCAGCCTATTTGGCAAACTATTTTCTAATTTGACATTTCCACTCTGTTAATAACTTTACTAAGGTTCTGTATCTAGAATGAGTCTCAACCATGAATTTAGGATAATTTTGATGGATACAGACATCTATAACCAATTAGGTATATTATTAGTAAAAAGGTGTAGATCACGAGGTGTGTGGTGGTGGTTATAAGGGCTCAGCAGCGAAACGTTAATATTGTGGCTCACTGGCCACACTTGACCTCAGTGCCGTGTCGCACTGTCTACTGACGTGTGCATGCATTAAGAATGTTACTAACCCTCAAATTTGCTATGCCCGAAAAAGGCCACTAAGTTGTAAGTTCCTACATTATAAAATAACACCAAAATGTACACTTAGTCTGCAAATAAATAATTGACTTTGATCTTGTGCCGTTTTTGAAAATCAAATGTTGCTTAGGTAACCTATTGACACCGTTTTACTTATAACATCAATGTTTATAACCTTTACTTTTTTCTCATGAGGGTAGGCAGAAATCACAAATTGCTACTTGCTACAATCCTTAAATACCTACTTTTCTACTTCATTTACAGCAAATCTTTGGTTAAATATTAATAGATAAATATTTTGTTTTTATTTTCCTGTTTGTATTTCATTTACAATTGTATTTAGTGGTAGTAAGTTAAATTTTAAATGTCATTTGCATGCCTACATGGTAAAATATGGCTGAACCTGTATTTACCTGATACCTTTACTTTTTCTGTCATCTTTTAATGTTACCCATATTAGCAAAATGAAATTATCTCATTATTCTCTTGATTTCCAGGAGGTTCCTGGTTGAACAACCTGTGCGAATGTCTTCAGATTGTTGATACAGAATGGTCCAAATGGGTGGTGGCATTCTGTGACGAGCGTGTTGTCCCAGAGAACAGTGAGGACTCAACATTCGGCACATACAAGAGAGAACTCATAACCAAGACAAAGTTGGTGGAGAAGCAGTTCTTGAAGATCAAGCAGGGAGTGCCAGGTACTGTATTAATACTGTGTATTTGGCAACATCTTTGAAATGGTAAGAAGTACTTAATACTTTTTGCAGTTAAGTAACATACAAAATTTGTACAAGGTGGAAGAAAACATGGGGTTCTCTCAGAATAACAGTATTTATTGTTTTTCTTTAAATATTGGGTCATTGTGCTAATGTAAGTTACATTTTAGAAGTTTTTGTTGTCAATTTCCTATTCATGTCCCTAATAAAATGATTTTTCTTTCTTTCAACAAAATTTTAACTGGCTGGATTGATTGATTGATTGCCAGTATCATGTACTGAACTCATGGCATCATGTCACTCCATGTGCTGTGTCCCTTGCACACTGTGTGTATGATATAATGACTGAATGTCTGAAGTATACTCAAATAAGTATTCAAAATCAATATTCAAATATATGTATTTATTTCTGACAAAGGTATAATGTAATTACATGGCCTTAAATATAGAGAGTATCGCTATGCGCTGCCTTGCAAGACGTACAAAATGTTACCTATATGGAAAAAAGTTAAATCTACTTAAATTTCTGTGTGTAAATACTGATGGTATGATTTATTAATGCAACTCGCTAATCCCTCCACAGCTGCGGCAGCTGCAGTAGACTACACAGAGCAGCTGACAAAAGCATTTGGCAGTGAAGACTTTGTCTTTGATCTGTTGCTGCTTGGTATGGGACCCGATGGTCACACTTGCTCGCTGTTCCCCGGGCATCCATTACTCAACGAGACTGCACTGAGTGTGGCGTCGCTCACCGACTCGCCGAAGTTCCCGCCAGAGAGGATCACACTCACTTTCCCTATTATCAATAAGGCAAGGAACTGCATGTTCGCGGTCTGTGGATCAAGCAAGGCTGAGATGATTCAAGTAAGTTGAATTTATAATTTCATACTTACTTTTTTTAAAATGTGCTAGATGGTCAATGGTCAGAACTGATCTTTGTGGTGATCCTTTGTAAGGTCTATGTCCAGCAGTGAATGGCTTATGACTGAATGATGATGATACTTCATCTCCACTCTACACGAGGGGTTAGGCAGAGGTGTGTGTGATCAGGGAATTGTATGTAACACCCCATGTTTAGCAATAGCACTTCTAACCACTAGTGAGCCCATTAGAGTATTATACAGGGTGTAACGGAAAGGGTATATATATACGAAGGGCACGGATTCTCTTGGTGATAAGAAACGACATGGCAACGTTTTTATACATATACATACATAATTGTAAAGTTGAGCCCGCCCGCGCCGTCGCGCCTTCGGCGGTTAGGCAGTGCCCGATAGGTCTGTACTAGGCGCGCAGAACCCGAGATAGATATACTTGAACCTTGCCGGACAGGATTATGACCCTCATAGTGCGGTGACACGTTTGTTATGATTTTGCATTTAATAAACTGTCCATATTAAATAATATCGTGAAGTTTTAAAGTTATTGGTTGGGAGCTGAAATTTTGAGGAAAGACTCGTTATTAAATACTCTATTCACCCTGTTTGTATGTATATACCCTTTCCGTTACACCCTGTATATGTACCGACCCTTAATGAGTGGATGCCAATTGGCCTGTTGTACATCTACATTCAAAAATGGGCACAATGAGCCATTTCATTTTCATACTGAAATTCTCAGACCTAACCATTTAGAAACCAGATTTAAAAGTATATAATTTATTTTTTGTTACTGTTGGACATTGTGTTTGAAGATGACTAAATAACATTTATTATTATCGTTATTTGTGCTAGCGTCACATCTGCTAGTACTGCATATGAGCTCCTTAGTTCAATATTATCAGGTTGATATTGTGAATCTTCTCCATACAAATCTACTTTTTGGAAGGGGCAACTAGAATCATTTTTTAAAGTTAATTTTTGTTCGACGTTCAAAAGTGCCTTATAGGGGCCTAATTGAAATAAATGGTTTGACTTTGACTTTGACTTTAATCTTCCTTGAGAGTCAAGTTTGGATCTGTTTCCAAAAATCTGCCGTGACCAAAAATATTTAAAACTTACTATAGAACATAATTTTAATCTGATACTTGTGCCCTAGTGGACACAAGTCTATGACTCTTGTTTAGTACGCTCCACTGCGGCTCCAATATTGCAATATGTTAAGCCCGGTTTCCACCGCGAGCGGAACGGACCCATTAATGACTTCGTTAAACTCGCAAGCGCAAACTGCATACAATGTACCAATTAAAGAATACCGAAACATGGATATAAAAGAAGCGGCATGGAAATCTATAGTTGATGATGTAAATTTGGCTGAAATAAAATAATACAAGTATTCAGTTTGCGCTTGCGAGTTTAATTAATGGGTCCGTTCCGCTCGCGGTGGAAACCGGGCTTTAGATGGCGTTACTGAGACATGGTAATGGTTTCACCGTTTTTCTATGACATTCGTTTGCATTTCCTCTTTATAGTATATTGTGGCAGTGATAATCACAATGGCTACTTTTATGCTAAACATCATTTTCTAATTTACAGCGTATCCTGAAAGATAACGACGACAGTGTCCCAGCGCGCAGAGTGAAGCCCGTCAATGGTGACCTCTACTGGTTCCTGGATGAACATTCAGCCAAAAACCTGTAATACCACCTAGATGTGCCGGCCACATCGATGCACTAACAAACACTGAATACAGAGATGTGGTTGAGTTGTTGTGCATGAGCAATATTTTATTTCTAACATTGCATTTAACGTAAACTTATGACAAACAAAACGCGAATAAAATTGTGTTAATTTAGTTGGTGATGCACTAATCAGCTTTTTCTCAGTCTGTCCAGTGCGTGTTCAGAGCTAGCTTATGTTTTTTTTTTAAGTGATACATAATATTTTGGCAGTATTGCCTCTTTATTTATATGTTACATTCCTGTATACTGCTTATAATAAATGTTTGTCTGGGCACATACTGTTTTATTTTTAGCTTTCATAACTTTTCGTAATTATTGCCTATTTGACTGGCCTGTTGGTCTTGTAGTTAGTGACCCTGACTGCTATGCCTAAGGTCGCGGGTTTGTTTCCCACCCAGGACAATTGTTTGTGTGATGAGCATGATCATTTGTTCTGTGTCTGGGTGTAAAATTTTATCTATAATAAGTAGGGTATTTAGAAATATATAAGTAAGTATGTTTATCAGCTGTTTAGTACCCATAACACAAGCTCTCAAGCTTAACTTGAGACTTCATAAAACACTGATGAAATATTTCAACACTGATGACACAACTCATGGTATCAGGTTACGAGCCGATGTCTTCCAATCTTTATAAGAGACTAATCACACTTTTCATCTACATTCAGCTTTTGTCGTTATAGAACACATCAGTTATGTGTAGGATCAAAAGAAGAATGGAGCTGAATAAGCGTGAGTAGTCCCCGATAGTATAAAACAGTTCAGGACGCGAGTGTACCCAAGGTTCTTCACTTCTCAAGAACCGTGGATACATAAACTACTTTTCAGCTAGAACATCGTAAGTTAGGATTTAAAAAGTTAAACGAGTGTTCAATAAAAATTTTGCAAGATTTTATTGTTCCTAGATTTACATTACAGGATGTTAGACTTTAATACTAATATCATACAAAATTAAAACAGTTTTACCCCCCATGCTATTAAAGTTCACAATACAGAAACAACCAGCGATTATAACTGTTGACGTACTGTGGTTACTACAAAAAAGTTTTAGATCAGGAATGTTCAATACTCATTAGTGGCAAAAGTTCAAAGAAACTCGTTTAGAACAAAGCTTTTTCGTAGTAAATACGTGGTTCAAAATAAAAGTCTGCAATCAAGTTCCAATATGTGTAATCCGTCATACTTTCAAATGCCCGCGAGATCATCACAACAGCATTCTTCCACATATAAAAAAACTCGACTATTATACTCGTTACAATTACGATTATCGTTTTATGACATCTCTTTATTCATTTCTTTTAATAATAAGTGTTAATTACAAAAAGTATGTCAACTAAATAAAAAAAGTTCGACATGCATAGCGTGCCGAACACTTATCTATATTCATATTATACATACTTTATAATATTATTTTACAAAATAGCACTAGAGGTAATTTCTTTTAAACAATTGAAACCTATGATAGCGGACTTAACGAATGAGATGAGACTTGCATCGACGTCGTCACGACGCTTACAAACAAATAAAATACATAATTATATTGCATCATTCAACTGAGCCAACATCGTTCAGAAACATTGAAAAAAAAATGGGGTGACGGCGGCGATGCCTTTACACTATGAATTTTTATAATAATGCGGTTTGTGTCGCGTGTTATTGAGCTAAGGTACATCAGAGGGTACACACGGGACGAGTACAACACGCGCCGCACGGCACCGACGATAACCCGCACACCGACCTCGGCCATGCCTGCAACAACACACACAACTTACTCTGCGGAAACCAAACGAGACAAGGAGCCTTTTTTATTATTTTATTTATTTATTTAATAGGCTAGCCAACAATTGTTTACACAATACATTATGATTTAAAGGCACATAGTTTACATTTAGAGTGCAACAATTACTTAGAGGCTAACACCACATGCACTATTTTATTTTGATGACACACATTATAAAAATTACAAAACAATTTAACGAGCTAATTAAAATGATTGAATTGGATTTTAAATCGATTGGAAAAAAAAACAATAATAACAGCTAAATAAATAAATTGGCATTATAACAATTACAATTTTTGATTTTCATTTGATTACAATTAATTAAGAACTAACTAACAAAAAACAACAAACAAACAAATTGGTAATTCATAATTAATATATTATATTTTATAACTTAGCCTGAGCCTTAACGGAGTTTTAAACAAACATAGTAGGTGCAACTTGTAATACCGGGGCAAATGCAATTTAATCCGTGTCATTCTCCCATGTATGTACAGACGCCAGCACATCAAGTTACCCAAAGTAACAAATTTTCCCAATTGAATATGAACCTTATTCTATTTGACATTAAGTTGAGAAACGGTCGTGGTCAAACCAAAGGTAAAATTTCAAATAAAATCAATGACCCCAAAGCAGAACGTAAGTGGAAATACTTTGTTTGACAGTAAACTAGTGACCGACCGTGAGACCGTTGGCGTTGTGTTATGTTGAGTTACAATAGGATAAGCACTTATCTTTTTAGTCTTGTGTTTGAGCAGTTATGTCTTGTAGATATTTGTAATAAATTATTGAATATAATATTCAGAACCTAATAATTCATAAAAAAAAATAAGGAACCAATTAGAAAACAAACAATTTATTTTTATATTAATAATGTCCAGCGGAAATGAAAACGGTCTAAGTTATTGACAACTGTACCCGTGTGCCTTATTTCGACAGTTTAGAAAAAAACTTTTGTCGCTTATTTACCAAATCAGATTAACCTTTTCACACTCCTGCTGTCCATATACAGGGTGTAACGGAAAGGGTATATACATACAAACAGGGTGAATAGAGTATTTAATAACGAGTCTTTCCTCAAAATTTCAGCTCCCAAATAATAACTTTGAAACTTCACGACAATATTTAATATCGACAGTTTATTAAATGCAAAATCAAAACAAACGTGTCACCGCACTATGGGGGTCATAATCCTAACCGGCAAGGTTTAAGTATATCTATCTCGGGTTCTGCGCGCCTAGTACAGACCTATCGGGCTCTGCCTAACCGCCGAAGGCGCGACGGCGCGGGCGGGCTCAACTTTACAATTATGTATGTATATGTATTAAAACGTTGCCATGTCGTTTCTTATCACCAAGAGAATCCGTGCCCTTCGGATGTATATACCCTTTCCGTTACACCCTGTATATAGACACCACTATTTTATAATTAGTACAAAAAAATTAGGCTGTAGCCCGTACCTGTTACTGATCATATTTGCGTAATCAAAAGTAAAAAAAACGAAATTCAATTGTTAAATATGTCACTAGTTAGTTAATATTAAATAACGAAAACAGCTGTTGGAGGCGAGGCACGCTTCAGCGAGATACGCGAACGTGAGCGAGAGATGATGATTAATGAATACTACTATGTCATGAATTGCCTGTACAAAATTTCCATAAATTGGCCGACTTTTAGGGTTATAAACAAACGCTAATAACTTTGCTGTTTATGAATATTATTTATTGATACTTTACAAATATAATGAGAAGACCGTCTAGAATAAGCCATTTAAGTATTTGACTAATTAAAAATTAGTGGTGTATATGGTAAGTTACAAACAACCAAAATATGTTTTAAGACCAAGGAGGTTGGTACTTCACTATCTGACTAGCCTCCCGTCTGGGCTTACAGTGGACTAGGTACTAATGGTAGTACAATGCTCACCTGTTTATCGGCTAATTCGGTGCCCAATAGGACTGCGAGTAACTAGGCTTGCTCGCCGCCGGCTTGCTGGCCGCCGCCCGGCCGCCGCCCGCTCCACTCTCCTGCGCGGGAGGAACACGTTAGTCACGGCATCATACGAGATACACACGGGTTAGAGAACAGCGTTAGATATAATACATTAGTGTTTTGTTTGTGTTCTGGATGTAGGCCATTTTAATTTTCGGTTATTGTAATAATAATAAATTTATTCATGAAAAGAGCTTAGCCTAGGTAACATCAGTGTTGTCATTAGTATATTATATTAAGTAGGCTATTAGTAACACGGAAATATAAACGATGTACTAATTCGGTTAAAAGAAAACGAAGATATATATAAACTACCTACTTACTCGTACTATGTTGGAAAGAATTTTTTATTTATTTGTTACAAGCAAAAGTGGGCCCTGATATTATTTGGATATAAGGCAACTTTTTTCAACTACCACAAAATCTATTCATTTGTGTTTAATTAAATAACGTATTATCAGTACATTTTTAATAAAAGACAGAATAAAACATTATTTTTTTAAGTTTTTTTAATTAATTAATATAAAGCGATTAATATGTTATGTTGATGTTAAAACAAACCGAAAGTTAAAGAAAACAAAAGCGCAAAAAGTTCTTGTCAGAAGTGGGATTCGAACCCACGCCCACAGAAGTGGACTGCGACCTGAACGCAGCGCCTTAGACCGCTCGGCCATCCTGACATGTAGACTCGTGTTGAAATTACGCATCACTATTTGAAAACTATCAACCAAGTTTAAAAACTGATTTTAGTTCTTTGTAGAGTACCCGAAGCCAAACACAGAGTTGATTCTGTTCTTTAGTTTTTAGAATGGCCTTAAGTTTGACCCACATCCCAAAACACAATGAAAGGAAAACATTTCGCATCAGAACAATTTAATCACATAAGTAATTTTTTAGAATTGTATCAAAATTAAGCTTGCTTTAATATTATGGCATCTTAGTAAAAAAACATTGACAGTTTTATGCAAAGTTAAAAACGAGCACAAACATATTGCAGAACCAAACAAACCTATCAAACATATCTAAAGGTAATGGTTATTATAATTAAATTACTGACAAATAAATAAGCGGACATTCGAAACAGATACATGCAATAATTTAAAGTAAGGCGGGTAGTAAGTGGATAGTTTTAAAACTTATATTAAAGGATAAATATATAGCGATACATAATACATTTATACCAGTTAACTTTTTCAATGGCATTATTGTCAAAATTTTATTTATTTATTTATTTATTTATTTATTATTACACACACAAGTTAACATTACAGGTTATTTAGGACCCAATGCGATAACAAGGTATTATAAAATCTAGCAGCGCCATACACAATATTATACTCTATATTACCTTAATTCTAATAAACTAATCCAAACTATTACAGATATAACAAAAAACAAACAAACATAAATTATTACTATCTATCTATAACACAAATTAAATAATAGAATCTTTGTGAATTCACTCAGCTGACAGGTAAAAATATCTATTTGCTCGTGCACAACATTTATAGTACGGATAGCTTGCGTGACCGCGGCTTTAGCCAGTAAGTTCGTCCTAGCCACCGGCATCGCCAACAGAGGCGGACGCCGCCGCCTCCCTACGTAGTTATCGGGTACCCACAAACTAATTCTTTGTAGAACATCTGGGTTATGTTCCAATCCCCGAATCAATTTCACCAAATAAGTGGTAAGAGCAAACTCTCGACGCACCTTCAATTGATTGTACCCGACCATGCCCAAGACAAATAACGAGGGATACATTAACGGATACAACGGGTACACTCCATACAACTTCCAATACAAGTGACGTGTGAATTTATTCTGAACGCGTTCTACCATCAGTGAGTATTTACTTTCATGAGGCGCCCATATAATTGCACTGTGCTCCAAGTGACTTCTTACTAGTGCGTCATAAAGGGCCCGGACTGCAGAGATATTTGTGAAATCATGCGTTTGTCTCAGTAAAAATCCTAGATTTCTATACGCTTTCTTACAAATTTTCATTATGTGCTCACGGAACAACAACTCGGGGGTCATGTAAACTCCTAAATCACGCACCTGTGTGACTCGCTGCAGTGGTGTATTTTCAAGCCTGTATTCATGTAGCAGAGGTGAACGCGCGCGAGTAAAACTTATCATTGAACATTTTGACTCGTTAAAATACAACTTGTTTTCATTACTCCATTGAACTATCCTATCAATGTCATCCTGTAAATACTTGCAGTCTGTTTCATTCCTAATTTCTAGTATCAACTTTAGGTCATCTGCAAATAACAAGCAAGAGCCATGTTTGACGACTTCCGGTAAATTATTTATCATAATTAAAAATTCGAGAGGCCCTAGATTGCTGCCCTGGCTTACTCCAGATCTGGTGTAGTACGGATCCGATTCCCAGCCCTTGTAGTCGACATACTGCTGCCTATCTTTCATGTAACTAGCAAAAAACCGAACTAATTGTGGCTTACACCCGACCTCAACTAGTTTTCTTAATAAGATGTCATTATCGACGTTGTCAAATGCTTTTTTAAAATCAAAATAAGCCGCGTCAACCTGCACTCCAGCATCCACCGCTGGTACCACCCTTGTCATAAAGCTGAGGAGGTTTGTTGCCGTGCTACGACCCGGTCTAAATCCGTGTTGTGTGTCCGACATCTGTCCGTGTGTCTGTGCCTGTAAGCTACGCTGCACAGCTGACTCAAACACCTTAGCCGGGGATGACAACACTGCCACTGGTCTATACCCATCAATGCTAGAACCTGCCTTACCTTTGGGTACTGGAATGACTCTGGTAATTTTCCAGCGTGTCGGAAAAGTTGCTAACCTCAGGCATGTGTTAAATATATAACGCAATGGTTCCGCTAGTACTCTACTACAGTCTTTAACAAGAAAAGCTGGTATACCATCCGGACCCGCTGATCGCTTGGCTTTTAAACGTTCAAGGGCAATGCGTACGTCCTTGACAGTAAGCTGCCCAATCTCCACCTCTGTATTGTTCCCCGTCTTCGCCGACGCTGAAGCCTCTTGTGGATCCAGTCGTGGCGGGTCAGTACTATATACAGATTCAAAAAAGGCAGCAAACTGCTGAGCACATTCGCTGTCCGATAGATACTTACCGTCTTTAACAATAGCTTGTCTACCCATTGCACCTCGTTGCGATCTTATAAACTGCCAAAACGACTTTGGGTCCTTAGCAAATTGACATTGAATTTTACTTTTGTGTTGCAAGTAAGCAGCGTTTATTAATTTCTTAATATGCGATCTGAATTTAGAATAATTTGTATAATCTATGTTACTTTTGTTTTGTTTAAACCTTTTGTGAAGTGCTGCTTTTGTTTTTAACCCACTAATTATTTCGGCCGTATACCACACTGGATAAACATATTTTGATTTACTACACTGTTTTTTTAGAGGTACACTTTCATCCAATATACTATAGATCTTATCATAAAAAAAATCTAAAATATCTTCTAAATCAGTCATATCGTACATTTCACTCCAGTCCGTTGAGCCCAACATTGAGTATAACAACTCATAATCCGCTTTGTAAAAAAATTATAATCATGTTTTCTTTACTGGAAGGTTTATTAAGGAGTTTTGAAAGACAAAGCTAAAATTATTTCTAGAAAAATGTATTGTTTGCGAATCATTAGTTCGGCACAAGCATTTACATTTTCCACCATTTTGTTTTTCTTCTTTTTGACAAATACGCTTTTTTTTACGAAGAAAATATATACTTAATTTCCAACATGTATTCAATTTTGAACTTATTGAATACTTTAAAAGCACAGATCTACACAGATGGACTTAATACAAAAGGCATTTTGTACTGTTTTCAAAGTGTCTAAGGTTTATTTTTAAGATAACATAACATCACGGCAGTAATTTCCGAAAGGTTAGACTGCGGTGTAACAGGAGTGCACCAACATTACGCCAGTTATATTTAACCACTATGTCTAACACACATTTTATTTTAGTGGTAGGATAGGCAGGAGCTAGAAAGCTAAAATGACTGAATGTGGCCTTGTTTAAAGGATCAGACAAAGCATCATGATGTCAAATTCTACAGAGAGAACTTTGTCCAGCTATGGGACAGTGTAGAATGATAATAGTAGTAATAGAAGATGCTTCTGTCTCAAATAAAGTCAACTCAACTCATATAATATACATTTCAACAAGATTTATTTACAGGGAGGGCAGCGACACACATCTTACTACCACAAGACCAGTGCATGATTCAGAATCTCATTAAAAAGAAAAACGCAAATTAGTAAAGTCAATGTCTCAAACTGTATTCATATTAATTTATTTATTGTTTGTCACAGGTGAAAAGACAGATCTTACATTTTGAATTATAGTATAAATGTGAAGTACCCACAGGGTGTACAATATTTATACGTTGCACGGTCAATATTGTAATTAGAATAAAAAAAAGAATAAATTCTTATGTTTTGGTGTGCGTCGTCACTTTAAAAGGTATACAATTAAATTACAGTCACATTGAAAAGGTTAACACAGTAAACAGTGGTATAAAATACATACAGTGCGTTAATAAATAATTGTATGTACGTATATATTAACTTACCCGCCTATTATGACTACTGTTCACCCGTACATCCATCTACAAACGAAAGCAAACTCTAAGAAATATAATATAAAAAAATAATCGTAATCAACTGAATGTATCGCATGCATACAACAACAAAAAATATCTTATTTATGCTCTGTTTCACAATGCGTCCTGGGATGTATATAAGACGGAAAACTGTTGTACCTTGGTACACACGGCTCCACAGCAAGCTATACATTTCCAGTTTAAACGCATTGTACGGATATCCTATACAAAGCGAGACGATATTGGAAATGTAAAGCTTGATGTGTAGCCGTGTGTACCAATATTATGGTTTAAAAAATGTAGAAATTCAGACTGGGGCCGTGTTTTGACATATTAAATCTGCTAGTGTTTCAGAGCGTGAATGGAGCTATACAGATTGTGGAGATATCGTCACACATACCATTTACTTTAAAAAAAAATCGTAGTCTATTCCTAATTTTCTTTCTACTTAAAACTGTCTAAATTCATGATTTCCATCAATCCCAATGAGGTTTTAATTAAAGAATTTACTTTTTAAAGAAAAAATCTTTTTGGGTTGGATGGGAATGATGTTTTTTTTTTAATGGATATTTACAGTTTTAAGCAGAAATAACATCAGAAAGTATGTACGGCGATGTCCCTTACACCACGTATATAACAAATAGCATCATCTCTTTTTTAGCAACAGAAGAATAATAGTTTAACACCTCAAAATATGGCACCAGGTCATAAATTGACAAGCAGACACACAAGACAATAACGAAAGCTAAGTAAAAAGCTTTTTAAATGTCCTAGAACTCATAATGTGAAACAGTCTTGGAACACATAGGCGGGAGTCGAATGCAAGCAATGTTTTGTATCATCGCGACGATCTGTCATAATACCTCCATTTTTAAGTCATGGTGTAGTTGAAAAAAATAACATTATGAAATTTATGATATTATTATGTGGTTTTTTTATTAAAATCTCTTCGTGAAAATGTAGAAGCAGTGAAGGAGAATGATTTGTCATCCCATGCTAATGCTAGGTATTGACAGTTAACTTTATGCTCACTTCACCTAACTTATTCATTGGGTGATTTTAGTAGAACCAACCAGCTGAATTAAGAAATTATAAAATTTTACGGTCTACATTGGAATCACCTCCAATCTTAAACGAGATAATGATGTTTTATTTTTTAAATTACTATAAGTAAATAGGGTATAATAATGGTACACATATTTAAAACTTCACACTTTTTGTCACCAGAATTGTAAAAAGACTTAATTATAACTCATTGTTATTTTTTTAGACTTAACTTAAAAATGACAGCATTATTGAAGTTTATGGGATGCTAACTCGGCTTCAGTCTATTTGCTCCAAGACACACGATTCTACATAAGTATCATGTCGATCATGCTACACTCGTGTGGTGGTATTCGCAACGCAATCTATGCATGTTTCGATAACTTCTATATGATATATTGAGTGGGAGTCTCTATTAAATGATTCATGACAAGCTTATTGTGGGAAAAACATTTCATTTTTTTTTTGGCATGTTTTTTGTATGTGGTATAACGCTTATGGGTGATAGACGCACGGGCAAGTACGCGTGGTGTGTGGGTGTTAAGGTGGCGATTTGTAGGTGCGTTTGTAGTGTGTGCGTGTGTAGTATATGTGTGGGTGTAGGTACTGATTTGTCGAAGTGCCTGTGTGTCGATTTAGGTAGAGATTTAGTGGTGTGAGTGTGTGTGTGTGTGTGAGTAGGTAGTTACCTGATGCTGCTGCGGCGCGTGATGGTGCGGGTGGTGGTGCGGCGGCGCGGGGATGTAGAGGTGCGACGCGCCGCCGAAGGGCGGGGGCGTGCCGCTGTGGAACGACGCCTTCTCGTAACTCTGCGACAACCGACTAGCTTAGCTACACCCTCACACACACACATATGTACAGAACGGAGAAAGCGTGTCGATGTTGAACGACGCCATCTCGGGACACTGCGACAAATGACTAGCTTGGCCACCCTGTCAGACACGAACACATTCAAATGTACAGAACGCGAGAGGCATGTCGCTTTTGAACGACGCCTTCCCGTCACCCTGCGACAACCCACTAGCTTAGCACTCACACACACATGTTCAGAACAAAGGAAGCCTGCCGATGTGAAACGAGGGCTCCTTGTAAATCTACAAAAGTTGACTAGCTTCGAATAGCTTTAACTACACTCCCACACATAGACACACTCATGTACAGAACAGAGGAAGCTTGCCGTTGTTAAACGACACCTTCTCCGTAACTCTGCGACAGTCGAATAGCTTTAGCGACACTCTCACACACATACAGCTACACCTTATCACCGAGGCCAACATCGAACCTAATGCTACAAGTAATAAATTTAGATAAGGAAATTAAACACTGCATCTAGCCCAAATTGCCCACCACAACCCAAAAATCAATATAAGGTATTTTATTTAGAAGATAAACCTACAAGGACATTGCACGTTTCTTGTCTCACCACACGATATCTACACAAAACTTTATGATCGCTCTGAACAGAAGGATTTTACCGTCTTGTCAAGCTATAAATCTTCTTTTAAATCATAATTTAGCTCATATAAAGGCGAAAACACTGCGCAAACGTATTATCGATACCAAGTTTAGAGCGCCCATGAAGCTTTGCGTACACTAACTATATTTTTGCATGCGGGTTTACATACGGTATGCCAAGAAATTAGTCTACCGATTTCGAAAACATTTCCTAGCAAATGAAAATACCGCTATGCATTCCGTATATGTCTTGCCGTCGTGTGAACTTTAACTAGGGACGCATTGTGTTTCTACGATATACAATTACAAGATAGCACAAAAAACAGACCTGTTGAACGGCGTGCATACAAACTTAACTATATATTGTGAGTGGTCAACCACTTTTTCAGTCAAGAGGCAAAAATATTAAGCATTTCAAAACGTCATTCTCATTCAACAACGTGGTAGGAAGTAATAATACAAAGCAGTTTAACATTTTCATTCCTTGACTAAGCAAATTTCAGTGAGCACAAGAGTTTGCTCACAACGCTGCTGCCTTGGCATAAAAGACAGTCGCGTAACTCTGGCACCACTGGTCTAAACACAAAATATAACACAATATTTCACGATAACCTACAAATTATGTAAACTAAATCATTGACGTACAAACATAGAGGCAATTGTTTATATTACCAGAACTTTTGGATTGCGTGTCGAAATTTAATCACAATTATGTAAATTGCTTATTTTAATTTCAATATCGTAACTATTTGGATGTTCGTTTACAAAATTTCTAGCTCTTCGTGAAGCTTACATTAGAGAGAAAATATCGGACGCGAACGTATGAATATGTTGTAGTGAGAATTTTATCATAAGTTCAACAAAAAATTTGGACATGTTACATGTAAATCTAATTCAAATGGTTGATAGACGTTCTAGTAAAACAACGCAAGTATGGCTCGGGAACCCTTTTTTGCGTATGTCAACCGAAATTATAAGGTTACAAAAGGGTAGGAGTGTCTCACAGTAACACGGTAAACTAACGGTATTTATCTACATCCACCCGGTAAAACTGGAATTGTGAAATCGGTTGAAAAAACATCTCAAAATATTTGCGACTATTCCAGCATTTTCGGGGATTAGCCAGGAGCCTCATTAATTTATACTGCCTTATATTATTATGGAATGTTGAAACATCAAATCGCCAATTTTCGCTGTGATAGGGGCTCTGTGGTTTAACCGGGCAATAATATTTCATTATAACCCAGTGAGTCGACAGTGTATTTCACAGTCGTCGACAGTGTGCTAAAAAGTAACTCATTTAAAAACCAAATTGCTTGTGCACTTTGAGGTTTCAAAAGCAGAGTATTTTCCTTTATTTCACCGAGATAAATATGTCTTATTTTTGGGCGACATCATAATTATATTACAGCTTTCGCACAGTACTTCATCATTGCCAATGAAAAACGTCAATATTCGATCACATGTAGCGATCTATATTTATAAATCTTAACTGGCGGGCTAACATCAAAACGGCCACCATAGCCCATACCGACACTGTTGCTTATAAAATATAAAATCGTGGGTGTATAAAAGGCTTTAGGGTGTCAGATCAGCGAAAAAGGTCATTGAGCCCTTAGTATCGGCCACTTGACGGTCGCGTCCGGCAGCTAGTAGTGTGGCGGTACTCACATTGACCTTGTTGAGTGCGACGTGCGTCTTGGCGTACATCGCGTTGCTGAGATCCGCGGCCGCGCCGCCGCCCGCCTTGCTGGCGTTACCCGTGTACGTCCGGCAGCTAGTAGCGTGGCGGTACTCACATTGACCTTGTTGAGTGCGACGTGCGTCTTGGCGTACATCGCGTTGCTGAGATCCGCGGCCGCGCCGCCGCCCGCCTTGCTGGCGTTACCCGTGTACGTCCGGCAGCTAGTAGCGTGGCGGTACTCACATTGACCTTGTTGAGTGCGACGTGCGTCTTGGCGTACATCGCGTTGCTGAGATCCGCGGCCGCGCCGCCGCCCGCCTTGCTGGCGTTACCCGTGTACGTCCGGCAGCTAGTAGCGTGGCGGTACTCACATTGACCTTGTTGAGTGCGACGTGCGTCTTGGCGTACATCGCGTTGCTGAGATCCGCGGCCGCGCCGCCGCCCGCCTTGCTGGCGTTACCCGTGTACGTCCGGCAGCTAGTAGCGTGGCGGTACTCACATTGACCTTGTTGAGTGCGACGTGCGTCTTGGCGTACATCGCGTTGCTGAGATCCGCGGCCGCGCCGCCGCCCGCCTTGCTGGCGTTACCCGTGTACGTCCGGCAGCTAGTAGCGTGGCGGTACTCACATTGACCTTGTTGAGTGCGACGTGCGTCTTGGCGTACATCGCGTTGCTGAGATCCGCGGCCGCGCCGCCGCCCGCCTTGCTGGCGTTACCCGTGTACGTCCGGCAGCTAGTAGCGTGGCGGTACTCACATTGACCTTGTTGAGTGCGACGTGCGTCTTGGCGTACATCGCGTTGCTGAGATCCGCGGCCGCGCCGCCGCCCGCCTTGCTGGCGTTACCCGTGTACGTCCGGCAGCTAGTAGCGTGGCGGTACTCACATTGACCTTGTTGAGTGCGACGTGCGTCTTGGCGTACATCGCGTTGCTGAGATCCGCGGCCGCGCCGCCGCCCGCCTTGCTGGCGTTGCCCGTGTACGGCCCACCTGCGGCACACCACCACCATCAGGTTACGCACACGAATATTACACTTTGCTTTTCTACACATTTTAGTATGAAAAGACCCACGAATTAATGCTTTGTCTATACATTAAACAGTGGGGGGGGGGGGGGGGGGTTATACAGTAAGAAACAGGGAAGATCGATGGAGGAATCGACAGAGGCAGATGGTAGCAACATTCCTGAAATCATGCTCAAAATTGTAGACTCTTGTCGACGGAAAAATCGATATATTTCTTCTCTTCATCAAAAGGCAACAAAAGCAATGTTTCTACAATCTGTCAGTTTGTGGATTGTTCCGTGGACAAAATCCGTTTCAATAATGATCATGTTACGCTGGTAGGTGAAAGTATAATAGAAAAAACCAATAAAGAATAAGTAATATACATTTATTCGCGTCCACATGACGCGCGAAAAATAAACAGTAGCAAAAATCTTCCTCGTAATTTCATAGTAGCAGTCTGGTGGACCGATGACCTTGAGGAAGCGACTGGTGGATACTGAAGACAGAGGATTGGCCAGAGTAATGCAGCTTGAGATAAATCGTATCTAACAATGGCCTTATACACGGTTAATTTTAAGTCGTTTTAGACTTCTTCAGGGCCATTGTTCTCATAATTATGATCAATTTTTACTATGGGACCGAACCTGAAATCGCATAAAACAAAAACTGCTGCTTTGTACATTTTGGCAAGTTCTGCGAACATAAATGTAGGGAACAGCTGTTTTTTTTTTCTATTTTATGACCCCTGAAAAAGTCTAAAACAACTTAAATTTCACCGTGTATAGTCTGAGTTGAAGGCTTGAGTCGGGAATGTAGATCTTCAGTCCCTCACATGGTAAAGTAGGTGTGAGAGCTGTGCGGGCTATCTGTAGTACGTACCGGGCTTGTACGAGTCCTGCGCGTCGTAGGGCTGCTGCTGCGAGTAGCTGGACACCTTGCCTTGCGCCGCGACTCCGCCCACTCCGCCCACGCCGCCTACGTTGGAGCCACCACCATACTGCAACAAAAGTGATCGTTAAGATTAATTCTATGCGGTAATATTATATTTATCCACTAAATCCGCTAAACAAAAACCGGCCAAGACCGTGTTGGGCCCCGCTCAGTGTAGGGTGTCCGTAGTTTCCCGTCCGTCATAATAAGTGTCCCCACTTAAAAGTAAAAAAAATGGGCTATTTGTACATTGAGTTGACATACTAAGTACGGGACCCTTAAACGGGCCAACAAAGGACGGTGATAACTATAAAAAGAGTTATAGATTCCAACTGCACATGGAAAGTTCGACAATTTTTTTACATATTAAGTAGAAGGACATACATAGACCTTATTGTTGAGGTTCTTCAGAAAGGTAAGGTGCGTAGTACTCGGAACCGGCGTGTGTGTATGACAACTTGTATGAATGTAAACGAAGCAAAAGAAGTATGTAAGAATCGTAGCATATGGCGCTCGGTAGTTTCTGCCTACCCCCATGGGAAAAAGGCGTGAGTTTATGTATGTATGTATGTATGTATGTATGTATGTATGTATTAAGTAAATACAAAAGGAGAAGTAGTGCCACCAGAATTAACGTCAAATATCTCATCAGCATAGCTCTCCTGCTAAGGTGAACCACAGGTACATTCGACAGTGTCTTCAGGTTCATTATTTGTGCATGAACCTTCAAGTTCTATACCATTTATGTCCGAAACAAATCACATGTTACTAAATATTCCGCTGTATTATTTCCGGGCGGACTTGTTCACTTCGACCACGTTTATAAGGAAATTTACACTTAAATTTTACAGTAACGACATAAATATCCTGGCTTTAAGGCCGCTATCCCATTGGCGTTTTACGAGCGTTGACATTAACGTCGCGCGCATGATACTATTTGAGGCGTAAGTACAATCAGAAACATAATGGATTCCGACGAAGAAACACTACTGTTGGTTTTACTACGACAACTTCGACGAAAATTACGTAAAAGAAAAAGAAAAATCAAAACAAACTTTCACATTATTTTATTAAATTTAATTACTTTTTTCTTTCACCAATCAACGCCTTTGTGTGATTGGTGAATGCTGTACAAAGTCCGTCTTTGACTGATTATTTTTTTCTTATAAATGTGTAATGAGTATACTTACGGTGGGGTAGACTCCGTACTGGTAGGTGGTGGGCGGCGGCTGGTACGCGAAGTACGCGTAGCCGGGCGGCAGCGCGGCCGCCGGGACCTGCGCAACGGGACAAGTACACTCTCTTGCTAACAGATCAAGGTTCCATTTCATTTAACCTATTTTCTTGATTAGAAACGTTGCTCGGTTCTTGTACAAGGAACTTTATTTTAGACGTCCTAACTTTTTTAGTGCGGCGCAAAACTGACTCTGCCTTTCCTCCGCGACTCTCGAACAACGGATTGTGTCAAACTTATTATCATTTGAATGTATCGTAAAGTGTGTATGAATAACTCCACAGTAGTTATTTTCTTTTACGTTTTTGACTACGAAATCTTTAGTCCATCGCAGTCATTTTGCAGTCGGATTCAACGTTTCTCATAATAACAAGGCTTGTCATGTCGTTAATTACCTGTTGCGGTGAGGCGGCATCGGTCCTGCCGAACCTCTCGCCCGCACTGAGTCCGAATGTAGCGTCCCGTCCGCCGTAGCCCACCTCGTAGTAACCACCCTGGAACACACATTGCATTTATTTTATTATAAAAGTTTGGAACATAGTTAACAGATTTTAGCCTTAACTTGTATAATCTTATTAAGACTTTCTAGTCACAAAATAATTACTAAAGACACGTACTAGACGGTAAAAAAAGAATGACATGATGGCTGATGAATTAATAATATGCACACCTATACACAAACATTTGATAAGGTACTTACTGAATCAATATGCTTAGTTCAACTACAATATTATGATATTTTTTTGAAACTATATACAATTATTTAGAGCCCTGTGGGTTTAAAAAGCTCTGGACCGATCCTTCATACTATGGACAACTCAGTTCTATTTATATCAGACAATACTACAATGTAATTTTATTTTGTTGGTTGGGAAGACTGACCACCATCTTGGATATGTTAAGTATCTATTTGTCATTACAGTTTTTCTTGAAAGTTCTAAATAAATCTCGCATTTCGCTAATCAAGACTGTATTTTTTATTTTATCACAACAGTTTTCTTATCAACGTGTTTCATATTACACACTATTCGTTCATTTCTAGAAATGATAATAATTTATGTTGACTGGCTTGTTGTTCTAGTGATAAGTGGTTCTGCTTTGCTGGAAGACGTGGATTACAACCAAGACAAATGTTTGTGTGATGAGCACGATTATTTGTTTTATGTCAGGGTGTAATTTATCTATAATATGTATGTGTTTAGAAATATATGAGTATGATATCAGTTGTTTAGTACTCATAGCACAAGCTTTATTTTTGCTGCGTCAAATCCAGGAGCTGCTAAAACACTATGAAACAAACTACATCTTAGGTTGACCCCACATTTGACGTGCGCGATCCTCGGGTGTGAGAGTAGCGCGGACGTTGCGCGCGCGCTGCGTGCGCGTCAGCTGTTGCCGCCGTGTGACGTGCGTGAGGCGAGCACGCGGCATGCACGCGGCATGCACGCGGCGCGCGCGCGGTGCTCGCCTTTGCGTTTAACCCCCTTCAGACCAGTCAGTCACAATTTGGCCAGCGCCGTGTTAGCACACGTCGTTGCTTTACTGTTCTACAATTACTAACAAAATGGACTCAGACGAGGAAACACTACTGTTAGCTTCGTTAAAAAAAGAAATGGGATAGCGGGCGAAGGGGTGAGAACGCGACTCGAGCGTCGCGAGCGCGCCGCACGCACGTCACGCGGCGGCAACAGCCGGCGCTCGCCTACTCGCATGCCCGAGGATCGCGCACGCCAAATGTGGGCTCAGCCTTACACGATCATGTCTAAATCTAATAAAGAATGTTTATTTGCAAGAAAATACATATAAATTACAGGGAAAGATCTTATATCTTAAAACCCCCTACTCCCTCCCCCCCAAACTCCTAACTGGAATTGTCTAAATATCTTCAAATCATTGAACACATTTACAGTTTATAAAGATTAGAATGGTGCAAAAGTGTATGTTGTATGGTAAATATAGTGTTGGCAACTCACCATGTGGTGCGGTAACGTGGAACGCATGAGCTGCTCGTCGTAGGGCGCGTAGGCTGGAGTCGCGCCTGCGCCGTACAGCGCGCCGCCCGCGTAGCCCGCGCCGTGCCCTGCCACTGCAATACGAACGTACCGTCACACCACCCCCTTAGCGACTGAGCCTTGGCTGAGCCTTGGCTGAGCCTTGGCTGAGCCTTGGCTGGACGGATTAGATCATACAAATGTCAGACTAGTTTAAACTTGTCTGTCATTCAGATATCCATGAATAGTGAAAATATGCATGTAAATTTAATTTTGATACAATTTTTTTTTTCCGAATCTAAAGATTCGGAAAAAAAATATTCTATATTATAATAGGCAGAAAATTTGATTTTTAATGATACCTCCACGCATTCCCCAAAATAAAGGGTTTTACACTTACACTTACACTTTAACAGACAGACGGACAACAATATAATCTTAAAAGGATTCCGTTTTTCCTTTGGAAGGTCCAAGATCGGAACCCTGAAAATAGAATAGAATAGATCTTCAGGTGTCATACATACCTGTGGTGGTAGCTACTTTGGCTGTGGAGGTCTGCGTCTGCGTCGTGGTGCTCGTTAAACTATTGCTTGACGCCACCGAACTGTCGTACTGCTGGAATAAACATTCACACTTCTATTACCATTGTTGACTAAACAAGAAAGTAAGTGTCAGATGATTTGAGCTACTTGGGCGTGACATGAATAATACCAGCCTGTTAGTGTCCCACTGCAGAGCAAAGGCCTCTTCTCATACAGAGAAGGCTCGAGCATTGATCACCACGCTTGCTCAAGGCGGATTAGCGATTTCAAACTTATATTTACTACAAGTCCAGGTTTCCTCACGATGTTTTCCCTTCACCGATGTCAAATGATGTCTAAGATAAACTTAGAAAGTACATATGAATTGGAAAAGGTCACATTGGTACTTGCCCGGATTTGAACCACAACCTCGTGCATGAGAGGTAGGCTCCTTAACCTCTGGGCCATCACAACCGGGCATCATGCGGTCTTGGCCGTGACATGAACTGCTTCATAATAAAAACTCAAGAAGTTTAGACTAAAACGTAAGATGCGTAGTATTCGCAACCAGCATGCGTGTATTAACGTTAATGCAGCAAAATAAGTATGTAAGAATTGTAGCAGATGGCCGTTCTGTAGTTTCTGTCTACCCCAAAGGGAAAAAGAAGCGAGTTTATTGTTTGTATGATTTGGACTTTTGCTTTGTGATATGGTTAACTTGCATCGTTAATCTTAAGTCGACCTTTACCTATGTTGTGACGTTTTATAATCAATGTTATATAATAATATTAATAACTACAGATATTATTGAAGAAGATATCAATAACAATCATGAACAGCTAGCTTTTTCTCAACATGTCGAGGTTAGTTTAACTTATAAATATGACCATTGACGAGACTAAACCTTTTGCATGTATTTATTTATCTTATGATAAGACACAAAGACACAAATTTAAGAATTTCAATGTCACGGGTCATTATGTAATTGTTTCACGTAGACTTCAACGTAATTGGGTAAAGGCTAGGGTATAGGTAAAGGTTATTCGGGCAGGTGTCTGCCACTCCACATCCAAACGCAAGGGTAAAGGCTAGGCAGATAAAGATGATGAAATTATAAGTATGCATGCTAATTGTGTTATTATCTAGTTAAATAGCACAGTATGGAAGTGAATGTTGGGAGAGACATGAAAGTAGAATTAATGCTGTAGAAATGCGTTCCTTGCGAAGTATGTGTGGTGTAAGAACGAATGACAGATTGAGGAATGATGTGATAAAGCAACAATGTGGTTTAAAAGAAGATGTAGTAACAAAATTTGAATAGAGTATGCTTAGATGGTTTGGTCACATTGAAAGGACGAATGAAAGGCGACGGAGGAAAGATATTTCTGATGCAATAAGTAAGTGAAAGCGCCAGGGTAGACATACATAGACGTTATTGGTGAGGTTCTTCAGAAAGGTCAGGTGCGTAGTACTCGCAACCGGCGTGTGTGTATGACAACATGTATGAATGTAAACGAAGCAAAACAAGTATGTAAGAATCGTAGCATATGGCGCTCTGTAGTTTTTACCTACCCCCATGGGAAAAAGGCGTGAGTTTATGTAAGTATGTTTACATGTATTCATTTGGATAATGACAGATGTAGCTACCTGTTGCGTGTCCTTAGGTTGCTGCTGCTTGGTCTGCGCGGAGGGCTGGTAGGGCGTGTAGGGAGCCGCCGTGTACAGCGCACTGCCGCCGTACGGACCCGCCGAGGACGACGTCTGCGCAATTAGCATAGTGTTAGTTTAAAGTCAGCAAAAAGCACAGGATAACTCATTAAAGTGCTGTGTACACTAACAAGCACGATGATATCGTGCAGTCTCGACGGTCTGCGCACGCGCCGCGCGGGGCGGGATGGCTCGTGCACACACTTGTACAGACGCCAGCACATCAATCTACCTCAATGTGACAAATAACTTTGATAGTTTTTCAGCTTTTGTATCAAACAGAATAAGGTTCATGTTCAATTCAAAAATTTTAGCTTGGGGTGGCTTGATGTGCTGGCGTCTTTACATGTATACGCTGTACATAATCATATTAAATGAGAATGAACAATAAGAATCTCATAATTTAGCAAAGTATATGCAAACACAAATATAAATACCTTATTGAACCAAATTCAAAGCTATTTTCCCCTAAACTATTCATAAGAAGTTATTGTGTTTTGTGTACAATAAAGATTATCTCTATTGTATCAAGTAAAGAACTAAGTTACGATAAAACAGTATTTTTTGAAACCATACTATTATAAAATAAATTCTTTCTTTATTATTTTACGAAAAAAATTGCTTTTAAATCTAACGTTTTGATGTATTTAATAAATAAATAAATATTCCACAACTTTCACACAACGCCATTTAGTCCCAATTTAAGCTTGAGAGCTTGTGTTATGGGTACTAAACAGCTGATAAACAAACTCATATATTTCTAAATACATACCTATCATAGATAAATTACACCCAGACACAGAACAAATGATCATGCTCGTCACGCAAACATTTGCCCTGGGTGGGAATAGAACCCACGACCTCTGGCGTAGCAGTCAGGGGCACTAATTACTAGACCAACAAGCCAGTCAAAAAACAACTAACGTATTAGCTAAATAACAACTAACGAGTTGCAAGTTAAACATACTCTACTATTAAGTTGTGGCTACTTTCTTTCTGCAAATTAAAAGAATCATATAAATAACTAGGAGCTATCTATACTATCTCCCACTATCTATCTCTCTCTCTCTATCTCTTTGTATCTTCTATATTATCTACATCTCTCTATTATTATACTCCATTTACAATAGCATTAGACAGAAGTTAAAAATAAGTTATTTTTAATGCACACTTTGTAACGAAATGACAATTAAGCATGTTACAATTACGATAGACGCCGAAATATTTACAATCTATTTTCACAGAAGCTGTCACACTAACGCCCGATATTAATATTCTATCTCAATCCAAATCCCGATCCTTTGTTTTTGACGGCTGCTTCTGATTGGACATCTTTAAGACTCGGATAGGCGAATTCGGTCGTTGATTGGTTACAGACAAAGATCGGGATCAAGATAGCAACCGAGATAGATTATTAATATCCAGCGTTAGCAACCAGAACAAGCTGCAACAATTTATTTTAAGAAATGATGTGGATTTAATTTAGTTTCATTATTTTATTTAAGTTGAAAATAAGTGTCAATGATAAAAAAACCTAAAGGAAGCAGGGATGAACAATACATGGACACGTTCTTCGTATTGCTTTTATTATTCTAAATTTGAAATAAAACTATTTGAATAAAAATTGTTTTCACTTTTCTTTAAAAATAAAATATTCTGTATTCCTGCTTCTGCTAGCCTCTTTGTTCTAATGCTATTATAAATGGAGTATAGGTTAAAATTTTAATAATATACGTACCTGATAGGAGTTGATCATAGGCTGGTACTGTGTGAGCGTGACGCTGGAGGGATAGGCCGTGGCCGCCATCGCCGACGCGCCCGTCAGCGACGCGTTCGTGGAGTTCACCTGCGGAACACGATACTGTAAATGCTAAATGATCTTTGTTTGAGTAAATAAGATCATACAAACACTTATACATGTAATTTATTAACTAGTAGGTGAGGTCAGTGTTTTACGATCTGACTACTCTGAGAAGAAACACCGAAAGAAACTCAAGGGTAACTTGTTGATGTGGGACATCAATCCCCTTCGAGGAGAACTGCTGCATATTCTATATGGGAATGATAACGTGAAAAGGAACGAAAATGTGTAACAGAAAAGGATGAAAGAGCGCGCTATTTGATTTGACCAACAAGTGCGCAGTAACAGAGAGATGGCTGTGACATGGTGCCAACCCATTTTGCGATGAGGTTGACATCACGTCATAGTTACTGTTATTTTATTTTATACTAGCGTCACGCGGTTTCACCCACGTAGCTCCCGTTCCCGTGGGAATGCAGGGATGAAATATAGCCTATGTCACGCGGGGATAGTGTAGCTTCCCAATGTTGGAAGAAGTTTTCAAATCGGCCCAGTACTTTATAAGTTTATTTGTTACATACAAAAGTAAACATGTTTCTTCTTTATAATATTTGCTAACGCCGTGTGTCCCACTGTAGCGCAGACGCTGGCCGCCACTCAGCGCGCCACGCCCCGCCACTCCACCACAAGGCGCATTCGCGATCGGACGTTATAATATAATATCAATGTTCATGTCCAATAAACCCCTTAAAGTAACATTTTCTTTAAATCTAGATCTATCCTCAACAATATTAGTATAGATATTTACCGCAATAACATGTCAGATGTGTTTTTACACACTATTTTGTAAACGGTTGAAAGGGAACCAACGTCACAGAAGGGTAAGATAGAGGGGTAAACTTATGTTTAAGTCCCATATAACAGGGGTCGAGCCTATTGCCATCAATCGGGCAGAAACCCAGACTCTGGGCTGCTACTTAGAAATATCAAGAAAAGTAATCTAAACCATTCATCGTTTAGATTACTTTTCTGTCAATTTAAATCTATAACTAGTATATATTTAGTATTTGACAAGGTCATCATACCTGTGGCGCATATACATTAGCTCCATATACAGGTGGGTGATGCGATACAGCGTGGTGTGCGTATACATTCTGTTGTCCGACAGTCTGGAAGATAATTATAAAGGTTATAAGTATTAGTTTGTTCTACGGTAGAGTTCAGAAATCAGTCTGAACCTATACATACATAACGTCACCCCTGTAATCCCCGAAGGGCTAGGCAGAGGTGTACCTGGTAGTACACCCACATTTCGCCAGTTATGTTTGAGTCCCATGTAATAGGAGGCGAGCCTATTGCCACCATACGGGCACAAATCCAGACTGACTGACCGGGCTGCTACTAAGAAATTCCAGATAGAAAAACTCAATAACACTTTGCCCGACCTGGGAATCGAACCCGGGACTTCATGCTCAGCAGTAGCGCTTGCGACCACTAGGCCAACGAGGCAGTCTGAACCTATATTCCATTTATAATAGTTTAAGAAAAAAATAGGTTGGTAGAAGCAAGAATGTAGAACATTTTATTTCAAACAAAAGTGAAAACAATTTTATTCAATTTCTTTTATTTTAAATTTAGAAGAATAAAAGTGAAATGAACAATGTTGTCCATGTATTGAGTTCATCTCTGCTTATTTTAGTTTTTACCATTGACACGATCATTTTGAATTAGTGAAATAATATGAACTAAATGAAATCCAAATCATTTCTAAAATGAATTGCATTGGCTACACGTAAGTTTGACAGCTGCTGTGAAAATAGATTATAATAAATTCGGCGTCTACCGTAATTGTAACATGCTTATTGTACTTTCGTTACAAATTGTGCATTAAAAATGACCTTTTTTAACTTCTGTCTAATGCTATTGTAAATGCTATTGTATTTGTGGTTGAACATTTGCGTGCGCGGATAGGTTTGTGTGTGTGTGTGTGTGTGTGTGTGTGTGTGTGTGTGTGTGTGTGTGTGGGTGGGTGGGTGGGTGTGTGTGGGTGGGTGTGTGTGTGGGTGGGTGTGTGTGTGTGGGTGGGTGTGTGTGTGTGGGTGGGTGTGTGTGTGGGTGGGTGTGTGTGTGTGGGTGGGTGTGTGTGTGTGGGTGGGTGTGTGTGTGTGGGTGGGTGTGTGTATTTGCGTGTGGGTGTGTGTATTTGCGTGTGTGTGGAAAGGTCTGATGGTGTGTGGTGTGTACCTTGGGCCTGTGCTGCGGCATAGTCTGTGGCGGTAGTGCGTGATGCGCGTGGTGCGCAGGCGCGGCGGGCGTGCTGCTGGCCACGTTGCTGCTGTCGCCGGCCGACACCGCCAGCTGCTTCATAGTCGCCGTCAGCTGCGCGTCCAGCGACGCTGTGAGAGAACCAGTACTTTAACAACAGATGAAACCTAAGAGAGTAGGAATGTAGTGTAGTACGCGCGTTGCCGAGATACTACAGGCATAGCGTTTAACTGTTGAAGTTCCTGCGGCAGGTCAGCGGCGCAGGAGGGGTGACATGTGACGTGACATAACTGTACCGCTATACACTTGATGGGAAATGATGAAGATATTTCTTACAATATGAACCCAATGTATGTTTATGAATTAAAGTAAGTAGTAATTGCGTATGACAATCCAAACGGAAAAAAAAATAAAGTCATTTCATTTAATTTTCAACTTAAATTCAAATCTAATAAAGCTGAATCTATATTGCTGTCTGTATGATTTGAATCACAATCTATATTGCTGTCTGTATGATTTGAAACACTTTCAATATCAGACTGAATGATCTGGTCCCCATATATGTGTGGTTCTTTCCTCAAAAGACCATTTTAGACATCTGCATAATTTTTACATGATGTGACTAAAATGTGATCCTTTAAGAGAAAATCTAACGTTTTTTCGGTGTTTCTTCTCAAAGTAGTCAGATAATGAAACACGTTTGTATAAACCTATTTACAAAAATAAATATCTTCTCAACAATCATGACCTCGTCACTAACACAATAATTTCTGTATCCATCATCGAAGGACTAATCATCCCGTATGCATTTTGCTTGTAGCGACCGGCCTGTCACAACGACATGTGGTTTCGACAACGATGACGTCACGAGAGCCACCCGCCCCGCCCCGCAGCTCGCGCCAGTAAGCGCTACACCTATCATATAGCAACCAATACATTACGTGCAGGTGCCGGTACACGGGGCACCTCGTAGTACGTAGGGCTTGCTATGTGCACAGCTTGCTGCGCGTAAAGCGTTGGATCTAGACAGTTTCATTGTTATTAGATCAACAGGCTTGTTATTATATCAACCATATTAATGTGTTAAACGGCTGCATAGAGAGTAAAGACAGTTACCATAAAGTTTGTGCTGTGTATTCCTTTTCAAATCAACAAGTTTATTAGCACACTTGAGAGCAAATAAAATGAGCCACTCGCTTTAATCACGCATTATAGTTATAATTTTTAATATAACAAAACGCATCGATTCGAAATATATATCGTCTAAAAGGTTATTTTACAATGATTCCACCCTAACTGTAAAGGTTAGTAAACTTTTAGGCCATATTAGGTTCAAATTAAAGCATTCAACATTAGCAAAAGTCTAAAAGTAGCTTAATTTATTTGCTTCCAAGTATGCTTCCTACATTCAACTCAAGGCCTCAACTCTTAGTCACCACCATTATTTGTAAGAGTACTCACAGAATTCACTTTATTGTAACATAAATTGTTATTAACACGAAATCAATTTACAATCACAACACAGTTCTCACCCTGGAGGTGTGTAATGCAACACAGATATTTCAAAAGAAAAATAGTGAGTTTGCAAATAAACTAGATGAAAAATAGGTCAATCAAATCAATCATTGCCTCTGCTACTGCTTAACCTACAACTGTGCAAGTAAATGTCATCTTCTTACAGCAACCATTGCTATTTGCTGTTAGTTTATGTGTAAAAAATTGTATACCAATTTAGTTTCGTTGAAATTCTCGATATAAGTAAATCATAGTAATTCCTGATCATTATTAACGCGGAAATATTTCACCCTGCTGTTAAAAATATACGCTAGTTTTTGAAATCCAATGGGTGAGTAGAACAAGGTGTTATGGACGTTTAGTTATTTAGCTACGTCATACGATCTAAATGTACTCGTATATAACATAATATACTCACAGGTTGTGTTTGTGACTGTGGGTTCCGTAGTGGGAGCTGGCACGCTAGAAACTGGCGTCGGCTCCACTACTGATAAGCTTTCACTCAGCTGTTGAACAAAATCAAATACAATATAATTACACATTTTTTTTTTTTGAGGGGGCTACATTTCAGTGCTATTTCTTACAATGGAAGTGGCAAAGAGACGGCTGTTTGGGGTACGGTCTTATGTCCATTTGACTTTTAAAAAGAACTGATCCTCAGCTTATTTCAATAAACAAATTTTGATTAGACCTTTGGACACTTAATTGTGGTTCTGGGTTTATATGTGTGATCCATTGTTCACCAATCTATTATTGACTATCACAAAAAATATAATAACATATAAGTTATTTCAAGGTACAATATTGCTAGCCTGGATATTGTGGAATTACGTAACATTCAATTTTTGTCTATACAAACTTACAAGTTGAATATAACATTTGCAGTGGTAACTCCATGTAGGTAGTTGTTCCATGTAAAACACTGAGCTGCATCTGAGTAATATAGAAAGAAGCCAGCCCCAACAAGGTTGAGAAAAGGCTTGGTAGATGATGATGATGATGATGGTGAGTAACCCACTACTCACATTGTCCTGTGCGATCTTTGACCACAAAAGTATGACAATCGCTGAACTAGACAATATTATGTTTCACTTGCTTGCTGAGCTTTGTCATTGGCTGTTACTACTAGGATTGTCTAGAAAATATGAATCCTTTATACAAATGTTAAGGAGGAATAGTGGTACATACCATACTGTTGGGTGTGGGGTAAGTCTGTGCGGGGGCGGGCGGCTCCGGCGCGGGCTCGTGTGACGTCACGGGCGCCGGGGCCGGCTCCACCGGCGCGGCCGTCTGCGTCTGCACCACACGCACTACCTTACTTACGGCACCGGCGCACTGACACGCACGCGCGCACGCACGCACGCACGCACGCACGCACGCACGCACGCACGCACGCACGCACGCACGCACGCAGACTTATAAAGTGTGTTACAAATGCACGTAGAAAAGGATCCAATCCACATACAGTTACTTTTAAGATATTTATGTTTTCGTAGTTATTTTATAATATTAATAAAAAGTATAATTTTGTAGGTGTTATATTACCACGGTATTCCATTCGTAAAGATAATATTTATATCATTTTTGTCCAAGTTGTGGATATGATACTTTTTGTTTAACTACTCGTACGTCCAATTGGAGATGGAGGTTTAGATACAATAAAGTTTGTATGTGTTATACTATCTGTGGTCAGCTTTCCATGTGTGTGTGTGGCTACTGCCGCGCAATGTGTTTAATAGACAATAAACCAGTGTCTATAGCTGTCATATGTTTCACTTATCTCCCCGATCTGAGTACTTAACAGTATGCTAATTGGAACTTTGTAGCACTTAGACGAACATAAAATTAGTCCTGGCTGGATCAGAACACTTCTTTACGACACGATTTTAAAATCTTTAAAAACATAAAAAAATGACACTTTGTTGAAGTGTAACATCCTCGGTTGCTGGATATGTTTTGTGAAATGTGTAACAGAAAAACCGGGGAAGCGCACGCTATTTGATTTGACCAACGAGCGCGCGGTTATGAGAGAAGGCTGTGAAATGTGTGAGATTGATTGGCGACGATCCCATGTCAGATAGTTAACAAATGACATGCGACGACTTAGGCTCGTTTCCTGCTGCTTGCGTACCGGCTTGGGCGTGACGTTGTCCCGCAGCGCCTCGGGCTCCAGCGCGCCGAACTGCACGTCCAGGAACATGGCCGCGCCCTCCGCGCCGCCCGGCATCTCCACCGCAGACGACGGGATCTGGGGAACACACGGCACCATGTCATTATGTAGCATGCAGGTACAAAACTCTAACATTTCTTCAAATTAGTGTGATAGGCAAAAATCACAAACCATAACCTAAGATGAGCCTGGCTTAGGAAGTGCAAAAGAATCCAACATTTGTAATTTAATTTAAGTACAAGCTGTTGCAGCTGTTTAGGTTACAACTTAATATTTTTATTACCAGTTGTTGTAAAATCGACTTAATTTCCTTATCAGATCATCGACATTCATTTAAATTTAAAAGTCAATTCAAAATCCAACTTATATTAAAAATGTGAAAGTTTGTGGAGATGTTTGGATGTTAGTTACTCAATCACGCGTAAACAATTGGAGATATTTGGATGAAAATTGGCCATTAACTAAATTAACACATAAAATACTATTTGATTCAGTAATCTATTTCAATTTTAATAAAAACTAAAGTTCTACTAAAAATTTGGGAAAGTTACTTTCCACGCGGGCAAAGCCCCAGACAGAAACTAGTAGAGAATAGATGGTACTAACCTTGGATGGCGGAGGCACTCGCGCCCGCTGAGGTTTCCTCTGACTCGTGATGTCTGACGAGCTGTACACGCCGTAGTTCGACGTGTACACGCCTGGAACCAATTACGTATACTATTTAGAAAAGAAAGTTTACAATTCTGTTATTTTGGTAGGAAGAAAAATACTATTGTTATAGATAATCTTGCAGTTTAACTTCATAAATTATTTCACTTTCGGTTTTATTAGTCTATCAAGGTGCGACAAACTTCGCTGAGCTTTTTCCACATTTGAGTAAGCATAAACTACAGGACGCCACTTGCTACGATTTTGCATACTTCTTTTGCGCGCCGGTAACGAGTACTCCGCACTTGACCTTTCTGAAGAACATTAACAATTAGGTCTCAGTATGTTCTTCTAGTGCGGCCTTTTTCCGGTGTTTCTAATTACACTTACCTTTCTTTAGTCGCCTTTTATTCATCCTCCCCATTTTCAGTTTGCTGGGCATTGGTAGGCTTATAAAATTAGCTTTGTATTCTTTATTATGCAATTGTTTGTTGTTCCAATTAAAATAAAATAAAATAAAATAGAAGTATAGTGTGGTTCTTACTGTTGTCATGCCTCTGCGACTGCTGCGTGAGTTGCGACAAGTACTGCGACTGCGCCGCCGTCAGACTGCCCGACATACCCATCGGCTGGAAATAACAACGTGCTTTGGATTGATCGATATTTTGAAACAAAACAAAAATCGTTTTAGAACGGGTTTAATTGTATATGTCATTGAAAGATACACTAATCATCCTTGCTTATTTATTTGTGTAAAAACCTCCTCGACCATAATCAAAAATTATTGCAATGTTTTATTTTAGTTTGTTACTCTGTAAATGATTAGTATTTATGTATTGTATTTTTCTTTTTTTTCTTATTTATACTTATTTTAAACATGTATTTAGATAGTCATGTATGGTATAATTTATGTAAATAGTACACCACAAACTGCCTACTCATATTTTCGCCTCCCCTATCAAGTCCATCCAAAGGTTGTCTGTAAGAGATCGCTTTTAGCGATAAGGCCGTCCATTGTAACACCCTATGTAGCCCTTAAAGTGATAATTTGTATACATTTTTATGGTGTACAATAAAGAGTATTTTATTTTATTCTATTCTATTTGCGCGGGACATCTTTAGTTTCTATGGTGTATGAGAGCATTATATTCTATTATTTAATAAAAGTAACTCCATAAAACATTATCTATCTGCCAAAGAAAGTTGGCGGTAAAAGTAAAAAATCGGTATAGGCATTTCGGAAATTAGTTCACACAAACGGTCAGAGACAAACAGCCAGAAAGTAGGTTTTTGGTATATGTATCAAAGTCAAAGTCAAATCGTTTATTTCAATTAGACCCATTACAGGCACTTTTGAACGTTATACTTACAAATTAAATAAATTAAGTGAATGATTCTAGTCGCGCATTCCAAATGGAAGTTTCGTATGGAGAAGAATGTGCAAGAAACTCCATACTTACTCTTTTAAAATAAGTTTACAATACTTCGTATGTACGACAATCTGATTATATGTGAGGACGATGCACCTAGAGTACTAGGAACTATACTGAGATAGGTTTATAATATAGGGTGTCTCATTCAAATCGGTCAGTATGGGAAAGTCTGAAACTATAAGACATACGAATATCTGTTCTGAGGAACCATGTCATCGATTTAAATAACAAGAAAAACTGCATTCATACATTTTAAAAAACATCTGTGCTATTGTAGTAATATTGTAAATGTGGTCACTTCGAGCACCTACTAAAATAAAATAAAGTATGTGGAAACAATGAATTTTATTCATTTTAGACATCATACAGACATTTACATGTTTCATACAGACATTTACTGCTTAAGACCTACACAATCGATATCTAAATAGAAATAGTGTAGGTTTTTTTTTTCAAAATAACCGGACGGAGTACAGATGTTTTTTAAAATGTATGAATGCAGTTTTTCTTGTTATTAAAATCGATGACATGGTTCCTCAGAACAGATCTTCGTATGTCTTATAGTTTCAGACTTTCCCATACTGACCGATTTGAATGAGACACCCTGTATATAAGGCAGTTATACCTAAGTCCCATTTTACTGTCATGTTTGGAATAATCTGTGCAAGAGACAGCAAGAGACTGTCTTATTGCCATGCCATAGTAATATTTTGTTATTAAACTGTCGAGGCTTGTAATTAGCATTTTAGTTATATTTATTGGTTTTAGTCTGTAAGCCTTCCGACAATAAAGAAAAAAGAAACCAAGTTCGTGATGGGTTACCTGGTGATGCACCTGGTGATGGTACGTGTCGGCGCCGGGCGGAGGCTCGGCCGCAGACACCGGCGACTGCCGACTGCCCGAGCTTATTTGCTGCACACAAACATACACTCATTATTATACAAATAATATATCAAGATGATATCTCTGCGGCTCACAGGCAGTTCACACACAGAGGGATATTTAAATAGTGTGAGCATGCACGAAAACGTACTGGCACTTCAGACATCAACCATCGTATTTATTATCTTTGATCACACTATGAATGTTTTGAGCATAACCCGACAGATTTTTTGGAGGATCGGGGTGTAATCGTGAACTCAACTCGAAACTTCACGTGCTGACGTGCAATACCAAAGAAAGAACATTTGAGTTGGTCCCATAAACCACTCGAACTGCCAGACAAAATGCAAAAAGGGACACCAATACAACTAACATTAAATTAGTCTTTCCTTTCGTAATTTTCCTTCACCGTACATGAAGCCTAAAACGCAGACGTGTGTGCCTTGGGTTCGAACTCAAGACCTATGACTTAGCACTGCTAACCCTAGTAGCAATTGCCGTACGCCACACGCCAACAGTTGGGAATGTATTGGCAGACGTTTAGTTATTCCGCCAACCTAAACTTAAATTAGGCCCATTGTCATATACATGCACTCTTTGCCCAACGGTTAGCCATCAACGGGCCTGCTGTTAGTATTTCTACTGTTGAGTGATTTTTGTAGGGATTTTATGTATTATAACAACATTGAGCCAACTTAACAACCCTTCAATGGGCCTGTTACTGCTACTCCTACCGGGCGGTAGCGGGGAGCGCGGGAGGCGCCGCGCCGCGGTGCCCGCCATTTTGTTATTCTATTCATTTGTGCGGCGTGCGCCTGCGGTTGAGGAGTGTTGTTTTGTTTGCATCAATAAAGGTATTAGCCTGATAGGCAGGCTGTGTTTTAGTTCAGTTAGTGAACCTTAGTGTTTGTGAAAGTGATAAATGTTTAAAGTTGTGGAGTTTTACGACGATGAGGTTACGGTGGGGAACTCGGTGTGGTGCGTCAAGAATGGATGACGCCACGGAAGACTCACTGCATGTGGCCTCCTTACAAAACCGCAAATAAATTCAACAAATGCTTTAACAGTATCGAGGCTCACAATATGATAACGTGGACATTATGTCCAGTAAAACGTTTATTTTACGAAACAGGTAAATAAGTTTTTCTTAGTAGGTAGTTAGTAGGCTAAATGCAAGTTGGGCCTCCGTAGGCAAATCCACGTAGGCCATCAGTTTTGGGGCCAACCCGTAAACTGCCCGCCAATTGTATTCATTTGCCAACTAAACAGAGGTATGTAACCCAACGAAATGCCAACAAAAAAAGCTACTAGGGAAGGTATATTGAAAAACGAAATACCCACGTGCTGACGTACAATACTAATTAAAAGACCATTTAAGTTGGTCGATATGTTTAGGTAGGTAGGTTGGTAGGTAGGCATACGTGTAGGTGGGGATGTGCGACTCCAGCGGACCGTTCGCCTCCGTCGCGTCCCATTCCTAGACCAGTGTTCCTAGAGCAGATGGCGGAGCTACTCACGTCTCGCAGCGGGAGATGCGGGTGCGCAGGTATGTGTGCGGAGTTGTGGTACGTGTAGGTGGGGATGTGCGACTCCAGCGGACCGTTCGCCTCCGTCGCGTCCCATTCCTAGACCAGTGTTCCTAGAGCAGATGGCGGAGCTACTCACGTCTCGCAGCGGGAGATGCGGGTGCGCAGGTATGTGTGCGGAGTTGTGGTACGTGTAGGTGGGGATGTGCGACTCCAGCGGACCGTTCGCCTCCGTCGCGTCCCATTCCTAGACCAGTGTTCCTAGAGCAGATGGCGGAGCTACTCACGTCTCGCAGCGGGAGATGCGGGTGCGCAGGTATGTGTGCGGAGTTGTGGTACGTGTAGGTGGGGATGTGCGACTCCAGCGGACCGTTCGCCTCCGTCGCGTCCCATTCCTAGACCAGTGTTCCTAGAGCAGATGGCGGAGCTACTCACGTCTCGCAGCGGGAGATGCGGGTGCGCAGGTATGTGTGCGGAGTTGTGGTACGTGTAGGTGGGGATGTGCGACTCCAGCGGACCGTTCGCCTCCGTCGCGTCCCATTCCTAGACCAGTGTTCCTAGAGCAGATGGCGGAGCTACTCACGTCTCGCAGCGGGAGATGCGGGTGCGCAGGTATGTGTGCGGAGTTGTGGTACGTGTAGGTGGGGATGTGCGACTCCAGCGGACCGTTCGCCTCCGTCGCGTCCCATTCCTAGACCAGTGTTCCTAGAGCAGATGGCGGAGCTACTCACGTCTCGCAGCGGGAGATGCGGGTGCGCAGGTATGTGTGCGGAGTTGTGGTACGTGTAGGTGGGGATGTGCGACTCCAGCGGACCGTTCGCCTCCGTCGCGTCCCATTCCTAGACCAGTGTTCCTAGAGCAGATGGCGGAGCTACTCACGTCTCGCAGCGGGAGATGCGGGTGCGCAGGTATGTGTGCGGAGTTGTGGTACGTGTAGGTGGGGATGTGCGACTCCAGCGGACCGTTCGCCTCCGTCGCGTCCCATTCCTAGACCAGTGTTCCTAGAGCAGATGGCGGAGCTACTCACGTCTCGCAGCGGGAGATGCGGGTGCGCAGGTATGTGTGCGGAGTTGTGGTACGTGTAGGTGGGGATGTGCGACTCCAGCGGACCGTTCGCCTCCGTCGCGTCCCATTCCTAGACCAGTGTTCCTAGAGCAGATGGCGGAGCTACTCACGTCTCGCAGCGGGAGATGCGGGTGCGCAGGTATGTGTGCGGAGTTGTGGTACGTGTAGGTGGGGATGTGCGACTCCAGCGGACCGTTCGCCTCCGTCGCGTCCCATTCCTAGACCAGTGTTCCTAGAGCAGATGGCGGAGCTACTCACGTCTCGCAGCGGGAGATGCGGGTGCGCAGGTATGTGTGCGGAGTTGTGGTACGTGTAGGTGGGGATGTGCGACTCCAGCGGACCGTTCGCCTCCGTCGCGTCCCATTCCTAGACCAGTGTTCCTAGAGCAGATGGCGGAGCTACTCACGTCTCGCAGCGGGAGATGCGGGTGCGCAGGTATGTGTGCGGAGTTGTGGTACGTGTAGGTGGGGATGTGCGACTCCAGCGGACCGTTCGCCTCCGTCGCGTCCCATTCCTAGACCAGTGTTCCTAGAGCAGATGGCGGAGCTACTCACGTCTCGCAGCGGGAGATGCGGGTGCGCAGGTATGTGTGCGGAGTTGTGGTACGTGTAGGTGGGGATGTGCGACTCCAGCGGACCGTTCGCCTCCGTCGCGTCCCATTCCTAGACCAGTGTTCCTAGAGCAGATGGCGGAGCTACTCACGTCTCGCAGCGGGAGATGCGGGTGCGCAGGTATGTGTGCGGAGTTGTGGTACGTGTAGGTGGGGATGTGCGACTCCAGCGGACCGTTCGCCTCCGTCGCGTCCCATTCCTAGACCAGTGTTCCTAGAGCAGATGGCGGAGCTACTCACGTCTCGCAGCGGGAGATGCGGGTGCGCAGGTATGTGTGCGGAGTTGTGGTACGTGTAGGTGGGGATGTGCGACTCCAGCGGACCGTTCGCCTCCGTCGCGTCCCATTCCTAGACCAGTGTTCCTAGAGCAGATGGCGGAGCTACTCACGTCTCGCAGCGGGAGATGCGGGTGCGCAGGTATGTGTGCGGAGTTGTGGTACGTGTAGGTGGGGATGTGCGACTCCAGCGGACCGTTCGCCTCCGTCGCGTCCCATTCCTAGACCAGTGTTCCTAGAGCAGATGGCGGAGCTACTCACGTCTCGCAGCGGGAGATGCGGGTGCGCAGGTATGTGTGCGGAGTTGTGGTACGTGTAGGTGGGGATGTGCGACTCCAGCGGACCGTTCGCCTCCGTCGCGTCCCATTCCTAGACCAGTGTTCCTAGAGCAGATGGCGGAGCTACTCACGTCTCGCAGCGGGAGATGCGGGTGCGCAGGTATGTGTGCGGAGTTGTGGTACGTGTAGGTGGGGATGTGCGACTCCAGCGGACCGTTCGCCTCCGTCGCGTCCCATTCCTAGACCAGTGTTCCTAGAGCAGATGGCGGAGCTACTCACGTCTCGCAGCGGGAGATGCGGGTGCGCAGGTATGTGTGCGGAGTTGTGGTACGTGTAGGTGGGGATGTGCGACTCCAGCGGACCGTTCGCCTCCGTCGCGTCCCATTCCTAGACCAGTGTTCCTAGAGCAGATGGCGGAGCTACTCACGTCTCGCAGCGGGAGATGCGGGTGCGCAGGTATGTGTGCGGAGTTGTGGTACGTGTAGGTGGGGATGTGCGACTCCAGCGGACCGTTCGCCTCCGTCGCGTCCCATTCCTAGACCAGTGTTCCTAGAGCAGATGGCGGAGCTACTCACGTCTCGCAGCGGGAGATGCGGGTGCGCAGGTATGTGTGCGGAGTTGTGGTACGTGTAGGTGGGGATGTGCGACTCCAGCGGACCGTTCGCCTCCGTCGCGTCCCATTCCTAGACCAGTGTTCCTAGAGCAGATGGCGGAGCTACTCACGTCTCGCAGCGGGAGATGCGGGTGCGCAGGTATGTGTGCGGAGTTGTGGTACGTGTAGGTGGGGATGTGCGACTCCAGCGGACCGTTCGCCTCCGTCGCGTCCCATTCCTAGACCAGTGTTCCTAGAGCAGATGGCGGAGCTACTCACGTCTCGCAGCGGGAGATGCGGGTGCGCAGGTATGTGTGCGGAGTTGTGGTACGTGTAGGTGGGGATGTGCGACTCCAGCGGACCGTTCGCCTCCGTCGCGTCCCATTCCTAGACCAGTGTTCCTAGAGCAGATGGCGGAGCTACTCACGTCTCGCAGCGGGAGATGCGGGTGCGCAGGTATGTGTGCGGAGTTGTGGTACGTGTAGGTGGGGATGTGCGACTCCAGCGGACCGTTCGCCTCCGTCGCGTCCCATTCCTAGACCAGTGTTCCTAGAGCAGATGGCGGAGCTACTCACGTCTCGCAGCGGGAGATGCGGGTGCGCAGGTATGTGTGCGGAGTTGTGGTACGTGTAGGTGGGGATGTGCGACTCCAGCGGACCGTTCGCCTCCGTCGCGTCCCATTCCTAGACCAGTGTTCCTAGAGCAGATGGCGGAGCTACTCACGTCTCGCAGCGGGAGATGCGGGTGCGCAGGTATGTGTGCGGAGTTGTGGTACGTGTAGGTGGGGATGTGCGACTCCAGCGGACCGTTCGCCTCCGTCGCGTCCCATTCCTAGACCAGTGTTCCTAGAGCAGATGGCGGAGCTACTCACGTCTCGCAGCGGGAGATGCGGGTGCGCAGGTATGTGTGCGGAGTTGTGGTACGTGTAGGTGGGGATGTGCGACTCCAGCGGACCGTTCGCCTCCGTCGCGTCCCATTCCTAGACCAGTGTTCCTAGAGCAGATGGCGGAGCTACTCACGTCTCGCAGCGGGAGATGCGGGTGCGCAGGTATGTGTGCGGAGTTGTGGTACGTGTAGGTGGGGATGTGCGACTCCAGCGGACCGTTCGCCTCCGTCGCGTCCCATTCCTGTCACAAACAAAACTCCGTTAAACACACTATTCAATGAAAAACAGTTTTAATTACAGTAGCTTTATGGCTGATTTTTCCAGTGCCAGATCAGTTATCTTTATCCAAGGATTAATTTTTGTTTATGCTTTTTTCAACGTCGATTTTGTTACTTGACAGATAAAAATAACTTACTATGAAAAATCAGTCCCCAGTCAACAACTAATACAAGTTCTGAAGCCGTGTCTACTAGGCCAAATGCTTTGCAAAATTTTGCAACAACTCATTGCTTTCTAAGTTGAATATTTTATCGAAATGTGATATCATAAGTAGTTGATTTTACTCTTAACGCTCACACAATAGCTAACATAGTAAGTAAGTAAGTAAGTAAGTAAGTAAATCATTTATTTGCGTAAATAAGGTACAGAAGGTTCACAATATAAATAAAATGGATCTCTTATTCTGCCTTTAATTTCGGCGTGCAAATACAAAGCATAGCATTTTAAATTAATCGTTGATAACAAATGTCATTGGGTACACCTAAAATTCCATTAAATTGTATTGTTGATTAAAAGATACAAAAGTAGTATTGTTTATAAATTACTTAATGAAAAATAATAAGATAGAATTCATAAATGTCAATAACAATCACATCAATAATAATCATGTCAAATAATATAATTTTAAACTAATAAACGAACTTACAATTTATAACCTAAAAACTCATGTACACTATAAAAACACTTTTCATTTAAAAACTTCGTCAAATTACTTTTGAATCTGGAAAATGGTAACGTTTTAATTGAATTTGGTAATTTGTTATAAAGCTTTATACACATAATATAGCTACTATTGCCTGTAAATGCGAGATTTGTTCTCGGTTGAACTAACTTATTAGTATACATAGATCGTGGGGCGTAGTAGCTTGTCGCTTGCTGGAAAAGATGTTTGTGTTTGAAAACAAATATACAGGATTCTAATATATATATACATGGTAGAGTTAGAATTCTATGTTTTCTAAAGAATGGACGACATGACTCTACTTGCTTTAGTCCAAATATAGCTCTCACACATTTTTTTTGCATTATAAACGCTTGATCAATCTCTACGCAACGTCCCCACAGGATAATGCCATACCTTAGAGTGGAGGTAATATAGCCATGGAAAGCCGTTATTGCAGCATCTCTAGATACTTCACAGCTAATACGTCTCAAGGGGTATATGAAACTATTTATTTTTGCGCAAATGTCATTTATATGATTTTTCCAGGAGCAAAATTTATCCAAACTTATTCCAAGAAATTCAACTGAATCAGTTTCTGCCAGAGCAACACCCTTATACGATATATTTAGTTTCAGCGGTTTTGATCTATAGGTATGAAATTGCATAAATTTTGTTTTATTAATATTAACTTTTAAATTATTAGCTTCTAACCACTTTATAGTTCTTTGCAAAGCAATATTGATTTGATTTTCATACGAGCTTTTATCCTCTCCCTTTACTATAATTGTAGTATCGTCGGCAAACAGTACACATTTATGATTAATAATGTCTGGGAAGTCATTTATGTAGAGTAAAAACAATGGTGGCCCTAAAATACTGCCCTGTGGCACACCATATCTATTGAACATGAGCGAAGATTTAGATGATTCCATCGCTTTAGTTTGCTCATTATAATTTGTTACTTGCACTGACTGTATTCTATCACATAAATAAGATTCAAGCCAGTGATATGCTGTGCCTCTGATTCCATATCTTGAAACCTTTTCCAATAATCGTTCATGAGAAACATAATCAAAGGCTTTACTCATATCCATAAACAATACTGTAACAGGTATTTTTCTGTCAATGCAATCTGTAATTTCCTTAATTAATTGGAAGGCTGTTAATGATGTGCTTCTATTTTTACGAAACCCATTTTGTTCATCCTTAATAATCTTGTGTTTTTCTATAAAGCTTGCTAACTTATTATGAAACGCTTTTTCAAAAATTTTAGAAAAGATAGGTATTAAAGTCACAGGTCTGTAATTGTCCATTTGAGTGTAATCTCCTTTCTTAAATATTGGAATTACTACTGATCTCTTTAATAAATCCGGAAATATTCCCTGCTGTAGTGAGAGGTTAACAACATGTAGAAGTGGCTCTAGAATTGTATTGGTTGACAGTTTTATGATGTCGGTGCGAACTTCATCGTAACCGCTAGCTGTGGAATCATTTAGCGAGATTATTATTTTTTTAAGGTCACTGCTATCCAGTGGGTGTAAAAATATTGAATTACTGATTGATTTAATATGCTCCATTTGTTTTAAACTAGAATCTCCTTTATTATCAAGGCTATTATTGGTAACCGTGTCAATGAAAAAATTATTGAAATGATTTGCAATAGAGTCGGGACTTGTACAATCACTGTTGTCAACAGTAATTTTTGAAATACAGGAGCGTTTTAAATCTGTATTGGTATGTTTTTTTATCACATTCCATGCTGCCTTGCACTTATTTTGAGCTTTATTAATGTATTTAGTATTATTATTTTTCCGAGACGTTAAAATGCATTTTTTTAATAAATTGCAATAATTTTTATAATTGTTTCTGTGATGTTCATTATGTTTATATTTTAATTTATAGTGTAATTTACTTTTATTTCTACAGCTTATTTTTATACCTTTAGATAACCAGTTTAATTTGTTTAATGTCTTATTTGTACTTTTTACGCGAATGATAGGAAAACATAAGTTATAAAATAGTAGAAACGTATCGATAAATTTATGGAATGCTTCGTTTGTTGAGTTTTCTTCAAATACGTCACTAAATGATAGAGATGAAATAGATTTTAAAAAAGTTTCCTTATTCTCATTACAATAGTCTCGTTTAAATTGAAACCACCATTTTAAAACTGGTTGATGTATTTTTGTAACAGCCCAAGAATATGATTGGGCTGAGTGATCCGATAAACCTAAATTATGTATTTTTGCACAACCTTTTTCTACGCTTGTTATGATGTGATCAATGCAAGTTTGTGTATTTTCTGTTACTCTAGTAGGCGACATGATAACATGTTTTATGTTGTAACTTTGTAGCAAGTAATTATATTCCTTACTTTCCTTGGAATGTTTTAAAGTATCGATATTTGTATCCCCACATATAATAATTTTCTTTCTTGTATTACGGCACAATACCCTCAATACCTCATACCATTATTATAAACCAGAGAGATCATGTTTAGAGAATTTTGAAGTTAACTTTTTGCTGTATACTTACTTTGGCTTCCGAAGCCTGAAGCGTGACAGAAAAACAATGAAATTAGCAATACGGCCAATAAGTCATAATACCAGGGGCAATAGATGAAACTACTAAAATTATATTTGATTTAAAATTGTGCATTTTAAATCAAAAGTCAGCCGTCTAGTCAGTAGATTGGATTAATCTGCACATTTCTAAAATGGGACTTTCTTGTTTTAGGGCTTTTTCATGAATACTCAGAAAAGTCGGGCTTTTGGTTTTTTAAATTACATTTTTTTTTTTAGTTTTTTTAATTACTATATCACCTTCAAAGTAATTACGAATCTAACGACACCAATCAAGCTAAAATCCATCGAGCCGTTCAGGCAACAGAGCGAGCTAAACATTTAAATTTAGCGCCAATAAAACGCCATTTTTTTTTTATATCCCCAGTGTCACTCCCACAGGCAATACGAATCGAACACCTCTCAAGCTAAAATCCGCCAAGCCGTTCAGGCTGCAGAGCGTGCCAAACAATTATACATACCTATACAACGTGTTTTTTTTTATATCCCATAACTCTAGGGTATGATTGAGACCATATAAAAAAAAGACTACCCTCATAAATTTAGCAATAGAATAACTAGATATATTGTAATTTTTTTTTTTTTAAATTCTTCTTCTTAATTACTATTTTAAAGTAGGTACGTTACTGTCTAGAAGTGCATGTAGAGTTTACCTTTAAGTAATTGTTGCATTGTTATTTCGTTATTTGTACTATTGTTATTTTCTTTTTGTTTGTTTTTAAATGTATACAATTGTTGGTGAACCTTGTTAATAAATAAAATAAAATAATATCAAAGAATCAACTGGCATATGAATCATCCTTTTTTTTTACCATCATACCAAATAATTCGACAAAGTCACGATCATTAATGTAAAACACCCTTACGTGAAAGAAAAGTGACGTTAGAAAGAAGATTTGTCGTACTGGTGACAATTTTTGAACTAATTAGGTAATAAAAATAATATTAATAATACTTTATTATAATATTCCACGACTATTCACACAACGCCATCTAGTCCCAAGCTAGGCAGAGCTTGTGTTACGGGTACTAAACAACTGATAATTTAATTATGATTGATGATATCTCTGATATATCTGTGGTCGACACTTTCCATGTATGGTGTGGACTGGTGCTTGGTACGGGCACTGAAATCTTTATATAGGGATTCCAGTGCCTGTGTCAGGATAAACGGGGCATACACAGACTGGTTTAACATCTCTAGGGGAGTTAGACAGGGCTGTGTAGCGTCACCTTGGCTGTTCAACTTATACATGGATAGTTGTCTGACAGATTTAAAAGAGAGTGAGTGTGGATTGTTGTGCATTTCTCTTGCATATGGCGCTCTGTAGTTTCTGCCTACCCCCATGGGAAAAAGGCGTGAGTTTATGTATGTATGTATGTATGTATGTATGTATGATATCTCCGAAACTATACATTTTTGGACCATCTATTCTAGGAGTTTTAGTATTATTTTTACCTACAGAATATAACCCTAGAGTTATGGGATATAAAAAAAAACACCTTGTATACATATATTCTCGAAAAACATAACCCTCCTTCTGGAGCAGTCGGGTAAAAAGTGATTTGACAATACAGTTCAAGAGCGTTTGCAATGTCCAAGAAACAGTAGTTTAGTAATATCAGGATGCTACTCACGGCGGAGTTGTGCGGCGCGTCGTGTTCGGGCGCGAGCGCGGCCGCGCTGGGCGTGAACACCTGCAACACAGCAGGCTTTAGCATTACGTCACCACACTGTACCAGCCCCGCCACATTACTTACACTAGCGAGAGCGGGGGACCTACACTTGTCCTGTACAATCTCATTTAAACCATATTATGTATACTTCATTTATGATAGCCATAGAAAATTTTATTTTAAAGATAAGTTAAACAATTTTTAAATTTGGAAGAATTAAAGTGAAACGAATGAAGTTCTAGGTATTGTTTATCCCTGCTTCTTTTAGATTTTTCTCATTAACACAATGTAATTTCAAATAGCAATGAAATAATACTAACTAAATGAAAGCCACATAATTTCATAAACTAAATTGTTGAAATCGTTACTATTAAGTGTGACAGCTGCTGTGATAACAGATTATAATAAATATGGCGTCTATCGTAATAATTGTAATATGCTTATTATACTTTCGTTACAAAGTGAGCATTCAATATTACCTTTTTTAACTTCTGTCGAATGCTATTGTAAATGGCGACTAACACTTCGCCTGCTACTTTGTCTATGTGGATATGGTACTTTTATATTTAATTTAATTTAAAGTTAATTGAAGATAACGCAAGGATAAACATTTGACAGGTAGATAGTAATAGTAGCAAGAAATGCAACATATGCTATGTGAAGAAAATAGACAATCAATAGTTCATAAGATTTAGTTCATAAGATTTAAATTTCTTATTTTTCAAAATAGTATACATATATTATGTAAGTCATGGTTACAAATATAAGTGTGTATTGTTGTTGGAGTGTAGTATGTCCCTTTAGGCTAGTGTTCGTAAGTGTGACTGCTGACAGTGTTCTTTGAGGTTGGACAAAGTGCTAAAGAAAAAAACTTTTTCCTTTCTTTATTTCTAGGTTCAGACTGAGTTTGTGTTCAGTCGATTGCAATTGGCTGGTCCCCTGTTAAATGGGACATAAGTGTTGGTGAGTTTGTTCCGCTACTTCTTCTTCCCAGCAAAAGTACGCCTAATTTGAGAGAAAGCCTTTTGATTTTGACTGGCAAATACAGGTTACGAAACTAGGCTACAGGATGGGTTCTTTACTACAGACTGATATGTAGCCTATCTAAGAGGAAAGTACCCCATTATCGTAGAATCCCGGTGTTTAAATTGTAAGTGTAACTTTTTTATTGTATCTACTGCATCATCTTATTAAACTATTAAGTTTTTTTACTATTATCGATAAAGAGAAAAGATTTAATTGTTTGTTTGCATTGGCTCCGAAACTACTGGACCGATTCGCAAAATTCTTTCACCATTGGGAAGCTACACTATCCCTGGGTGACATAGGCTACGTTTTATCCCTGTATTTCCACGGGAACGGGTACTACGCGGGTGAAACCGGGTGATACCTGCTAGTTTTTAAATAAAAGTATTTCTTATTACAGCAACTTTGCCCAACCTTTCAGGAAATATAGGAGTGTTGTTAGAAGAGTGTTGAGTGTTTTGTTATGTTAATATTTACCTTGGTGTCTGAAAGAGATCCGGACCACTCCTCGTTGTCCCAGTCTTCTGTTGTGGGGAATGTGTCGACGATGTTGCTGCCGCCTGCGCAATGTGAAACAATGCAGAGAATTAGTGAGGGTTCTTTATCACAAAAAAAATATGTAGTGTGTTTTAGCATGACAGTAAAGGTCATAAAGGTCATCGGAAATATTTTTATTGTATTTATAAAAAAATATAATAGTTTTACGAAAGAAAAAAAGTAAACATTTTGCTGTTCGAATTTCTACCAAGAGCTTATAAGGTAAGAGGCGATGACTTTAATACCTTGCCAAAAGGTAATTATTATAGCCAAGTGTCCACATTTGCACAATTTATTGTTGTAATGATGGTTCATTTAGCAACTTAATTGTTTTTATTTTCGCCAATATACATTACTTTAAAGACCAGTGTAGTCGGCAGACCGATTTCGTTAAAAACGTTGAATACCGCCGAGCCGTTGCCGCACTTCCCGCGTACAATGCGGAAAAGTGGACAGCTTAAGATTCACTTTCTGGTGAGTACAGTGCATGATCGATGCTATCGGTAGTGGTACAGACGCCAGCACATCAAGTTACCCCTATGTGTCAAATTTCTTTGATCGTTTTTCAACTTTATGCCAAACAGAATAAGGTTCATATTCAATTGGGAAAATTTGACACATTGGGGTAACTTGATGTGCTGGCGTCTGTACGTACCGGCAGGCTGCGGATGGTCGGTCCACAGGACGGCGGACAGGTCCCGGTCGGGTGAGTACAGTGCATGAGCGACCTATCGGTGGTGGTACGTACCGGCAGGCTGCGGATGGTCGGTCCACAGGACGGCGGACAGGTCCCGGTCGGGTGAGTACAGTGCATGAGCGACCTATCGGTGGTGGTACGTACCGGCAGGCTGCGGATGGTCGGTCCACAGGACGGCGGACAGGTCCCGGTCGGGTGAGTACAGTGCATGAGCGACCTATCGGTGGTGGTACGTACCGGCAGGCTGCGGATGGTCGGTCCACAGGACGGCGGACAGGTCCCGGTCGGGTGAGTACAGTGCATGAGCGACCTATCGGTGGTGGTACGTACCGGCAGGCTGCGGATGGTCGGTCCACAGGACGGCGGACAGGTCCCGGTCGGGTGAGTACAGTGCATGAGCGACCTATCGGTGGTGGTACGTACCGGCAGGCTGCGGATGGTCGGTCCACAGGACGGCGGACAGGTCCCGGTCGGGTGAGTACAGTGCATGAGCGACCTATCGGTGGTGGTACGTACCGGCAGGCTGCGGATGGTCGGTCCACAGGACGGCGGACAGGTCCCGGTCGGGTGAGTACAGTGCATGAGCGACCTATCGGTGGTGGTACGTACCGGCAGGCTGCGGATGGTCGGTCCACAGGACGGCGGACAGGTCCCGGTCGGGTGAGTACAGTGCATGAGCGACCTATCGGTGGTGGTACGTACCGGCAGGCTGCGGATGGTCGGTCCACAGGACGGCGGACAGGTCCCGGTCGGGTGAGTACAGTGCATGAGCGACCTATCGGTGGTGGTACGTACCGGCAGGCTGCGGATGGTCGGTCCACAGGACGGCGGACAGGTCCCGGTCGGGTGAGTACAGTGCATGAGCGACCTATCGGTGGTGGTACGTACCGGCAGGCTGCGGATGGTCGGTCCACAGGACGGCGGACAGGTCCCGGTCGGGGCGCGGGCGGCGCGAGCCGGCCCCGCGGGCCCCGCGCGCCCCGCCGCGGCCCCGCGTGGAGCCCCCGCGGCCCCGCCAGCCGCCCTCGCCTCGCTCCCCTCGCTCGCCTCGCTCTCCGCGCTCTCCGCGCTCGCCGCGCTCTCCCCGCTCGCCAGACCCGCGACCTGCAAAAGGGGACAAATACTTAGACATGCTTATAAAGCACCAAAACAGTCATTTGAAATTAACAACCGATATTAAAACAACCCATACAGCGGGCTTACTCTTGATTTTAATTCCGATCGATCGACATTGGGATTTGAATGTTTCGTACTCTTGAGTTCGATGCTAGCGACACATTAGTTTTAAATTGCGTGTCTGTTGGGGAACTAAGTGGAATCGGGATCGGGCTTGGCGTGCGCTACACGGCACTCTTGAGTGTATTTTGTCAGCTGCCAATTGTGTCAGTATTGGGTTGGGATTGTGTGTGGATTGTGATTTTTCCAATAACAAAAGAGTTACTTTTTAGAAATTGTTTTGCGTTTTAAGTGATTTTAAATAAGTAGTAAATGTTTAATATGTCAAGATTAGCAATTTTTAAAGCTAATTAATGGGCTAAGCTAATTAGGTTTTTATATTAAATTTTTAATTTAGGGCAAAAAGTTATCGAAACATATTTGTAGTCGAAACAATTTGCTACAAATTAAGACTTTACATTTTTTTTTGTAAGACGTATAGTTTCCGAGATATCGCGAAAAAAGTTTTTTCACTCCTTTTTCCAAGATGGCGGCCGGGGGACAAGGGTGGCGACCCCACAAACTTGAGGTTAAACTTCTATTGACCCCCCACACGTCATGTCCCAAAAATAAAATTGCGTCCTCTAAAAAATGCAAAGCTCATGTAACATTTCAATTAACTAGTAAGAACCAAGCAGATTTGTGCTTGAAATGATATTTTGAGGAAAGAACCAGACAGATATGAGCGGGCCAGCCCCCCTAGCCAAGTTACAAACGATTCGTATCTATTCTCTTTCTACAATCGAGAACGCCTCAAATCACTTTGTTTTGACCACGTGACATAAGTCAAAGTCATAAGTCAAAGTCATAAGTCGAAAGGTGATAACACCTTTCGCTAAGTCACGTGGTCAAAACAAAGGGATTTGAGGCGTTCTCGATTGTAGAAAGAGAATAGATACCAATCGTTTGTAACTTGGCTAGGGGGCAGATCAGTCAGTGCAAGCATTTGTCAGTTATCGTGAGCTCAACTCAGTCAAATCTTCCTATATCAGTATATATTATACAACGTGGCGCTACAATGGTGACATTAATTTAACACACGGGTAGGGCTAGTGGCCATTAACCACATAAATTATGATTGGTTAAAATAATTGGTAATTTGAACAAAAACATTTTTCAAACAAACTAAATAATAAAAAAGTGACTACAATTGGGATCACTCTGTGCAAAAATTCATTCATGAAATTACTTACCTAGATGCACGTTACTCGTTTACGTTTACTCAGAGCGGCAACGCGTCGCTTCGCGCGCTGGCAACCGCGCAACGCGCCTTGTACTCCTGCGATCCTTTGACGGCATTCTATCAAAGAATCCGTCCGACACAAAAGTACCTACTTACCTACAGCGGAGCTGTTTAGTCAAACACTTATCATATCACGCTCTCTTATTACTATGAGTTATTACCACTATCATCACTAATCACTAGGTACTTTTATTTAATTGTCTTTATTTTAAATTTTCTTATTTTCAATGAGTCCACCTTGTTGACGAATACAAAGGGCCGAACGGCGTTTCATATTTTCCCGCACATTTGAAAATAAATTGTCACTTACAGCCATTCCTCTCAATTCGGATGTGTACCTATTTGCCATCACAAATTCACAAATAATAACGTCCTTAATCGTAGAACACGTAGGTACTATGTAGATCGGAAAACTAACGAAAACGAAGCAAAGCGTCTTTATCGCAGTACTATAATCTATTTACTATTCTAATTACACAAAACTAAATAAATAAAACAATAAATAAGCGTCTTTTTCGCGAAACATTCACAAAACAACGACGAAATTATGCGCACGACACGAGCGTAAAGATGTGTGTCAAGGTAACGGGTCCGGCTAGCACTAGTGAAAAGAGACTCGGGAGAGATTCGGGTGCGGCGGGCGGGGGTGAAAGGGAGAGAGCGCGCGCCGACAAAAGGATTGAGGTATTGCTTATTCGTTTCAATTTCTTTGACGCGATGTTATGATCCGTGACCCCGGCAAATGACCGCTGCACTATGATTATTTTTGTACAGGATGCTTATTTCTATAATTTTTTATTTTTTTTTAATTAATCAGTAAATAATGACGTTTTATGGAAATAAAATTACTTCTTAAAACGAAACTGGGATAAAGTATACGTGTGTTAAATTAATGTCACCATTGTAGCGCCACGTTGTATACGTACGTGGTCTGGGTCCGGAGCGACTGCGTGGGTCCCGTGGCGGGTCTAGTTCGCCATTGCCGGCGGTGGCTGGTGGCTTCTTTTTCTTTTTCTCGGTGGTCCGCCACTCGCCCTGGAACGAAACATTAAAATTTAATTTAATAGTAGCATAGTGCAAGCAGGAACATAGGCCAGTGGTCACTATCACCATTTTAAACCCAATTTAACACCTCAATAAAACCGAGTCGTTCAATACTTTAAATAATAGTACCAGTCCGTTACTGTCCCACAGCTGGGCAGAGATCACTTCTCATACAAAGAAGGCACGAGCATTGATCAACAAGCTTGCTCCAGACAGGATTACCGATTTCAGACTTGTATTAACTAATAGTAGTATGACTTTTTTAATTCCTATGTACTTTTTGAGTTTATCTTATACATCATTGACATCAATAAATAAAAACATAGTGCGGAAAAGTTGCCTTGAGCAGGCGTGGTGATCACTGCTCGTGCCATCTCTGTATGAGAATACGGCTTTGCCCAACAGTGAGATAGTAACAGGCTGCTATTGTTTAGGTGTCTAACTCTGCTTCTTATTTTGTACTTGGTGTGCAAGAAATGAGTCTGTTGTCTGTTGTTGTTAGTCTTGTATGGTATATATTTATGTAAATAGTACACCACACACTGCCTACTCATCTCATTTTTCCTCCACTATCAAGTCCATCCAAAGGTTGTCTGTAAGAGATCGCTTTTAGCGATAAGGCCGCCCATTGTATCACCGCTTGTAGCCCTTAAAATTATTATTTGTAAGTATTAATGGTGTACAATAAAGAGTATTCTATTCTATTCTATTCTATTCTATTCTGTTCTAAGGAGTCTCCGTAAAAGCAGTTTCGCACTATATCCGATCCGAACCCGTAAAATTACGGTCCACAGTAGTCTTAGAACTATTGCTATATTGAACACTAGCTCTGGCTGCCGTCATCTGATTTCTTTATGACAAAAGCCGGATCTAGCGCGTTAACTACCATAGCATAGTTCTTCGCCTATTCCGGGCCGTATTTTCACGGGTTCGGATCGGATTCGGATCGGACGTAGTGCGAAAGTGCTCTTACGTCTAGCACACCCTTGGCTACCGACTTCTGTCGATTGTCTAATCCTTTAACCACGATGGCAAATTAAAGCTCCATTGTTAGTGGTAAAACAAGATTGTGTACCTGTATCCGCTGGCTCTCTTCGAGGAGCAAGTTGCAGGCGGCGACCATGTCGTTGTCAGAGTCGTGCAGCGCCGAACACACTTCCTCCTCGGTGCGGCATGTCATCTCCATCAGCTCTTGCACCTGACACAAAAACATAACAAGTTAAAACAATGAAACAGTGATAGTCTCGAGTCCAAACCTGTAGCGACATCTATCCCGCCATATACAAACTAAAGACTGACATCATACATCGCGATGTTAAAGCTATCCACGCGATTGAACATTATACAAAGTTCCCGACAACAACCGTCGGGCAGTAGTAGCCCACCAGACACAATACCCGTCTGGTCAGAGGATCCTCAATTTTCAATGGTGGATGAGGAACTTAACACTCTTTTTTTTATACCACGACGGTGGCAAACAAGCTTACGGCCCGCCTGATGGTAAGAGGTTACCGTAGTTTACATCAACAAAAAAGATTCTGCTACTTTCTAATAATTTTATATACATTATTTACCAATTTTTTAAGTTTACATTTTGGTTTCCACACTTTTACTTTTTAGATTAATTGTTTTATAGCATATAATATTCAATTAACTTTCAAACAATATCGATAAGTAAGTGCTGTGCACAGCACACCTGTAAGTGACAAATTCACTCTAGTTTTTAAGTTTCACCGTAACTTTACCCCTAAAATGTATTAGTGAATAAGTCGTTGGAGTGCCATAAATAAATAAATAAAGATAGTGAAAGAAGTGGCCTGAGAGCTATTTCTGAGGTTAAGTCGTAGCTCGCGGCTGTCATTGATCTGTATCTTAAACAGTCATTATCAGTACTCGTCGAAGGACTGAAACAACTTGCCTGCTGCGGTCTTCCCATCCGATTATAATTTAGGTGTCTTCAAGGCTAGAGTGAATAGGCTCTTAATAAACTAGTGCGCTTCACCATCACTGATTGCATCACTGCTTACCATTAGGTGGGATTGCAGTCAAGCACTGAATTACAATATTAAAAAAAAAAGTCAGAACCCCGACTAGTGTGGAGGTCAGACAGGCAGTCGCTCCATGTAAAACACTGGTAATCATTTTGTTAGAATGGCAGTTGGGAAAATCGGGAAAAAAACAAGCAGATGATGAATCAATCACGTACTTACAGCTAGTATTTAGTAAGTAGTACATTGTATTATAGTCTTTGTTTCTCTGAGCTCGCCGGATGTCGGCAATATACACGAGTACTTGTAATTTTCCTGTCGCTGTTACCTCACACAATGTTACTTCTCAATAGGTAAGATTATATTAGGCAAATAGTTAGGTTTTTATATCGCGTTTATATTCTCCGAAGGGATGGGTAGAGGTGCAAGGTGAATCTTCGAGAGTTTCAACCGCCCTCATTACCTTTTCCTGAATGTTACTGAAAGAGAATGTAGTTAATGGGATATTTCAGCACAGATTCTGGTACTCCAAGCCTATTAGGGGAAGGTAAAGATAAAGATACCGGGCTGGTATCCGCAACTCCACGTCAAAGCGCGTATATTGCGTTAAGGCCATAACCTACCACGCGGGCCCAGTGCGAAATGGTAGATATCACATGTCTTCGAATGTTTGGTTCTAGGATATGCCGGTTTCCTCACGATGTTTTCCTTCACCGTTCTTGAGAGCAGTGGTGATGAATAAAAAACACAAAGTAATGCGCCTGCCTGGATTCGAACCCACGACTAACTGTTCGTAAGTCGGGGCCGTCACCACTGGGCCACCGCCGCTCTAGGGGAACGTAATGACGGCGGTTAAACGCTCGAAGATTCACCCATCACCTGATGCTAGCACACCCTTTTTTCGTCAGTTTTGTTTAAGCCCCATGAAAGAGAATCTATTACCATCAAATGGGCACGCATCGACGAAAGACCTGCACGACACTCATGTTGCAACTTCATCAGACATACTTTGTCATTTGAACAAAAATTGACTTGAATAAGTTTCCATTTAAAACTTTTACTTCATCATTTTACCGTAGCCGTTTCGTCGGATTCAGTATAACCGGATGCAGCTGAATAATAGTGTTTTACATGGTGCGACTGCCAATCTGACGTCCAATCCGACCCAGGAACTGGGTAACACGATACCCCCTCGATTAAACGGGATGTCAAACTTTCGGGCTTCGACTACAAATGACAATCAGGACCAACAACGAGCTTTCCAAGGCACGGAGGGATCTTGTTCTATATTTATTGGTCACCCATCCACGCATCAACCTCGTCAAGCGTCTCTCAACCTTAGGCGGTTAACACACTGCCACGCATCACGCTGCGTGTTGCGTGTCTCTGAACTGAAATGAACGCGCGTGCATGCATTTTCTGTGTGTTGGACTGTGCGTGTTTTCCATAAAAAAGGAGATACTTACAAGCAACGGAAGAACACGCATCCACGCGCTACGCTGCATCATGCGGGGCAATGTGAAAATCGCCTTACGAGGGTGCGTTTTTAAGTTCGCGGAATGAAAGGGTTAGGGGGGCGTGATTAGTCTCATTAGGGTCGTAACATGTTCAGTGACTCATAATTAGTCTAAATACGAGGTTTCATTGCTATTAGACTATTAGTCTTTGAGTTATCGTCAATTAAGCAACGTAATCGGGAGTTAAAAGTGAAATATGGAAAAAATCGAGTATCGTGCCGTTATAAAGTTCCTTACCAAGCAAGGAAAATCAGTTGCGACCATAATGAATGAGATGTCATTGGTTTACGGCGACTCTTGTCCAGGAAAAACCATGGTGTACAAGTGGCACAGTTTATTTAAACAAGGAAGGGAGTCCCTTGAAGACGACCCGAGGCCGGGCAGGAGTATTGAGGTGACCACGCCAGAACGTATCGAAAAAGTTGAAAAAATTGTATTGGAAGATGGTAGACTAAAGAAGAAACAACTCGCAGAAATGGTTGGAGTATCCGATACAACCATTTTTAAAATTCTTCATGATCATCTTGGCATGACTAAGGTCAGTGCAAGATGGGTGCCGAGAATGCTCACGCCGCCGCAAAAACGACAGCGCGTAGAGTGTTCACGTGCATTTTTGGACCTCTGTAATGAAGACAAGGATGACGTATTGAGTCGAATTGTTACTGGAGACGAAACTTGGGTTCATCATTATGAACCTGAGTCGAAACAAGACTCCATGCAGTGGCATAAAAAGGGCGCAGCACCCCCTAAGAAGTTTAAGGTGTCACAGTCAGCTGGGAAACTCATGGCAACGGTCTTTTGGGACTCTGAAGGAATATTATTTATCGATTATAAAGATAAAGGTGTTTCTATCACCGGAGAATACTACGCTTCAATATTAGAGCGACTTAAAGAAGCCATTAAGGAGAAAAGACGGGGAAAATTGAGCAAAGGTGTGTTGCTTTTGCACGACAACGCGCCTGTTCACAAGAGCCGCGTTGCGTTGGCTGCCCTGCATAAGGTGGGCTTCGATATTTTGGATCACCCACCCTACAGCCCAGATCTGGCCCCCAGTGATTATTACCTGTTTCCAAAAATGAAAAAAGAGCTGCGGGGTAAAAAATTTACACTGATGTTGAAGTCAAGGAGGCAGTTTCGACGTATTTTGCAGACAAAGAGCAATCATTTTTTTATGAGGGTATAACGAAATTAATTGAAAGATCTGAAAAATGTATTCGTAAAAATAATTTGGTTTTTTTATTTCCACCCCTTATCCCCCATTCCGCGAATATCAAAACGCCCCCTCGTAGTTCGGCTGGTTATTTAGCCACAAGAACCAACTTTTCTACGGGAGGCCAATAAATAAGTATGCTGATTAAAATACATCCTTTTTTACAAGGTTATGCAAAGAGCCAATGAGATCGCAACTCAATGTAGTACCATGTTGCAACTCGCACTACTTCTACCTATCAACAGTTAACTGACGACGCCGTTACATAGACTTTCCCACGCTTGCCACGGTGCGGCACTCGGAAAACGCATATCAAATCTATAATCGTGTGTGAAACTTGTACTTGTGTATAGAGTTTACCGATTACAATCATGTTTCACTTTTTTTCATTAGCAGTGATAGCATAGTGGTGTGACCGGTGGATTGCCAATTCATAGGTCTCGAGTTCGAACCCAAGGCACGCACCTCTGACTTTTCGGATTCATGTGCGGATTGTGTAATTATCACTTGCTTCAAAAACCGTGAAAGAAAACATCGTGAGGAAACCGGCATGCCTGAGAGAAATATGTCTCGACGGCATGTGATGCCAAGTCAGAGGCCTAGGGGCGGCATTAAAACTCTGACACCAGGTTAGTTACTAACCACACGATAAGAAGAAGAAGAAGACTTTTTTGAAGGTATCTTTTTACTGCGGGGCGGGTAACTTTCTATGTTTAAATACCTTAGTGGTGATAGAACACATTGTGTGAAACCCTAAACTGAATGGTCTGGAATATCACCTCTTCATCTACTTCGCTCTCTGTCTTCTAATAAGATAAAAGGTAAATTAAGGGCTTTTATGAGCTGTTAAAATAAAATTATAAATTGCCATGTGAATCCATTGCATAGTTCCCCATTTGTCCTTAATACTTACCCCAATTTAAAATGTGCATATAGAAAGTGTCTAGAAATATCAATCTTTACGATATTAAAATTTATAATCAATCCTTTCAAGTCGAAAGCCTCAGTAGGCGCTAAAATGAGTAGGTAGGTAGGTATTTCAAAAAGTAAGTAATGTTATTGTTGCTTTAACAACCAATTATAATAAAAAATAAATTAAATTTAACGACGCAATGACACATTTAGCTTAGTTGGAGGAGTTAACAAGACTACTAGTAATGTATGCCGCTCACATTGCTGCGGAACCCTTAATGTGCTAGTTTGAATCGCAATAGACCACTTTTTTATCTAGCTACGGTACCCTGAAAAGACTACGTAACTGCAACCGCCTTTTCATTCACATTCAAAGACCAGGTATATTTCCAGCGTATTGTACAGGAACACATAAAAATGTAACTCGGAATTTTGTTGCGCAAACTTGTTTGAAAAGTTCTCTTGTTCGTTCTCTGGTTGCCTTTGCGCCGCTTCGGCGGAGGGATGTATACGCAACACTCCTTTTAGATTGTGAAGTATTTTATTTAGTTTTTAAAAGAAATTTTATAAGGCGTCACTAAAGGCGTCAAAGTTTTATAAGGTAGGTGTGGAGCAAGTCTTGCAACGTGAGTCTTAGGTCTCGTTTAAACAGGATATTTATAACATAGTTTGGTCACGTTGCCGAGAGGATAAAAGAAAGGAAACTAACAAAAGGTATTTATGTATTTTTGGAAGACACGCTAGAAGGGACACACACATACACTGGACTAATTGGTGATGTTCTTCAGACCAGGGGGTCCAGTCTGCTATTGCAATCGTGTCTCAATGACCGGTCAATGATCGATTTTTGACGTATAACGTCAAACTTATGACACATTCCCCATACCGTACCCATACAGTCAATGACCGGTCATTGAGACACGATTGCAATAGCAGACTCGAGCCTCAGTAGCCCCGCCTGAAACGTTAACTGTAAACGTGCCCCCTGTGCCTGATGGCCCCTAAAATGTGTGATTTGTGGGCAAAATCGCACACAAAAATTATGAAATCATTTTTATTTAAATTGAAACTAGTCAAGTTAAATGTATTGGTGTGACCAATGATATTATAAGTAAAAAGGTGTAGATAGATTATAAGCGCTCAGCAAGCGACACGTTAAAATGTGGCTAACTAGCCATACTTGACCTCAGTGTCGCATCGCGCCGTTGAAAGCGTCCGTGCGTTGCCGTTTTTGAAGATCGAATGATGTGTAGGTAACCTATCTACACCTTTTTACTTATTATGTCATTGGGTCTGACAAACTCACCATTCTTCGAACGTCAGACGCGTCTTCGCTTTTACGATCGATCATGTGTGCCATCCGGAGCTGTTCTGTAGTAGCCTGTTGACAAATAAAAAGTAAACATTAAATACTACATAAGTCAAGATGAAGTTTAAGTCGCGATGGCCCAGAGGTTAAGGCACCTACCTCTCATGCACGAGTTTGTAGTTCAAATCCGGGCAAGTACCAATGTGACTTTTTCAATTCATATGTACTTTCTAAGTTTATCTTAGACATCATTGACATCGGTGAAGAAAAAAACTTGAGGAAACCTGGGCTTAATCATTTTGAAATCGCCAATCTGCCTTGAGCAAGCGTGGTGATCAATGCTCGAGCCTTCTCTAAATGAGAAGAGGCCTTTGCCCTGCAGTGGGACAGTAACAGGCTAGTATTATTATTATTTATTAATACTATATAATACAACAGTAATTATATAACTTAAGTGCTTCGTTTATCTAGTGGTCTTGGTTAAAGATGGGGTAAATTCGAGTTTTCTCATCTAGAATTATTTCTCGGCAGCAGCCCGGAGTCTGGAATTGAGGCCGATTGATATCAATAGGCTTGCCCTTCTATTACTTGAGACTTACTCATACCTGGCGAAATATAGTTGTACTACAATCTATACATATAATAAATCTATACATATAATAAAATTGTAGAAAAGTGGTGTCTGTACAATGAAAATATATAAAAAAAAAGTATCAGGGGTTGTTATTATATCGATGCCGAACCCGAAATTGTAATTAATTTTTTTTTTGTCTGTTTGTCTGTTTGTCGGTATGTTTGTGCACGCTAATATCAGAAACGGCTTATTCGATTTAAATGCGGTTTTCACTAATATATTGTAGTAAGCTTCACTTAACATTTAGTGTTTATTTCATGTTAATCGGTTCATAAATAAAAAAGTTATGTCAATTTAAAGAATCACGGCGAACATTTGTTAAGGTATTCTATCAGAGTACACGCCTCGCGAATATTGCGATTCACTTGAATACTGTTTGCATATTTCATTTATTTAAATTTTAGGGTTTGTAGGTTGGGTTCTTTTTAACCGACTTCAAAAAAAGGAGGAGGTTCTCAATTCGACGGTATGTTTTTTTTTTTGTGTGTTTGTTACGCGATTTCTTCCCCATTTGTGGACCGATTCTCAAAATTCTTTTTTTATTTGAAAGAGTACACTCCTGAGATGGTCCCATTTTAATTTGGTGAAGATCTGGTGCTGATCTTCGGAGATATACAATGGAACTCTTCAAAAATAGACGTCAAATCTGTGGTGATTGCTGGAATCGCTTGGATATTTATTGTTTATACAACATCATGACGTATCATCACGCCGTATCCTCTGAGGGGTACGCAGATGTGCACAATATACCTAGATTTCGACAGTTAGGTATGTTAATTTTCATTATTATGGAAGTGGATAACCCTATTACCATGACATGTATAGTTAACAAATAACAATATAAAAATAAATTCATGGCAATTGTTTGTATGGGAACAACTAAAAATGGAAAAATAAAAATCTTTTTTTTGAATGAATTTAGAGTTATTTTACACCAGTTACAGTTTTTTTTTAAGTCGGTTTTATTTTTTGCAAAACAGATTTTTCTTAATTTTCTTTAAATTTTTTAACCCCTGACGCAAAAAGAGGGGTGTTAGGTTTTTTTTAACCGCTATGTGTGTGTGTCTGTCTGTCTGTCTGTCTGTGGCACCGTAGCGCCTAAACGGGTGAAACCGATTTTGATGCGTTTTTTTTTATTTGAAAGCAGGGTTTCTTGCGATGGTTCTTAGACATGATTCATCAAACTCGGTTCAGCCGTTTCAAGGTTATCAGCTCTTTTGTGTTAGGTACCGTGGCTATTTTAGACGTCTGTGGGTATTAACTTTACTTACAAACATATGTGTGGCTTAAAATTTCAAACACCCAAGTATGTTATATTAATAAGCAAGATTATGGCATATTTGGTCTGATGCAGCCAGGATGACAATAATAGCAGATATGTCGTGTTTGGATTCATTTTAACCAGCATTTGATTCCGCACACAATGCACTGATGGCAACAGGGTGAGCTGATGCTGCAGCCAGGCTATCCAGCACACCAGTAGGTAGGCTCTTGACAAAATAATAGCAGATATGTCGTGTTTGGATTCATTTCAACCAGCATTTGATTCTGCACACAATGCACTGATGGCAACAGGGTGAGCTGATGCTGCAGCCAGGCTATCCAGCACACCAGTAGGTAGACTCTTGACAAAATAATAGCAGATATATCGTGTTTGGATTTGTTTCAACCAGCATTTGACTCTACATACAATGCACTGAAAATTTCTCATAACTGTAAACTCTATAAAACAAAACTAATGCGTTTGAAAATTATAAAATAAAAGCTAAATTAAAAATTTAAAAAACCCCCATCGCAAAAAAGTAAAACATTTAAAAAGTTAAAAATAACACTTTCCTACCGTTGAGCCATGAAATTTTACGGAACGTCGGGGTATGAGTATTAGGAACGTTCCTTACTTAAGCGTGTTACGTACGTTAAGTAGGTACGTGTTTACTAAATAACTCAATTTTCCATTTAGTTTTAAACGAGTCCAGTTTCCAGTCAGCCTATGTTTTGCGATGACCATTAATAAAGCCCAAGGTCAGACGCTGAAAGTTGTGGGTGTAGATCTAAGTTTCAGCTGTTTCTCGCACGGTCAGTTGTATGTGGCTCTGTCACGGGTTAGCAACCATAGGAGCCTGTATGCTTTCATCCCCAATGGCCACACCTACGTCAAAATTAAATATCGTATACGGAGGAGAATTACTGTTAAGTCAATTTTTAGCTACCCAAACGGCGGTACATGTAATTCAAATTGCTGCCCGAAAAGTCACAATTCCATGCGGACGAAGTCGCGGGCACAGCTAGTCTATACTAATATTATAAAGAGGTAAGATTTGATTTTTTGTTAGTTTGTAATGGATAAACTCAAAAACTACAAAACCGATTTAAAAATATATTTCCATTATGGCAAGCTCATTGTTAGCGAGTAGCAAAGGCATATTCAAATCGTTCGGTTATCTGGCTTTTTCGGTTATCCGGGTATCCGGTTGCATGCCCTAGTTTGTAATAGATAAACTCAAAAACTACTAAACCTATTTAAAAAATTCTTTAACTTATGGCAAACTGATTGTCAACGAGTAACCTAGACTATTACAAACATCCATCTTAACAAACATTGACATTTATAATATTAGTAGGATTTGGTTCGGAGCTTTGCGAACAGCTCGGCCGCACACAAAATCAAAATTAAAATATTACGCACACATAATCAAAATGTTTACTACGCGAAGCGCAACTATGATTAAAATTAGAGAGCGAGAGTAATGACGGAGTAATCAAATATGTATATCGATAGATAGTTTTATATCGACTATCTAAATTTTTTGCCAGGCAAACATAAATTGACTGGAACTAAGTGTTAAGCAACTTTTGGTCAATAATTATGTTAAAGAGACATGCAGCTTCATTAAATTGAATTATGACTGTTGTTTTGAAAGTATCTTTTTTAACATTTTACTTTATTATGGTATTGTATGATTTAATACTCTTTTTTTACTTAAGCAGTGTTTTATTGCTGATGATTGACAGATGAAATTGTAACCAGATTGAATTTAATAGGCGTCGACTTTCTGTTCATTTCTGATACCCTGGTACAATCATTTAATTTTGATTTTGTGTGCGCAACTACCGGTTGCGCTTCGCGGAATAATATAGTTGCGCTTCGATGGTTGCGCTTCGAGGAATTCACCGATTTAGCAATAAAAGCTTGGCTGCCACACCGCTTTATCTAACATATTTACAAATTATTAGAATTTCAGCATCTGTTTGTGGTGTTATAATGACAGTTTTTTACTTAAGATGAAACCTGCTGTCGCCAGGTTTTCCCTCTAGATGGCGATGAATTCAACATCATTCGTTTATTTTTATGTATAACTGGCGCCGTTAATAAGTCGTAGAGGGTGAATTTTCGAGCGTTTCAACCGCCGTCATTACCTTCCCCTTAACATTAAGGGAAGAGAATGTATTTAATGGGATATTTCAACCATTTCCAGATACTAGTACTTTAGCAGATTCTGAGAAAAGCTGAAATATTGCATTGAATACATTCTCTTCCCTTAATGTTAAGGGGAAGGTAATGACGGCGGTTGAAACGCTCGAAAATTCACCCAGTAGTAGTTGAAACGGGTATAGGACACATTACACTTTATTGACTTTTTTAAATTTATGTCACATCTTGTGTATACAGATTATTTAAAAACATGTTTTTAGGCTACATAGGCTTTTTTATCCTTGTATTTCTACGGGAACGGGAATCACGCAGGTAAAACCGGGTGACGACCTCTAGTTATAGACGAATGACACTCAGACAAAGAACAAAATTAAATGATGGTGCTCATCACACAAACATTTGTCTTGGATGGGAATCGAACCCACAACCTCCGGCATAGCAGTGAGGGTTACTAACTACTAGACCAACAGGCCACCTATACCATTCTAAAATTCCACTCGTTCGTCCAAATACCTGCGCAAAATTCGCCAGTTCGCAAGTTACCGAACAGTCGTTAGAAAGAGCCACGCAGTGTTGAATCGTATAATTCGGCACGTCACACAAACAATGTCAATGACACGACGGAGGTCGCGCGCCAAGGTCGCCCGGTGTTATTGTCATATCTATGATTATGACAAAGTTATCTGTTTGCGATATCAATGCGTTCCTATGTAAATCATTAAGGAATTTCGCTGTGTTTATGCTTTTTACCTGACTGCGCTACGCAATGGAGGGTAATGTGTTTTACTACAAGTAAATATCTACCTAGGACAAGTAGTCCATTTAAGTAGGTCCGACTTCATGAAAGAGGTCAGTCGCCGAATCCAACTCGGCTGGGCAGCGTTCGGAAAATTGCGCAATGTCTTCTCGTCCGACATACCTCAGTGTCTCAAGTCGAAGGTTTTCGACCAGTGTGTGTTGCCAGATATGACTTATGGCACTGAAACGTGGTCCCTCACTATGGGCCTTATGAGTAAGCTAAATTAGCCCAACGAGCTATGGAGAGGGCTATGCTCGGAGTCTCTCTGCGAGATCGAATCAGAAATGAGGAGATCCGTAGAAGAACCAAGGTTACCGACATAGCCCAGTGGATTAGCAGGTTGAAGTGGCAGGGCACATAGCACGGAGGACTGATGACCGATGGGGTCGAAAGGTTCTCGAGTGGAGGCCACGGTTCGGCAAGCGCAGCGTAGGACGTCGACCCACAGGGTGGACAGAGGACCTCATTAAGGCCGCAGGAACGCGTAGGATGCGAGCCGCTTCCAACTGGTCTTATTGGAGATCTATAGGGGAGGCCTATGTCCAGCAGTGGACTTCCTATGGCTGAAATGATGATAATGATGAAATATAATCTACCTTGCCTTTTCTGAACTATGTTGGCGTCGGCTTCCAGTTAAACCGGATACAGCTGAATACCAGTGTTTTACATAGAGCGACTGCCTGTCAGACCTCCACAATTTTCGGGCTTCCGACTATTTTGTAACGACTGCAATACTGTGGCCCTAGTGAAAAGGGGTATAAGTCCAATTTTGTCGAAAATGAGTTAAGTGTACCAAAGTGATCAGAAAAAAATGCTATATCATTTGGTGAAGACAGATCTAAGCTATCTCTAAAAATAAGAAAGTTACTTTGTGTAAAAGGGTCCAACTGACACCAAAAAAAACTGTAAAAGTCGGTTTTCTGATCACTTTGGTACACTTAACTCATTTTCGACAAAATTGGACTTATACCCCTTTTCATTAGGGCCACTTATAGATCTACAAATGACAGCCGAGACCTGCGACTTTACGCGCTTTCCGACCCACGGAGGAGTCTTGATTATGTAACAAATAGTCACCCATCCACGGACCAACCTCGTCAAGCGTAGCTTAACCTTCGATCGACCCGTGAGGCCGTTATTATTTAACCACAAGCTCCTATTGACTGATAACGTGATAACTATGCAGTTCTTTGAAAATCGTTACAAGTAGGTAGTCAGAATTAACAATGAACAATATTGTGCAGTTCTCAAGAGATTTTGGACCTTTGGCTAAATACCTAATAACAGCCGCACGTCTCGATCGAAGATTAAGGTATGCTTGCAAAGGTCGATCTGTGGATGGGTGACCATTCATTATACATGCTTATTTTTCAATGACCGGCCAAATTTTCACAGTGTGTTCTACCCATGAATATGAGCAACTTTCCCTATGGGACCAACTCTGAAATCACGAAAAAAAAATCAGCTGTTTCATACAAAAGTTTAATACCTACTCGACTAAAATGTATGAAACAGCTGATTTTTTTTTTCATGATCATATTCATAGGTAGAAAACCTAGTGAAAATTTGGCCGGTCATTGAAAAATAACCCTGTATATCAAGACCCCTCCGTACCTACTTCAGACATGTATCGTGGTTGGGTTAACAGATATTAGAAGATACACAAAAAGTCAGACCAGGAACAACTAGGTACCTCACGGCTATAGATTTGTTCCGTTCGGTAATCTAACCCGCGACACGTAGCGCAGCAGCTAATCAGTCAGCTGCTGCGCCAACCGTGGTCACTACACCAACGTAGCCCTTCCCGCTAGGGGTATAATAACTATTCCCTCCGTCTAAGAATCAGCGCAGACAGAGAGGATTTCATTAAGGCACTCGAGAATCAACTTTAAAATGCGCAGACAGAGAGGAGCGCAACAGAGAGGATTTCATTAAGGCACTCGAAAATCAACTTTAAAATGCGCAGACAGAGAGGAGCGCAACAGAGAGGATTTCATTAAGGCACTCGAAAATCAACTTTAAAATGCGCAGACAGAGAGGAGCGCAACAGAGAGGATTTCATTAAGGCACTCGAAAATCAACTTTAAAATGCGCAGACAGAGAGGAGCGCAACAGAGAGGATTTCATTAAGGCACTCGAGAATCAACTTTAAAATGCGCAGACAGAGAGGAGCGCAACAGAGAGGATTTCATTAAGGCACTCGAAAATCAACTTTAAAATGCGCAGACAGAGAGGAGCGCAACAGAGAGGATTTCATTAAGGCACTCGAAAATCAACTTTAAAATGCGCAGACAGAGAGGAGCGCAACAGAGAGGATTTCATTAAGGCACTCGAAAACCAACTTTAAAATTATTGAAATAAAGTGCAAGACCCGCTATACAAAATGGGCCTTGCATTACTTAGCCCTAGCTTGCTTGCGCTACAAGGCCCGCTATACAAAATATACATTGTCACGTTGAGAATCTATTTATCACGGTCCCTCACCTGTGGTTTCACCTTCTCCTTACTCTGGGTTTTGTCTGTGGTTTTCCGGGTGTCCTGTGCATGCTTGCCGTCCTTGGCGCCTCCTTTCGCACCACCTTTGGTGGCGCGCGCACCCAAACTCATCTTTAAACTATATACGTTATATTTACAGCCTCTATTTACAAGCAGCTGTAACAAAACAAAATGTGACTTTAGTATAGGAAGAACATACATTACATACACTTAATAATTTAACTTAATAGGCTCGAAGACCCGTTTTACGGAACGTCACACAAGACTCAAAACATTATTTTAGACTAAAGTTCCAAAGGCCTAAGTTATCATTAAGTCTTGGCAGCGTAAATAATAAGTTAACAAAATGCTGTGGTCCAAAACAGTTAAAAACGTAGGTACGTTACATATTACAAATGTGTAATCAATGAACAGTCAATAATCAAATAGTGGGTTTCAGTTTTGTTTTAAAATGTTGTATTTGATACATATAAGACTCAAGCATTACTAAATTCTAGCTTAAAGCAATTTGATTGGTTGAAACCAGTATTGAGATCTGTAATACGGGCCAAAGGGCCAGCGCACATTTGGCGAGACAGCGCAGAGCAGTTTTCACTGGTAAACAACTATCAACCTTGCATTGAATGAAATAGAGTCGAAAAAAAAATAAACTTCCATTATTCCTAGAGCATCAATGCTGACAGAAGTTCGCGGTTTATCTTCGATTTTATTTTGAGAAACACCACGTGATATTGATTTTGAAGGGAAAAATGCGCTTTACTGAGGTTCACTGGCAGGTTGGCTATTTCATAATAACTTATAACTGGCGTCCAGTTGCCCTTGATGACAACTGAGAATTTACAAAAAAAATGTATTGTATCTCAAGTTACGGTGACTATCAAACTAGGATATTGTGCGCTTTGTCACATCTCTGCGAGAGCGCATGACGTCATCCTAGATACTCACTGACGATAGCAAATACGAAACTAGCTGTTTGACAGTTAATCGTTGGACACTTTGTCCAGCCATGAACTGTCAACGGTATACGCAATAGCCCCGCTGGTCTGCACCGACCGTAAAGGCCTATTCAGACCTAAGCGGTATTCGCTACAGTCTGCGGCAGAGAAAACCCAGTGGGTATGCGGTAATATTACTGTTCAGACCTAAGCGGTATTCGCTACCGTCTGCGGCAGACGGTAGCAAAATTGATTCTATATACCTGAGCGAAACCCGCGCGGTATGTACCTCTACCCACAGCGGCAGCGAATATCGCTCAGGTTTGAATAGGCCTTAAGAATTATTTATGTAAAAGAAAATGATGCTCAGATTTCGCGCGGTATGTACCTCTACCCACAGCGGCAGCGAATATCGCTCAGGTTTGAATAGGCCTTAAGAATTATTTATGTAAAAGAAAATGATGCTCAGATTTTAACGAGTGTAACTTATTTGATAAAAACCAGTTATGATTTCGCAAACTAACTTAAGGAAAACTAACACTGGTTGCCTAGGTTTAGTTGAGTTCAGCATTGAAAATGTTTAGGTATCTAATATGACAATAGCGGACATTGCGTTTTCCCCAATTATTATCTGTTAAATAAACTACGTCATTTCATTCGTTGAAACATTGAGGATCACGATGCACAGGATGTGTTTTTCAAGGAAAAAAAAACAGGAATATTTCAATAAATGTCAGACAAATCAATCTGTCTGGTCAATGACAGATATTGCTGTAATAAATGGCAACTTAAAGAAAGAGACTTAAAAGCAACAACCTAGGGGTATTTAAGTCAAGTGTGAATTGGTTACTTCTAGGCAAGCGTGCTTGATCGTCGACCACATCATCGCTTACCATCAGGTGAAATCAAAGAGATTTAAAAACTATAGAGGGGGCATGCGAAGAAATGTCATACAAAAACTGTGATCCCATCTCTCAGTAACGCCATCTAGCATTAAATAGCGATATTAGAACGGCAACGGCAAACTCAAGAATGAAATTGACTAAAATAATAATTCTGGTTGGTGGCCACCAAGCGAGCTATAGCCGAATTAAATTTTAGTGTTGTCAGATCAAAGGAAAATGCCGGAAAAATAAAAAATATTTCAAATCAGTTAAATAAATAGGTATTAAAACTAAACAAATTAAGCCAAGCATAAAAAAAGAAACATTTGTAACTGAAATTAAAAGAGGACCGTAATGAGAAAGTGATTATCGTCTTACCTTAGGTACTAATTACAAAACTATTGACTTAGAAAATAAATCCAGTTTCATTATTATGCTTATAATAATTAATATGGTCTGCTCACTATTACGACCTTGTGTTTGGTTCAGCGCTGGCGCCGTATATTGTAGAAAATTATTAAAACTTCCTACTTAATAGCGCAGTATTCCTTACGTATGTTCTATTAAAAAATAAACCAAGAAAATATAGATTATGAATCTTATACGTATACGTTTATGATATATCCGAAGCAAGGTCGAAAATACGTAGATAAACGGATAAATCGTAAGTCTGGCAGTACCACGTGCCGTAAAGTAGAAAGTAGAAACTTGTGATAGGGATGTTACCATCTAGATTAAGGTATCGATAATATTGATAAAAGTTATAATATTTTTTTCACTTCAGTAGCTCAAACATGTAGGTTTTGCTGCCTGAAATCAGTGAGACCAAGTAACTTTTTAATTTTTGTTTTAGAGCCGCAAATTTCTTAATCAGCCTCGGGTTAATCATACTATTTGAAACATTCACACTCTATCTCTTTCCCGCCATTAGAAAGAGAGAGAGAGAGACAAAGACCAGCCCTTTTGAAGTTCTGATTTTGAATTCGACCTCAAAGACAAACACGTTCGGAATTTCGTACTAACTAAAGAAATTTTGCAAAAAGATAATTATGTCTTGTAATGTAATTTATAGAATTATTAACTTATTGTTGTATTTAAGCGAAAATAAGTATCTAATGCAAATAAAACTGATATTTAACCTGTAAATATTTATTTCTAGTTTCAATAATGTTACGTAATATATTTTGAGTACTTAATAAAATATCATGGGTGCTATTTCCAAACACGTCCTAATTTAAATAAAAGAGCGGGAATAAAATTTCTTGGCTGGCGAAAAGAGTTGAATAAGTTAAAAAATATTAAAATAATCGTAGATATAAGTGAAACTAGCGACGAGAACAGTATTATAACACCGGAAGAGTTGAAACAACAAGTTATTAATGCAGAATTAAGTTTCCTACCTGAGAAATATCTGAAAGCATACCATGTCTTCAATGAATGGAGACTTACAAAGGGTGCAAGCAGTTTTTAGGAGACTGTGTTGCTATCTTATTTTTTAGATTTATCACAGACGAGGCGATCATCTGCAATGTGGAGTATTTACCCAATTTTTGAAAGCTACTTTAAAAATAAAACATAACGTGCATATTGAAACATACGCAAAACTCGTATCTTTACTAAAATTAATGCATAGAAATAAGAACATAGAAAAAAATTCTAATGAAGCTCCGGACTGCAATTTTCTTGCCGCTAAAGTAAGTGGTGCCTATAAATCTTTGTTGTTAGTTATTAAAATTTGTGTGTAGACTGTTATGTATAAAAATACTTACTGCCTTCTACTAATTACATCAAAATCACGTCCTCCATCTAATATTTAATGTAACTCTGTGAAAACCATGAGAGAGCACTGGTATCCATAACACAAGTTAAAACCTACCTTGGGTACCAGAGTTCATTATACTTTTTACAAATTTGAGTTATATAAATTTAATAGATTTTAATATTAGTCTGTAAGTGGAACAGACTGTACAATCTATCTGGAAAATAAATAAATATCTTTTATCTTTTTTTTTTGAGGTGAAATGAATCCTAGTCTGGCTTAGCAATACTGTTAAAATATTTAATACGATATGTAAAAGATGATGAGAAATGTTAAATTATGCATATTAATTCACACAAAAAACCGTATCCAAGTCTCGTGTTCACAACAATTTTCTTTAGTCAAAGTCAAGTCAAAGTCAAAGTCAAAGATTTATTTGCAGATAAATATGGTTACAAAAGTTCTTACAATGGTAGTATTAGTAGCTTAACATATTCAATCATAACATAATGACATGCAAATTTTTGGTATAGGTAGAATTCGAACATTAATTTAATTTATAATCAAGAAATTCTTTTATATTATAGAAGGGATGCTCAATTAACCACCTGCGTAAAGCCCTTTTGAAGCGGACCATTGGAAGTTCTTTAATTTGGTTAGGAATCTTGTTATAGATCTGAATACACATAGGATAACAACTTCGCCTATATAGTTCCGTTTTTATTCTTGTAGGATTTATTAATCTATTAGGATATCTGGTTTTAAAGTTACATTTATCTCCCAATTTTTCAAACATTTCAGGGTGAGATTTGGTAAATTTACATACTTCCTCAATATAAATACCAGTTAATGTAAGTAGTCTAAGTTTTCTAAACAGCGGTTTACAGGATGTGAGTGGGTCTACATTACAAATCGCACATTAACTTCAGCAAAGAACCAACAGTTCTGTCGAAATGCTCCGATTTGCCCACATATTATGTTACTACAAACCTAGACACGAAGCCTACTTACCGATCAACAAGATCGTATAACTGTAAAAGCACCCCGAACAATACCTTTTTTCGCAGGTACTAGTAATGCTTTACCTAAACCTAAAATGCTCTATGATCAACGTCGATCATTAAAAAAAGTGTATTATAATGAGATAAGTAAGGTAGAAGACGTAAATTCCATTGACGTAACTAATATTAATAATTGTCGCTCATTAAATATTCTTCACCAAAATATTGCGGGTTTAAGAAGTAAAAAAGAACTACTAGAAATTGCGATCGATACGTTTCTAAATAAAGGGTTGATTATTGATGTGGTATGCTTGACGGAGACTTTTATTAAAGCGGGTGAGGAGAGCAGCGTTGCCTTAAATGACTATAAATTAGGAGACTGGTACTCAAGAAAGAATAAAAAGCGAGGCGGTGTTTGTATATTCTGCATAAATCACATTGAGTACAAAATACTGACGCAATTGAAGAAATATGCATCTGAAAATGATTTTGAGTGTTGTGGAGTTGAACTCTTACAATATAACACTATAATAATAGCCTTATATCGTACGCCAAGCTCAAACCCCTTCGTTTTCCTACGTAATTTAGAAATAATGTTATGCAACCTTCGAAATAAATCAAAAAAAAAATTAGTGATAGTAGGTGATCTTAACATTGATATTTTGGGGGGAAAAATCGATAGAAACAAAAAATGCACAGACGAATTAACTAGGATTGTAAATAATTTTGGTTTAACATTACATATAAAACAACCAACAAGAAGAAATTCATGTCTAGACCAAATAATAAGTAACTGTAAGGATGCAATATGTGAGGTTATACCACTGGGACTGTCAGATCACGAAACGGCTCAGATGATATCCATATCAATAGACAATAAAGTTCCACCTCTACGCTTTCGTACAATTTATAAGCGTGATTTTAGCGCCGAAAATAAAGAAAAGTTCTTTAGCTGCATATCAAATTTGAAATGGACTGATATATTTTCTAATCAGGAAGCTAACAATGCGTTTAATCTGTTTCACGATTTACTTGTCATGTTCTTTGATTTGTGTTTCCCTAAAATCGAGATCAAAATCAACCTAGTGAAAAAATATACGAAATGGATTACCAAAGGTATTAAAAAATCAGCTGAAACTAAAAGGGACTTGCGTTTTAAATACTATTTCTCATCTGATAAAGGCAATAAATTAAAATACTTAAACTATAATAAATTACTTAAAAAATGTATACAGAAAGCACAAAAAATTCATAATACAAACTACATATCTAGGGCTAAAAATAAATGCAAGGCAACATGGGACTTAATAAAATATAATTCCAATAATAATAATCAAATTCAGGAATCATACATTAAGGAGATAGAAACTGAAACCGGACCATTAACAAGCCCCACGGACATTGCCAATTATATAAATGACTATTATATTAATTTGACGAACAACAATTTTGACATTAATACTAATAATTATGACATTGATCCTATTGATTCTAGTATGTTTTTAATGCCCACCAATGATGACGAAATACAAAAAGTAATTAAATCTCTCAGGGATACAAATTCAACAGGTTATGATCAAATACCTACAAGGATTATAAAATACATAGGCCCTATCATTACTCCGGTACTAGTACATTTATTAGACTTATCATTATTCACGGGAGTGTTTCCTGAGAAATTAAAAATGACAGCTATTAAACCAATACACAAAAAAGGAAATAGAAAACTTGTTGATAATTACAGACCGATAGCCTTGTTGCCTATTTTAGCAAAAATTTACGAAAAGGTCATGCATGCGCGATTAATAAATTTTATCGATAAGTTCCAAATTTTGAATCGAGATCAACATGGATTCCAAAAAAGAAAATCGACAACCACAGCGGCATTTAACTTAATTAACCTAGTTACCAAAAATATTGACCAGAAAATTCCGACTACTGTTGTATTTTTTGACATGTCAAAAGCCTTTGACTTTGTATCGCACGAGCTACTCCTAAAAAAATGTGATAAATATGGAATACGCGGTAAAGCAAATGCATGGTTAAAAAGTTACCTTACAAACAGATCGCAAGTTGTAGAAATTACTGTGGATAAACCAAATCAAAATGGTGAACAGAAATATAAATCCAAATTAGGTTACAATGGCACAGGCGTTCCACAAGGCAGTATTTTGGGGCCCCCACTCTTTCTGCTATATATCAATGACCTGACAAAAGTAACTGACCATCCCTGCATACTCTTTGCAGATGATGTCTCCGTAATTATCCCTAAAACTAAAGAAAACTATAATGAAGAAATAAATAGTACCGTAGACAAAATAATAACTTGGATGGAAAAGAATAACCTTAAACCTAACATAGATAAAACCAAATATATACAATTTCAAAACAAAAACTGGACTAAAATGGATTTAAACATAACTTATAAAGGTAAACAAATACAACAATCAGATAGTATTACTTTTCTTGGGATAGTTCTAGATGAGAGGTGTTCTTGGATTAACCATATTGATATGATATGTGGAAAGCTCAGTAAGTTTGCTTATGCTCTATGGCGTTTATCTAATCTTACAAGTAGACAAGCCACATTGCAGGCTTATCATGCATATGTTGGTTCAATACTGCGCTATGGTATACTGGTTTGGGGGAACTCGGTGCATCTCGGAAGAGCTTTCATCGCACAAAAGGAAAGGAAACCTTAAAGACCAGAAACCTATTTGAAATGTTCATACAGTATAATATTTTAATAAATTTAATTTAATATTGTAATATTTTGTTGAGTTATCTATTTATTATTATTTTGACATTTATCGATAACAGAATCGATGAACTTTATCCCATCTCTACAAAACAGTACTTTAGCTACTCGACACAAGAGGGCGTTAAATACAGAATTGCCAAATGTTCTAGAACAATCTATGAAAATGATTTAATTCTAATTACTAAATAAATACAAAGAATACCTACGAAAATAAAGCGTAGCGACGTCCATTATTTTTGTCGTAACGGGATTTGCAATAACGTAAGGCGCAACCATGCATGTTTTCGTGGAAAATAATATTTTTCAACTTTCCACAAAGTTGACACAAATGCGTCTTGACAGGCAGATGTCCTACGTAAGACTATGTGTCATCTGTCCGTTCGGACAGAAGTTACGGATGAAAATTTTGTTCGTGATGTCCGGTCTATAGTTTATTGAATGTCTTTGGGTGAAATAGTGGTCAAACGCGAGCGACAACACGCAGAGAAAATAAATTCAATAATTTAATATTAAAATCTGGTGAAAATAAAAGTTGAACTTACGCCTTCGGATCACAATAACAAGAACGATTGACAAAACTCTAAAGACACACATAACGCAATCAGAATCAGCCAATCGCAAAACAGTACTTAAGTAAAGTAATTTCTTTCGCATAGAGGCCCGGGGGAATTTTCGAGCGTTAAACCGCCGTCATTACCTTCCCCGAAATGGTAATGAAAGGAAATAAATATTTAATTCAATATTTCAGCAATTCTCAGAATCTGCTAAATTACCAGAATCTGGAAATGGCTGAAATATTTCATTAAATACATTCTATTCCCTTATATTATTTGATACATTCTATTGAGGGAAAGGGAATGACGGCGGTTGAAACGCTCGAAAATTCACCCGCCCGCAGAAAAGCGCGACGCGACAGTGCGACACGATTTTGGGACAAAATAACCGAAGACTCTACGGAATAGTCCAAGAAAACGCCGGCGACTAAACTTGTCGCAACTTTAGGTGTCGCGACTATTTCGCGTCGTGCCCCCGACACTGCGATAACGACCTATTCTCTCTAGAGACGTCGTCGGAATGAGCCATGAGCCACGAGGAAAATTAAGAAATCTTATGGTTAGTGGTTGTGTAATACTCTTAAAGGGAGCCCTATAAGGATTCTGTGGGTCTTTGTTGATAGCATGTAACTGTTTGTCAATAAGCAAAAGATTAACTTGAAGTGGGTGTAAAACACAGCACCTACTTAAAGAAATGAAATGCCAAAAAAATGTGTATAAATGTGATTTATTTTCACCAAATCAATATTGCATCAACTTTGACAATATTTCATCGATGGAGGATTAAAATGCGTAACTGGGAACAATTTATTATTAGTGGCGTATTTGTTAACCATGAGAAATTCACCAGTAACGAAAGGCTAAATAACCATACCCCTGGCCCAGAAAATTAAGATTCGTTTATTTAAATTAGGCTGAAAATCAGCACCACTTTTTGAACGTCAAATAATACATAACAAAGTGCCCTAAAACGCTCGCATCTTCATCACTCCATAGTGTTTTTGCTGGGATGAAGAAATGGCGTAACCAACTCCCCCATAGATTTCCTACGCCTCATATTTAAAACTAGATGTGCCCCGCGGTTCCTCCTACTCCTATGTGACATGGCGTGATATCTGATAGTCTATAACTTTCCTCAATAATTAGACTATCAAAGGCATAAGCGCATATTGTGCATATGTTATTTGGATATTAGCTCTTTGCACAACGAACTATGATGACAGCTGAGAGTGATACGGTGCCTATCAGACGGGTTACTGTGCGCTTCGTCACATCTCTGCGAGTGCGCATGACGTTCCCCTAGGTACACACTGATGATAGCCAATACGATTATACGAAACTAGCTGTTTGATAGTTGGTTGTTGAACACTTTGACGTGTGATTATCACTATGCACTGGCAACGGAGATACGTAATTAAATAGCTCTGCTGACTGGTATTACAGTTTCTGACACAAAAGCGTACAAACAAACAAAACCTCTCCAGCTCCATTTAAATTAGTATGTGACCATGTAAAACCCTGGCGGGCGTTCAGTAGAAACGAGATCAAAATCTAATAATAGTACCTGAAGGACACAGGTAAATTTTTCAGAATATTATAACGGTCCTATTTTTGTCAATCATAAGAATTTCCCAGACCACGTGTACCTACTTGATTTATTTTTAACCGACTCCAGGAGGCGGTTCTCAATTCGATCGGTTTTTTTTTTATGTATGTACATTGTACAATGTACACCGATTACTCCGAGATTAATGATTCGATTTACGTGATTCTTTTTTAGTTTGATGCGAAATAGTTGCTTTTTTGTCTCATAAAAAATTAACATAGTTTGGCCTGGTACTTTTCATTTCAAAACTACTGGAGGAACCAGAACTTTTTTTCGGTATGTGAATTGACTGATAACGATGATTAAGGGATGGTGCTGTCTGTAAGCCAAAACTTAGAGTTACGGTGGAAATTAATCCAGCAGAGCGGTTAGCCACTGCATTGAAAGCTTGATAATCGCAAAGTAGGTATGTAAGTCAATAGTTTTTTTTTTTTTAGATATAGGATATCTTTGTTTACAACCGTTAAAGTAACTTTGTTGATCAGTTTTACTACCTTTGCCCAGCTGTAGGATGGGCAAAGGTAGTAAAACTGATCTGATGATGCATGCAGGCTAGCAGTATTAGTAGTGAATAAAAAGAAGAGCCACCAAATCATCACTAGCAAAGTTGGTTGCCACGACTCACAAGTTCATAATGCTATCACTGTTAAAAGGTTTGAGACCTCTAATAGAGCAAGCACCTAGATAAGCTTCAATTTGTGCAACGCATCATAACCTACGAGCCCGTTCTCGTCCAAAAGCCTAAGTGCTCTTGCCAGTACCAAATCAAAACTAAAAATAACAAATAAACTCTCGACACCTCTATAAAGCCTAGCCGTGATCTAGCTTAGTAAACATACGGCAGTTACGTCTTTGTTGCAAAAAATATTTACTAACCTGAATGTACGTATGACACGTAGGTAATAGGCAAAGAGATTTAAAATACTATAGAGCGGGCATGTCAAGGAAATGTCATAGAAAAACTTTGATCCCATGTCTCAGTAACGCCATCTAGAATAATATATGAATATTGAAGCGGCAGCGGAGTGTACTAAAAAAAACTCACTAGACTTGTGTCGAAAATTTTGTTCGTGATGTCCGGTCTATAGGTATTAAATGTCTTTGGTAATAGGTAATCCCACGAACAATATAATCGGTCAAGTCGTATTTGATAGCCCAGCCGAGGACACCTTATCTTAAAAAATATTACTAGCGTCATCGGGAACAAAGCTACAACTGCTCAAAAATACGACCTAACGCTTCTAGAAAAAGGAGTTACTTCCCTACTTGCTGTGTGTCTTGGCGGTTTCACTACCGCGCTTCCAGATATAAACTTATTTGCGATATCTATGAAAGTCGATGTCTAGGAACCTCTTACACGCAATCGGCTGTTCATTTCTCCAAATTTTTATGTTATCTTGCTACTCCATAAGCAGGGTCAGGTTTACCGAGTAATAAGTTATCTTTCAGCGCCCTTGCAGGGTCATGTACAGTCGAGTTCATTAATATATTGGCCCTTTCAGGCTTCAAAAATATATGACCGTCAAAAAAAAACATAACATTGTGACAACTAAAGCATCATTAAATTGTGGTCAAGATTTAGATTCATTAATATGTGACTGGTTTTTCTCAGTAACATGTATACAGCCAAAAGCACATTATTATATGAACAACATTAAGATCATATTATCTGAACATTGTAGGATTCACAATTATGTATGCACACATCAAAGACATTCAATAAACTATAAATCTCTTTAGCACACATAAATACAATAATATCTAAACAAGTAAATGTAATTCAAATTCAACCTTATTACTTACGTTATAAAGATAATTTTACTCTGAATGATGAATCTTAAAATTGCATGGTCAAGGAGTTTGCTACATCATTTATCACTGGCTAGATTAACTTCAAATGATGTTAAATGTTTTTCTAATAAAATTATAACTGACGCACATGTCATTCAACGATTGAAAGACACTCATTTAAAAAACAAACGCAAACGCCCTTAAAACAATGGAAACTACTGTCATTTCTGTAACAATGTAAACTAGATCTTATTTGTTCGAGCAAATAATTGACTTTCCCATGCATGTAGAGATAATTAAGAAGCTTTTCCTGCTCAGATATTATAAAAGCCAATACTATATTTTTGAAAAGGGTGATCACATATTTTTGCCTAATGCACAGCATATATTATTGAACCGTTCATGATCACATATTATTGAACTGTTCATGATCACATATTATTGCACAATGCACAGCATATATTATTGAACGGTTCACATGAGGACATATTTTTGATCTATAGGTTCTATAGAATTTATTGAGCTTTCCAACGCTCACAATATTTTGAATCCTTGACAGTGCCAATATATTAATGAACTCGACTGTACCTACGCACTAGTTTTATGTCTACTGTGTACATCATGCATTAAATAAATAAAAACATTTTTTTCCATTCGTCAAATCATTGCAAGGCAGATGGGAATCAGCAGTCTACTAGATAATAAGGTGACTCACAAAATCACATGGTCGGTAAGGCAAAAAAGTTATGAAAACAAATAAATTTGGAGCAGAAAATTAAAAGGTAAGGATGAACAGTTACCACATGAAACATGCCTACGATTTGTTTACGTTTACGTGTCGTAAAAAATATTGTACACTAGACAGATATGACCGTCTAGCGTGGGATCAAGGTAATCCTACAATCTATTTACTAAGCAAATAGAGATGGAACATGTAGCGACTTCTTCAATGCAATGTGATTGTTTTTAGATTGAAATTAAAGTGTGTATAGGTTAAAGATTAAAGATAACGGGCTGGTATCCGCAAGTCCACGTCATAACGCGTATTTTGCGTATGGGCTATAATCTACCACGCGGGCCCAGTGCTAATTGGTAGATGTCACATGTCTTCGAATTTTTGGTTCTAGGACATGCCGGTTTCCTCACGATGTTTTCCTTCACCGTATGTATAGCTTAATACAATTTCAATCTAAAATCAAATGGAAGGGCTTGTTTTACAAATGCACCAAAAACCCTAGCGAAAATGGCATCATACAAATGGCTTCACTTAAAACTAGAAGCCAACTCTAACAAAGTTATAGAAGCTAGGCAAATGAAATTGTCGTCTGCTTAGGGCAAGTGAATAATGTATGGCGGAGAACTTAATAAAAAAATATAGGCATTCGATTGAACTACATACCTATATCCCCATTCGACATTCAATATTTGACTAAATGATTATATCAAAATAATGAAACGCCAAAAGGTCAACGAACTGCAGTGCAGCATTAAATCATCAATGACAACAATCCTATTACGATAACAGACGAACCAAAATGCCATCAGCTATTCACCCACAAGACACCCTAACCATGACCAAGACACGCCAAGGTAGAACCACGTAACATTATCTATGACTCACGGTAAAACCGCATTTCCCTAACCTCTTCATTATCGAGCAAAGACAACTTACATTTCTATCTATCAAAACACACACAAGGTACAAAGTCGTTCAGCCTGTAATGTCAATAAACACTGCTTGGTAGGCAACCTGTCATGTTCTTCAAGCCCTGTTATTACGGTTGTAATGAGTGGGTATGTAGGTTCAGTCATTGTAACGAATGTGGCAGCTGGTGTACCTATTATTGAGGAAATAATAAGAATTTTGCCATATGTGATTCTGTGGTTTAAAAATATTGTGATGGGTCGAAACATGAATATTTTGTTATTTAATTACAGGGCCGGTTATATTTAAATTTAAAGTTGAGAGCGCTTGTAGCTAAATAGTAACAGCCGCACGAATCGTTCGAAGGGTAAGCTTGCCGAGGTCGGTCCTTGGATGGGTGATCATTCATCACACTCTGTTCCTCAGAAAGCACGTTAAGTCGTTGGTCCTGGCTGTTAACTGTAGACCCCGAAAGTCTTACAACCAATCTAACCATAGGATATTGTGTTACCCAGTAACTGGGCTGTGAAGGTCAGAGAGGCAATCTATACAGATAAAACACTGGTATTCAGCTGTATACAGTTACCACAGTTGGGAAAAGGCTAGGCAGATGATGAAGGTGAAAGCGGAAAATATTTTTTTCGAAAACAAAATTTTCTGGGATTTCCTTGACATTGGTGAAGGAAAACACCGTGAGGAAACCTGGAATTATTGTTAATAGAAGTCTGAAATCGCGGGTCCGCTTTGGGCAAGCGTGATGATCAATGCTCGTGCCTTCTCTGTATGAGAAGTGGCTTTGGCCCTGCAGTGGGACAGTAACAGGCTATTTTTAGAATTTTCTGTAGCATAAAAAATTCGCCGGAAAGAACTGCGAGGTCACAGTCTTTAAACAAATCCAATGAATTGTTTTAAATTGAATGACCTAAACTATAATATTGTTTATTTTAAATAACACAAGATCCATGATAACAACAATTCACAAGTAAGAGTATTGAACTGTAAGAGGTCACACAGTCCAACTATTCTTGAGAAAACACAAGTGTACAAGCATAATGTTTACAAAAACTAATGTCATCAAAATGTGATAAGAGAAATTAGCATAATGTTGCAATATTTTTTGTTTTTTTTTTTAATCAATATTAAAAGTCTTTCATTCCAATTCACTGAGGATCAGCACTTTTTGAACGTCAAAAATACTTAACACTGTCCCCCAAAACCTTCACCACTTTCTATAGTTTTTGCTGGGAAGAAGAAGTGGCGGAACAAACCCTCCCGCAACATATCTGTATGTCTAGTTTTTTTCAAGAACTTGAACGGTTAAACAGTAGATACCCAGAGGCATGTTGAGAAGATAGTGACATAGGGAAGACTTGATATATCTGCAAAATAACACGCCTGTATTCACGGAAGGCTTAGGCAGAGACGTAACTCTAGTACATTTATATTTCACCTGATTAGAGACGAACCTATTGCCATCAACCAGGCACAAATACTACTGAGGCATTCTAGACAAGAAAAACCCAATAACAGATAACCCACTACCAGGAATCAACCAAGAAATCCCATGCTTCATAGTAGCGCTTTCTTCCACTAGGAGAACATTACAAGGCCATTTACATGCTGATAGTAAGGAATGAACTGACTGACTATTGACTGACGATTCTGGGATTACGAAATATATTAAATGTCCGGACTCATATCAATGAAGGAAGCTGATAAGGTTTGTTGCCAAGTTTGGTAGCAAACATTTTGTTAATCAATTTGAAGTAGTGCCAATGTGTCTCTTTTATTAATGTTACTTAAATAACAACTAAATTGTTGTTGTTTGTGGGTTCATAGCAACCACAAGAGACATGTTGGCAGGCACTGCAGGCCAAACAATGTAAGGAATCTTTCTTTCAGTTTCTATGTCATCAAGAAATAAAGCCTTATCATCTGACTGCCCTAATCCCAATATACATATATTGGATTGCTGCAGGTCGCCCCTACCCAATTCATTTTGAGAAGTAAATCTCCTTACAAACATCCTTCTTACTAATCATATCTAAAAAAATCATATATAATGTTTATCTGGCTTTCCTCTACTCTTGTAGCCAATCACTGTTATCCTCAAATCCTTTCTCACAACATAGTTGGAGTTTCCTGTCCATTCTTCTCCATCCAAATCTACTTTTTGGAAGTGGCAACTAGAATCATAGTTAACTTAAGTTTCACATTCAAAAGGGCCTCATAACAGCCTTATTGAAATAAATGGTTTGGCTTTGACTATAGCATTCATTTGCATTACATAAAATATTACCTCTGCTTTAGAAATCCAACTGTGTTAAAATAAACCTACAATCCATTACTAAATGCACTAAAACACAAAATTATGCTTGCAAGAGCTCTCTAAGTCACAAAACCCAAAACTAACACCTGGATAAATGGAACATTGAAAAAACAATGATCACCTCAAAATATGCCGTCTATCCTTAACGTAGCAATGATCATTACCTACAATCCTGAATGAGAAAAGGTCTGACTAAGACTGTTGTTTTAGTTAAACAAAACAATGGGCTTCCTCTCTCCGTCCTTATGCAGTGCCCTACAGGGTCCATAATGGTCTCAATTATGAAGTTACCCTCTAAGAATAGAAATGGAAAGCAAAAACATATATTGAGTTTTAAATTGCACCTACTAATGCACTTCAACAGCAAATTTTTAGTTTGGTTGCAACTAGAGATGGGTAATCACCCGGGTTAAAACCCAGTTGTGGGTTATAACCCAGTTATCACCCGTTTCATTCTACTCACTGAGTGGTTTGGCGGGGTGAAAACAAAATATTTCTGATTCTTGAAAATATTTCTGGAAAAAAAATCTGGTTAAAACTGGGCTAAAACCCAAATCACTCAGTTTTAACTCGAATGGAAAGATTGGGTTTTAACCCACTACCCATCCCTAGTTGCAACTGCAATAAAGCTGCCAATTGCTGTGTTTGTATTAAACTGTATTCTAACTACAAAGCAGTCAGAGTGCACTTGAAATGCAATCAGTCTGTCCAGATCCTAAAGGTTAAGTGGTAGTAAATGCAAAATGTCATAAGTCCGCCTCTGTACACTAGTGTAAATTGTAGACATGAAAAAAAAACTTATTGTGGTGTATCCCAGATATTGAGCACCAGTACAAAACATCTACAATCTAAACTTTCCAGCCAAATAATCAGATTGACTCGTACCCAGGAAGTAGACTTTGACCAACTGCCTAACAGTAATTCATACTGGTCACCCAACACATTGGGAGTTAACAAACAAGACGTCATACAAAGTGGTTGGTAATAGATTGATGGGCCTAATTTGTGCAGCAATGCAGGCCAATGCAGAATCAATGTTCAGAGTACTTCGCTGCAACTCTTAGCCAATTTAGTCAAGGACTTGTTAAGGAAATGTGCTAGATGTCTCCAAACTTGTTTTATTTTCTTTAGATTCATGTGCAACACTCCCTGCTAAACCTACTAATTTGTATTCCACTTTTGTTCTAAAAAAGTTAATTTTGGTCTAAATATTTTATTAATTTTAATAATTTCTTATCCTTGACATATCTTATTTTAATGTAACAAAATAATTATAAAACTAATGTAATAAATGCGAAAGTTTGTTTGGCTGTTTGTTACTCTTTCACACAAAAACTACTGAATGGATTTTATTGAAACTTTACAATACCATAGCTTATAGGTACATCAAAATATGACCTTGGGAAAGAAAATAAACTACTTGAAATACTAATCCTGCACAGACAAAGTAGGCAGAAACAAGCTAGTTGATAATAAAAGCTTATGTATGATTAGCGGACGTCACATAGTTTCACCTGTTTAGTTCCCGTTCCTGTGGGAATACAGGGATAAAAAGTAGCTTAAGTCACTTGGGTATTATACCCACGGAAGCTTCACTATAATAGTGAAGCTTCCCCACAGTGAAAGAATCCGGTCCAGTAGATTTTTAAAGTTTTTTTGTTACATACAAAAACACAAATCTATCCCTTTTATATTATTAGTATAGATATAGTAAACTGAGGATTATTTGTTTTGGTTTCATTGTGAACACAAGTGTTTTATTTTGACAGTTATTTCTTCAGTCAATTCACTTTCAATTGACTTAATAGCTAGGTCAAGGGTAATGTGTTTCATTACTCACTAGCAAAATATTCTCTTTATTGGGATTTTATTAATGGACAATCCACTTGAATGAAATCTGTATGGTTATTTATAAAAAGAAAAACTAAATTGTATATTCATTCTTGAGTATTCTAAAGTATCCTAAGTATGGAATTGATAATCATAATAACATGAGACTGAACCTACAAAATACAACACTGTCATTGACTCATTTATAAGCTAAAATTAATTTTATTTTCAAGAGTTTTTTGGAGTAATATGAATGAACTTCTCTCACATTTAAAAAACGGTCATCAAATTATGTATGCAATAATAATAATTCTATTTCATAAAGTGAAAAACTAGATATATAGCAGACACTTCTTGTTTGTAACAAAATATTTGGGAGGTCAATGAACTTACTGTGATGACATTTGTGTACAGATGAGACAGAACAAACCAAACATACCTTTGATGTAAAGATTACATAAAACTTAAGCAGATAAATGTATTATAATCAACCATAACACTGTTCAATGCAAAATAAACTAAAGGAAATCATTGAACATGAATTGATCACACAAATATAGGTGAACTCATTCTGTATGATGTATTTTTTTTTATAGTGTGTAAATGCTAAAAACGGATAATGCAGTTTTTATCGAGACACTGGATTCCTAGACAGAAGTACTAAAAGGCAGTTTCGACATCTAAGTCATAAATCTGCCGGCATCACTGATCACGACACGATAACAACTTGCCGAACTTATTACAATAAACAATTACAAAGAAAACAATGCTATCAAAGATAATAAATGAAAGTTAGCATACCCCGGCTGTCGTAAGCGGTAAAATCGTAAACAAAACAAATGGGCGGATCGCGAAAAATTGACTATTTTACCATACAAAACGCACGAAAATACTTAATAGAACACACAACTTAGATTCCGTGACGTCTAAATTTATGATTTGTAGCGAATTTTTATGTATTTTTTCACAAAAATCGGAACAATGAATCATTGAGAGTGGCAGCGCAAGGGCACCGAACGAACTACGAAATTTTCGACATTATTCTACCGGAACATCGGCGGAAACTTGAGGCAGTTGCTTTATCACGCCATTTCAACAGCTCACGTCATCAGATTCAAGCACCGCCAAGACGAAACTCAATAGGCCAGCGGCACATGTGGGGGACGCCATTCTTGAAGCACCATTCTTGGTATCAAAATGACAGTCTTTGTTGACGAAATAACCGTGCACAGCACCATTAAACACCTCATTTACACGCACAAGATCACTCAATTTAAGCGCAACGTTAATATTTACCTTATTTCTACAATTATATCCCAAATATAACTAAATTTCTAATAAAATTTACTAATTTCCATACCTGTTAGTGCGCTCAAACGCAAGCTGGTCACGTGACTTTCTAGGGATGGGGCATGGATGTAAAATTTCGGAACGGTAAAAACAATGGCCAGTTTTATTGCAAAAAATATTTTTATAGTTTATAGCTACGTGCTAAAAGCCAAAAATTTAATCATTTATTTCAAGTTTAGTATTCCTACCCATAATTTTAACATGAATCATCACAGAACCAAATTTAATGAAAAAACCGATACCGGTCGTATATAAGCAAAAATAGGCTGTGCAGAGACGATTTATGTCTACGGAGGATGCTAGCGCACACGAACTTGCCGAAATAAAACGTTTTGACTTCAAGTTGATTAAAGATTGATAAAATAAAACAGCAATAAATATGATAACCGTGTTGCCATCCCACCGGCCGGCCGGGCGGCCACAGCAATGAGACCTGAAATTTTGTAGGAAAAAAAGAAACGAATGGCATGAAATATTTTGCTTGAAAACATTACAATGTTTCAATAAATATGAAGGTGTGAAGAAAGAAAGAAAGAAAAGTTATTGATGTTGTATCGTGATTTTCACATGCTCTGTGCTGTGGTGATTCTGATGTGCGTACGGTAAATGTGTAAATAATAAACAAACAGTGTTCATTGCATATCAAACGGGCAGACCGCCTACAGAATCAGATTGAAAGGACTACTGTATCTTTCTGGCTAAAATAAAAAAAAAATGGACACTGTGAGGCTTTCAGTTGCAACTTTTTACCGTAAATAATGAATTAACCGTATCTAATCTACAAACGGAAGCACCGCATTGGTTTAGGGCGTTCCACAGGTAAAAATTTTCGTTCAACAATTTCAGCATTAATGTCCCTGAAAACCAAATTCAATTTTTAAATCAGCTGTAAACATTTTACCATTTATTTCTGTGAAACAATCGGTTCAACTTAATTTTTCTTTTATTTAGAAATCAAATCTGCTCATTAATGATTAAAACAATTAAAAGTTTCCAAAAACGCTTGATCTCGAACGAAACCAAAAGGAAAACTTGGTAGAAACATTTCCCGCTAAATTTTACGTCACATTTGTCTTTACAAAAATATTGATGATAGTTTTGGTTAAGTGTGTTCTGTCTGTCTGTGTTCTTCTTTATATTTTTTGTATATCAATAAATGTCTCTGCTCGAAGACATATTCTTGCAAGATGAGGCGGACGAGGCGCAGGAGTTGGAAAGAGTGATTGAAGGTGATGAGTTTGACGAAAGACCTCGTTCTCGATCTGGGTCTCCTGACAACAGCGACGAAAATGAACCTAAAGATGATGAAGCAGGTACATGTTACTTCATTTTAATTTCTTTTGATTTATGTGAAAGATCTTTACCATAACTTACGATGTTGCATCTGTCCTAACCTTTCGATTATTATTCTTTCTACCGGCACAAAACCGGAAGACAGACATTAATAGCTCAAGAACAAACTGTATTACAGTTACAATACAACTAGTCAAATGTACTAGGCCTTTGGTCGGCCTTAGGCATTATATATGATGGTTCTACTTGAAACAAACATTAATCTAGTGATTCTGCCTCTGTTTATCTACATCTACATGAATTAGATGCTTGGTACATAAATTGGTAAATGTATGTACATACTTAGATACATAAACTTATTACCTACGTGCTATTATAAAACTTTTGTTACTCGCTGAGTGATTATGTAAATCTTTGAGAAATAAATTGTATTTAAACTGTAAACTCACGCCTTTATTCCATGGGGGTAACCTGAAACTACAGAGCACCATCTGATAGTAGGTCTGGTAGTAACTAAAAATAGCCCTGGAAAAAAAAACCATTTCAATTCTGTCATGTTTTGGCGCAAGAATCCCTTAAATTTGAATGTTATGACTTCACAGAGGAAGACAAGAGGCGGGTGGACCCAACCTCCAACAAAACTAAGAGGGTGACAAAGAATCCCCGGTTCATACTGAATCCAGCTCGACTTACAGGCCCACGAGGCATACAGATCATACCTGATCACTTCAAGGATTTTAAGTTTAAGGGTAAGTTATGGTGAGGTTATTAATCCTTGACTGCAACCACTTGACTGACACGTGAAAATATGCCCTTTTTGTCAAGTTTTAAAGCACATTTTGATTTGTCATTCATACATAATATAATAGTGGTGTCCTAAGGGTTAAATAAACAGGGTAAGCCTATTTTCCCACTCTCAAATCATATCAGGAGGTAGGTCATTGAGCCATTAAAAACACAATTAGTGCTAAAGGTCTGAGAAATGATAATTGCAGTCATACATCACTAATATAAATTATTAGCTGTCCAATGCTGATGAACTGCAGTGGACACCAGATAGTCAAAATAAGACCGTTTTAGTTTCCTCCTGATGAACTCACCAGTGTCTAATGAGAAAAATCACTTTTTCTTTAGTTTAAAAAAAAATACCAGCCTGTTGACTGTCCCACTCACACACCTCTTCATAGAAAGAGAAGTTGGTTTCTTTTCAATCTTCATTTGAATTGTGCAAAATGATCTTAAAAAAGGGGTCAACATTTTTGTTTAGCATTTGAATATATGGATTGTTGCAGGCAAGGGGCATGAAAAGGAAGATTTAGACATGGTTCTAAAGAAGCTGGAACACTGGGCATACAGGTTGTATCCCAAGTTTCAATTTGAAGACTGCCTGAAGAAGATTGAGAGCCTTGGCAAGAAGAGACCTGTAATGGTAAGTTTAAATTTAATCTTATAACACAGCTTGATATTTAGCCTCAGCAGTGAGAACTATAAAGGCAAAAAACTATGTAGCTATAAAGAATTTCAATAACTAGGTAGGCAATATTAAAAACTGCAAGGGAACTCATTGCCCAGTTTAACCTTTTGACCGCTTGTGTCACATTTATGCTACACATATTTCTGTGGCATTACCTTGTGTCGTATTTTCGTTCTATTTTCATCCCAGTAAATGCGCGCTATAACTAAAACCATTATTAAATAGAGATTTTATTTACAACAAAATCCTTAAAACCAATACAACAATTGCTCCTCTTTTTTTATTGTAGGCAGGGCAACTGATATTTAGCCAAGGGCTTAAAAGGTTAATAATAGTAAGGGTAAGTGACTTAGTTACAACACACAACAAATACTTTATTTAACCATTTCAGGTGAACCTTCAAAAAATCCGCACAGATCAGTTTATATCAGGAGAAACAGTTACCCAGAAAGACTCCAGCGATGAAGAAACTCAGCCAGCTCAGGAACCAGATGAGTTTGACAAGCTACTGCAGCAGCAGATTGACCTGGCCAGGGCTACACCAGCACCTGGGTCAGTTAAGAAGGTCATGGCTACTCCGATAAAAGATAGGTGGGTAGTCATGCCAGTTATTGCATATTTATTAAATGTGGTAAGAAATATTATATTTGCATAAGTGCTATTAATTTAGTAAAGTCTGGTTGGAAAAAACCCCAAAGAAACAGGCTAACAGGCAGAAACATGGCTCACACACAATGGTTCAATTCCGGACAAAAAGTGGGTACCAATCCCCGATTTCATGAAATGATTGATGCAGTAAAGTCTTTACCACGAAATAGCTGCTATTTTGTGCTTGTACAAGTTGCTTGGTTATCATTAGTAACAAATTGCCCAATTCCATACTCTTTCTTCATCTTTGTCTTTTTAATTCCATCATCATAAATAATATACTCTTCTAGTGATTAGAAAGCCAGTTTTAGACTTATTTAATTAACCCACTTCTTTCATTTCCCCAGATCACCATTTACTATGCCAAAAGCAACTTCATCTCCCTCCATAAGTGATGATCAAAAGGAAAGAATGATTAGAAACAGGAAACTAGCTGAAGAACGACGCCTTGCAAGACTCAAACAAAATTCTATGGATAGTAGTCAAAAGCAAGATAGTGTTATTATAGAAGTAGATGAAGAGATGGAAACTAATGTAACAGCTAAGAAACAAAATAGATCACATGTGATAGATAGCTCAGATGAGGAATGTGATGTTAGTTCAGTCAACCAATCTGTGGCTGTTGATGTTCATAGTACAAAAAAGACAGTACACAGTACAGATGCTGGTAAAGTTTTAGTAGAGACTGAAGAGAATCATGATGATATAGAAATGGTTGAAAATGGTAACAAAAATAACTCTGTAGAAGTTAATCAAGATGTTGTTGAGATTATTGATGATGCAGACAAGGGTAATGGTATAAATCTAAGAGAAATTGAAAACACAGATAAAGCTGTTGAAATTATTGAGATCAATGATCAGACTGATAAAATTTTCGAAAGAAATAATGAAACTAATAATGTAGTCGGTGGTGTTATTGAAATTGAAATTGATGATGAAAGTAATCAAGGCGCTACTGAAATTATTGATATTAACGATCCAGCAGATGCAGTGGATGATGTTGTTGAAATAATAGATGATGTTACTCCCAAAGAAAGTAGGATAAGTAATGATACTGAAGTTGTAAGAGATAATGATAATACTTCTTCTGATGGTAATAAGATTAATAGAGAGCCTGAGGTAGCAATCAATAACAGTAATGAAAATATAAGTGAAACATCTGAAAATATTAAACAAGATAAAATAGAAGAAGTTCAAGATGGTGCAAAAACTTCTGAATCAAATAGAGGAGTTAGTAATTTGGAAAAAGATGCTAATGTAGCTGATGAAGTAATTGAAGATATCATGGATGTTGATTTCAGTGATGATTTCTAACTATATTGTGTTTTGTCAATAAAGCTGGTATTTATTTCAACAAAATGCTGTTTTGTTCATATTGCTCTTTTTGAAAGTTTCAAAATTAATAAGGGCGAAGCTTGCGGCTAATTTATTAATAGACGCACAGGTCGACCGTAGGTTAAGCTTCGCTTGCCGAGACGCCGCGCGCCGGTCCGTGGATGGGTAACCATGACTAATCAAGACTCTTTCATGACACTGAAAGCACGTTCCATAAAATATCTAGGTTCTACAAAAAAATATACTTTTAACATGTACTATTTCAATGATTCTATATATTCTACTATTTATAGATTCATGCTCATTTAAAATGATCAGAAGTTTCGGAGCGGCGCGGGCGTCTTTTTCTGCAAGTCAAATACTTTGTAAAGGTTTGAAATGTGTAAAACTACAAATTTTAGTACAATTATTTATTTTAAAATCACAGATATAAGCTTCAAAATTAACCGTCTACATTTATTGAAATTCACGCGATTATAAATTCATTGAAAGGAAACTATACAAGGTTGTTTCCAATTCATTTCAATGTCGAAATTATCTTGGTCTACTACAAAACGTCCCAGATAACAAATGTGGATTTTATTTATTTAAAAACTACCTTCAAATTAATTAAATAAATACACTTTCATTTTAAAAGTTACTTGCACGCTAGTATGCCAGGCTTGCGAATATCCGACGTAAATAATATTGCAAATGCAAATAGAATCGTGACTCTTGACATGAAGCAGGCAAATAACCAAATATCAACATAATTTTACAACAATCAGACGTTAATTTTGGAGAAAAGTTCTATTGAAATGTACTCTTTGCAGAATAAAATAAAATCTTACAAATTTCTATATTTAATGCACGCGTCTTCCTTTCCTATAGCTAAACTAATGATACAGAATGATTGGCTATAGAGAAGAGAATAATAATGAAATGCAGGAAAATCACAATGGTTTAGCTGTGAAATGAGCAACTTATAATATCTGCAGAAATTCTGAAAAAATCACCACGTGAAAATGTAAGTGAAGTGAAGGCGAATTGAATTGTAATTTCATACTAATGCTAGGCATTGACAGTTTACTTCACTCAAGTTTTCACGAGGTGACGACTTAAGGGCTTATTACACTATTCTATTTGTAGGAAACCTAACTAGGAAGCTGGTAGATGTAATCGAGATTGGATCTGGACCGCTTAGTTGGTCCCTAACTGTTCCCAGTTAGGATCCTACTAATGCAATAGTGTAATAAGCCCTTTACTGAGTGGACCGGCTGTTTCATAATCCTCTACCCAGTCCTCAAAAGATACAAATTTGCTCAGTTTTCATACTCGAAAATACAACGAAATCGATACCAAAAATTTGCATCGATACAATCGTATAATTGTAGTTGTAGTAGGTAATCATTCTTTTAACAATTTATTTTCACTTAAATGACGTTTTAACGGATCATTCTATCCAAATAACTAGGCAAAAAAACTTAATATAATGCGAGTTGTGTTACAGAATATGAATATATCTACAGAATAATATATTAAAAACTGATTGTAGTTTCTTTTAGTAAATAAGTTAACATGGATTAATTCATTAAACCCGAAGCGTACGTGGCGTTCTCGCTGTCATTGTCTTTCTATTGTGTCTCTAATTGACACGATTGAAAGGTTAAATAAGAAAGCAATACATTCTCTCGATAAATATTGTGACAGGCCATAGACCTAAGAAGAAATATATTTTTTTTTCATCTCATAACTCATTAAATGTGTTTTTAAATAAGAAACCACAATTTCACTAATATCTTGTAGATATTATGATAGAAAACCATCTCACGCCGGAGAAAATAAATGTTTTCTTAAGATGGTGAAGACAGAAAATATAATTATAATCAAATTATTACATGTTAATGTACACATTGACACAACAAAAAACAGTACATTCATTACAAGGGGCTATGATCTGTCACAAAAAATTACATTTTAATGACGATTTTGTACATTTTACAATGAATAAACTTTGTAAGCGTGAGATACTCCTTTTTTTTCAGTAATTCGCTACACCAGATTTACAAATATTATGAAAATTTTTACTGGACTTGCGATTTCTTTTATAGCAGTCTTCGCCAAAAAGCGTAAACTTGTTACAGCTATTTCTTTAATAAATTGCATCACAAATTACTAAAATACGTTTGACGTTAAACGAATTTAATTCATCGTTCTGTTTCAATCAATCGTTTAAGAGATGAAAGAGACAGAATGATGTTTTAAAGCATTATTTCAGTGATTGGTGATGCAAGCGAGCCTAAATCTATGTTACAATACACTAAAATTACCAAGGGTATATATACAAAATAATATTTGGTTTCACTTCAGTACACCGAATTTTATCTCAAAACTACATTCTACGCCATGGCACACTGTACACATTTTATCTTCAGAAAGAGATATTTTGGATAATTCATGTATGGGAACTAGGTTGTATGATCAAAAATTCTTAGTGTTTACTTGCGTATCATAAGGAACTCATGCGCACAATTTTATAACGGTTTAGGCTGTGACAAAGAGATTTAAAAGACTATAGAGCGGACATGCGAGGAAATGTCATAGAAAAACTTTGATCCCATGTCTCAGTAACGCCATCTACAATAATTTATGAATATTGGGGCGGCAGCGGAGCGTACTAAAAAAAACTCATAGACTTGTGTCCGGCAGGACACACTTTTTCGGACGAAAATTTTGTTCGTGATGTCCCGGTCTATAGGTGTTGAATGTCTTTGGGCTGTGAGTTGTCTGTCAGTATAATAATAAAAGTGACGTATTTAGTTATACAGGATGTTGCGTTATCATAATATCTTTATTTATTAGGCCAATCGCGGCTCATGTTTGACCTCAAAATCAATGCAAAGCAATGATTAAGTATGTTTCACAATCTGTCTCGACGTAAGCGATTGTCGGCAGACATAATTTATTTTATTTACAAATAAGATGTTGACTGTATAAAATCTTGGCAACTTCTCACATTTTTCAAGAGACGATTGTTTGTGGTGTATATTTAGGAATGGCAGTGTTGGGCCCTTATAATAAACAATTGAACGATATATTTATCATTTTAATTCATTCAAGCAAGAGGACACCGGTGTCAGCGCTGTTATTGTCTCTCTATTGTGTCTCTCATTGAAATGATTGAAAGGTTAAAGATTTTTTGAGACTGGATATTAAAATGCCCCTCGACTTATAAAATGTCGATGAGTATAGCGCCGGGATCGGTCGCCCTAGAAGGACATACATAGACCTTTAGAAAGGTCAGGTGCGAAGTAATCGCAAGGAGTGTATGACAACATGTACGAATATTACCGAATCATAAGTCGCATGTAATAATCGTAGCAGATAGCTCTGTAGTTTCTGCTTACCCCCATGTTATGTATATAAATCGATGTTTTTTTGGCGGGCATACTTGTAATTATATTGTTGTATCGTTTCATGGATATTCAAATGGCGATAATGTACTTTTTTACATAGAAGACTTGTTCAAAAACATCAATGTATCAAATAGGTAGATATTATTCTACGCTTTTCGATACCTCTAATGAAATGTGTACAGTAAATCCATGACAATCATTACACCAAACACACTATAAAATTAAATTTAAATATCTCACTAATAATAGTTATTTTAAATACGGTTACAGTAGATATATCATTAAAAGCTCATTTACATGGGAAAGTTTCTTGATCGGCTCACTAGAACTTTGGAGGAAAATTTCGAAGCGAGACTTGGCAAGCTATTTTTTTTTATTTTTTTTTTTAAGTGACAGTAAAACTCCCAGAATTGTACAGTCAACCGCTCGTTCATGATAGTAATTTTGAAATAAACTACGACTTTGTTTTGTAGTAAAAAGAGACGATTTTGTCATTTACGTGAATATTACTGGCGTACGCTTGACTGTACAGAGAATAGCACATCAAACTACCACAATGTGTCAAATTTCTTTGATAGATTTTAAATTTTATTCCAAACATAATACAACAGTACATGTTCAATTGGTAAAATGTCTTAGCAGCTTGGTGTGCTACCGTAACGTATGTACAGACGCCAGCACATCAAGTTACCCCAATGTGTCAAATTTCTTTGATCGTTTTTCAACTTAATGTAATAACAGAATAAGGTTCATATTCAATTGGGAAAATTTGACACATTGGGGTAACTTGATGTGCTGGCGTCTGTACCTGCTGTTTACACGTGACAACGTTTTATCGTCAATTCCGTGGCGAGAAACTCTCCCCATGTAAATGATCCATTAAAAAAAACACTTTACTATTTACAATAGTGATCGTTATTTGCGGTTTACTTTAGGGTGGGTTTAAAATTTAGGTTTTTATTTTCTTTTTTGGTTGGATTCCGCAGTTCGTCATGAACTAAGGCTGTGTTCACACATGAGTACGGAGTGTTTTTTACTGTCTTAATACAGAAACAATTCATTTGACTCTGGGTTCTTTCTATATACTTATATGAACGAAAAATGTACCTAGGCATGGTTAATCTAAAGGTTTACTACTTAGTGTACAATGAATTTAAACTTAAATGTCTTAGGAGATAAGCGAACAAACAAAGCGCAGCGCGTGGTAGAAAAAAAAGTTAAGTTTTCGAATAATGGTCAATTAATAAAGAAATGTACAGGTACTGTTATTAATTGTATCATTAAAAAACTATTTCGAATTAACCTTAAAGGTTAAATTAGTTCGGACATTTTAGTTTAAAAAATACGGACAAGTAAACAAAACTATTATTTTATAATTTAACTGTCAAAACTACCCTCAATTGCGGTTTATTTATTTATATTAAATTAATCTTTGACGTTTGTTTTTTTCTAAACTAAGCCTCATTTTTATTTGCTTACTATCAAAAACCAATAAAATCAATGATATTATAAGTAAAAATGTGTAGATAGGTTACCTAAACAGCATTCGATCTTCAAAAACGGCACACTAACGCAAGTAAAACGCGACCGAACTGGTGCAATCAGCCAATCAGAAGCAAGCTTTAACACGGTACGTCAGCAACCGTCCAATGGTAGGCGTTTACTTTTTTTCTGGTTCCTTCATGCTCGCTTTGCCTTGTCCGATTAAGATAATATACAAAACGTTCTTCCAATTCGTACCTAAAACATCTCAAGTACACAACAGCATAACAGCTCATCAATTTACCACGCAAAACTGACCTTTAACCCGTCGACCCAAAGACCCTAATCCGATAACCTCAACCGCAAATTTTCAGCTTACAGCGTTTTTACATCAATTATTTTCATGTCTTCAAGACTGAGTTACTCCATGTAAAGCTAAAATGTTACATTAGTTCGTATCGGGAATGAGGGAGGCAAAGAAGGACGTGAATATCATCCATGTGACGGCTAATAAGGATTGTTGGGTATTATTGGTGGCGGGTTGGGCCGGCTGCTCGGCCTGATTAGGCTGATTGGCCTGGTTTGGCGCGTTGGCCTGGTTTGGCGGATTGGCCTGGTTTGGCGGGTTCGGCTGGTTGGCCTGATTTGGTTGGTTAGGCCCGTTCGGTTGCTGGTTATCAGCTACGTTGACGTGGAGGTCGCGGAAGAAACCGATCTGGTGTCTGGAATTGAATAAAGTAATTTTAAAAAATGCTAACATCTGAATAATATATAAATAAAAAAAAAAAAAAATAAAAAAAAAAAAAAAAAGATATTTATTGAACTAAGCCTAAATAAACTAGGATTTACAAAATAAAAAAATAATAAAATATTTGTAAAATGTGTCAATTTCACTAAAGAACACTGTCCTTTGAGATATAGGATTGTTCTAGTTTGCAGGGCAAAGACACGAAAAGAAGACTATAACACAACTTCAAAACTAAGAATACTTACAGGTACCCAGCGGCGGCCAACAGCAGAACCAACAGTAGTCTCGCCGGACTTCCATATAAATAGACCAACGAGAACAGTATGGCCAGTCTTGAGGCCGCATACAAGTGGTCGAGCCAGTCCCGAGGGGCTACGGCTTCGTCGGGGTCCTCAACGGGCGCGGGCGCCTCTGCGGCCGGTGCTGGTGTCTCGGCGGGGGCCGGGGCGGCGGGCGTTGCGCCTGCTGCTTGCCACCTTTAAATATTAAAAAAAACTTAATATTGAATTTGTATAGGTAATTCTTATTATTTTTATGTAAAAATCACCCACCCGTACGTACTAAACGTTCTGGGAACACATCTATACATATAATAAGACTGTAAAAAAACTGTGTCTGTACATTGAATATATTTAAAAAATAATAATTGAGGGGGGTTTAGAAACAGTAATAGAGCACGAATCCAAAAAAAAAAGTCTGTCTGTTTGTCTGTTTGTCTGTTTGTCTGTTTGTTTGCACACGCTAATCTTCGGAACTACTGGACGGATTTGAATGATTTTTTTTTTGTTGTATAGATATTAAGTCTGGTCAACACATAGGCTATAACTTATCTTGGAAACTGGAACACCTGATGCAGAACCGCAACAGACCAGCTAAACTATAGGCGATACAAAAATGGTCCCATAGCAAAAATTGTTCCACGTGATGAGCATTTTCTGCTGAGAGAATAAATTTGAAGATCCGGAACACCTGATGCAGAACCGCAACAGACCAGCTAAACTATAGGCGATACAAAAATGGCCCCATAGCAAAAATTGTTCCACGTGATGAGCATTTTCTGCTGAGAGAATAAATTTGAAGATCCGGAACACCTGATGCAGAACCGCAACAGACCAGCTAAACTATAGGAGATACAAAAATGGTACCATAGCAAAAATTGTTCCACGTGATGAGCATTTTCTGCTGAGAGAATAAATTTGAAGATCCGGAACACCTGATGCAGAACCGCAACAGACCATCTAAACTATAGGAGATACAAAAATGGTACCATAGCAAAAATTGTTCCACGTTGTGAGCATTTTCTGCTGAGACAATAAATTTGAAGATCCGGAACACCTGATGTGGAACTTCAATAGCCCAGCTACACTATAACATATATTGGAATGACGTCTTAGCAAGAGTTGTTCAGCCTTATGAGCACTCGCTGTTGACGTATAAAAATCGAAGATCTGGAACACCTGTTGTGGAACTCCAAGAGCCCAGCTACACCATAACTCAAATAGGAATGACGTCTTAGCAAAAGTTGTTCGGTCTGATAGGCATTTCCTTTTGACTTATAAAAATCGAAGATCAGAAACATTTGATATAGAAATTAAAACTATCACTAATTTCATTGCATAATTATAAAATAACATAAGTAGGAGGTACTACGCGGTGAAGGCGGGAACAGTTCAGGACTAATTTTCGATGACGATGGTATATCGTTGAAAATTAGACTCTACTGGCTAAAACTCCCATTTTTTTATCGTATGCCTTCGGGCTTATGTTATTTGAGTGTTTAATTTCCTTTTCCATTTAACTTCGTTACACGGTAGCTTCTTACCCGGTAACGCAGGGGAGCAGCCACTTAGATTTTAATTGATCAGGTATCATCACAATAAAACTATAACCATGCCTAGAAAGAGGGCAAATTTTTCCCAATGTTCCAAAAGTGCTTAATGATTAAAGACCATAAGATCCCAACAATCTACCGAAGAGCGTTAGGAGAGACTTGATGCTGTTCGAGAACATGAGGCTGCAACTCGCTCCGTGGAAACTTCTTGGGATCGCGAAGCACGCCTGCATTCTCAGCGTATTACGCATCTACATCCAGGTCTCTAGAGACCAGTGAAGAATATGTGCGCGACTGACCGCTGATCGTGAACATCATGCACTGTCTCGCGAGTTGGAGACGTTCACGGAAAAAGCATGACGCTTGAGTTTTCAGCGTATATACGCATCGACTCTAGAGATAAGTGGGGGAAGGAGATGCGCGACTGACCGCTGATCGTGACCGTCACGCAACATATTATAGGCTATAATTTATTTTGGAAAATGGAACACCTAAAGTAAAAGAGATATAAAAATGGTGCCATTGCAAAAACTATTCCACGTGAAGAGTGTTTTCTGCTGTGAGACTAAATTTGAAGATCTGGAGCACCTGTAGGGGAACTCCAAAACCCAGAGACAATATAACATATACATAATAGAAATGGCGTCTTAGCGAAAGTTGTTAAGTCTGATGGCATTTCCTGATGACCAACAAAAATAAAAAATCTGGAACATCTTGAATCGTCTCGCGCCCATTGATTTCCCGTCCCCGGGCTCATAGAATTGGACATCAGATGTTTCAGATCTTCGATTTTGACGACCCCGTTGTCGCTGGCATAAGCAACAGGATCCGCGTACGAAGTCGCGGGCAGAAGCTAGTTTATTAATATTCCACAACTTTTTCACACAACGCCATCTAGTCTCAAGCTAAGCAGAGCTTCTGTTATGGGTACTAGACACCTGATAAACATACTTAAGTATATATTTCTAAATACATACATATTATAGATAAATTACACCCAGACACAGAACAAATGATGGTGCTTATCACACAAACATTTGGGTGGGAATCGAACCCATGACCTCCGGCAGGAGTCAGGGCCACTAACTCCTAGACCAACAGGCGATTTTGTGTGATGGGCTCGATCTTTCTTCTGTACTTACATACATACATAAAACTCACTCACGCCTTTTTCCCATGTGGGTAGGCAGAAACTACAGAGGAGCGCCATCTGCTACGATTCTAAGCCGGTTGTTTTGCATCGTTTACATTCATACATGTTGCCATCCACACACGCCGGTTTTGTCTGACCTCGAGGTTGAGGGCATGCCCACTGTATCCACAACGGTGGATCCACGCTCTATTGAACAGCTACGCAGCTAAACCGTGGAGTCGGAAGTATTTATCATCCCACGCGTTTCATAATAGCAAATTGGTAACACCAGCTCAAAAATACGCGTAGTAGGCATCGTGCCAAATGTTATAAGCATTTGTTTACTATTTTGGGCTCACATGTTTGAATTAAAGTAGCCAGGGGTGCTCAGACTAAAGGGTGTACACACGGCTACACATTATAATAATAATATAATATTCCACAACTTTTTCACACAATGCCATTTAGTCCCAAGCTAAGCTTGAGAGCTTGTGTTATGGGTACTAAACAGCTGATAAACATACTTATATATGTATTTCTAAATACCTACATACATATTATAGATAAATAACACCCAGACACAGAACAAATGATCGTGCCCAACACACAAACATTTGTCCTGGGTGGAAATCGAACCAACGACCTCCGGCATAGCATCAGGGTCACTAACTACTAGAACAACAGGCCAGTCAGAGACATTAAGCTATACATTTCCAGAATAAGCTGATCTCGTATTGAATAGGATTTCCGTACAATGCGAGGTCAGAGTAAACTGGAAATTTATAGCTTGATGTGTAGCCGTGTGTGCAATTTTTTTTTTAGTATAATATACAATACCCATAGACATGATGGGCCAGAGGTTAAGGTGACAATCTCTCATGCACAAGGTTGTGGTTCTTATCCGTGCAACTACCATTGTGACTTTTTCAACTCATATTTACTTTCTAAGTTTATATTTGTCATCATTGAAGTATGTAAAAGAAAACGTCAGGAATTCGAGACTTATAGTTAAAATAAGTTTGAAATCGGTAATCCGTCTTGAGCTCGTGTCTTCTTTGTACGAGAAGAGGCGTTTGAGCTGCATTGTGATAGTAACAGCTGGTATTATTGTATACTAAACTATACTGTACCGATACATTTCAAGAAACAAACACTGAAATCATGAAATTCATAAAAAATAATTAGCTTTTTTTGTGTCTAGTATACAGTTTTGTGAAACTTATTTTTAAAGAGTAAGCAGAATAGAATAAAATGTATTTCCAAAAGTAGGTTTACATTTGTACAGACGCCAGCAAACTAGGGTAGGTTAAATATTCCACAACTTTTTCACACAACACCATTTAGTCCCAAGCTAAGCTTGAGAGCTTGTGTTATGGGTACTAAACAGCTGATAAACATACTTATATATTTCTAAATACATACGTATTTCTAAATACATACGTATTTAGAAATATATAAGTATGTTTGTTTTTTGTTTGTTTTGTATAATATGTATATATTATAGATAAATTACACCCAGACACAGAACAAATGATCGTGCTCATCACACAAACATTTGTCCTGGGTGGGAATCGAACCCACGACCTCCAGCATAGCAGTCAGGGTCACTGTCTAGCTACTAGACCAACAGGCCAGTCAAAAGGTTGTTACCTCGATGTGTCAAATTTCTTTGATAGGTTTTCAACTTTATTCTAAACACAATAACGTTCATGTTCAATTGGGATAATTTGACAGTTTGGGGTAGGTTGATGTGATGGCGTCTTTACACCGCAACTTAAGACTAAGTATTAATTAAAGTGAGTAGAAACCTATTAATACGTTTACACAACACAATTTCATTCTTACAAATGAAGTAATCATTTCATAATTATGGTACCTACGTAAGTATATAGGTATGGAGTTACTTGCCCATTCTTCTCTACTTAAGTTCACTTAAGTTATACGTTCAAAAGTGCCGTAAAACGGTCGAATTTAATTAATGGTTTGACTTTGAAAAAAATGTACGGACATGGATAAGTCTAGACTTAAAAAGTGTAAAGAATGATCACCCGGACCGATCGCGACTAACCTTTGACTAAAACTAACGGATGTTTTTATTTAGAAATACGCCAAAATATTGTTACTTCAAGCGTGGTAAAGAGTCGGTGGCTAAGTGTCGGTTTAGTAATCACCACCGCATTTTCGATTTCCTGCTTTTTAGGTGTTTCCGTGAACGACTGTTTCATCAGTCGCGAGGACTGTATGTAATATAGAAGTATTTTACCTATTTCGTTGGTCTAGGTCAGAAGGGCGATTGCTGAGAGTGGGGTCATAGCCTCGAACCCTGGGACAGGTGTTATTGTATTAACCGTTGGATTGGAAAATTCTCAATAATATTATGTTGACTTAAAAACCATATTTTTCATCGAGATATTATAAAAACTATTTTGACACGATATTTCGTTAGAGTTAAGAAGACGTGTCCAATAAAATCAAAAATATTGTGTATTGTGTTTTAAAAGTGAACAGGAAGTAACAATACTCAAGGTTTGGTTGTACCACAACATAAATAAGCGCAGAAGTTCACTTCTAAAAATGGGCTAACTGACAAAATTTTACTTTTTAGTTCCTCATCTAGATTACAAGAAAATATTCAACACATATTCAAATTGATGGAAAACTGCTGAGATTAAGCGCATTAAAGTTGAGGAGAGGGGGCTTGTAACGTCATTATCTACGAGTAGTTTAAACTGTAGTGGCTAGTGACGTCATGAGACATTTTGATTAGATGTATATCGCCGTTATCTATACTAATATTTTAAAGAGGTAAAATTTGTAAGTTTGTATGTAGGGGGTAATCTTCGGAACTAATGATCCAATTTTAAAAATTATTGTACTGGTGGAAAGCTACACTATTCCCGGTGGACATAGGTTACTTTTTATCCCCGTATTCCCACGGGAACGGAAACTACGCGGGTGAAACTGCGTGACGTCTGCTAGTTTTATGATAATGTGAAAAAAGAAAAAAATATGTGTCGAATATTTCCTTGTAATCTAGATGAAGGACTAAAAACTAAAATTTTGACATAGCCCATTCAGTATAGATTCTAATCTACATTTAAACTACATCACGACTTTGTTCCCCATCAGGACAGAGAGGTGTATTATAATTATATAGTGCGTGTAATTTTCGCCAAGAATTAAATAATAAAACACATCTTTTCTAAATAAATGTTTTACCTAGTCTTAACAAGTTTTAAAGTACTGTTGTAGTCGACAACAGAAGTAGTATAATGATAGGTTGTTCCTGATATAAGTAACTATGTCAGGCAGATAGACGAAAACGTGGCAAAAAGGTTCGGTTTTTTAAAGGACCAACGGACCCTTTTTTACTAATCCTCTGTTGTACGTCTGTCTGTCAGCAGACTGTATCACATAAACCGTAATAGGTAGGTACCTAGATAGTTGAAAATTTCACAGAATGTGAGTTTCTGTTACTGCTATATCAACAAATACTTATTAATAATACGTGATTTTTTCGACATCGTAAGGATTTCTTCGTGTGCAAGCCCAACTAGCATGACAACTTTATGGACAAGTTTAATTATGACCTTCTGAACTCATATTTTTGGGTGACATACAGTTGCGAAATGACATCATGTAAGTATTATAAATTATAATGTTACATTCGTTCAAAATCCATTGGTTGACTTCGTATGTTTACCCAACTGTTATCAACGAAACAATGGTTATGCTAAACTGCAAGCTTTATAATTGGCTGAAACAATATTGCTTTGAGAAATAATACTTTTACTTGTTTATTTTATTGAATCCTACGTTTTGTACTACATTTACTTTTCTTTTTATTTACTTCTAGTTTAACCACGTATAAACTAGGCTACGCTATCATGCAGAAAGTAATTATTTAGTCATTTATTATTTGGAGTAGGTACAATAAAAGTAGTTTTTTCTTTGGTAAGATTGTGAAACACCGACCTCAATAGTTTCGAAAAATATTTTTGCATTATTGACTTGTAAAAACAAATTCACAGAAATTAGGTAATTTCATTTATTGTTTGTGAAGTCGTTGAGCTTTCTAAATTCAGAGTACGACACGACTATAGACAAATGCGTGCACTAGCCCCACTCAAATTCCGGGTAGTTTTCTTTAAAAGACTATTTCAGATAATCTACATGATGATAATAATATATGTGTGTACGAGTGTCTGGATTTTAAGAGAGACTGTGACCTCTGAGTTTGTTTCGGTGTTTATACTCAGAGTAGTCAGATAGTGAAACACCAACATCAATACTTAAAACAAAAACATAAGTATTGAATGTTTAACATGTAAACTTGGTTAGTGTAACTTAAAATTAGTTAAAAAAATAATAATAACCAATTTACAGAAATAAAAATCATTTATCTTGTTTTCTGTTTAACTTATAATGTCCCATGCTCTTTACTTACACATAAACCCCCGGGGGTTAGATATAAACTGCAAAGCTCTTGCTTCCAATAAAAACGAGTAGGTAGTAGTGCATCTATCATCATCATCTGCCTAGCCTTTTCCCAACTTTGTTGGGGTCAGCTTCCAGTTTGACCGAGTGCAGCTGAATACCAGTGTTTTACATGGGGCGACTGCCTGTCAGACCTCCACAACCCAGTAACTGGGTAACACGATACCCCTCGCTTAAACTGATTGTCAGATTTTAGGGCTTCTGATTATCTGTAGCGACTGTCATAAATGATACAAATGACAGCCGGGACCAACGGCTTTACGTGCTTTCCGAGGCCCACAGGAGTCTAATGATATGTAATTGTAACTGTTACTCATCCGTCACATGTCCCAAAGGTTCATTTGAAAATCAGCGTCAGACAGGACCTCAGCATCTGCCTGGCATTACCGCTGAAATGAACCTTTTGGCGCAGCCGTGAGACATGCCATTTTTTGTGTGATTGTGTTTTTACTGTGCGTGTATCCAGCTGTTGCCAATAAATGTATTTTCTTTCTTTCTTTCTTAATGAATGGTCACCCATCCACTGAACAACCTTGTCGAGCGTAGCTTAACCTTCGATCGACCTGTGGGGCTGTTATTATTTAGACAGGCGATTAATGACAAAAAAAAATACTCACATGTTAGCATATTGCTGCATATACTGTAAATAAGCCTGCTGCATCATCATCATATGATTGGCCAACTGCGCAGGATCATTCGGCACCGGCAAGTATCCCTCTCCGAAGTTATAATTAGGATACGGGGGGACCCGACCATAGTTATTCACGAAAGAGGTCAGGTAATTCTGCATTTCTACGTTATGGTTTTGGTCGTTCTGTCTCGTCTCTGGTCTGGGAGGTTCCGTGACTCTTTCGGGTTGGGTCGGGGGCTCGGTGACGATTCTTCGGCGAATTCCGTCAGTGTTCGGCTCTGTAGCGGGTGGTGGGTCCACCCGCCGTGTTGGCGTGCACACCAGGTGCATTGTATGGGCTATCTGACTCTCATAAGTCCGGAGAACGTCTTTCAATATTGTGTTGTCATCTAGGAGCTGCCCAGAGTAAATTATTTTCTGTTCGTCTGTGCCCTGTAAAGTAAATGATTAGGGATTTTAGTTTTTTGATTATAGGAAACTATGAAAAGGTGGTTATTTTTTATGCATAATTGAGAGCAGCGGTGGCCCAATGGTGGCGGCCCCGACTTATGAACAGTAAGTCGTGGGTTCGAACTCAAACAGGCGAATTACTTTGTGTAATTTATTTCATCACCACTGCTCTAAAAAACGGTGAAGGAAAACATCGTGAGGAAACCGGCATGTCCTAGAACCAAAAATTCGAAGACATGTGACATCTACCAATTCGCACTGGGCCTGCGTGGTAGATTATGGCCCATACGCAAAATACGCGCATTGATGTGGAGTTGCGGATACCAGCCCGGTATTTTTATCTTTATTTCTTTTACATGTAGGTATAATTGGACGCGTTTTTGTGGCATCATCATCTGCCGGATGCACCGAAGCGACTGCCAGTTTGATCTCCACAACCCAGTTACTTGGCAATGCGGTACTCCTTGGTTAAACTTGTTGTCAGACTTTCGGGCTTCTGACTAACCATAACGACTTTTTTTTTTATACCACGACGGTGGCAAAAAACCTTACGGCCCGCCTGATGGTAAGCGGTTACCGTAGCCTATGGACACTTACAACACCAGAGGCGTCACACGCGATTGTCAAAGATCTACGAATGACAGCCGGGACCAACGGCTTAACCTGCTTTACGTGGCACGGAGGAGTCTTGGATTAAAGGTCATCTATCCACGGACCAACATCGTAGTTTATATGTCGATCGACCCGTGACCCGTTTTAGTATAAGTACATTGGCTAAAATAAATTCAGTATATTTGTTGCAGTTGGAAGGTGTCGGAAAACAATAAGCTGTCTGGTAGCTGGACGCGACACGCGGGCGAAGCCGCGTGCTTCAGCTAAACCAATTTAAAGTAACCTACTAAAACAGTCTTGGATAAACACGTGCATATGATAAGACCTCTACACTACGTTATCTCTCATTCTTATCAACAAAAATGTCGTTGAATACATGTTACGTATTGCATAAATAAATACTAAACTCTTGAAATATTGGTATGGAGGTAAACCTATTTACTTTTTGTTGAAGTCTGCATAACGACTTATTATGTTTTTGTCCACAATGACGCAAAGTTTTTTGGGTTTCCTAATTCCGTTTCCAAGGTTATTGTTAATCAGCCTAATCTACAACTAGTGACGTCTTTTGATGTTAGCAATCTGTCAAATAAATCTAGATATTTCTTTCGCTAGGAATTTAGGTTTACGAAATAGTTCAGTTTTGATAGAGTAGAGAAAATGTGTGGAACAGCTTATTTTGTTTTCATGATTCGTTCCATAGTAAAAAGTTGTTCATATTTATGAGTACAACAAATCCTTTTCGATTTTTTGTGTATACTACAGGTCCCAGAGTTATAGAGAGTTAGAGTTAAGGTAAATGACCTGTCCTGGTCATGTTTTCCTTTCAATTTAATAAATACCTACTAAACATATTAAGTAATGATTGAGTAGTTGGTATAATTAGTACAAATGTATCAAAAGCCGATTTTTATATGACACTCAATTGTTTATTGCATTCTAAGGAGTTCCCCTCTCTTATTCTCAAAGCTTATCGATTGACTACTGCGCTACGTGTCGCGGGTTCGATTCCCGCAAGGAAAAAATATTTTTATTTTATTTTTATTTATTTATTTCACTATTTTAGACAAATCTCACTTCGTCTTCTTTAATTTGCGTTGAAAGAATAAAGAATATTCCGTCAAGAATTACTTGTTTGTATGATAAATGTGACACCTCTGCTACAGTAGGTACCTACATAGAAATAAAACATATGTGACATTGAAATACCCCACGATGTACGCAATACGCAAATCTGTGTTGGTAATGTAATTATATGGTCAACTAATTAAATACAGGTGAGCTGTTGATGAACATGTGACCAGTTACATGAAAACATTTAGTTTAATGATAAATGTATTCACGTAACAATATGAGAGGGACTGGTAGCTAAATAACAACATGCGCACGAGTCGATCGAAGGTCAAGCTGCGCTTGGTGAAGACGGTCCGTGGATGGGTGACCATTCTTTACATATCAAGACCCCTCTGTGCCTCTGAAAGCACGTTAAGCCGTTGGGTCTGACTGTTATTTGTGAGAGCCCCAAAGTCTGACAACCAGATTAACCAAGACACTGGGTGGTGGTCAGATAGGTATTCACTCTACGTAAAACACTGGTATTGAGCTGCATAGTGCATTAGAATAGACTGGAACTCGGGAGGAGGCACCTCCCTGTCGTTTCGGGTGACACAGGTGCTCACCGGGCACGGTTGCTTCGGGAAGTACCTGTGTCGCATAAACAGGGAGCCGGACGCCCGGTGTCACCACTGCGTCGACTGTCGGGAGGACACGGCGCGGCACACGCTGGCAGAGTGTGCCGCTTGGGAGGAGCCGGGCCGTGCCCTCGTCTTTGGAGTAGGCAGTGACTTGTCGCTGCCGGCCGTGGTCGAGAGGATGGTCGGCAGCGTCGAGTCCTGGGACGCGGGAATGTCCGCCGCCCCCCACGTACGTGGACCCGAGGTGGCGGCGCATCGTGTACACGCGCGCCCCTCTTAGACGTCGCGAGGGGAGTCGCGCGTGATCCCCGGCGCAGGTGTGAGAAGGAACACGGGGTGGTTTTTAGTCAGTAAGAGTCTGACAGACCCTCCGCCCTCCCCGGGGCGGCGGACAACTATGAGGATTTTCCACCCCTCAAAAAAGAAACATTAGACTGGAAGCCGACCCCAACATTGTTGGGAAAAGGCAGACAGATTCACGTAACAAACAATCTTCTAGTTTCAAAATCTGAATAAAATTCAGTAATTTAAAACACCTAGTTTATAACAGCTGGTGTATTAAAACAGTTGGCTGAATGCATCATTATAAGATCGTGACATATTACTGGTCACTTTTAACTCTAGAATCAAAATAAATGTACAAATTCAAATTTGGCTGTGAATCAGCACTTTTTGACCGTAAAAAAAATTACGTAAAACTGACGTAACGCAAATGACGGATTGGTTACGTAAGTTCTTCTACCTCATTAGTTCTATTTTAGCTAGAAGGAGCACCTTTAATGAATAAGGCCTTTATTCAATTTTTTGTTTTCGCCAAACACAGATTTTTAAACTGTATTGTGGGTGTGTTTAAACAACAGCACAAAAAGCCCAGAACAACTACTTACATCTAAGCCATACAAATAGTTGTTCCATGCGGAAATCGAATGCAGAACACGCAGCGTGGCAGCCAAGCGATTGGCTGCCACACTGCGTGTTCTGCATTCGATCGTGCTGCAGCCACAGCACCAACCGTGCCATCATATTATGTAAGTATTTACAATTAACAAAAACAAAAATTCAGTAACAAAAATTGAAAAGAGTATGCTTAGATGGTTTGGTCACGTTGAAAGGTTGGATGAAAGGCGACTAACGAAAGGTATTACAAGGCAGATGTAAGTGGGAACGCCGGGAGGGGACGCCCTAGAAGGACATACATAGACCTTATTGGTGAGGCTCTTCAGAAAGGTCAGGTGCGTAGTACTCGCAACCGGCGTGTGTGTATGACAACATGTAAATGAAGCAAAAGAAGTATGTAAGAATCGTGGCATATGGCGCTCTGTAGTTTCTCCCTACCCCCATGGGAAAAAGGCGTGAGTTTATGTATGTATGTATGTAATTAACAATAATATTACAAATTAAATAACTAAAGATTTTACTTTTTTTGGTATATGTGGCAACTGGCTTGCCATTAATCTTTACCATAAAATCGGCGTTTATTAGTTAGTTGCGAATACGTTTTGATTGGTGTTTGCAATTAATATTATCGCTTGAAATAATTGCATTGAACATAGGTACATACATAAAATAAAATGTTGTATAAAAAAAGTTGGTAACTAAACTTTTTTTTATTTATTTGAGACTGCAGATGCCACACGGTTTCACCCGCGAAGTTCATGTTTCCGTGGGAATACAGGGATGACAAGTACCCTATGTCACCTGGAAACAGTGTAGCTTTTCAATGTGAAGAAAGAGTATTTCAAATCGGGCCTGTTGTTTAAAGTTTATTTGTTACATGTATACAAAAATACAAATCTTTTCTCATAATTAGTACCTATACAGGGTGTAAGGGACAGCCCTCCTCAAACTGATAGGGTGCATTTAGCTCCTGATTCTGAATCATAATCCACCGAAAGGTTACTCAGGAAAAGTTTCAAAATTTTGTGTTGTTTTTCAGGTTTTTTAGTTACATTTCAATGTATAATAACATTCTTTGAAAGTAGCACTCCATTTATGTAAATAATAAAGCGTAAATAACAAAACCAAGAATGGTTGTTGAAATTCTCTATCAAACAACTTGACGGGGCGGGCGCCCGAAGGCTCGCTGCATGCGTTTTGCCACGTTTAAAACACATTGCGTATGTGGAAATAGAACAAATCAAGTTTATTGGATTTCCATTAAGTTCCTGAAATAATTTCTGGTACCGGTCATCTTAGTATAATATACTGAATTCACCCCATCAGTCTGAGAAGGGCTGCCCCTTACACCCTGTAGATAAAAATAAATTATTTGACAGAACATGCATTTACATACAATTTAATACTTTTGATTTAGGTATAAAGGGAAATTCAAAATGGTAAACCCCAATTTAATTGGAATTGATGGGGCAATTGTTTTGTTAGGTTGTGGCAACTTAATCAGACACTGATTGATACATATGTATATTAATCTTTCAACTGAGGTAATTAGAGACACAATAGAAAGACAATGACAGGCTGACACCGGTGTCCTCACGGGGTTTAATGAATTAAGTAACATAGTATACAAGTATATCTGTTTTTTTTTCTTATCAATAAACAAAACTGTTTTGATACAAAATGGCTAGAATGTTCCAAATGCTTATCAACTGTTATAATACAATATTAGCTTGATAAGCAAAATGAAGTATTTACTTGGAAAAAAATAGAAAAATTAATTCAATGGAAATTACCATAAAAGTTTTTGTTGTTCTAAAAAGGTTTTTTTTTAAATAATTAATAAAATTTTGAATGCTTAGGGGTGCTAATGCTGATAACAATTACATAGTTCATAACAATATTCAAAATAAAGTCATTTATTCAAATTAGGCGTAGGATCACGCTTTTGAACATCAAAATTATGTAAGGCAGTCCCCCAATAAGGCCACCCTGCGCCACTTACTAGAGTTTCAGCTGGGAAGAAGTGGTGAAACAAACAACCCAGCTGAATTTAATTATTTAACTACATATGTATATGCTATAGTTATTCAACTTTGAAAGATATTTGTTTTGATACTAAACGCTAAAGAGTAAAAACAATAAATATTATTGATGTAGCAAAAACACTACAGCTGTATTAATTAATGAATGTTTGGCTTATTTCATTTTCCATTTTAAGCTGCAATAGCCCAATGGTTAAGGTGTCAGCCTGGCGATAGTGAGGTTGTGAGTTTGAATTCTACCGATTGCACTATAAGTATTGACTTTTAGTGTGTGTGTTTTGATGTCTAGTTTCAGCCATATTCTTTCCCCAAGTCAAAATATTCAATGTATTGATTAATTAAACTGGCACATTTACATTCGTAAACATTCTGGCAAGCTATTGGTGATTCAATTAAATAGGTTTGTGACCAATATTCGTTCGTTTGCGGTACAAAGCGTTAATCAACAGCTACGTGACAACCTAATGATTGGGTATTTTTAGAGCTTTTAAGCGGCTATACATTACTCTAAATGGAATCACAATACTTACAGGTTTACTCGGGTAAACTTCCGATAGGTGTCCCTTTAATTGTCGAACCGTCCATGACGATTCGCATTCGATATTTTGATCCTCAATCTGTTGATTCGGCGCCTTAACAATCAAAGTCACGTTATTCGGTATCATCTTCAATCATCCAATTGCACTCTACTATTAGATAACACTTTAAAATTCCGTGATTTTAATATACGCAACCAGATTATGAAATAGTTGTTCAAATCACTACAGATTAAAACACAAGAATTTTACGCAGACGTAATAAAACCGCACAAGTTCTTTTATTCATCAAGTCTGTCTTCCGAATACGTTATGACCAAATAAAACGGTTCTGATGTAAATAAATACTTAGATAAATGGGGCTCGGCACTTGTCAATTTGCCCATGAAATTATCTGTCGGTACTCCATTGGTCCAGCGTTTGATTGTGACGTCAAAATCAGTGCTGCCAATAAAAATTTCTCGATTGAGTGTTGTCAATTCCCCGAAATTCCCCGCTTGTTTTTCCCACAAATTCTCCGAATTGATATTTTGGAATAAAAACACAGTTTTATTCAAAATTTGTTTGATATAGAGAGGTACTTACTACAAAAAGTTTTATAAAATACAAAAACATAAATAACAAAATTGGCTCACAGATGTGTGGCCTTCATTTTAGTTGGAATAGTAGGATAATATTTTTGCCATATTTTCGCAGTAATCATATTTCGATTAAGTTCGAATTTTAGATGATTCCCCACTTTAGCTATACAGCTGCACGTTTTTAACCACTTTTCCATAATTTCCTAATGTAGATGCGTTCAGAAATACAAAATCGTAATCAAATGACAGTTGACTGTTGAGCAGGCATTTGAGTTGTGTTGCCATTCAAAATGTTGTTAGTAGTGTCGAGCTGTATCTGCCAAGTCCGAACATGATTTTTTAGTTGTAGATATTACCCAACATAAAATAGTTTTAGCCAAATCGGTCTGGATTCCCCGAAATTCCCCGATTTATGTCATTCCCCGGGCTTTACCCGCGCCAACCCTCTATTCCCCGCAAATCGGGGATTTTCCCCGCGATTGGCAGCACTGGTCAAAATGTAGTTTTCATTTACTATTTCGTGTTGGACACTTTAACCTAAGCTTTAACGGAACGGAGTAATGTCACACGGCGTATTCTTATTGGTCGTTCTTCCCTTTTCATTTATTACAACCAATCAAAAATTATCAATTTTCCTTGTGTTTGAAAATAAGAAATAAGCCTTTGTAAACGTTTCTTTACACGCTTTTTATTGATAATTTTTTGTTTTGCATTCGTCTGTATTGCGTCTGTGGTACTATTTGTAAATACCCAAACCTACAAAATAAGAAAACCGCCTCAGTACAACTAGAACAAGAAGTTTTTCGTACCAACGAAGCTATCACACCTTTATTCAAACCTATCTTTTCTTTCTTTTTGCATTAATTTGTCAGCAAGTAGCGTGTCACCTAAAAAATAACCGAAAACAAAAAATCTGTCAATAGCATCTTCCTTTTCCCAATATGATGAGTTCAGTTTCCATTCTAACCGGATGCAGCTGAATAGGTACCTACATTCTACAATTACTTTTTCTGGAAAAAAAATACTTTCGCCTTGGTTAGACTAGTTCATAGAGGAAAGTAGACTAGTTGTTAAAAATCACGGGAGCAACAGCTTATCGTTCCTAACGAGGTTTGGGGGATCGGATATGTGAAAGATTACCTATTTCACCTATTCGCCCATAAACCGAAAACGCCACCATCCCGCAATTTTGCCACAGACCTCTTTCCCACAGCTCTATCACTTGTCTGTCAGTATCTTAGACTATATTATCCAAAGAACATAACATAACATAACATAACGTCACGCCTGTAATCCCCGAAGGGCTAGGCAGAGGTGTACCTGGTAGTACACCCACATTTCGCCAGTTATGTTTAAGTCCCATGTAATAGGGGGCGAGCCTATTGCCATCAATCGGGCACAAATCCAGACTCCGGGCTGCTACTGAGAAATCCCAGATGGAAAAACTCAATAACACTTTGCCCGACCCGGGGATCGAACTCGGGACCTCATGCTCAGCAGTAGCGCTTGCGACCACTAGACCATCGAGGCAGTCATTATCCAAAGACATTCAATATATTATCTAAGGTCAGTATAGTATAATGGTATGAGATAGTGAAGTACAGACGCCAGCACATCGAGTTACCCCAAAGAGATTTAAAAGACTATAGAGCGGGCATGTCAAGGAAATGTCATAGAAAAACTTTGATCCCATGTCTCAGTAACGCCATCTAGAATAATATATGAATATTGGAGCGGCAGCAAAGCGTACTAAAAAAAACTCATAGACTTGTGTCCAGCGGGACACACTTTTTCGGACGAAAATTTTGTTTGTGATGTCCGGTCTATAGGTATTGAATGTAAATGAGTTACCCCAATGTGTCAATTTTTTTTTATCGTTTTTAACTTTATTCCAACAAAATAAGGTTCTTTTTCAAATGGGATTTGACACATTGGGGTAACTTGATGTGTCGATCGATACCGGCTGAGTTGCCAATAAGGAAAAAAAAAAGTAGTATCATGTCCAATTTGTCAATGTCATTGTCAAATGTCAACACTCAACGTCAAAGCTAGACAACAGAAAAGTAAATCGTTGTGTACCTATTTTGTATTCATATTCAATTCATTTCTATTTTCTAATTAAAATAGACAAAATTCTTATCAGAGAGATAATCGTAATTGTTTTAGTTAAAAATCATCAATTATACAAATAGGTTTTCTTAGTGAAACGTGGAAACGTAAAATGAAACTAGTGTAAACTACAAATCAAGCGTTGATTAAAAACAAATCCGTAAACATGGGTGTCACTGTGTAAGTTGTGTTTTAAATTAAATACTATCACGTCTGTAATCCCTGACGATTGGATCTGTGCTTGAAGCAAGTAATGAGCACTTTCAGAATTACACTATCATTTAAACTCAGTGTAAAGTTTTCTGTGTCTATTTTCAGATTACAGCAATATCCAGTCCCTGAGAATAAGACAGGCACTTATGTGATAGAGCTGCTGAGTAAGAGGATACTGGCATTAGGAGCATCACAGCAGGGGCAGTTCCTTGTGGACTGTGAGAGCTACTTGTCTCATCCGCAGATGGGTTAGTATGTGTACTTTATCTTGATGTCTCCGACTAAACTTCCTTGAGAAGAGAGACCAAATCAAAGACTAAGGGCCTTAAATCGTTGAAAGATGTCAGTTGAGACTCAGAAATGATTAAAAAACATTAAGTTTAAAAACAGAAATAATACAGAAATGTGTTATTTTCAAGCAAAACAATACAGATGGAGCATTCAGCTTTGACAGAGAATTAAACCTCATACAGACATAATTAGCAAATTATACCAGCCTACAGTAAAGCATAAGCATTCAGCCAATGCATTTTTCATGCTGGGACACAGCTTTACTTCCATCGAAAGCCTTCTTCCTGTGAGACGGAATTAGCCACCAGTGGCAATATCTACCATGTTTGTGTGCTCGAGCTAATCGCTATCACAGCATATTATAAAACAAAGCCCACTGCCGCGTCTGTCTGTCTGTTCGCGATATACTCTAAAACGACTGCACCGATTTTCATGCTGTTTTCGCCAATAAAGAGTGGTTTTTGAGGAAGGTTTTAATATATAATTTGTCAAGCTTCATCCATGTGGCCAACAGCTAGTCATTTTAAATAATGATAATTTAATTCTAAATAGAAATTAATCTATTTAGAGGCTTAGCACTTTTTGAACCTCCAAAATTGTCCGCCTTTCAACACTTACTAGTGTTTTTGCTGAGAAGGAAAAACTGTGGAACAGACTCCACAGCAACACATCTGTTTGATAATTTAAAAGAACTGAGTTTCCTAGTCTTTTAGATATTAATGACTCATGACTCTCTACCGCAAATGCGATTATGTTTAAAAGGGTGAGCCTGGAGATTTGTCATACAGGTCCTGAACCTAGTTCAGACTCCAGCTCTCACAAAGGTTCTAGATTAAGGCAGAATTATACCATAATAGTGTTACAATCCACAGACGCCAGCACATCAACTTACCCCAAACTGTAATATTTTCCCAATTGAACATGAACCTTATTGTGTTTATTAGAAAGTTGAAAACCTATCAAAGAAATTTGACACATTGGGGTAGGTTGATGTTCTGGCGTCTGTACCTTTATGAAAGAAATACATAATAATGATAAGTATATTATTATTAATTTCAGGCACAACAAAGACAGTCCACATCTTTCATAACTCGGAGCAGCCCGCATCCGTGTTCTCAATCCTGGATACCGGCTCCAAAAACATCTATGTAATAGCAGATGGTCTGTTTGACTTGTTAATGATGAAGCTGTCCCAACACTACACGTCTAAGAAACAGACCAAGATTGAGAGTAAAGGCCCGAGATTTGAGCTCGGTGACTTTTGTATCAAGCTTGGTTCTGTGACCATGAATCAGAGTTTTAAAGGAATACTGGTGGAGGTAAGTGTTTTTATTCATATTTTTTTTATTACACAGTTTATATTTTAGCAAAATAACACTTTCACTGTAGACACAATAGTTACTATGCGTTTCAAATAAGAAAAGGAATGTCAATGACCTCTATCTGTCAGAAGTCACTTGAAAAATACGGTCTGCAATGAAACCTTATCGCGTATCAATAATGTTTTTTTTTTGCTTTACCGAGTCGCAATTATTCAAAATGTAAAGATTTAACGTTTTATTTATTTATTTTGTTTGTACGCGGTTGTTTGTTGTTATTGTTGTTATTTGTTTTTGTTTTCGTCGCGCTGACTGTTCGAAAATGAGACGATTAGGCGCTGATTTGCATCGGTAGATACTTAATCCCCAAAAAAGACAAATACTTTGAGAGCTAGAAACAGCACAATTTAGAAAATTATGATTAGACGTAAATAAATTACTTATAAGTATTTCGAAAATAACTTGTTTTGCTGATCTTACGGAATTTATTCGAATTGACAGCTATAACGTCACAGCATGGCGCAAAGTCATTCCTATTCTCATTTGAAACGCATAGTACACAATTCTCATGGGACAGGGAAGTGGTTATTGTGGTTAATGTTGATGAAATACATGTAAGTAGCGGCAAGCAACCACCGCGCCGCGCCTACTGAGCCTGTTCTTCGTTTTGATTTATTTACCGCTGAGCATGAGCATTTGTATCCAATACCAGCAGGGCTGTTGCGTATCTCCGTTGACAGTTCGTAGTGATGAACACTGGCCAAAGTGTCCAATATGTATGTATGTAGAAATATCTAAGTATGTATATCAGCTGTTTAGTACCCATAACACTAGCTCTGCTTAGCTTGGGACTAGATGGCGTTGTGTGACAGTTGTGGAATATTTATTTAATATAGTTACACATCTGGAGATGGGTAGCTCGCGAATGAGAGATAAAATTGAACTAGCTCTTTAATTACAATCTAGCTCTCAGCCGCTCAGTTATTTAGCTCAATGGCTCAGTTACTTGACTCTATACTCTATACTACTCATCACTCTGTGGCTTTGCGAGTTACGACGAGTGATACCGACGAAACGCCGACATTAGCGACATCCGACAATTCCCGAACAGGGCCCGAACTTCCCCGACGAACAGGTGAACGATTTCGCATGTCGCTCACTGACTGACTCTTCGGCTCAATACGTCATTGTAAAATAACTCTTATCGTAATTACTTTCATAATTTTATTTATTTGTAATAAGAACAAAACAACCCAATGAATATAATGTTATTTATGGCTCGCTACAGTCGCAACTAAGTTAAATGAACTAAAGAACTTCAAAGATTTGAAAGAGCCATTGAGCTATTTGTCTCGTTTGACTTGCGTAAAGTGGCGCGGCTCAATTTGACCTGATCTCGCAAGTAAATAAATTGAGCCCAAGAGTTATTCGGTGAATTAAAGTGCTAAAAGAGTGATACAGGTCTTTTGATCAAAAGAGCCGCATCTCTCTTTTCTTTTCAGTGAGCTACATTTCGCATCATTTTCTACCTCTGACTTAGGTACCCTTTGGAGAATATCTAATATCTCTCTATGTTATGTCATATTTATCCTTTTATAGGTGGAATATCGTCCGTGCGTAACAGCAAATGCGGTTTGGGACCTACTAAGGGAGTTCATACAAGGTCTGCTAGGACCTTCAGTGCCTATCCAGGCTCCGCAGCATCTCCTCAACAAGATGAATGAGATCTACACTCCCATAGACACCATCTATCAGTATCTAGAACATTTCAGTGCGTACAGAAAAGTAACGGGCATGAGAAACTCGTAGCCAGTACAAATAGTACCAGATAGGTGAATGTTTGTGCAAGTGAACTAGTTCTAAGTTACCTTTTAATAAAAAAAAACGCAACAAAAATAGTTTTTTTTTATTATTGACGAATTTTATCCCTCCCCTGACACCACATAATAGAAAAACAAATGAAAAGCAACATCTGGCTTTTGAATTCGTTGTTCATTAAAAATTGAGACTTATTACAACAAACGAAGGTTGTTATTGTTTGACACTCAGACCAATAAAAGTTTGACATTGTTTTTTTGCGTAATTGTAACTTCTTGTGCGCAAAAGCTGCGGCACTTCCACTTGTTTTTTTTTCTATTCCGTGCACAAGAGCCGGTGCAGACCTGGCGAAGCGCAGTAATGCGCGTTTTTCCATGCTAAATCAATATCACCGTTGCGTCATTCAAAATAGAGTCGAAAACAAACCGCATAGGTACAAGTCAATTTTATTTTATTCTTTTTGTATGTTATTTTTCGTACTTAATTTTATTTCAACAAGGTTCATAATTGATTACCAGTGAAAACCGCGCAGTGGCTTGCCAGATGTGTGCTGGCCTTAAGGCTCTAGACAGACGACTGTAATTGAACAGTATACCTACCGACTGCAAATAAGCTGTTTTTTTAGATTTTTTGAGAGATAAAAAATGCTTACCTACACAAAATAAGAAGTTCTAACTAACATAAAACAAGGCTACAAACTACCTACTACAGATTATTGTGAATTTAGCACAAGCCTCAAATAATACCTATAAACTAATCTGGGATGTCATGATTGTTACCTCCGTTGGACTAGTGCAAACTAATAAACAAACAAATAGCGGATTTCGTAGCTAAAAACAACAACATTCACAGCTATAAAAGGTGTTATGAATAGTTAATACTGTTTATCCATTTTTAGTGAGCGACTGTGAGTGTCTAGATTGAATAATTTACATTGAAATGTTGGGAGCCTTAGTTATTTTGCTGCAAGGTATGTACCTATCTACCTATTTTTTTCAAGATACCGTAGCCAAATGATTAGAAATGAAACCTATGTTTTTATTAGGTAGGTATGTTCTCATAGAGTAACGTAGAATGGTCTGTTTACTTTCAAATTTCTAACCACGTAGGTGCTTTCGCCTAATTACTAAAACTGCCAGTAGATTTTTTTTTTACATTTGATAGCCAAGTTCTTGAGAAAGGCTTTTATTATTTAAATAAATTATGTCTCTTTTGCTGTGCCCGACAGGGTCCATGATTGATTGTTTTTTTAAATGTTTAACTACCACCTAAGCCTACATTGTGGAATGCAATAAGGAATTGAGTAGGTATTGAACATTACGAGTGGAACCGCGGTGCACTCCTACTGTGTGTAGTCCGTCTGTATTTTTTAGAGCCATTTTACGCAGAGACTACAGGCAATACCTATATCGACGACATTGTATGATTCATTAATACTAGCCTGTTTTTGCCCACTGCAGGGCAAAGGTCTCCCTACTTTTTTCCACTTCTCTCTGTCGAGTCTTTTAGGGACCAGTCCTTATCATAGGAGTCCAGCTCGTCCCGCCATTTTCGCCTGGGTCTACCGCGATGTCGTTTGCCATGTCAGGGAACCCATTGGGTCGTGCGTTTGGCCCACTGATCGTCTGACATGCGGCAGATGTGTCCAGCCCAATTCCATTTTATCGTGGCTGTTTTTGAATTTAGCAATAAACAATGTTTTGCTTAGTGAAATTTAGAAAAAAGATCTTTAGTGTAAGTCTAGCACGAAAAGGGGTCCTAATATCATATTTTTAATAAACCCACTTTATGGGTCAACTCAATACCGCTTCACAGTCGTTGCTTTGTCAAAATAGAGTCAGTTGCCTCCATCACAACCTTCCGACCGATTCCTTCATTCCAGCATGCAAAACACTATCAGTGGAATTGGACATCATCGACTGCGGCATAGACCACGCACTGGATGTGGCTGAAGGAGAATTCGATACGTTACAGTATCCCTGGGTCGGCATACTCTTCTATACTTACTGTGAGTACCTACTCCATTATTCTCATTATAATCATTGACTGGCAAGAACCCAGGGCACGTACCCCTGTCTTTGAATTCATGTGCGTACCTACCTACGAAGTCGAAGGCGAAGGAAAATATCGTGAGGAAACTGGCATCTCTGACTAACCTAGTGTCAAAGTTATTATGCCTCCCATGGGCTTGTGACTCAGCTTCACATGCCGTCGAAAAATACCTTTCAAGCCTGCCGTTTCAAACACCCCAACCTGTCTTTCTTTACGCGATTCCTTGCGATGATCAATTTGTCAAACTTATAGCTGTGGCTGTGGTAATTTGAAGGAGTTATCGTCAATTTCCGAATGACACGGCTCGCGTGCCTAACGCCACATGCAAAAAAGAATGATGGCACGGGAGACGTGCCAAAGGCAACGAATCGCGAACGAGGAAGGTTAGAACGAAAGAAAAAGAACATTTATTTTATTGGCAACAGATTAAATAAACACTTAAATAAACTGAGTAAATGTTACATTACGTATTATAACATTTTGCCTGTAATCTCCGAAGGGCTAGGCAGTGTCTACCTGGCAGTACAACCACATGACATGATATCGATGTCTGACATGTTATCGAGGTAAATACGCCGCTATAAAATAAAATGACAGTACGAGGTGATGCTAAATGCATTCGCCACAACGCGTGCTCATTGGTTAAATCTAATAGCGCGCGCTGTTTCTTCTGCGCTTCGGTTTCCTGTAGCAAATTTTCGTTCTTTTTCACGAAATCACTTTCGCAACAAAATATCCGAAAAGACACTCAAATAAATCAAAGTAAGAAAAAGATACTTTCTAGTAAATCAACAAGTTTCTTTTGTGGTAACTTTTCGATAAGTCCTTGTCTAAAGTAGCTTGTTGTTGTTTCCAGACGGCATAGAAGGCGATAGCCGTTCTGTGACGACGGTAGTTTTGATACAGAAGGAGTTCGTCATCGCCGCCGCTGCAGACATAGGACCCATGCCTAAGACTAGCTTCCGGTAACCATACTTTGTGATTATAATTTCCAGCAGTGTAAAAAAGAGCAGCACATGGAGTTTCGTGCTACCACAGTTTCAAATAAAAGGGGACCTGATCGGTAGCCGTTAATTTTTGAAAGGTTTTCGTAAAATAAGAACGGAGAGGACGGGTACCTATAGCTCGTTAAGCTCCACCCAGATGCGCAAGCGCCAAGTCTTTGGCGACTAAATCTTAGTCCCGTTTGAGATGCAAATGAATTTTGTTAGGTATTTCTTTATTTTATTTGTAGGAAGAACTCGCGCGTCCTGCTCGGCGAGGGGTGGGATCGACCGGGGCGTCGCGTGCGCAACTACGTGTTACACCCGGAGTACGGCGAGACGTTCAACACGGTCGCGTTAGTGCAGTTGAGCTCCCCCGTCAGAGACAGTAAGTCAAAGTCAAAATATAGGTACAATATCCACGGAATCCGTTGGAAGAAGGGATACCTATTTATATCTTAGTTTGGGATTTAGGGAATTTTACTAATCTTTACGGCATTATCACAGTATAAATATTAATAAGTACAGTAGGACGACGCCTTTGATCTCTGGAAAAATGCCGACAACTTCTACACGCCTTAGACTTGAATAATACCTCCCGCAGTACGAACATCGGTTTGTTCGCAGTGCGGGAGCGGCTTTCCCGCGTCTCGCCCCTCACACCCCGCACGATTGCCCTGTCTAAACAGCTTCTTCGGACCACTGTACCTATGTTATGTTTATTTATGGGAAAACATGCAATGTGCATCGCAAAAAAAAATCAGTTGATCCATATATTTTGTAGAGGTAGGTACGCTTGCATATAAATGGATGTAACGTCCCATAAGAAATGTTTTTCATAATAATAAGTACACACAGCCAAACATTCGGTTACTCTGGAAGCCAATCCCATCGTAGTTGGTTTTTCGTGGGGCCTCTCGCTGTCGTGTCCTGGAAGAGGACGTGTACAGCTTAACGAAAAAGTGATGTCTTAACTAAAAAAAAAATTAAGACTTGCCAGGGTATAAAAACTTAAAAACTAATCGACTACGCGGCGGGCACCCCCTGCAGGGTACGGACATCGGCTTAGGGCGTCGCTGGGAGAGGACAGCAAGGGACGGCTGGATCTGTGTGGTTATTATTTAGGGGCAGCGAGTTTATATCTACATGGCAGGCTCAGCGCGCGGGCTGGCACGAGTAAGGGACGGGAGGGTCATAGTTCGAAAAAGGCAGGCAGGCATCTTATAGCGTGCGGCAGATTGTAATGTTAGCATGGCCACACTGGCATAAAGATTCGTGTGCGTAAGTTTGGCAACACGGTGTGTGAGCCGACCGCCAGCGAGAGACGGTCTTGCGCGGCAATAAACTTTTTGAAGTCAGTCTTTAAATACATTGACTAGTAATGTTAGAATCTTCGTGGAAAATGAATCTTCGTGAAATTTCGTGGAAGCCCCATGTGAACAAAGTGCGATCGAAAATATCCAAGTTTACTTATGCTCTTCGGGAAATTAAAAAAACTACGGACTTGCAAACTGCACTTACCACCTACTACGCATACGCTAATGCATGGCTTAGCTATGGCATTTTAATGTGGGGAAATAGCACCGACGCGCCTACACTATTCATTCTTCAAAAAAAATTAATTCGAATCGTAGAAAACATAGAGCAAACCGATAGCTGTAAGCCCTTTTTTATAAAACATAAAGTACTCACCTTACCATCAATCTATATATTAGAAACATGTAAATTTGTTAGAAAATACTCCAATTTTTTTACAAGCCGAGGTGACAAATATGGAGACCGATCTGTCAGATATAAAAACATGCTATTGCTACCCTCTTCGCGCATGAAACTGCATTCAAATAGTCCTCACGTTATGTCCATAAAAATATTTAATAAACTACCAGATGCAATAAAAAATGAAACTAATGACACTACCTTTACGAACAAACTCAAAGAACTATTAACCAAAAAAGCATACTACACAATAAATGAATACATAGAAGACAAACAAATATGACATACAGGCACCGTACACTATCCAAACAATTGACATTGAACGTAGATGGTTAAATTAATATAATAATTATAGTATTAATAAATAATGTAATTTAATATAAATAAATAAAGGATTATGATATAAACGATCTCAAAAATAAATGTTATAATTTAGTTAATTATTATTAAGGACATGTTTATAATTGTTGATTTATCTCGTATTAATTGTATTTCAAATTTCGAATTTGTTGAATATTAATCTGTAAAACACTAATTTTAATTTTGTACTTTATAATTTTATACTTTTTGCTGTGCCCTACAGGGTCCGTAATTGTACTCTAGCTTTAAGCCCATTGTAAGATCTCAACACATTATGGAATGCAAATAAAGATATGAATATGAATATGAATATGAATATCTAGTGTTTTCTTCATCCTGTACCCTACTCACCAAAGCTATAACCTTTATTATGGGGTTTTTTATGTGTATGTGAAGGTACCTAATGAATTTTTCACAATTTACAGTGACAATCAAACCTGTTTGTCCGCCTCCCGACATTTTAAGAAATCCAGTATTCTACGTCATCAAAATGAAAGAAGGTACTTAAATAATTAGCTTTACTACTTTGTCCTATTTACTGTCACCTAAAACAAACGGAATAAATAAAAATAATAATTGACGGTGACTCAATTATAGTATAAGTCTTCATTTTTAACTTATTTTACTTACATGCCGAATAAAGGCTAATGAAAAATTAATATGCTTTCAGATTTAGACGTCTTGGCAAAAGAAGTGGTCAACGTGATGCATATCCCTGGGAAAATGTGCAGGGAGTTCTATATGGCCGCAAATGTGAGTTCGCTTTTTAGGGTTCCGTGCCCAAAGGGTGCCAACGGAACCCTTATTACTAAGCCTCCGTCCGTAGTCTACCCAGCCGTCTGTCAGCTAGCTATATGTCATGAACTGTAAATAGGTTACAGACAGAGAAGAAACGAGCGTTTTTGTGTGGGTCCAAACATTGTTTTTTTTATTATATAATTGATAGGCACGCGTTTGACCACTATCTGACCTGATGGTAAGCGATGATGTGGTCGACGATGAAGCACGCTTGCCTAGAAGCAACCTTTTCACTCTTGACTTGAAGACCCCTAGGTTGTAGCTATCAGGAAATACCGACTCCGGCAGGGAATTCAACTCTTAAGCTGTTCGCACAATGAATGTGTTTCCAAAGGTAACGTTGAGACCCAGACCACCTGGACGTTACTCATGCTGAGTAACTACCTACAGCATTTTGCTAAAAATACACTGGCCTGCGAAACAAGGTAAGTATAAGACTTTTAAATTTGGATTGTTTTAACTTTCTTTTTAAGCTAGTTTAGTAGTTTCAAAGAAAGCCGATAAAATTGACTGTGAAACGTTTTTTTTTTAATTTAAACCCCTAACTTCTAGGTATAGTTTAGAAGAAAAAAATAAAGTGTAGAACTTAGTTCTGCGGGCTAGTGTATTAACTAAATTCATATGAAATTATTGAGGATATCCCTAAAAACGACTGTTTGACATTTGGTCGACTGGCCTGTTGGTCTAGTGGTTAGTGGCCCTGACTGCTATGCCGGAGGTCGTTGGTTCGATTTCCTCCCAAACTATAAAATGTATGTTTTTAGAAATATACAAGTATGTTTATCAGTTGTCTACCTACTAATCAGAGCATAAGCTCTGCTTAGTTTTTTTTTGTACAGACGCCAGCACATCAAGTTACCTCAATGTGTTAAATTTTAGCAATTGAATATGAACCTTAAAAAAATGCCTATGGCATTAAGTCCGCCTTTGTATATTAGTGTGCTTGAAGTATTAAATAAATAATAAATAAATTAACCTTATTCTGTTTGACATAAAGTTGAAAAACGATCAAAGATATTTGACACATTGGGGTAACTTGATATGCTGGCGTCTGTACAAGATGACGTTGTGTGAAAGATAATAATAATAATATATTTATTTAATTTGATTATGATTGATTGATTGTTTTTTTATTTTTTTGATTTGTTTTTGATTTGTTTTTTTTTTTTTTTTTTTTATGTGGTATATTTATTTATTTGGCAAACTGAAGTGGTAGTACTGTTTCCCCCAGCTGTACAGCCGTAAGATGCGTCCGCCGCACGTCGCGTGCGCCGTGTCGGTGCAGTCGGGCGGCGTGTGCGTGTGGGGCGCCGGCTCCGCGCTCGTGGCGCGCGACGTGTGGGGACGCTGGCAGCTGGTATGTATCACGAATTGGTCGTATACATTTAGATACATATTATTATTATGATGTGTAACAATGATATTATAAGTATTCTAAGACTTAGGGGCTCAATACCGCTTGTGAGTACGGGATCGTCGACGAGTCTCACAGCTCGCTTTTGGGCTTATAAGCTATCTACAGGCTACCATGCTTATAACCTATCTACACCCTTTTACTTATAATATCATTGATGTGTAACATCTGACTTCTTATCGTAAAAAAATACAGTACCTACCAACCTCACGAATAATAAGTTCATCTCACAGCCGGCCGCCATCGCGCTCGCTAATTGGTTAAATCAAATAGCGCGCGTTTCCACGGTTTCCTGTAACACATTTCCGTCCCTTTTTGCGAAACCGCTCCCACAAAGTAAAAACCAGCAACGGAGCGGAAACATACTAAAATAACATACAACATACTATAATTTTTACTTCGAAAAATAGTCTTAGTCAGCTCGTAAGAAATTCATTTTCACTTACAATATAATGTTGTACAGACGCCGACACAACAAGCTACCCCGAACTGTAAAATTTTCCCTATTAAACATGAACCTTATTCTATTTGTAATAAAGTTGAAAAACTATCAAAGAAATTTTAGACATTGGGGTAGCTTGATGTGCTAGACTCTGCATATTAGCAGAATTATTTTATATTAGTACACGGCAATGAGAAAAAGACGTTGGAGCTGTTGTTACCGGCTGTCATTTGTCAACCAGTTAAGCCAAGGGGTGTCGTGTTACCCAGTAACTGGGTTGTGGAGGTCCGACAGGCAGTCGCTCCATGTAAGACACTGGTATTCACCTGCATCTGGTAAAACTGGAAAACAACCTTAAAATCAAAATCAAAAGTCTTTATTCAAACTAGGCTGAGAATCAGCACTTTTTGAACGTCAAAAAAAATACATAAAGACAGACCCCCAAAAACGGCCCACCCTTCGCCACTTCCTAGTGTTTTTGCTGGGAAGAAGAAGTGGCGGAACAAACTCCCCAGCAACACATCTGTCTGATTCGTTTGAAGAACTAGGTATACAAAGAATCTATACAATGAAATGCTCAATAAATAGCACTAATGTTTATACACATTGTAAAACATTACATTTCAGAATGATTGTCACGTGTTAGCTAGCACACTCCAATATACCGAGATTTAGAAAAAAAGAAGTAAATTCATATTAACATTGAAATCTAAACTCAAGCAAAACAACTACAAAACTGAAATATAACAGCCTCCAGGTATAAAAGGCGTACCCGCTTACATGTGCAATGCTGGCTTATATAACTTAACAAGTCAGTTGGGAAAAGATTAGGCTGATGATGATGACACGTCAATGAGAGCCAGGATCCTTGTCTCATTGCAGCTGGGTCTGGGCGTGCGAGGTCCTGGCTGCGGAGCTCCATCCCGCTACCTAGACATGATGAGCTACTACCCCTGGGTGGAGCAGAGCCTGTCCCAGTTCAACAGGATCACCATCTCCAAGATATCCAAACAGAAATACGTCTTGCGCGGTGAGTATTAAAATTAATGAAATAAATATTCCAGAACTAAGCAGAGCTTGTGCTATGAGTAACTGATAAACATACTTATTTATACATTTCTAAACACATACATGTTATATTATGTAGATAAATTACACCCAGACACAGAACAAATGATTGTGCTCATCATACAAACATTTGCCTTGTGTGGAAATCGAACCTTCGGCATAGCAATCCGGGCCACTAATCACCGGACCAACAGGCCAGTTAATTACCTAATATTACCTCAACGAAGGTAAAACTTGTTCTTCGTTTCACTAAAATCTACTCAATCAACAATCGTGACAATTTAAAGTTAAAAATAACTTGCTTACCTGTCGCTGTATTCTGTAGAAATAACCAGCACAAGTGAGCGTGTGAAGATAACTTTAATCCCCAGTAACAGTACGGGACGACAAGTCACTTCCACTTCACATCACCTTCATTATCACAGATTGATTTGTACAGAATACTTACACACAGGTGAGTGGCGCTAGTGTCCCAAATGTGGTTATGTATATTTCAGCCAGCAACGCGTACCAGAGATTCGGCGCGTGCGATCCTGAAGAAAAACTCAACTTGGTGTACAGAGAAACGATTGTATTGCGAACTGACAACACTCAGTACCAGTTCTTGAACTACAATGTGAGTAATATTACATACATACAAACATAAAGAAAGAAAAACAAAACTTATTGGCAACAGGTAAAACATGCACGCACTGTAAAACATGAAATTAACAAAAAAAACACTACCCGGACAAGTGTATATCCTTAGAATATTAACGCATAGAAACCTAGTACGAATGCAAAAAGTGAGGGAACTAAAAATGAGCCAGAAGTTGCCCGTGCCAAGTAGCCACTGAGCTTTGCTCGGCGAGCCGTGGCCCGTGTCACTAGGTACTAAAAGGCACGTTTCGTCGCAACAAAGCGCGCGAGTAATCACATTCGGCTCACACGCACAATGGCAAATAAGTGGACCCATGAGTTCGCCCGTGTTTTGTACTAAACGCGGCTTCTATGTTATAGAATAGAATAGAATACTCTTTATTGTACACCATTAAACTCACAAAAGACAATGCCAAAAATTGTACGAACCTGTGCCCCAGGCTGTACATAAATGAAATCTTTGTAATTTAATAGAAAATATCTTCTACAACAAAACTATAAAAGGCGCATATTGCTCAGCAGTCGTGGACAAAATTTATAAAGGTTTAAAGAAACCATTTTTTTTCCTTTCTTTCTTCTTTCCATTTTTGTACCTACCGGCTAAAGTATTTTTATGTTTATTGTAAACATTAAGGTATAAACATGTTTAGATATCTGTTCCAGGCATTAATATACACAGTGTATTCGTTTTAAAGCACTGGGAGGGCATTGATTTTCAAAGTAAATCTATTATGGTTAGTATCATTTGTAGACAGAATATTTTGTGACATAATGACATTTGACGTTTGATCGAAGACTTGAGTGTTGCCAAAATAAAAGTAAAATAATGTTAGATATGAATGCTCAGATTATTTTAAACTATTAATCTAACAATATTACAGTTCGATTTATGGATAAGAAAACATAAAACACTAATAATAATGTATTACATTTTAAGATACGCTAACTTACAAATATTTAACATTTTAGGCCAGGTATGTGTTAAGATAGTTTTTCCCTGTTTTGCTCTTTGTTAATATTATATGGCAATGTTGTGGGTACTTTCAAGTGAAATAAAAAGAAAGATACTTTTTATTGTGAGTTTTTTTCCACGTCTGGTATGGAATGTTAGTTATCTTCTAAAATTCGTATCTTATTTTATTATAAGTATTTGTATTACAATGATTTCTGTACACTTTGGGGCACAAATTGGCATTCTCCTTTTAACTGTTGTTATGTTTTATATTTTCTTTCATATTCTAGGTGTATAGTTAAAATATTCAATCACCAATGTATATCTTGTTCTGTTACCAGCTAACTATGGTAGAAGTAGTGGAGTACACTTGCTTGACCTTGGAGCTCATAAATGCATCAGCAGTGTCAGAGATGCGAGTCAAACATTACTGCACGAGGTTCTCCTACGGGCCAGCTTGTTACAAATACAAAGGTACATCATTCTTTTCTACGAGTGGCTTGCTGGGCATATTTTAGTTATTCATCTTTAGGTACAGATGCCAGCACATCAATTTACCCCAATGTGTCAAATTTTCCCAATTGAATATGAACCTTATTCTGTTTGTCATAAGGTTGAAAACCGAGTAAAGAAATTGACACATTGGGGTAACTGATGTGCCAGCAGGGCTACTGGCTATCTATTCATTGCCAGTGACTACCTGGCACCCAGTTACACACCGAACTTTGATGACTAATGGGAATTTACAAAAAATTGGTACCGTAAAACGGGGTGGATAGAAACTCAAGGGTGAATAGAAACAAAACTGAGAAGGAATATTGTTTGATATAACTAACAAGGTGACCTAACCAATTTATCTTAATTATTTAAAAGCATTACAGTCCTCGTATGTAACAAACAACTCTTAACTTACGTGAATATCCTCCTCAAAGTATTGTTTCTATTCACCCTTAAGTTTCTATCCACCCCGTATTACCCGGTATTGCCCTTTAAGTAGTCTTAGGGTTACGGTGACTTCAAAACTGTGCGCCGTCACATCTCTGCGAGTGCGCATGAATCATGACATCATCCTAGATACACACTGATGTTAGCCAATTTGAAACTAGCTGTTTGACAGTTCAAAATCGTTGATCACTTTTCTCAGTGATTATCACACCCATCTAGAGATGGGTAATCACCCGGGTCAAAACCCAGTTTTGGTTTATAACCCAGTTATCACCCGTTTTATTACACTCACTGGGTGGTTTGGCGCGGTGAAAACAAAATATTTCTGATTCTTGAAAATATTTCTGGTTAAAACAGGGTTAAAACCCAAACACCCAGTTTTAACTCGAATGGGAAGATTGGGTTTTAACCCACTACCCATCTCTACACCTATCTCCGTTTGACAGTTCATAGTGATAACTGCCCTGCTAGAAGCGTTTCTCATGGCACGTGGAGCTCTTCATTCAAGTTTCGAGTTGAGCTCACGATTGCTGACAAATGCTTGCACTGATTGATCTGGTCCCCTCATATCTGTGTGGTTCTTTCTTCAAAAAAATATTTCAGACACTAATCTGAATGGTTCTCACATAATTTGATTTGACCAAGATAATGTCTGGACTTTAAAAGAGACTATGACCTCTGAGTTTCTTTCGGTGTTACTTCTGAGAGTACCTATAGCCAGGTAGTTAAACTCCGATCTTATCTACTAGTTAAAAAAAAAAGACGTGTAAAAGTGTTTGTGAAAACCTATAAAATTTACAGAAATAAATATCATTTATCACTTATCACTCCAAGGTTGATAATTGTCTACCAGCGAAAACTGACAGCGGAGATACGCAATGGACTGCTGGTTCTCATCATGTTTTTTGTGACTTGAAACAGGTTCCGTGTTCGACATTGCCATCTATATCATGTTCTCCGACAAATGCCTGTTCGAAATGTTCGCGTGGGGATTCAGGAAGAACATGACACTTCTAGACATCCAAGAGTGGAAGTGGGAAGAGGGTACATACTACGAAGACTTCACTATGCAAAGAGTTGAATACAGGGGCCAGTCCTATATGACAGACTTTGGTTTCGAGCCGCTTGATCAAGCGATGTGGGTGCCGGAGTATGACGTGTGGACGACCACGGAATATTCAAACATTTCCTCGACTACACAGACTCCCATTAAAGGTAATAAAATAAATAAAAGGTACCCATTAAAGGTACTTCCACTTATTTTCACATTAGTTCCCTTCCCTTCTCACATTCTCCCTCCATTTCTTCGTTCTTTTTCAACTCTTTTTTTTCTTTCATGTTATTATTATTTTTATTTATTGTTTGAAGTGGTCAAACAATAAATAAAAATAATAATAATGCAGGCTAACGCCCGATATTAATATTCTATCTCAATCCAAATCCCGATCCTTTGTTTTTGACGGCTGCTTCTGATTGGACATCTTTAAGACTCGGATAGGCGAATTCGGTCGTTGATTGGTTACAGACAAACGTCGGGATCAAGATAGCAACCGAGATAGATTATTAATACCCAGCGTTAGTGTTAAAAGTGTGTTCAGTGTTCACCGTACTTTTTTATTATTGATAGCAATGATATTATAAGAAAGAAGGTGTAGATGGGTTACCTAAATAACATTCGATCATACTAGCGCACGCACGCGTCCGTTAACGGCGCGACGCGACACTGAGGTCTAGTGTGGCTAGTTAGCCACATGTTAACCGCTTGCTGAGCGCTTATAACCTATCTACTCCTTTTTACTTATAATTTTTTTTTTTTTTTTTTTTTTTATAATAAGTTTATTGTACAAAAAAATAAACACATGAGTTCTTAAAAAATAACTATAGACTAAACATGGGAGGATTGTACAAGTGGTTGACAAAAACAGTTTGAACAGCTGACTCCTGAACTAAGTAAAAAGATACTTGTATCTCAGGAGACAAAGTTCTTCTTAAATCAGTGCACACATACATTTACATTACGCATCTAATACAGATACATTAAGCATACATTTACATTGTATCAATTATATTTATAGCGACGTCCATCTTGCCACATACGAAACTAAAGACCAACATCTACAATTATTATAAATTATATAATAAGCCTTAATGTAGCCTGTGAAATTCTAAACTTCACGCTATTGTTTTACTATACTGGTGACCCCGACGTGATTGGAGCGCGAACACCCACTTCCTCAAAAATCTATTTTCAAAAAGATTTTTATCTGTGGCCAGAGTGTGAGGTGCTTTTGGTTGTTTATGTATCAAAATTTTCTATACCACTATCTCACCTGATGGTAAGCGATGATGTGGTCTTCGATGAAGCACGCTTGCCTAGAAGCAACCTGTTCACTTTTGACTAAAGACACCTAGGTTGTAGCTATCAAGAAACACCAACTCCGGCAGGGAATTCCACTCCTTAGCTTTCCCAAAACGTTTAGTACTGCTGCAGTAAGTGTTAAAAGTGCATTCATCGTACTGCAGCGGGTCCTATCAGATACAATATTTATTGTTTTTCTTTTAATATATCGTGGCATCGTGCTGAGATCGCGGCCTTTTAGCCTTGCACAGGTCTATTGGTTTTTTGACATATTGGATTTAGTTTTTGTTGTTATTTTTACTATCTAACTGCTGCTGACTGCTTTTACTATCTTTCTTTCATTATTTCTATCGTTATTTCTTTCTTGCTTCTTTTTCTGTTCGTGTGCCAGCCTCCTGATGGGTTGGTAGACTACAGTACTGCACATGTCTGCCGGAATAACACTAAATGTTGGGGCAGTTTAGCCTTCCCGTAAGCATTGCCCACCCAGCGTTGGTGATCTCCCGTACTCTGCATACCAAGGATGGCGTCGCGCTTTCCACTTGCGTGAATGAAACCAGTCAGTGCGCACTTCTGCAAGAGCGCACTTCTGCAAATATATGACTGACGGGCCTGTTGGTCTAGTAGTTAGTGCCCCTGACTGATATGCCGGAGGTCGTGGGTTCGTTTCCCACCCAGGACCAATGTTTAGGTGACAAGCGCAATCATTTGTTCTGTAGGGTGTAATTTATCTATCATATGGATGTATTTAGAAATAATTATATAAGTAAGTATGGCTTGGCTGTTTCGTTACTTACTTCAGGAACTAAATATTCGCATTACCTCCACGACGGTAGCGAAACGGCGAAGCCATACATTTTAACTGAAATGTAGAATTTTTGAAGTTAGGGTCGGTAGAGTTAGGCCGTGTAGATTCAGAAGCTTGGCTCTACATGAGATCTGATATCTTTTTCACAGGGCAAACCTTATGTGGTCGTCTTAGCAACATTTCACATGAAATGTTTTGGTGGGATATGATTATCAGCTGTCTGGTACCCATAACACAAGCTCTTAGCTTGGGACTAGATGGCGTTAGGTGAAAGTTGTGGAATATTTATTTATATACCAAAAAGGCTGCAGTATTGGTACAGCGTCATCACGGCGCGTTTTTATATATATAATGGGTCTACTCTTGACCTCAATCTTGTCCTGCGGTCAGAGATGAGGACGACGATGGAACGAGCTTACCCAAAAAAAGCCTATTAACTCGCGACTTAAACAGATTGGGGTCATATGAACTCGGAAACACTGATGCTGATAGGGAATTCCACTCCTTGGCTGTGCGCATAATGAAGGAACAGGCAAAGCGCTTCGTGCGAATGTGTGGAACATCTACAAGGAATGGGTGATAACCTGCGTTATCGATATTAGGCGTGATTGGTAACTTAGACAATTTATATGCTTCATTTTCTTGTTTCAGAAATAAAGGATCGCCCGACCAGGCCGACTATGTCCACGAAAAGGACAAGGAAGACGCCGAAGAGAAAGACTAGAACTCGTAAACTACTGTAATACATTAAATTATGAAAGAAGATTAGACATTTAAATAAATCTTTTTACAGTCCGTTCAACCGATTTTGACTTCTATTGCGTTGGTGGCATGACAAAATGACAGCTGCAGCAAACAATTTGCATTGTATCCGCGTTTTTTGCTTATAATGACATCCTTGTAACTACGGAATAGATTTTGTTTTACTATACTGGTGACCCCGACGTGATTGGAGCGTGAAAACTCACTTCCCCAAAAATCTATTTTCAAATAGATCTTTATCTGTGGCCAGAGTGTGAGGTACTTTTGGTTGTTTATGAATCAAAATTTATTTCACGATAAATAAGATGAAACTGATAAATTATTAAATTACTTTTGTTTGTAAGCGTAACATGATTGTGCAAGGTGGTTATTCTATTTAAGTAAAACATAAAGTATGTTACTGAATAATGTAGACAAGGCTACACATATACAGCATATAAATACAAGCTATACAGTTTATACTGACCTCGCATTGTACGGAAATCCTATATAATGCGAGATCAGCTTAAACTGGAAATGCATAGCTTGATGTGTAGCCGTGTGTACTATTACTAATACATACTATACAGTATTTAATTTAAGGCAATACATGCCAACAAACTACCTACTAATAAATAATCACAACGACGACATTAGACGTTCAAAAATGCCTTTTGAATTTAAATAAATTCTTTGACTTTTTTTAAATAGAATAGAGTTCAAAAGACATTATTACTAGATTTAGGAATAGACTAGGTCTTTGAACTTAAAGTAAATGTTAGAAGTAGCGAATGTGAGATCTGGAGATGATTTTTGTTTTTTTTTCTTTTCCTGAATGCATTGCAACTGTCTATAATGCTTGTGTTAACATTTTTAAGTTTGTATTAAATTAGTTTATACACCACTAATTTTTAATTAGAACAAATGCTTAAAGGGCTTATTATAGACGGACTTCTCATTATAGTTGTAAAGTATCAATTAATAATATTCCTAAACAGCAAAGTTATTAGCGTTTGTTTATTTCCCAAAAAGTCACCCAATTTATGGAAATATTGTACAGGCTATTCATGACAAAGTAGTATTCATTAATCGTCATCTCTCGCTCACGTTCGCGAGAACTCGCTCAAGCATGCCCCGCCTCTAGCAGCTGTTTTCGTTATTTAAGTTTAACTAAATAGTAGCATATTTAAAAATTGAATTTCGTTTTTTTTTACTTTTGATTACGCAAATATGATCAGTACCTAACAGGTACGGCTACAGCCCAATTTTTTTTGTACTTATTAAAAAATATTTTTGTATAAATATAAGCTTTATTTTGAAATGTTTGTATTTTCTTTTTATTTAAACACTTACTAAAATCAGCAGGGCGATTGCGTATATTCTCCGTTGACGAAAGAAATGTTGAGCCGTTGAGTTATGAAAGTGTTCAATGATTAACTGTCAAACAGCTACCTACTCGGTGTAGTGATGTGTAGAATTATATCACAAATGTTTTATTTTTCTAGATACCTAATTGTGTCTCAACTTTACAATTATGTATGTAGGTACCTATATATATAAAAACTTTGCCATGTCGTTTTTTATCACCAAGAGAATCCGTGCCCTTCGTATGTACCTATATACCTACCCTTTCCTGTAAAGCAATATTGAAACTGCAGCGGATCGTTCTGAAACTACCAATCGATGAGGTGAAAATTTTGAACGCGATGTAGGTACCTCCCATCTAATAAGTAGTTCGGTAGTTAGTAGTCTTTGTTTTCAACCGACTCCCAAAAAAATGGATAGCACATTATCGCACATATTGCTAAACCATAGGAGGTGCCTTTACATAATTCTGAACCCACCAAGCATTGAAACTTTTAGACGCCTTTTCCAAATTCTTACTAATTTAATTGAGTATTTTTGATCCATCCGTATGAGATTAGTCCCTATAAGCGAAAACGTAAATTCTTTGATCAATAATCTCATTCGTTTCCAGAAGTCAGGATTTTATTCAGTTTAAAGTAAAAAAAACCGGGACAACTTTGAAATTAGGGAAAGATCAGCGAAGGAAAACATCGTGAGGAAACCTGAACTTGAAGTAGGTAGGTAGGTAATTAGTCTAAGTAATTTAAAAACCGCCAATACAGGGTGTCTCATTCAAATCGGTCAGTATGGGAAAGTCTGAAACTATAAGACATACGAAGATCTGTTACAAGAAAAACTGCATTCATACATTTTAAAAAACATCTGTACTATTGTAGTAATATTGTAAACGTGGTCACTTCGAGCACCTACTAAAATAAATTAAAGTATGTGGAAACAATGCATTTTATTCATTTTAGACATCATGTTTCATACAGACATTTACTTCTTAAAACCTACACAATCGATATCTAAATAGAAATAGTGTAGGTTTTTTGTTCAAAATAACCGGGTTCGATTCCCGAACGGTGAACAGATGTTTTTTAAGATGTATGAATGCAGTTTTTCTTGTTATTAAAATCGATGACATGGTTCCTCAGAACAGATCTTCGTACGTCTTATAGTTTCAGACTTTCCCATACTGACCGATTTGAATGAGACAACCTGTATATCCGTCTGAGCAAGCGTGATGACCAATGCTCGTGCCTTCCCTGTATGACTAGAGTACCTACAGGGGCCAGTAATAGGCTGGTATTCTATCTATTTATTATTATAAATAGGTAAGTAGCTATAAATAGAACTTACACTTATCTGGTAGGTACCTATAAATAGTTAGTCATAAATTCTCATGAATTTAGGTCATTTTTTAAAATGCCGTAGGTACTTATCTTGTTTTTCGCTTTACCTGTTTATTTACGTTACTTGTGACGTCCGCATCAATGATAGCAAGTTTACAAGAACCATGATGATTCATCGCAGAACTCGTAGGCTAGAATAAAATTGTTAAGATGCTTGGAGTAGTTGGAGTCAATGTAAAAGTATCTAACTTGACTGTAGTGTTTACAAAATTAACTCTTTAAAAAAAGCTAAATACCACGATTATAAATAATTACGTAATATAAAATGACATTTGATAAATATTTAGACTTTTCCTTGCCATTTTAATTTAATAAGTTGTTTCGAACGACTGGTACTGCCTGGTACAATAATGTCAATTGATATTATTATTTAATTGAAGATTGACTAGATATACAAATCAAGTGTTACTAAATTCCATAATTATTTTATTAATTTTGAAAACTGTTGCACTATGTATAATTTGTTTATTAGAATCTAGAACTAAAGTTAGTTAACAATGTATAATGATTTGTGACTCTGTGATTGGTTAAAACTGAAGGTTCACATCGACGTAAATGACGTTGGCTTGCTTAACATAGAGTTGCCACCTTTTATTTTGAAGAATAATTTTATTTTTTTCAATAAAATAAATAGTACTTTTAGAACTTTAGTAAAAAAACCATTACCTACACGTTTATTTCTATTGTATTTTTGTAATTTGTCTTCACTTTTGCGATAAAAGTGTAATTATGTTTACAATAGCTTTTGGAATCTGAGCAATTTAGAACTGTTTTTAACTGACTTCAAAAAAAGAAGGAGTTTGTTACCTCGTTACTACGTCATATGGACCGATTTTCAAAATGGTTTTTAATTCGAAAGGGTATACTAGCAGATTAAGTTGATTTGTATCAAAACTCAGATGTGATGATGATCTTCGAGAAATTGAGGGAATTCCTAAAAAAATAGTTAACGATTTTTGGTAACAAATCATCAGCAGCAGTGATAGCCTAGTGGTATGACCGGCGGATTGCCAAACCATAGGTCTCGAGTTCGAACCTTCGAACCCAAGGCACGCACCTCTGACTTTTCGTATTCATGCGCGTATTGTGTATACTAATTATCACTTGCTTGAAAAATGGTGAAGGAAAACATAGTGAGGAAACCGGCATGCCTGAGAAATATTTCTCGACGGCATGTGATGCCAAGTCAGAGGCCCATGGGCGGCATTAAAACTCTGACACCACCAGGTTAGTTACTAACCACACGATAAGAAGAAGAAGAAGTAGGTAACACATCATGTTTTTTCATTTAAAAAGTATCATTTGGTGAAGAAAAACTGTTGAAAGAGATAGGCAACGGAACTCTTCAACTCATAACAGCAAAAAACTCTCAATAGTTACAATAACATGTCTATGCAGAGTTTATGTATTTTCATAACTTCATTATGCCTGTCTATTTTAGAAGTAGTCCGGTGTAGCAGTTTTAGAGATCTATAGATTCATGTTTAAAAATAACTTTTTAGCAATTGCTAACTGATTTCTATGACTCTTTCAATTTTTGAAATACCATTATTTAGTACTACTTACGTTCGAAGAAACTAAAAATTGCAAAATAAACTTTTTTACAAAAAAAAAACACCCCACTTAAAGAAAAACACTAACAGGTGAAAAATAACTAGTTTCGGAAGTCGGTGGCTAATAATGAATGAAACAAAACCACCAAAGCCACAGACTTTGGAAACTAGAGTTGTTTTACCTGTTAGTGTTTTTTGAAGAAGTCGGATGTTTTTTTTGTAAAATGTTTTTAAAGAATCCTCACAGTTAAAATAAAAAACCTTTCCAAATGCGAGACTGATTCGCTCATGGTTCCCACTTATGTTGAACAAAAATAACGTCAATAATCACGTTTATAATAAATTAAAATTTAACGTAATTTTATTTATTGTTAATTTGTTGTTTTAGTGATAATAAAAATACACTCATGTGTTTCAGCTGTTTACATATTACGATTTATAAGATACAACCCGCTAACAGACAGAAGGATTGACGGACGTACAGCGAAAAACATGGTAATAGGGTTCCTTTGTTACCCTTTTCGTACGGTACCCTAAAAAGTGAGTTAGAGAGAGAGAGAGTTAAAGTAGAGCAAGACAGTAGAATTATTGATGAAAATAATATGATATAGTACAAGAGAAAATATTTTAATTGAAATACTGTATGATACCAAATAATTGTATGGCTGGCAACCCTTTTATACCGTACTGCCTGACGGAACGGTATAAAAATAAATTGTAATGAATAGAAGATTAGATTTGAAGTTTGAGTGTTAGAAAGACTCCGGTGTCACGTAAGTTCGTTACTTTGTAATTATTATTCTCTAATTGTGTCTACAGCGTTAAATTTTAATGATATTAAAATTTGAAACGTTAAATTTGAAAATTTAAAATATTTTGCCCGCGCTATAACTTTTTAATCGAGGTTGCTTCCTTGTTTGTTGTTATCAAAAATCAGCAATATTTCAGAATAAAAAAATCTCATCATAGTCTCTCAAGTTTTACAAATTTGAATGATTAATTAATTCTATCTATAGATATGGGTATTGTGATCTTTGTGTTATTTTGAAAGATGTGCTACAACTTTAGTGTTATTTTTTTCTTATACCTATCTACCTATGTTAATAAGCTGCTATTCTATGTTGGAGCAAAATTATTAAATATTGGTTTTATGCCCTCACTAAGCTTATCACATATTCTAACATTTTGTAAATGATTGATCGATGAGATAGTAAGATAAAGATCTTTCAGACAGAGCTTTTAAACTTCTAACAGAAGGATTTAAGCACAAACCGCGTCGAAAGGTTTCGCAAGATCTAGTTTTTTTTTCTTTTTTATCTATGAGTAGGTAGTCTGTATAACATACCTATACTTTATAGCTTGTTGATTGTTTACAAATCTCTCCGTGTTTTTTTCGGTTTCAAGATGTATTTAAGAAAGCATTATTTGAACTCGTTGTAAGTCTTGGGAACTACATAATTTTACATGTTATAGGTCTTTTGGTTGGTTAGTTTATACTCTAAAATATCGGTTACATCGTAGGGTACCTACATAATAACAATACTGTTGGAGAAAGATTCATGTTTATGAGTACCTATCTGGAATATTTTGTATGTTGTAGTAAAGTAGTCTGACCGTCATCGTAATACTTGAGATAATGAATAGATACATAGTATGTGCACTTGACTGGACACGTCACAAACAACTCTTAACACACTATATAGTAAGCAACCACTTTAGGGACTTGCTTACTGCTAGAAGGAATTCCACAAGTCAGCACTCTCCGTCCAACTCTGTTTGTTTTTTACATTAATGCCATTTCTTTTTAAGGATAATAAATAACACAACGCCACTTTGTCCCAAACTAAACAGAGCTAGGAGTACTAGGTAACTGATAAACATACTTTTATATGTATGTCTGAATATGCACATACATTTTATTGATAAATTACTTATCAGAGAACAAATGATGCTCATCTCAAAAATAATTGTCTTGGGCGGGAATCGAACCTACAACCTCCGGTATAGCCGTCAGGGCCACCATGCACTGGACCTACTAATCTCTATTACTTATAAAATTGTGTTCTTTGAACCTTTTGTGTTAGATAGAATTAAAATGACAACAGTATACATCAAAGAGATTTAAAATACTGTAGAGCGGGCATATGCATGTCAAGGAAATGTCATAGAAAAACTTTGATCCCATGTCTCAGTAACGCCATCTAGAATAATATATGAATATTGGAGCGGCAGCGGAGCGTACTACAAAAAATCATAGACTTGTATCCAGCAGGACACACTTTTTCAGACGAAAATTTTGTTCGTGATGTCCGGTCTGTAGGTATTGAATGTCTTTGGTATACATACATATAACCTAACCTAACTTGCCATACCTATCCTATAGCGAACCTAACTACCTAACCTAACTACCTTACTGAAATGCAATGATTTTGAAAGATACAAAATACATTATTTTAAACTGAACTACTGCGCTGCCGTCTCTATGTTACATACAATACTAGAGTAGGTAGTAGTAATTGAAGTAGTAGTAGTAGGAGGTAATAATTTAACTCGATTGGTATAACATCCATACATGAAGTACTACTTCGACTGGCATGTTGATCTAGTGGTTAGTGGCCCTGAATGCTATGCTGGAGCTCGTGGATTCCCAACCAAGACAAATGTTTGTGTGATGAGCGCGATCATTTGATCTGTCTGACCTCAATTAGGGTTGTGGCCATGCTCACAGTATCCAAAACGGAGGATCGCGCTTGATAGTTGTTTATTGCAGTTTTAAGTTGACCTGTCCCGTCTAACAGTATGTCGTTAGGGTTTTTCCATCTCATGCATACCATATACCTATGAGATGGAAAAATCTGAACTTCATAAATGACTTATCACACTCCCCAAAATCACCGCCTCTTACTATTTCCTAGTGTTTTTGCTGGGAAGAAGAAGTGGTGGAACAAACTCCCAAGCAACACGCCTGTCTGATTCGTCTAGAGAACTTAAATCTATAAATTAAAATGCTCCGTAATTGGCATAAAAGTTAATAAACTTTGTAAGTACCTAAATCATTAGGTACGTTTGAAAATGATTGTCCGAAAGACGCTTCCTGGCCCGGAAATCTACCTCAGCAGCAGCAAAGCTCAGCAGCAAAGCTTGCATTTTAGGTATCTACCTATAGACCAACGAGGCAGACTTTTGTGTTGGTTAAATATAGGCATTTTGTCATGTTATGAATCTAGTTTTTGTCAATTTATTGTGGCACCGTGCATTGCGCGTCGTTGTGATGTTGTGAAGAATCTAAGGGGCTGCACAAACTCAGGCACTTTTCGTTACCGACACGGGAAACTGTCCTCAAAATATTAATTATCATTCAGTATCATCAAATGTTTACGTTTGCGCAGGGTGTGGTTCATTTCATACTTCATACTGGTATAGAAACAAAATTTGTTTAACATTAAATGTTCATCAGTAGCTTGTATCCGACACAAGACACAAAAAAGTCCACGTTCGTACAGCGCCTAAGGTTTTCTCTCATATTCGTCCAGAAATGCCAAGCAGTAGACTGTTGTTAGTTCTCAAAACAGCCACGTTGTAAGCTTTCACGTCATCGATAGTGAGGGGCGCCTAGGTTGTCGTCGCATCGATAATACCATTAGAATTTTGATAGAAAATATTTATTTATTTTATTTTTATTTTCTTCGGGTGGCTTACAGCTAACAATACAAAATTAATAGCGAGTTGTTCAACGACAAGCCATTTACAAGCCTCCACAGTTGGCAAATATAATTATGAATTGTCTATTTCCACCTGTAACTTAATATTATAAAACTAGACATTTATCTATAATATGTATGTATTTAGAAATAAATAAGTATGTTTATCAGCTGTTTAGTACCCATAACACAAGCTCTCAAGCTTAACTTGGGAATAAATGGTGTTGTGTGAAAAGTTGAACAATATTTATTTATTTATTTTATTTAGTCTACAAGAATGAGAGTACTAAAGCATTTATTGAGATGACTTTTTTCCAATACTTAAGGTTCAGTGACTTTAATGTCAAAAGTGGCTTCGCTTAGTTCGCTTTTCGGTCCTTTGGCAATAAGGAGTCTGCTGGTTTAGCTGAACACATGAAGTTAATAATTATAACGTAGGCTTGGCTAAGTTTAAGGTCGTCTCCAAATATAAAAGAAAGACAGAGTCAGTCCGGTTTTAAATACTGAATTGCATTACGCATTAACGTTATTGTGCCACTTGAGCAATTTTTTTTGCGTGTATGTTTTCTTTACATAGATACATTCTAATATACTTTTAGAGCAGTCGCTGCAGGCCTGATTTTAACTGCCGCGAATTACGAGTTGTAGGTTAGGTTGTGCCACACAGGCACTTTATTTTGTGTTAATTATTTTATCAACACACTGAAAACGGTAAAAGAAAAACATCGTGAGGCACCATAATGTCTTAAAACCAAAAAATCATAGAAATTTGTGACATCTACCAACTCGCTGTTGGCCGGCGTGGCAGTTTACGTCCCACTCCTCACAGAGAAGAGGCTCTTGTCCCAGCACTGGGAACTATAGGCTGACGTATAAGTTATTTCCAAAACTATCGACACCCAAATAGATCTATCGATACTTTTCGACAAACCTAATGTCATTGTCAGCATGCAATCACAGAGCATATAAACAAGAGACGGAACTTAGAACATTCAGTTTGAGTCAAATTGTAGACCTTCTTTAGCCAACCATCTAAAAAAAACAAAACTACCAACATAAAAACTCGAAGTAGCTCTGACAATGACAATCATGACCTTGAAAGGAAGAACTGTCATAGATAGGGATGCGCAACGTACAGCAAGATAATAAACTTATCGATATTCAGAGTTCATCGATATCGATAAAATGCATTATTGTGTTCTTGTACGGGATTCTAAAACCGACGTATTTATTTTGAAAACTAGGCATAATAAAACACAAATTTATATGATTTCCTTTTATTTTTATTTTTCATATTTTATTATACATGCAAAGTTACAGAAGTTGTTTCATTTAATGCCGGTTTTTATAACACTCATCATTTGTACCTCATTTACTCCGGTATACATGAGATAATCTTAATCTATACCTATATAAAAGGAGAAACTGACAGACTATCATATTAACGCACAGCCAAACACTGCTGGGATTAGTAACGTGAAATTTTGCACAAGGCTTCGTTTTATGACGTAGGCGAGCACTAAGAAAGATTTTTTGGAACTTCAACATTTAAGAAGGTGAAACGGGGTTTCCAAGTTTGCATGGAAAAACCTACGTTCACGCGAGCGAAGCTGTATGAGATAATCGTATGAAAATGAGATAATCGTATGAAAAAAAACTTTTACATTAAACCTGCGTAGTACATTTTGGTATGAAATTCTGAGAAAAAAAAATTATTTTGCAATGCCTTGTTGTTGGGCCTTTTTATTATAGTCAGCAGCCGTTTCCTCCTCTAAAACTATATTCTGGTTAATGCGCTGACATTGCCTTCTGATCAACAGTAGAGCGAGTTGACTGAAGATGGCACATGTTATGTCATGCTTGTGCTCTTCACAAATTATAAAATCGGCATCGCAGTTTGCCATAAATATTGTTTTGGTGAGTTCGCAAATATTTGTATAGTGCAGGCATGGCAAAACATCTTTTTCAAAAAAATTACATGCTGCCTCGACCAACCTACACAAGTTTTTGGTGGGGTATGCCAGAGATAATTTTTCTGGCCACCATTCTCTTAGTTTAATGTAGCTATACATATGATCATCATCGTCATCGGGATCGTCATTTTGCAAGCATTTTAAACAAATGTTACATTTAAATTTTTTTAAAATTACTGAACACAGATATCCACTCACATAGACAATGGGTTGTTGCTCTATTTGTGCTAAATCAGTTTCCATTGTTTTAAACTCCTCTGGGATGTTAAGAACAGAAATGTCCGGACTGGAGCTTGCAGCAAAACATTCACCCAACCCGACTTGCTTCAAGATTGTTGCCTCACAAGTACTCTTTCCTGACAGCTCCTCTTTATTTTGTGGGACTTGGAAAACTTCGTTGTGGAAGTCTGTCAAAAGATTTTTAAAATCTTTCTCACAATTGGACGCCCTATTGTGAGGAGCTGTCATTCCAGAAATTATTGTTGTCTTGAGGGCTGATATAAAAGAATAGCAAGTCGGGTTTCTGTTTGTAGGGCTATGCTGTCTTATTACTCCGAATAAATTTTCGAGAGCATCTTGGTTGAGCTGTCGTAAATTTAAATATTGATAACCGCAAGCCCTCAGTTCCGTCCAAATATCGCGCAATGATTTTAATGTGGTTATGTACCCCGCAATGCAACGTACATTTTTGGCTCTAATCCCATTGGAGTTTTTAAAAACTACGGTTTCTAATTTAGCCCGGTATTCAACCCAAGTGTCCATATGGTCTGTCTTATGAGATACGTTTTCCCGGCGCCCTCTTTTGACATCATCTGGGCATGATGGACCATTTGTTTTGTCAAAAAGGCGGTCGAGGTCATTGATAATTGTGCCAGTCTGCATCATCCCTTCTGACTTTAACACATCATTTTGTGACTGTGCCATCAACTTTACAACTGCTGCTACTGTGTTGCTCAAAATTTGAGCAGCATACTTAACTTTCATTTTGGCCCTATATTTTGGCTCCACATGCATTTTCGTTATTTTACTAAGGTATAAGAGGTTTCTATTTTTTTCCTCGGCTTGTACTAAATGCTCCCATTTGGCCTTCATTCCAGACATAAACATTTCCCCATAATTATGAAAATTATTTCTAATTGATTTAAATAGATGGGGTACATCATATATAATATAAATTTTTTTGCCATTACTGTTAGTGAAATAGTTTTCATCTGTATTGTGTGGAGGGGATAACGATTTTAATAATTTCAGGGCTCCCATGTTTGTAGGGCCCTGGTCACAAATTGTGGTTATTATATGAAATCCCGTATCCTCAACAACCATGATAATTTCTTTTATAAATGAAGCAAGCTTTTGAGACGACACTGTTCCCTTAACAAAATAAAAAGCTATTGGTTGTTTGAACTTTGCTCTTATACCTTGCAACATAAATACTAATGCATGGTCAGCCAGTTGAGACCCACGTCCTGCTTCTAAGCCAAAGTCTTCGTAGCCCTCAACTTTGTCAGTGCTAATATCAAAAAAAAGACGCCGTTTCAATGCAATTTCATCAAATAACAAGCCACAGTATTTGTCTTTGACATCTTTTTTTACAGCAATTGTTTTCAAATGTTGTATCACGGCTTCATTAATACCAGTGGAAACTGGAATTTTTTTTAAAACATTGTATAATGTTTTTATACTAGGCAATGGCATGAGTTGCTGTAAATATCTAAAGGCTCTTGGAGACCTCTTAAATATAGCCAGGGCTGCTATTTTATTTTTGGTAGTCCAACGGCGACCTTTAGGTTTTTTATTTTGGTTTTTGAGTGCCGACGTCACAATTTCTTTTAGTACACCTGACTCCAATTTTTCCAAGAGATTGGCACGGCGTCTAAGTGATGTCAGGCTGCATTTCGTTTTCTTCAGCTGTTCCATCAACTGCATTTCTCGTGGTGTTAAATCTGTAAATATAAGTAAAATATTTTAAGAGACTTTTTAACATTACTCTGCATATAAACGATTCAAAATGAGCAATAGAGCACAAATTAACTTAACAATGTCAAAGATTTCTTTCAATCGTGTCTATTCGTTAATAATATCATCACATAACAAATGTTTAATTCGTTAAACCCCAAGAGGACACCAGTGTTTTACATAATATATTAAAGCCAACTTAGAAAAACTAGGTATAGTATGGGTATGTAGCAAATCAGCTGAAAACATTTTCGTGAATTCCAATTGTTTAAAAGTAGAATGGTGACTGGAAGATAATTATTAACACTTAGTTGCTTGTATGGTCAAATCTTCGCAAATGAGGAGTTAAAACAATGTGTAGGTAACTATAATCATAATGATAAAGTACTTACTTGATTTCTTCTCTAATAGATTTCCAAAAGTGGCTTTATTTTTAGAAATTTCCCCACATCTCTTTTCAGCCTGGATATGCATGCCTTCTGAAAAGTAAATGTAAGAAGTTTAGTAAAGGGATAGAAAATCGAAACTTAGAGATAAATACTCTCAATACATCTGAAATAATCTCAATACATTTAGTAGTCAATTAGATGCAACTGTATTGAAGTGACACATGGACAAACATTTTTGAGAATTGTTTTTTATTTATGTAGATACTAACCATTTTGAGACAGCTCCATAGGGATGTGTCTAGATTGCTGGCTTGAGGATGGCACTGCTGCAGGCAAAAGATCTGAAATGATACATTATGATTTGAAACTAGTTTGGTAACTACCAAATTTGCCGTATGATATGTTGATCCAAATTGTTATAGAACTCTTTGATTTAATTTCTCCCTCATTATCATCAGCCTGTAGCAGTCTACTGCTAGTGTGGTTGATTAACAAACATTAAAAACCACATACTAACCAAAAAATTTACAGACTGTCACATAAACACACACTAATAGGATTTAGTAGCATACAATACCATTTTGAGTCAGTTCCATAAGGATATGTCTCGATTGTTGGCTTGTAGATGGCACAGGCAGTATATCTGTAAGATAAATCATGATTTAAAACTACTTAGATTTGAACTGTCAAATATTCAAGTATCACTTAATTTTTTATTCATTAAAATACAATTTGTTTTTTTTTTTTAATAACGCTTCATTCATGGTGGATGTTGGACATGATCCCACATTTCATGCGTCCGCATCAGTTTAATATTATTCCTCAGATTGTCTCAAGAGTATATATTTTTCCTCAGATTGTCTCAAGAGTATTTGCTTATGATAATTATATCAATAACTATTATTTGCTTGTTGAAATTTTTTGGTATTAATCACCTACCTGATTGCACTGCCTGGATATTTTCTTTCTGTTCAGTAGCTGGTGGAAGTTCTATAACAAAAATAAAGACATTTTGGTGTTATATATAACAGTAATTATTAACTAAACTTTAAGCACCTCATCACTTATAGAAAAGCACAGCATGCTCTACATTATGTACAGATAACATAACATCACCCCTTGTTTCCTCTAAAGGTGTGTGGGTACCTACAGTAAACCAGCTTTTCGCCAGTTTTATTTAAAGCCCATGTAATAAGGAGCAAGTTGGGCTTATTGCCATCTATCAGGCACAAATCCTGGCTCCAGGCAGACCTGAGAGTCGAACCTAAGATGTTATACTCAGCAGTAGTGCTTGCGAACAAAGAGAAGACAGTCATAATAATTATTGTAAAGATGATATAAACGGACTTCACTGTAAATATATACATGGTATTATAATAGAGATACATTAAAGTGTTAATTAAAGTTACCTTTTGACTCTGGTTTATACATATATTGTGGAAATTCTGCCAATTGTGCATCAGTAAGAGGTAAGGCCTTCAAATTCAATGTTGGTATTGCATTTCTTTTGAGTCGATTGCCTTTTTTGTTGAAATTCTTTTTTTCAAAGTGGTTAGCACAAACATTTCGCTGCTCATGGAGTTTTTCTATAGGTAGATGCACTAGTTCTTCATTACCAACTAGTTTAAGCCACTCTCGGCAGCTGAAAGACAAAAAAAATAATGTTTACTTAACACGTTGACTGCCAACTACCAGACACAATAGAAATTTAATTGTTTGCGGTCAATGTGTGACCGATGTGGCATTCAAAGACTTAAAACTATGTTTGACTGAATTTGTTTCATACAAGCTTTTGCGTGGCTTCGCCCCCATTCTTAAAAAATAGCCTATGTGAAGAAGAAGAAGAAGAGTACAGGTAGAGAATTAGAAGGAGTCATGTGTCTGATTTACACATCAAATTTAATGTTATAAAACTTAAAGCATTATTTGAGTTTCACCTGACCTTGATCGATAGCTCGAGGGTCGCATGAATTGAATTGTGCTATCAATTTAAATTAGCCATTAGCAATAGGTTTTAACTATAACTTACCGGTTTAGATCCAGAGGAAACTTAGAAAAAAGCAACTTGGTTCCAGTATGCCTACCCTCCTTCATACCGCAAATTTCACATCTTCTGTGACCCATGATGGTTCACAAACTTAAGAACAACTTAAGAGTCACTGTCTCGTTAAAATATGTAGTAATAACAACAATATAAGAGTCAATTATCTCGCAAGAGTCACTTACACTAACAGAGTCAATTAGACTTGCGAATAATAGTTTAATAAGATGAAAAGAGAGATACGTATCTTTCTCGTGCGACGAACTATATCTTTCATCTAGTTCACTAGTTCATTTAGTTCAATTTATCTCCAGTATAAAATGACCTATCATTGTTGGGTGGGTACGCTTATATGATTCGAGGTCAACAGATATTGGTTTCTATACTTGTTTAAAGATACGTCATCATGATTTATCTATTCTATTAATTTTCTAATTTCAACTGTATTTACATATACACAACTTACCTACATAAAAAAAGTTAGTAGAAAAAGCAACAAATTGATTTCCCTTCATACTTGTAGTTTTGTCGGTTGTATTCATACGGTTTTTGTCGGTGTCGTGAATTATATTAGTTCCGTCGTTCAGTTCAGAAACAAAACGAGCGACCGTCGCGTCGTTCAGTAGTAGTTCTACTAGTTCTTGAGTCAAAACGAGTGGCGAATCACGAAGTGAACTAGTGAACTAGAGATACAGTCTGTACGAAACTGAACGAAAGATTAGTTGCTGCTTTCCTAATGAACTAGTTCATTTTTGTCTTTCGTTCGCGAACTACCCAACTCTAGAGTCAATATCTCGATAAAACTATGTGAGGATGGAACGGAGGAGCAGGTGCTCGACTCAACGTTATACATACAATCACAGAACTTATTCTGATTAGTTATACTCCGAAATCATATAGAAAAAGGAAAAACAAACTCACAGAATAATCACAACACAAACATAACTACACAAAGACAGCCATGTTTGTGTTTAAGTACCACAGATTAAAACAGCTAGTAAGTTCGTTGAGTAATGTTGGTCACATTGATGTTTTCCTGAATGTTGGCTAAAGAAGTTACCAAATTCCATAGAAAAAGTAATTTGTTCTAAGTTTCACAAGACTGCATGCAATGTCAGTCAACAAGTCAACAATTCAACATCAAATTCAAAATAAAACACGTCTTCAGAGTTCGTTCATTCATACTTTATTTAAAAATAAAAACAGTGTGTTTAAGGTTCGTTGATTCATTCGCTGATATAATTATCAGCTATTATTAGTTATATGGCGGTCGTAATTCTTTTGTAGTGTTTGTTATTGTATCGTTATCATAAGTTATTTGTCGTGTACGCTTTTGTTGATTCTTTATTTACAAGATTAAAGGAAGTAGCTACCGACTTTTATCAATTTAGGTCGGCTAGAATTGTACCTACGCAGTGTTTCGCTTTAGAATAATTTCACACGTAAGTTTTCTCTATTAATACATAATAAGAAAATGTGCCTGTAATTTGCATTTCAAAGTTTTGTTAGTCTTGTCTTACTTTGTGGAGTCGCACTTGAGAATAGGAGAGTAATAAGTATCTTTTTTTAAATAAAATATAGAGACAATAAGGCATTGATACTTAATTCATTTTTAGTTCTTGGGTTTCAATAAAATTATAAGTAAGTAGTCTTTAGATTACAATTTCTTTTCATATAACGGAGGACGGGTAATTTTATTTTATTTTCTTTTTATCGAATCCCCAACTTCTCAAGATAACAACCAGTTGTCTTGTTTGGGGTGTAATAGTAATAATAATTACAAAACTTTTAGTTATAGGTAATACAAATTTTCAATCTCTGATAAATTAGACACACAAATAATGTTTATGCAACATACTTACATTTCATTAGATAGATCTGTAACTAAGTATTAGTTAGATACTAAATAAAACTGTAAATTGTAATCTATACTAATATTATAAAACGAAAAAGTTTGATTGTTTGTTTGTTTGCATCGAATAGGCTCCAAACCTACTGGACCGATTTGTAAAATTCTTTCACCGTTGGGAAACTACACTATCCCCGGGTGACATAGGCTACTTTTTATCCCTGTATTCCCACGGTAACGGGAACTACGCGGGTTGAAACCGTGTTATGTCTGCTAGTGATGTAATAATTTTATTAAATTCAAATTTAATATTTTGCATGCATTGGAAGTATCAGGACAATAATCAAAATATTCCAACCTTTATTTATGTACCCCTACATTATTAGCAAATATATGATTTCTTTTTTTGTTACCTTCTTTACGTAATTGGAAAATTTAATTTCAGACTTAAAGCACAATGGCAGATGACTTCAGCACGTTGACACATGCGTCGCCGGCGCTGACCAATGACAAATTGAGTGAGGCTCTCACCCGCTGGTTCAAAGAGAAATACACATTCACACACTGGGAGGTAGGTGTTAGATCAAAACCAAAATTGAAAGGTTGTCTGTAAGAGATTGCTTTTAGCTATAAGTAAGTTTTTATGGTGTACAATAAAGAGTACTACTATATGTATACACCCCAATTTTTAATTAGTACTAATACTTAAAGGGCTTATTCTGGACGGTCTTCTCATTATATTTGTAAAGTATCAATAAATAATATTGGATAAACAGCAAAGTTATGAGCGTTTGTTTACATCTCAAAAAAGTCACCCAATTCATGGAAATATTGCACACCAAAAGGAAACCCCTGTCTGGGCTGTCATTGTCTTTCTATTGTGTCTCTAATTGACACAATTGAAAGGTCGCATCTCTCGCTCACGTTCGCGTGATCTCGCTCAAGCATGCCCCGCTTCAGCTGATTTCGTTATTTAAGTTTCACTAAATAGTGGCATATTTAAAAATTGAATTTCGTTTTTTTTACTTTTGATTATGCAATATGATCAGTAACAGGTTCAGCCATTTTTTTTGTACTAATTTAAAAGTGGTGTATACTGTTCTATTAATTCATTTTATTATTAATTTGAATTTCAAAAATTACACTGGCAGTCCCCCAAAACACTTGCCCTTCTCCTTTTCTTCGTAGATTTGCCTGGAGAAAAGAAGGTACACAACAGACTCTTCAGCAACACATCTGTCTGTATAGTTAGAAAATCGCAGCTAACAGCTGCGAAATCAAGTATTTTACCACAAATGGGATTTATTTCAAATGGCTTGGGAAAAAACTTAAAAGTTTTTTAGAGGTATGTGTAACAGGGTGTAAGTTCCTCATCCCGTGTAGAAAAGGGATGATCCTCGGGTGTTGTGTCTGGTGAGTTACCACTGCCCGACGAGCGCCTGTCGTGATTTTCGGGTCGCTACTGGTCAGCTATTTTTTACATTTCGATCCGCGCGGCCTGTGTGATGATTCTGATGAATGTTCGGTAAAAAAATGTTTGAATACCTAATTGTTCGCGACGATAGCCGTGGTAAATAAATGAAAGAATAGAGGACTGTATAACATGTAACAAGGTATAATAAAGTAACGGAATAACAATGATAAAAATGACTGAGTTAAAGAAAAAGGTAATTTAAGATGCGCAAGCGCAGCCGTGCTTGTAGGCGTCCAACAGCTGACTGGTGTGTCGCGGAGTTCGCGCTCGGCCGTTGACCGGCTGGAGAGCCGCGCGTCCCTCGTTCACTGCCGCTGGCGCGCGGCGATGTTGTATTGAGTGAACTCAACACTAATAGATGTTCAACTTTTTGTTTCAGTACGTTGGCGAAGCACGCAAAGGCGACTCCTTCTTAAGCGAACTGATCCACATAAAGATCTACGGCGTCAATCAAAACAATATCACCAATCACGTCCAAGTTATACTCAAAAACATACCGAAAAGCATATCCCGACAGCTAACCTTCAGAAACCACGACTTCTTCGAAAACGAAATCAATTTCTACGAAAAAGCACTGCCGGGTTTATTGGCATTTCAATCTACCAAAAATGTTAAGGACCCATTTGACAAGTATGCTAAACTATTTCTGACTTACTGTGACGGGGTTAATGATGTGATTTGCCTAGAAGATGCGACTGTGGAGAATTTCGGAAGCGCCGTGCGTCAGACAGGAATCGACCTGGACCACTGCAAGATGACTGTGAAAGTCTTGGCGCAGTTCCACGCCCTATCCTTCGCTATGAAAGACCAGCAACCCAAACAATTCAACAGCATAAGAAGCTCACTAAAGGAACAGTACTACGACGACCGTCTATGGGATTGGTATACAAGATTTTGGAAGAGAATATCTGGGATAGCAATAGATGCGGTGGAAAGGGAATATCCGGATTCAATATACGTGGATAAGATTAAGAAATTCGCGGTTCCGGAGCGGTATCAGGATATGATTAACGCCGCGACTGGGACCACGGATACTGGTGTGATATCCCACGGGGATTCTTGGACGAATAACTTTCTTTTCAAGTATCTGGACGGGCGTCCTGTTGACGCGAAAATTATAGACTTCCAGCTCACTAGATGTGCTACACCTGTATTGGACTTGTCCTTTATGATATACGCTTGTACGTCCCAGGATTTGAGGGACGAACATTATGACGAGCTGCTGAAGTATTACTACAGTGTCCTGTCTACCCAGATCCGTGAGATGGGCTCTGACCCAGATAAGATTTACTCTTGGGAGGTGTTTATGGGTGAAATAAAGAAATACTCCTACTTCGGTTTGGCGTTCAGCTTCGAGTCTACGCCGTTCATCGTCCTCGCCCCGGAAGATACTATTGACATGGAAATGAAGGTATTTGTGATATCTGAACTCTTTGCTTGCCTTGAACGCCTCGTTGCTCTATTAGTTGCAATTGCAACTACCATAGTAATATAATTTTATATAAATAGTAAGAAATCAAGAAATAAATAAATAAAAAAAAAACTAAGCAGAGTTTGTGCTATGAGTACTACTAGACAGTTTATAAACTTTCTCATATATTTATAAATATAGACTTAATTTCAAAAATATTATAGGAAAATTACACCCAGGCACAGAACAAATGATTGTGCTCATCACACCAACATTATTTTGTCTTGGGTGGTAATCGAACCCACGACTTCCGGAATAGCAGACAGGGCCCTAACCAGGGCCGTTTTCAAGAAGTGAAGATTACTTATTTTGGTGATCCATACCCTTACATAGTTACATACAACACCGACCTTTTTCCCATTCGGGTAGGTAGAAATTACCCAGATATCTAGTTCTCATAGAATAAGCTCTGTTTAATTTGGGAGTAGATGGCGTTGTTTGAAAGTTATAATATATATACAACGTGTTTTTTTTGATATCCCATAACTCTAGGGTATGATTGAGACCATATCAAAGAATCAACTAGCATGAATTATGTTTCAATCATCCTTTTTTTTTTTTTTACTATCATACAAAATAATTCGACAAAGTCACGATGATTAATGTAAAACACCCTTACGTGAAAGAAAAGTGACATTAGAAAGAAGATTCGTCGTACTGGTGACAATTTTTGAACTAAGTATGTAATAAAAATATATTAATAATACTTAATAATAATATTCCACGACTATTCACACAACGCCATCTAGTCCCAAGCTTAGCAGAGCTTGTGTTACGGGTACTAAACAACTGATAATTCAATTATGATTGATGATAATATCTCCGAAACTATGCATTTTTGGACCATCTATTCTAGGAGTTTTAGTATTATTTTTACCTACAGAATAATAATATAACCCTAGAGTTATGGGATATAAAAAAAAACACCAAGGGTGTTTTGGGGATGAGTGTAGGCATTTTGCAGATGGATAGGGTCGGTCCATACGATTATTTTATAGTATGGGAACTATGGTCCGATATCCTTTAGTTTTTAAGTTATGGCTTATTTTCTTTTCTTCACTATTTGATTGTTTTTGCTACCGGAATAGTTGTAAGACTTTTAATTTATCGTGTGTTATGTGTTTAAATCGACAAATAATAAAAAAACTGTATTTAATATGAAATTGTGTTTATTTTTAGCTTCATAACCCAAAAAGTGTAAAGTATTCATAAAAAACAATTTTTGCCCATAACTTAAAAACTAAAGGATATCGGACCATAGTTCCCATACTATAAAATAATCGTATGGACCGACCCTATCCATCTGCAAAATGCCTACACTCATCCCCAAAACACCCTGTATATTGCATTTCGAATTAACATCCTACATGTATAATATAATAAAAGATCGATCTATTTTGTTACAGGGCGACCAAAAATTAAACATTGACGACGTGTGGCAGATTGGACCTTTCAAAACTAAGGAGGGTAGACTGAGAGAAGCGAATAATGTGAAACATTGCGTCGACTTGGGATACATATAACTTTAATGTAAGATGCGTACCTACTTCAGTGAATTAAGAGGAGAAAGGATATCGAATATTTTTCTATAGAAGTTGGCATAGACACCCGTCGCCATTTTGATATTAGTTTATAATATACTATTAGTTATATTATAATATTATAAGTAAAAAGGTGTAGATAGGTTTTAATGCTCAGCAAGCGACACGATAAAATGTGGCTAACTAGCCACACTTGACCTCAGTGTTGCGTCGCGCCTTCAACGGACGCGTGCGTGCGATATTGTGCCGTTTTTGAAGATCGAATGTTGTTAGGGTAACCTACCTACACTTTTTTACTTATATTATAATTGAGTTTATGTAACTAAAACGTTGTGGTATTATAGCAGAAGAACCCCCATAATTTATTCTAAAAATAAAATATGATTGACGAAAATCAACCTAGAGGTATGAGGAAGAGGGTGTAAAGTTCCTCATTCTCTATAGAAAAGGGAGAATCCTCCTCGCAGACGGATATTGCGTCTGGTGGGCTACTACTGCCCGACGGTTATTGTCGGGTTTCTGTATATGCACCTAAGTTCAGGTCACCACGCGATTTTGCAATCTAGGAACACAGTCTAAAAACATACAGTCGTCCGGCGAAGCCGTCTAGACAGGGCAATCGTGCGGGGTGTGAGGGGCGAGACGCGGGAAAGCCGCTCCCGAACTGCGAACAAAACGATGTTCGTAGTGCGGGAGGTTTTGTTCAGGGCCAACGCGTGTCGCGTACGTTGTCGGCATTTTTCCAGAGATCAAAGGCGTCGTCGTCCTACTGTATTAATATTTATAATGTGCTAGGAATGTCAGTTTAGTTGGTATGTTCATATAGATATCGCTACTAACCCCTTATCGTATTATATTTTAATTTGAAGAAAAAAAAAGCAATAATATAACAGTAGAGTTTAGGCTACTATTATTATGATTTTTTAGATATTTTTAACAAAAATGATGTGATTAAAATTTTGTTACCTACTAAGTCTGAAGTTTCAGCAATATTAATTGTGATTAGGATTTCAGGGTTGTATTAGAAAGTCTTGAGAGCACGACATTAAAGGGCTATTCTTTTAAATATGTATTAGAACACAGAGCACGGAATCGCCACGCCCCATCGCAATTATTAATAGTAATCGTGTCCGCGTAAGTTGCACTGGGGCCAAAATTTTCAGCTGTTACAACTCACATGTTAGGTGGTTGTCAAAATACAATAATATTTGGTAACAAGATTAATGCCTTCAATATGGAGGCGCTGGGTGACATGGAAATGAACACCATAACAGCAATCATGGTCCACTAAACTCCATTAATTATAATAGCATTAGAAAAAAGAGACTTATATAGAAGCAGGACTGCAGAGCATTTTATTTTAAAGATAAGTTAAAACTATCTCAATTTACATTGTTTTGTATTAAATTTAGAAGAATAGAAATGAAACGAAGAACGACTTAAATGAAATAATAATATAACCCAATGAAATCCACATAATTTCTTAAAATAAATTGTTGAAGTGGTTATAACTCAGTGTGATAGCTGCAGCGAAAATAGATTAAAATAAATTCAGCGTTTATCATATTTTAACATGCATAATGTAGGTACCTTGGTTACAAAGTGTGCATTAATAATATCCTTTTTTAACTTCTGCTTATTTAAGCTATTGTAAATGGAGTAAACTATTTTAAAAAATCGAGCCGCTTGACAGTTAAATCTTAATCATAATCATTAATTTATTGCATTTCATGTTGTTTACAGGTTGTTACATTATGATAGTGTGTGTGTGTGTTTTACAAAATGGACAACAATATGAATAAGTGAGACAAGAAGAATTGCGTTTCGTTTACCTACGGTTCTAAATAGACAAGTTTTTTAGTATTGGCGAGGCGTACGTGATCTGTGTATAAGATAATAATAATTAAGTTTAATTTAGTAAAAATATAAATTTTAATGTAATCTATGAATAATAGTGTAGGTATCTTAATAAGGTTCGATGCAGCTGTCTATGTTTTTATTGATAGAACAGATTTTTAATTAAGTGCCAATATCTCAAATACTTAGTTACGTTATTGAATAATGTACAGACGCCAGTACATCAAGTTACCCCTATGCGTCAAATTTTCCCAATTTAATATGAACCTTATTCTGTTGCACATAACGTTGAAAAACGATCAAAGAAATTTGACACATTGGGGTAACTTGATGTGCTGGTGTACCTTTTATTTGACATGACAATAGACAAGGCTTTAGAAAGAGTTTGGCGCCATTTTGATCAATTTTCTTTTTTCTTTTCGTGTGATGAGTGACTGACCTGGGTGTCAGAGCTCTTATGCGTCCCATGGTCCTATTATTTGACTTCACATGTTGTCGAAGAATATTTCTAATGTCACGATGTTTTCCTTTACCGTTTTTGAAGCAAGTGATAATTTTACAATACGCAGATGAATGCGAAGAGTCAGAGGTCTGTGCCTTGTGTTTGTAGGCTGATGCCAGGTCTGCCATTTATCAACCTTAGGCATAACACTTTGATTTTAAGACCATCTGGACAAACTTTTCAATCAAATATGCGCCGAATTCTGGGTGGAGTACGAACCCTCTCATTCACTCTGACAGTGAGGACTCTGAATAACTAAATGTGTAACTATGAGTTCCTTAAAATAGATGTGACAATTTAAATTAAGTAGTATAATTTTATTACAATGACAAATCTGTTACCTAGTAATAAGTAGGAAAAATATTACTTTTATTCCAGTGTTTTATTTCATTATACTTACATAATTATTATTCTGAATAACATTATATAGGTAATCGCTTTTACAGTTTGAAATAAATAAATTAAAAAAGTTTTTGTTTTTATTTTAGTTTAATTCAAAGACATTCAATACCTATAGACCGGACATCTCGAACAAAATTTTCGTCCGAAAAAGTGTGTGAATACAAGTCTATGAGTTTTTCTTAGTACGCTCCGCTGCCGCTCCAATATTCATATATTATTCTAGATGGCGTTACTGAGACATGGGATCAAAGTTTTTCTATGACATTTCCTTGTATGTCCGCTCTATAGTAAATAAAATCTCTTTGGTTTAATTAGAATATTATTGAAGAATCCTTTTAGTTCAAAGTCCAAGTCAATTACCACTAAAGCGTTTCGTTTTGCACCATTATTATTACCATTAATTAATTAATCTCCATAATAAATAAGTTACCAATAATGGTGCTAACGAGACTGCACTGATCATAGATAGATATACAGTGTGGAAATTTCGATACGACAATAAATGAAACTTCGTATAGGTAGTTAAGGACGTTCCCAGTCTACATACAAAAATTCAAATACGGAAGCACTGACAGGTTAACGACCCCCGCATCGTAAATTTAATTTAGTGCAAATTAAACCTTAAACCGGTGTCTTACGAGTCATAACGCGTGTCATCAGAATTCGATAGGGAAAAACGCATGCGGAAGTTGTTCTGCACTCATATTAATTGAAAATTAATGTGTGCGAAAGAGATAAATCTAGTTTCGTTTGTTTGTTACTTCACTTTCTTGTCGAAACTTTTAGGTCACGGTCAGTGTATCGCGGCAATCCTGTGACGATCCACGCGTCATTCATTGATTTGCAAGCGCAGCCGCCGCGCCGCGCGCCGCGCCTGTGCCCGCGCCGCCTTTGAAGAATCTACCCTCCGCTTTTCAAGTACCCGCGTCGCTCGTGTGTTTTGTTTTTGTAAAAGACTGTGATTACAAGTTCGAAATTGGACGCTTTATTTTAGTGATAGGACATGTTTAATTGTAATAGGTATTTAGTGAAATAGCTAAGTGAATTGTGCGAAATTAGCCGCTTAGTTTTTATTGTTTTCGTGTTTTTTTTTTAAAGATAGGATATTAATGTCTTTTAAAAAAATAAAAGACATGGCTGCAAGTGGTGACCTATTAGCAAACGTTAGAAATAACCTCCGCCGACGGTGTGATTTGTGTATTCGTATTCATGGCGGCCATATCGAAAAACGAAAAATTTAGTGACATAGGTACCTACCTACCTACTGAGTTATGTGATTGAATAGTGATCCCGATTTGGATTGATAATTTGATTAATAAATAACGCCCGGGTGAGAGGTACCTGATTATTCGTTTAATAATCTATGATTCAGTGTTATTGTTTTTACTGAGCAATGGCGCCAAAAGATCAAGTCTATTCTATTCTATTTTTGTTTATGGCAAACAGAGCCGATGTCGACTATTCTGCCAATGTCTAAAGTGTATTGGACAGCAAGTGTGCAAAAAAAAAAAAAAAAAATTCTTCAGTTGATACAGTTGGACTCAATGTAGATCTGCATGGGTTAGTATGGGACTGAAACAAACAAAAAATGAAATTACATAAATATTATAATTGTTAGTATTGTTAGTACATTTAATAAAATTTATACCACATTAAAACAAGCAGAGATTTGAGGCACCATCTCACAATTTTATATTATTGTGACGGATAAAAACTATCAGCGCCACAAGCAGTTCAGGGGAGGAATATGTTAGAAGGGAGGAAAAGTTAATTGGGAGAGGGATCTTAAATTTAGGAAGACGTCTATATAAATCTAAAGGGGGGGCATTATTTGAACATTCAAAAAATATATGGTCCAACGTGCCCTCCTCCAACCCGCACTCACAGAGAGACGAGTCACAAATGCGGAGTTTATGTAAAAAAACAGGGGTACAACAAAAACCTAAACGTATTCTACAGAGGGTAGATATAATGGGTTTTGATACCTTTTTGAAGCGGTAGAACCAAGGTTTTGGTTTTATGATGGGTTCCACTGCGTAAAAAAACCTGCCACTTTTCCTACTGGACAAATTCCACTGTTCCTGCCAAGAACTCTGAAGTTTCAATTTAGGAAGGGATAATAGGTCATAGCCTTGATGGAGGTTGTACTTAAGATCAGCCGTTGCAGATGAACAAGCGTCCTTGGCCAAGAGATCGGCACATTCGTTACCCTTTATACCACAGTGACTAGGAATCCAGACTAAATGAACATCCTTTTGATTATCAGCGCAAGACAGTAAAGTTTTCTTAATTTTCAAAATAAGGGGGCTGTGCAATTTACTTTTAAAAGGGTTTTTGTTTAAAGCTTGAAGACAGCTTAGTGAGTCGGTAAAAATAACAGCTTTTACAATATTATGGTGTGATTCTATAAAAAGGCAAGCTTCCAATATAGCCACACACTCACCAGTGAATATAGAGGACTCACTAGGACATTTAAATTGAAGAATAATTTTAGAATTTTGATAAAAAACCGCAGCGCCAATGTGATTAAGGTCTGAAAATTTAGAAGCATCCGTAAAAAATAATTGAAAGCCATTCCATCGGTCACCCACCACCGCGTTGAAGGTCGAATTCGCTGACGGGGAGTTTTTGGAGATACCGATATCAAAGCGGATTTTTGGAGTAAAATTTAAAACATTGTAAGAAAAATGGAAAAGGGGTAATCTGGAATACTGGTCAATCGGGCATGTTAAATTTTGTATTTGTTGGAAAGCTTTTAGGGTAAGAGGAATTTCTTTATTTTTCCAGTAATTTGAGGATCTACATAAGACATTTAATTTGTTCAATTTGACTATAAGAGGGTGGGAAGATCGACATATTAGTCTAGACAGAAAACGGGAGGCCAGATATTGCCGTCTCAGGGCTAAAGGAGGTTCAGCGCACTCAACCTGCAACGCGTTAATGGGAGAAGACTTCATACACCCTGAGATGATACGAAGACATTTGGACTGAACTCTATCCAGCCCAGCCAAAGCACCTTTGTTGCAAGGAATTAGTAGGTATGTACCGTAGTCTAGAACACTACGTACCAAGGCGTTATAAACCAATTTCATGGTGTAGGGGTGGGCACCCCACCACACTCCTGCAAGAACTTTTAAAATAGAAACTACTTTTTCACATTTTTGGATAAGTGAATTAATGTGATGTTTACCCGTTAATTTTGTGTCCAGAAAAACTCCCAAAAATTTTACTTTATTAACTAAAGGAATACTATTGCCTGAAATGTTAACTGAAATATGAGGGATGTGTCTTTTACGTGAGAAAATCACTGCCGAACTTTTTGGTGCCGACAGCGACAGTCCGTGGCTTAAAAGCCACTGGTTCAAAGAATCCAGAGAAAGGCTTAAAGATGATGCGGCGTCTATAATAGAAAAATCTGTCACATACATGACTATGTCATCGGCGTATTGTAGTATCTGGCAATTATGGTTTAAGCAGGACCCAATATCAGCCGTATACAGGTTGTACAGTAGGGGACTGAGGACAGAGCCTTGAGGAAGTCCCCTCCATGACAGTCTTTGATTAAATTCCTCTCCCTGGACTCTCAGAGTCAGTGAGCGAGACTGGAGTAGTTGGCATATGCACTGTATCATCTTTACCGGGAGGCTCAGCTGTTGCAATTTTTGCCTGAGCACGGGAAGAAGGACATTATCATATGCGGCAGAGATATCAAGGAAGGCGGCAACCACGGATTCGTTTTGAGAAAAGGCTAGTCTAATATCCGTTACTAAAACTCCAACGTTGTCCATAGTACTAAGCCCTTTTCTAAAACCAAATTGAAATTTCGGCAGCAATTCTCTCGTTTCGACAATCCACTCGAGACGGTTTTTAATTAGGTGTTCCAGTAATTTGGCTAGGACTGAAGATAAAGCGATTGGCCTAAGGCCGTTCGGATCATCTGCAAGTTTACCTGGTTTCAAAAGTGGTATTATAATTTGTGTTTTCCATTGGTCTGGAATCCAACCATATGAGTAGCAAAAATTAATAAAATTCAAAAAATAATGTTTAGCTTTTTCACCAAAATGAGTGATAAAAGAATATGGCACACCATCAATACCTGGGGCTGAATCACGGACATGTCTGAGAACCACATTTAGTTCGTCTAAAGAGAATGGAGCATCAAAAGGATCTTCTGATTCGAAGCACAAGGAGAGACAATCTGATTGACATTCTAATAAAGAGGGAACATATACTGGTGCGATTTTGTCAAAAAAAAGTTCAGCAGTTTCTCTAGTTATTGGTGAAGAAATTGATGGAGAACAACCACGTCTGAACCTTTTTATATTTTTCCAGACCAATGAGATTGGGGTGGATGGGGATAAGGAGGAGCAGAACTTGACCCAACCTGCACGCTTCTTCTTACGGAGAAGACGTTTGGTTCTGGCATTGATCTGACAATAAGCCAACAGGTTTTCAGGACTCATATCAGCATTGTAGCAAGCTTCAGCCTCGTTTCTGGCCCTGATTGCGGAAGTACACTCTGGGTCCCACCATGGAGGTGAAGGTATTTTATTCCGGGCACTATTCTTTAGCGGAAAGCTGGTATCTGCACTCAAAGTAATGGCTGCCAACAGACCCTCATAACAGCTCTTGGCATAGCAGTGACCAGAATGAACCGGTAAACATGAGTTTAAATTTGGAAGGGAATCAATTTCATCCTCCAATAGTGATGCATATCCTGTCCAATTTGGGTTAGACAAGTTATACCTCAAGAGTGGAGGAGATGTTTTTTCTAAATAAGATTTATTACGCAAGGATATGACAATGGGGTAGTGGTCACTGCCATGCGACAAGGTCGTGCATTCCCAGTCAGTTGATGGTGCTAATTCAACAGAACAAAATGTGAGATCCACACAACTCTTTTGCTGACCTGGAGGGGATCTACGGGTTGGGCAACCATTATTCAGGATGCAGAGATCTAATTCATCCAGAATCTCAACCAGAGCTATACCAAAGGCATCACAGCGCTCAGATCCCCATCTGTAGTGATGACAGTTGAAGTCACCCATGACCAGAATCGGGCCACTAGTATTAGATAAGATGTTCTTTAATAAAGCTAAAAAGTTAAGGTGAGGATGTGCAATATAAATAGAAAACACTGTGATGCCTTCGATCCTGCCTGCAACAATGCTCATATCACCAGCAAGAGGGGATAAAGGATAGGGTAAAAGTGAGACACGATCATTAACTAAGAGGGCTGACCCTCCATAGCCGTCCAATCTGTCACATCTGAGAATGTTAAAATGTGGTATACGAAAGCTGAGACTTGGGGTAAGCCAAGTCTCAGCTATGGAACAAGCCAAAGGCTTGAACTTATTTAAAAGAAATGTGAGATCGTGCTTTTTATGCCACACGCTTCTCACATTCCACTGGAGAAAGACTTGGCGTAGAGCCATTTTTAATATTTAATAAAAGAGAAACAAGTTGATCGGCAACGTTGGACGGTGATAGAGTGTCAGAAGAAGAAGAGAGTATAGTTGGAAGAAGTTTTATAAGAAGGTCAATAATAGCAGAAGTACTATTATTGGAAGAGTTATTTTTACAATTGAGAGCGCAGCCATTAGGCTGTGAAGGTTGAGGGGAACTAGTTATTCTCTGATGGGAAACCTTATCATAAGATGGGGAAAGGGGGGCGTGGGACTTAGGTTTAAGGGTGACAGTTTTGCGATAAGACTGAGAAGTTGAAGACTTGACAATGTTGGCATAGTTACGAGAAGCTGTTGGAATGCGTTTGCTGGCCTCAGCATATGAAATAGATTTTTCTGCCATAACAGTCTTAATGGCTTTCTGTCTGCCATACTCAGGGCATGATGTGCTATTAGCAAAATGATCCCCCGAACAAAGCACACAGAAGGCCTCGCCCTCAGAAATGTTGCAATCATCACCAGAGTGATCATGGCCACACTTACTGCAGCGTGGTTTAGACCTGCATAAGTTAGCTACATGTCCGAATCTGCAGCACTTGCGACATTGGATTGTGGGGAATATGTACTGTTGGACAGGAAGGGACGTGTAACAACAGTAAATTCTGGCAGGAAGTACTTGCCCATCAAATGTAATCACACAAGTTTCAGTGGGTTTCCTGCACTCAGTAACACCGTCTCTCTGGGATTTCCTATTGATACGCCGTACTTTAAGAATTTTTCCGCAACCTGAGGGCACGGTCAAATACGTAATGGCCTCCTCCTCTGAGATATCAGAGGGAACACCGGTTACTACACCCATCCTTGTGATATTAAATGTGGGTATGGATGCAGTGTAACTGTGCTTGGCTAACAGAGTGTTAACCAAGAAAGAGTTGGCATCCTGAGGGGAGGCAAACTCTACGGAAACACGGTTTCTACCTACTCTATTTACACCACCAAGAACGATGTTACTAATTTTGTTGGTCATTAAAAATTTACCAAAGTTGACAGGGTGCAGAGTAGTACCAGCATTTGGTTGGGTATCAACGCGAGAGACGTGGACAATGAAGGGCGCTTTATCTGTTGCCGAATATTTGGCACGGCCGATTTGAGTTTTTATTTGTTTGTTTGGGGGGGTAGGAGTCAAAACATTTACTTCTTCACTAGGGCGTTTGCGAGTGTTTTGTGGGATTTGGGACTGGGTTAAATCCATCTCTGTGACACTACACACAACATTCGCAAATTGTGATAGTGGATTGGGGGACAAAATACGAGACGAACGATGAAAGTCGGGGGGATCAGGATCGGGAGGTTTAGTCCTGTCCATCTTGGTAGAAGCGCGCTATTAAATACAATAACAGTACTTACCTGTTAACAAACACAAGGACAACACAGTTAGTTAATAACACGACACAAAAGTATCAACAAACACTCAAAAACAATTAAAAAATTCCTGACACACGTGCTACCAATGACACCCGTGGCGAGAATCCAAAAAGATCAAGTCGCTTCAAGACCGCGCTGTTGCCACTCTTACGTCAGGTTAGTGAAACAATGTTTATAAAGGGCGTTCTATTTTCTTTCCAGTTTTATACCCTCAGACCTTTTATTGGTCTGAGTTTATACCTACCGTTTAGTTTGTTAGAGTTTTATTTTTTTTTCAATTTTGGTGTTAGGATTTTTTGATGGTTTAGAATAATTATTCCTATGAACTACCAGTGTCCGTCTTTTCATTTATTGTCGTATTATCGTCACCACGCTGTATATTTCTATGGCACGTTACTGATAGGGTCTCATCTGCAATGATAAAGGAGAGAGTGACTAAACGGATGGTAGCCTACTTACTGACATTGCGCAAGGAGATAGATCATAATCCAGGACAGAGACATAGACTATTTTTTATTAAAAAAAAATCTGGAAAATACCTACATTAAAAGTACCTAAGCTTTAATCAACTCGCATTTTGTACCCTATCATAGGTACCTACGGGATATTTTCTTCTAATCGAACTATTATTGGGTAGGTACCTATGACAAGGAAAAGTACCGTAAAAGTAGCTGAATTAGTATTAATAATGGTGCAAAGAAACTAAGTAATTATTAGTCTCCTCCGCACCATTGATGGTGCAGATCAATGGTGCATACGGTTCAACGCGGATTTTTGTGTTAAATGGGGGTTATATGACATAGCCCAGCGAATCTCCCCCGGCGGTCTCTTGCTTAACTAAACTCCCGACTAGGGTTACCAGATGGAAAAATTAAAATTCCGGAGATAATTCCTAATTTTCATTGAACAATCCTGAGATTTGTTACAGTTAGAGAATTTTCTCTCAAACGTACCTACCTACTTAATAATTTAAAAAAGTCGTAATGTTGTCTTATACACTGCGGATCTCTTCTTATTAAAAAGATTTTTTAAATGTAAGCTGACTGATTAGATGAATAAGTATTGATTTCAATTGTGCAATTAGGGATTACCAAAGGAAGGTTGTTTTTAGTTTATTAACTTTTTGTTAAAGAGATTTTTTATGTAAGCTGTATTTTATTAAAAATTCTAAAAATCCTGTGATTTCATGAGATTTGCAAAATCCGGCCGCAATCCTGAAAACAGTCCGAAAATCCTGAGATCTCAGGACAAATCCTGAGATATGGTAACCCTACTCCCGACCCGCCCCCGTTTCGCACGGATACATTCTCATATAAAAATATCAACTGAAATTTCCGACATATATCTACAGTGTAGGTTTTCTATCTATCGCTATCTAGCATAATGCAATATTGGAGCGTACTAAACTAGACTAATTGACTTGTATCGGATAAAAATTTTGTTCATCGTGATGCCCCGTATATACCTAAGTAAGTAGGTAAGTATTATTTATTTATTTATTAAAACTTTATGCACAAGTAAAAAAAACTGTACAAAGGCGAACTTAATGCCTTAGGCATTTTCTACCAGTCTACCTTAAGGTGGTGCAAAGATGGAACGAGGTAGGTGCAACAGGGTAAAAATTAAGGACAAAAAGTGACACATAAAAATAAATAGGTACACAGATACATTATACATACCGAAACAAAATAAATACACAGATACCTACATACATACTTAAACATAATAAATACATGGTGAAGAGAGATAAAAATACGTTTTTATCGAAGAACTATTCAGAGTAGGTACCTACCAGTCAACCCAGCGATGAACCTGCCAACATCTTATGCATAATATTATGTTCACGAACTTTCATTTTAAATGTGAACCGACTAGTTGCTATTATATGTTTTTGCTTGATACGAAGTCAAGGAAATATTACCAACTAAGGCTTTAGTTAGAAGTATTTCGCCTCGGCCTAGGAATGCCAAGGATGCAAGTAAAACCGCAGACTACAGCGTTGCTATGCGTTAATTTGACTTCCGAGTTCAGGAATGAAATGAGAATGCTTAGACTGAAGTGTGGTGGCTTCTTAAGTGAATGATACAGACATGAGTTTGTAAGTGGAAGTCCGAATTGATGTCATGCTGCGGCGCATGGCCATAACATAACGAGTGAAGAGGTCACTTTATTTTTATTATTGATATAGGCACGCGTTAGACCACTATCTCACCTGATGGTAAGCGATGATGTGGTCGACGATGAAGCACGCTAGCCGAGAAGCAACCAGTTCACTCTTGACTTGAAGACCTCTAGGCAAGCGTGCTTCAACGTCAACCACATCTTTGCTTACCATCAGGTAAGATAGTGATCTCACACGCGAGCCTATCAATAACAGTAAAACAAACTAGGTATCACGTACGAATCGCTTGTAGTTTGAAAATAAATTTATACCCAATTAATAAATAATATATAGGGTGACTGGTAATTAGTGACCGATACTTAAACACGTGAATGTACTCATGAACATGAATAATTTTCCCAAAGAAACTTTTTTTTATAGGTACTCATTAATTTTCAATTAATTCAATTACGTCAGTACTGCACAATGGGAGCGGCGGGGGTGGCGGGTGAGTGTGTGACGCTACTACTTGTAGATTTTGCCCTTCCCGAGGTGAGACTATCAGCTGATAGATCGTGCCGATTCGTACCTACTGTGATCGATAACGAGCGCGCGCGAGTGAATGTCAAACAGCATTTTTGTTATTTTATTGTGTTATATAAGTTTTTGTGTAGAAAAAAAAAGTTTTTTTGGGAAAGTTTATTGAAATCATGAATACAATCACGTGTTTAAGTATCGGTCACTAATTACCAGTACTACTATAGGTACACTAATATATACTAATATTACGCCTTTAAGAGTAAAAAGAGGAAAGATTGAATCGTTTGTTTGTTTGCATTAAATAAGGCTCCTAAACTACTGTACCGATTTAAAAATTCTTTCACCGTTGGGAAGCTACACTATCCCCGGGTGACATAGGCTTTTTAAATACTCATACTACCTACTCAATAATACCTACTCAATACTTTGCATTGCATTCCACAATGTAGGCTTAGGAGGTTCTTAAACATTTAAAGAAACAATCATGGACCCTGTCGGGGACAGCAAAAGAGACATAATTTATGGAGATCAGATATGTTTTATTCTTGTATTCCCACGGGAACGGGAACTATGCGTGTGAAACCACGTGACGTCTGCGAGTAAATAAATAATACGTACTATTTTAGCGAGAGAGCGAAGTTATGATATTATAATTCCATAATTAAGCAACATCTCTGGTACTGCAGGTACCAGTCGATTCCCGTTCAAAGTGCACAACAAACTTCAAAAGCCTTCCTCGCCTATTACGTGTCATGTGTTGTCATCATGTAATAATTGGTAACACGATGGCAATAGCAATTTGTACAGACGCCAGCACATCAAGTTACCCCAATGTGTCAAATAACCAATTGAATATGAACTTTATACTAGTTGACATAAAGTTGAAAAACGATCAAAGAAATTTGACACCTTGGGGTAACTTGACGTGCTGGCGTCTGTACATTAGAACTTGGAACACCAGATTTTTATTGGGGCTTATTTACAAAAAAAATTGGTGTCTATGTTAGTTACTTGCTGGCCTCGTTGGTCTTGTAGTCGGAAATGCTTGAGGTTCTGGGTTCGATTCTCGAGTTGGACAAAAAGTTATTGGGTTTTGCGTCAAAAACACTTGCAGCTTAAAATCTAGATTTGCCCGGTTCACGCCTGCCAATACATGGGAATTCAATGTAGCAGGTAAAATGAGGGTGTAGGTACTACAAAACAAGTCTACATTCCCGAGCTGCCTAAGCTTTGGGTAGGTACTTACAAGGAAGAATCATTAAGCATGTTTAAAAAAAGGCTTACATCCTTACTTAAAGATAAAGCGTAATTCACACACAGAGCGGGCGCGGGTCGGGCGCGTTTCGGGTCGGGAGTACGGCGGGTCTAGTTCTTTGTATTTATATTAAAGACATCACACTGAAAGCGTGTGCGGGTCGGCCGCGGGGCGGGTCGTGCGCGGGAGCGGCGCCCGTCGCCAGCCACTACAGACAGCGGGCGGGTGCGCGGGTCGGGAGCGGGAATAACGTCGTTCTATTCTTCGTAATACACGTACTCTACGTAAGGCACTCACACTGGCGCGTGTGCGGGTCGTGCGCTGCGCGGGTTGAGAGTTTGTTTTGTGAATATTTACAAAAAATAGTTCGATATTACTATGGATCTCAATGAAAAAATTATTGAATGTGTTCGTAAACATAGTTGTTTGTGCGAACCAAGTGATAAAAACTACAAAAACGCTGTTTTGAAAGCTAGGCTATGGCAGCAGATTGCAGAACAATTAAATGAAACAAGTAAGTAGTTTCTTTTTTCTTTCTAATTATTATTATTAAAATAATTAACAAATTTTTCTCTAATTTGGAAAGATTCATTTGTTGACCGTCTATTTGTGGGGTTTATCGATGCTAATCCTCTCGAAGTAACCGACGCCGCCATGTCTTGCGAAAAATCTAAGTCATAATTACCCCGTTTGACAATGATGTAGTTATGCAAACAAGTTGCAGCTTTGACCACATCTATTGCAGTTTCAACTTTACATTCCATAGGTCTTCTAAATACTCGCCATTTGTGTGTTAATATCCCAAAAGCATTTTCTATAACACGCCTTGCACGGCATAGTCTATAATTAAAGATAGTTTTTCGTGTATCATGTAGCACTGTGGCCCTAGGAAAGGGTCTCATTAAATAAGTTTTAAGTCCAAATCCTTCATCGCCTATTAATACATGGGGAACGGGATCATCTGTACCTGGTAACGGTTTTGGAGGCAATAACATGTTATCGCGAATATATTCTTGATAAAATCTTGAATTCTCAAAAATTGAGCTGTCACTGTGGCGACCATAACTTCCGATATTGACCATGACCAACTTATAAAATGGATCTACTATGGCCAATAGAACTATTGAAAATATATTTTTGTAACAAAAATAGTTTGAACCACTATTACCAGGACATTTAATATTAACATGTTTGCCGTCAATACTACCAACACAATTAGGAAAATTCCATATTTCTCTATAACCGATTTCCGACTGCCTCCAGGTGTCTTCTGAAGGCGCAGGCATGTATATTGGTTGCAGTATCTCCCATATGGCTTTACATACTTCTTTTACTACATTCGAAACTGTACTGGTTCCGAGTCGATAAGAGAATCCTATACTTTGGTACGAATCACCAGTTGTTAGGTACCTGAAATAAAAATAAACTAATTTATTTTACTAATTTGCAGGTGATACAATAAAGAAGAAGTGGAAAAGTATGAGGGATGGATACATTAAATATAAAAAGCAATTAAAAGGTACAACAGGGAGTGAAAGAAAGTCTATTAGCTTCATGTGGTCTGCGCAACTATCATTTTTGGATAGTGGTATTAACCCCAGAGGAACTGTATCTAACGTTTCTGGAGACCGGCCAACCGAAACCTCAGAAAATTCGGATGTACCAGAGACAGCGACGTCCGTCGAGAACGAATCCTTAGAATCTTCGAATCCAATATCGACTTTTCGATCATCATCGAACGAACCAATTGAAACACCCCGCCGGGTCAAAAAAAAGAGTAGAGAGCCAGATGAACCAGATGTCGACGACATGATTAAAAGCTACTTGGAAAAGAAAAAACTGAGGCACGACGATGTCGACTATTTATTTTTAAGCTACGCACAAACGTTCAAAAAATTATCGCAGCGGAAACAAGCTATGCTAAAAGTAGATTTAGCTAAATTATTTTCCGAAGCAGAGCTAAGCGAAATGTCGTCTACTGAATATGTAATAAATCAATCACCAACTTATTCTGTGATGTCAATAACAGACAATACAAATTCAGAAGATACATTTATTCGCAAAAATATAGAACAGATAAGTAATATGCCACAAGACTTATCGAATGCAATAGTTTATGATCTCACGAATGTTTACTCAATTCATTCAGATAATGCACAATGTACAAATATTCGATCAGAAGATATGTCACTGAAAGATGTGCCTTCAACTTCATTCAATTAATTAGTTTGTTTTGTTTTTATTTACCGTAATTTGAAAGACATACTTACTTATTCTATTTTAAACACAATTTAAAACTATATATTTACAAAACAAAAAACTGTACAAAAAACCATAAACTAAAATACGAATAGCTTTAAATTAAATAGTATGTAGTAGTGTTTTAACACTAAATAGCTACTTATGGTTTTTTGTACAGTTTTTTGTTTTCAATTGATTGAATTCTACAAATACCTAATTAAGCAATATAACAATCATTGTGTGCCTTATTTCTAAAAAAATGCCAATTGAGGCTATTGATACTACTCTTGTTATGATTAATTAAAAAATAATAATTAAAAGCTTGCTTACTTTAAACAAACTGCGAGTTTTTCTCTTGTAGATATAGCTGGCCTCCAATTTGTATCGAGTTTAAATATTCTTGTTCTTAGTTTATCATGTAACTCTTCAAAACTCGCCCTTGACATGTGAAAATATTTGTAGAAGCGATCCTCGTACGTTTCTAATTCTCTACACAGGCGATGATATTCTCCATAATGTAGTCTTTTTTTATTAATTTCATGAACCCAGATTCTTTTTCGTTTCTGTGCTCTTCTTTTCAAAATAAGTAGAAATAATAACTCTTCGTCCGTGTCCGAATCCCCTGACATTATCGATCACACTGCATGTGTTGCCTGCTGAATCCGCTGTTGCTAACATGGCATGCCCGCGGCCTACCCGCCGACGACCCGCGCCCGCGTTGTGTGTGAAGGCGACGAACAGCGCGTGTCACGCGAGAAACACGACCCGCGCCCGCACCCGCTCTGTGTGTGTATTGCGCTAAATGTTACTATTCTATAAAAGATTTTTTAAATGATAAGAGTCTATAATGTTATTTTGTTTTATTCTATTTTATTTAAATGATAAGAGTTCATTATGTTATCTTAATTTATCCCATTATATTTGAATGTTTATGATTTTTTTTTTTTGATTTAATATTTTTTTATTTTGAATTTAATCATGTACCTAATTGTCGAGTTTAATGTACGCAAATTAATTAATTTTAAACAATTATTTGTTAATTAGAAGAAAGGTTGTTGTTGTTTATTTATTAAATGTAGAGAACGTGAGCGATATGTGTCTATCCACGATTTTTTTATCTCTTTGTTATTTGATTGTCTAGTCTTGTTGTTAGTTGAGTATAATATATAGTTTCTTTACTATTTGCATGCCGTAAGGTAGAGTGTGTTGAAACTTTTTTACAATGTTACCATCTTATTTTGTACACATATTCTTGGCAAAATAAATGATTTCTGATTTCTGATTTCTGATATCGCAGACTTAATGTGATGTTGTTAAATAAGAATTCAAATTATTGTTACGTCACAGTCATAGTTTAAAAAGCTGTTACGTGGTTCTTACATGATCAGACACCGACCTCACCAAATGAAATGTAAAAGGGTTTACTTGGACCTCTTTACAGAAATAAATATCACTATCATTTATCATTTGTTAAAATTGCACAAAAACGTAGTAACTAACTCAACATACCCATTGTGATATCTGATCCTCAATCCATCTTTAATAATGTCCATCAAACAATAGAGATTGTGGCCTCATTACACGTAATAAGGACTGCAAGCTCTTCACAAGTTTCCCGCCAATTGGCAGAGTCACTGCGGCCGCGTCAAGTGTCGTTCCATCTTAACTGACAGGGGGTTAATTAAAGAGGGGGACAGACATACAGTACCATCGTATGAGAGAAAGGGACGGCTGGATGTTCGAATTTCAATTCCCTGCTCGATACTGTTGGTCGTTCAGTAGTATTATAAGCGTAGCTTAGGACAAGCTTAGGGCATAGACATACATACATGCGATATTTTGAAGCCTTTTGTTGTTTGAAAACTGTCTCTTATTGCATTCTTAGAGGATCAAAATGTTGCTTTTAAATCACAACATCAATAATAATTTATTTATTTCTTAAAGGTTTTTACAGTCTTCAGTTACAATAGATAGGTTTGCCAAATTAGAAGGTAATACAAAAATGACTGAGGCGTTCTAGCTAGGTTACATAGTAACCTGTATTAAGAATTGCCAGTATCATATCATTATCATTCAAATCATACAGCATTTTTCTCGGCCACTAGGTACACCAACAAGCCAGTCCTTACGACTACTGATAACATTCCTCATGATTCCTTGATGATGAGTAATAAATTGCCCAGCCAAGGTACAGAAAGTTCCGAAAACGTAAAAACAGTCTGGCCGCAGAATGAAGCAAATGAAATGATTCAATATTTATTTGATAAATATAAGAGCTTGGCAATCAGTCGGCTGCCGGGCGTCGACTGACACGGAGGTAGAATGCAAATTGTGAATGGATGTGGAGATAGGGGGATAAGCTTATAGTCACCAAGTCTTCTTCTTTGAGTATTAATAAATATAATAAATAAATATTCCACAACTTTTCACACAACGCCATTTAGTCCCAAGTTAAGCTTGAGAGCTTGTGTTATGGGTACTAAATAGCTGATAAACATACTTATATATTTCTAAACACATACACATTATAGATAAATTACACCCAGACACAGAACAAATGATCGTGCTCATCACACAAACATTTGTCCTGGGTGGGAATCGAACCCACAACCTCCGGCATAGCAGTCAGGGTCACTAACTACTAGACCAACAGGCCAGTCAATCGAACCCACAACCTCCGGCATAGCAGTCAGGGTCACTAACTAAAAAGTTTTAAAATTGGTTCAGCAGTTTTTAAGTTACATCCCTAGGAACAAACATCATCTGCCTAGCCTTTTCGCAACTATGTTGGGGTCGGCTGTACGTTTAACCTAGGATGCAGTTGAATCTGTTTTTCATGGAGCAACTGCCTGTCTGACTTCCGCAACCCAGTTACTGTGTAGCACGAAACCCTTTGGTTAAACTGGTTGTCAGATTTTCGGGCTTCTGACTATCAGTAACGACTGTCATAGATCTACAATTGCCAACCGAGACCAACGGCTTTACGAGCTTTCCAAGGTACGGAGGAGTCTTGATATGTAATAAATTATCACCCATCTACGGACCAACCTCATCAAGCGTAGCTTAACCTACGATCGACGCGTGAGACTGTTATTGTTTAGCCACAAGCTCCTCGAAAGAAACGTGCTTGGAATTATTATTATCAATGTATGTTGGATTTTTTTTCAGACAAACAAGCAAATATTTCCTCCTTATATTTGTATAGAAGTACAGATCTATTTATGAGTACCTATGTCACCTGGGGATAGTGTAGCTTCCTAACGGTGAACGGATTTTTCAAATCGGTCCAGTAGTTTCGGACCCTATTCAGTCCAAACAAACAATCAAACCTTTCTCTTTATAATATTAGTAGCGGTTTTTTTTTGCGTAAATTGACAATGAGGTTAAGGAAGAGGTTTGTTAATTTGACAAGATCGATGGTGATAGTATTATATTTAAGTAAAGCACATCACTACCGAGCACTACCACCACATCCAAAAATAGCAACATGCATCCTTGTCCCAAGAAGCGGAACGTAGTCAAATTAGCCCAACGCGGAATGTCTCGCTAAATCAAGTGTATTCCTAAGCTTTGACGCGCCTCGCCTCGCGCCTGTGCCTCGTGCCTCGCGCCTCGCGCCTAGCCTCGTCACGCAAATTTTATACGACCCGAATTTATTTTATTTCTCACACTCGACTTAACATTGGTACTAGTAATTTTTGTGATACTTTTATACGTTTTCTTTTCTTTAATTTTAATGGTTCAGCAACGAATTGGAATCCTTATTCTTTCGTACCTACTGTAGGATGGAGAAACGATGGGTGGTCTATGTGAAAGATGAAATGTCCTAACTAGTTCCAACCATAACTTTTCCTATAAAATAAACCATGCATAGTTTCTTTAGCCTTCTAAACATGTAAGTATAAGTAATGCTAAGTCATCGTTGGTCCAGTGTAATTGGATTATCCATCTGGATCCTCAGCCTAGAGTCCAGATCGGTCTTCAACAAAACTGGCGAAATATTATATACATCTCGGCTCGAAATTTCGGGAACTACAGGCGTGATGTTTTAGGTTTGTTAATATAGCTAAACAGCTGAAGTGTCAGATAATCACACAACACTACTTTTGATTGATTTCCTTGTAACACCATGACAGAAAACACCACTAATGGACACCGAACTCATGCTACTAAATTATTATCAAAAGAATCCAGACATTGGTGCTCATTCCCGTCTTGTTAAACTAAACTTAATTTAGGATATGTTCATCTTTTTCTTTCTATTACAATAAGAAAAGGACGGACATATTATACGAGGGCTGTCAATTTAAGTTGAATTTAAGTTTCATAGTGCCTTTAGTTGACATTTCAAACGTATCGTCCAAAAACGTGACGAAGTGCAGACGCCAGCACATCAAGTTGCCCCAATATGTCAAATTTCTTTGATCGTTTTTCAACTTTATGTCGAACAGAATAAGGTTCTTATTCAATTGGGAAAATTTGACACATTGGGGTAACTTGACGTGCTGGCGTCTGTACAAAGACAAAGTAATTTAACATGTCTAACTTAGATCTTACTTGTCACCATCTGGCCCTGTCCTTTTCTGAAGGTATAGGTCAGTAAGAGATGCCAATTATGTCATTTTTATTTAGTCTTAGAACAAGGGTATCAACATCATTAAACCGTTATTTAAACATCTCTAAATAAAACTCCAGGCAAACTCGTAATATTTATAACTAACAAAGTATGACGCTAGGGAGACGTACACGTGCAAGAATTTTTATCAATTTATTACACGAGCCTTCGGCAACATAGTCTAGGAGCTAGATCGCATAATCACGCAAACAATCTTTAATATATTTTTCTCCAATTTTGTGTTGCGTTTGAGTAAATTGGCGTGGCTTTCCGAAGGGTTTCTTTGTTTAGGAGTTTTATTATTTAGTAAGATGATTTATTATATTTTGTAAAAGATGAAATGGCTACTTAGAAAGGCGGTGACTGGTTGTCTATACAATACATTTCAGACTGGTTCAATATTGAAAATAATGGATTTGGTCGGGCTGAAAAGACCAGGTTAACAGAACTGTATTTTCGTAGTTACTTTGTTACAAACAGAATAAGATTCACGTCCGATTGGGAAAATATGACAGTTTAGGGTAGCTTGATGTGCTGGTTTTTGTATGCAGATACCTACCTCGTTAAGATAGTCCTTATCTTGGTCAAAAACCGCAAAGACGATGCCGTTATGAGAAATAGGTACCATGACTCCTACACTATATTCGCGGAGTGCTCCCGTGAGGCAAGCTTATAGCAATCCGGCGATGTTGTTGACAAATGTTCGGCCCGACGGGCTTTACGACCAAAACGGGCATAACTCAAGGAGAACTCTGGCACATTTGCTTACAAACTTCTCGTATATTTCATCTTTTTTCGCGCTGTGGTGTCGCAAATGTCTTTATTGATGACATTGTGTCTGCTTAGTTTGCTGTAAATGTGATGATCGTGTAGAAGGACTTTTATTGTTATGCTATCTAAGTTATGTAATACCTCAAGCCATGTCTAAGTTAACTTTTTAGTTCTTCACCAAGTAAAATCTCGCTAATGAAACGGAACCTGCACTGCTATTTTGTGAAAATCTCAGTTACAATTTTGTCTGAAAGAAGGCCTATTACAATTTAAATAGCTTGAATTTAGACTATATTGAGCTGGGCTTATTTAAACAAACATGGATGTAAGGAAACGTCAGCAAAGAAGTGGTTGCATGGAGTTTTTCTAGTATGTAGTTAGTTTTTAATACTTATATAAAACTATAAAAAAACATAATTCCTATTTAACACAAAGAGATTTTTGATAAAAACCAAATTGTTTATTTTTTACGATCAAATCGCAAAATGTTTCATTTAAAAAAAATAAAAATTAAGGACGTTTATTTCAGATTTACTATACCACTATTTATTTATATATTATTGTGAGGTACACCAGCGACATACTTACAAGATCTTAAACAGGTACAAATTATAATATAGGCATCCAATTTCGTGTAAGTATGTCAATTAAAGGCGTTCACAGCTTAGAAAATATGATAAGACGATAAATTAATATTTATAAATTGAATTAACACTTTGTATCCCACGTAGGTCACCGGTGACCTTAAACAATTGAATTTCTATTGTGTCTGGTAGTCTAGCAGTCAAGGTAAATTAATATTGGATACACATTAGATAAAAAAAAATACTACCTACATTCGTACATATTCATATATTATTCTAGATGGCGTTACTGAGACATGGGATCAAAGTTTTTCTATGACATTTCCTTGACATGCCCGCTCTATAGTATTTTAAATCTCTTTGATACTACCACTATACTAGGTTCTGAATACCGAATTCCCTACCAGTTCATAGTTAAGCTCTTTTCCAATAGAACAAGATAGAAACGGCATTCCCTCTTAACAATCCAAGTCGCGTGCCACCAGTATGCTGCTATTCTTTACCGACTATAAACTCATTACCAAGTCCTTTGTGTCCAGCCTTTGTGTCATCTATGCGGTCACTATACGTGCTTGTAGCCATTTCTAGTGTTAAAGCTAACATATTGCAGCGAAAAACACTGCAGTGCAGTGCTGGAACGCGACTGTGACGTTTGCAAATGTTTGACATAAGCGTCAATTCGAACGATTTTAAAATACATGTGTTATTTTATTCACAATAGGTACTTAACTTTATACACTAGAAATGAAAATACAATCTAAAAACTAAAAACTAAATCTAAAATATGGCGTCAAAAAACTCATCCGCATCGCTGTCCACGGGAAGTGTACCCAAAAGACTGGCAGCATTGCCACGTTGTATGGCAATGCTTATCCTTTGACCAAGGTAAAAACCAGCCCTTGTGTCACGCGAAGTGTCAATTAAGCGTCTTTAAAACGAAAACTTTTTACAAAAACTAAAAAACACCCAAAAGATAAAAATTACGATACATTCAGAAGTCGATACCAAATTAGAAAAAATACAACTACACAATATTACCTACGTGTTCCAAGTTTCAACAGATTCCGTTCATAGGTGACAATTATTCATTCTGTGAAAATTCGGGGTATTCCTGGAAGCAACCATTTCTAAGCGCAACCACAGTCTAAAAACCTACAGTCGTCCGACGAAGCCGTCTAGACATGGCAATCGTGCGGGGTGTGAGGGACAAGACGCGGGAAAGCCGCTCCCGAACTGCGAACAAAACGATGTTCGTAGTTCGTGAGATATTATTCAGGGCTAACGTGTGCAGACGTTGTCGGCATTTTTCCAGAGATCAAAGGCGTCGTCCTACTGTATTAATATTTATATTATACTGTGGCGCAACTGAATTATTCCGCAAAGCGCAACCATTAGTTGCGCTCACAAAATCAAAATAAGAATATTGTATTTTTAGTCCTCGAAGCGCTACCATGATTAAAATTAGAGAGTAAGGGCCTAAAGGGTATGATGGATTAATCAAAGATAAATGATAGCCAGTTTTATGTCGACTGTCTAAATTATTTACTAGGCAAACATAAAATTGACTGGAACTAAGTGTTATGCAACTTTTGGTCAATAATGTTGAAAATACAAACAGGTTAAATTAAATTGCATTATGACTGCTGTTTTGAAAGTACCAGGGTATCAGAAATGCACAGAAAGTCGACGCCTATAAAGAATCTGGTTAGAAAGCTATCAATCCGCAATAAGACACTACAGGGCATGAGTAATATAGTGTCAAGTGATACCTCTTGAACTAGGCTTGAAAAGCCCCCGCATATTGAGTTATGTTCAGGAAAAGTTTTCAAAAATTAGTTACATTTCTAATTCAGATTAGTGGAATAGAGTTAGTATCGTCCTGAAAACTAAAGTTAAACATATCCGGCATAATTGGCCGGGTATTAGAACTGGAAGTGGTCACGTTACCCGGGCATAAAGTTTGACCGGTCCCGGGTGGTCGTGTTTTGCATAAACTACATCTGGAATATTGATGGTCGCGGCGTGGTGAGTATTGTGAGGTACGTTTTTATGGTGATAATAGGGTAGTTTGCTTAAAATCTGTTCGATCCGTCAGTTCGCTTTACCAAAAATATTGGAAACGTATTTTTTCTTTTCTCACGTAAACAAAAATATTACTACAATATAGGTTGAAAGGCTCAAACCTACTGATACTATGACTTCTCTACATGATTTTTTAAAGGTTTAAAAAAAACCATCGCCCAAACAAATAGGGGCAGGGTCACAGATATAGATAGACCTAGATAACGCAAGTATCACGATCTGTATGAAAACCAAGCGTGCCATTCTTTGACTGTACGCAAAGAGATTTTAAAGACTATAGAGCGGGCATGTCAAGGAAATGTCATAGAAAAACTTTGATCCCATGTCTCAGTAACGCCATCTAGAATAATATATGAATATTGGAGCGGCAGCGGAGCGTACTAAAAAAAACTCATAGACTTGTGTCCGGCAGGACACACTTTTTCGGACGAAAATTTTGTTTGTGATGTCCGGTCTATAGGTATTGAAAGTCTTTGACTGTACGCAATGTAATACGAATGTTTTGTTTTCCCAAATTTGGTAATACCAGGAATCACTGAAGGTATTAGATTAAAAATAATGGTTTCATAAATTAATTACACATAATATTAATCACAAAATGACTTACCGATGGAAGGAAACGGAGCGCGAAAGTGGCCACTTACGATTTTTGTACCTAAGCTAGGCACGCAAAGTGGCACGCGAAGTAGTTGCTCTTGCGTTATCTAGGTATATCTATATCTGTGGGCAGGATGAATTAGAAAGGAAAAAAACGTTTACGCCCAGGATGTAAAACTATGATAAGAAAGTTTCTTATCATAGTTTTACATCCTGGGCGTAAACGTTAGAAACCGGTTGTTCTAATAAATGACAAATAAATGATTTACTCGTTATTTTGCAACTAGCGACGCGAGGTCGGTGTTTTACTATCTGACTACTCTGAGCAGAAACACTAAAAGAAACTTTAGAGGTCACAGGCTCTTTTAAAATCCAGACTTTGCCACATCAGTAGGTATAATTGTAGACAGCTTTGAATTAATAATTTTGATAGTTTTCTTTACTATTGTTTTAATTGTTTAATGCAAGTAGGTATAAGTCCTAATGTCAATAACTTAAATAAATATTATGTTATGTTAAACCGTTTTTGTGCATGCTGTGTTAACCTGTAATTAATTGTTGCACTTGTAAATGTTACTCTAGTCATTAAGTCAGAAATGTACATAGTGTAAACAATTGTTGGTTAACCTAAATAAATAAATAAATGTTCGAATTCGAACCATGCAGATTAGCGTCTGAGACGAAGTACACAGATTTGATTGGACCAAAACGATCAAAGGCAACTTATGAGGGTCCAATAAAAATAAATTATTTGACTTGTTTCCGGGACATCGCCAGCGATTGGTCGACTCTTCACGTGACCAGAGGGCTGGCCACGTCAGAGAATCAGCATTGCCATACAACGTGGCAATGCGGCCAGTCTCGGGGCACTTTTCCCGTTGACAGCGATGCGGATGAGCTTTTTGATGCCCTATACCTAATTGATTTTTCTGTTCTTTTGTTTGTTTAGTTTTTAGGTGTGTACATGATAGTAATTTAATTAAAATAACGTAAGACTTTTTTTAAATTAACTTTTACTATTTCCCCTCTACTAAGTCTCGTTCCTCGGAATACGGGTGGCCATGTTTGCGCAGATTTTGTTGGTCTGCTATTGAATGTTAACTATATTCCGTGGCTGTACGTTGGTATGCGGATCCTGACGCCCAGTAATTGTTGGCACAGACGGTACGAGACAAGATGTTTACACGATTCGCTTTTTGAGATATTATTCTAAACATTGAAACGTTTCCAATGTTTGTAAAGATGCTGCCTAAGATATTGTTGAAGGGGTTTGTCGTATCATAGAAGGAGGCTGCGGAAAGGGAGATTTATTCCACTCACCCGGCCCGCAGCAGACGCACTGGGCGCAGGTGGAGGGCGGACAACGCCTCTTCCAACTCCCCTACATGGGTTCTTGGGCGACGGACTCGGGGACCTCCAGCGCCCCCGACGCATGTGGACGCAAGGTGGCGGTGCAGAGTGATTCACGCGCGGCCCGCTTAGACGTCGCGTATCTTCTGTTCCTGTGACCCCAAGCGGAGGTGTAAGACGGAACAGCGGTTTAGTTTTTAGTCATTAAGGTGGTTAACACACTGCCACGTAGCGCGTGAATGCGTGTTATAACGTTGCTTGTTGTTGCTCCGTTTGTATAGAAAACACGCACAGTCCTACACACAGAAAATACATCAACGCGCGTTCATTCAGATCAGAGACACACACCATACAGAGTAATGCGTGGCAGTGTGTTAATCGCCTCATAGTCTGACAGACTCCTCCGTTGTCCCCGGGGCGAAGTATATCCTTGAGGATTTTCCACCACGCACTAAAAAAAAGGTTTGTTAAAAGGTTGGTGTCTATCTGCTCTAATCAAAGCCTTTCGTGTTAGATATAATTAGAATTACGATATAAATATACATATATGTATAACCTAACCTAACTCATCATACCTACCCTATAGCGAACCTAACTACCGAACCTAACTACCTTACTGAAATGCATGTATTTTGAAAGATACAAATTACATAATTTTCAAGTGATCTACTGTGCTACGTGTCTCTATGGTGATTACAATAGTAAAGTAGATAGTAGTATTGGAAATAGTAGGGAGGTATCCAATCATTAAACCAGGGGGTCGAGTCTGCTATTGCAATCGTGTCTCAATGACCGGTCAATGATCGATTATTGACGTATAACGTCAAACTTATGACACATTTCCCATACAAAAACTGTCATAGTTGTCAAATTGTATATCTATCCATACATAAAGAGTATTACTTACTATGTATTATAGATTGACATACTTTTGGTATGACGGTCAGGGTTTGGTTGTTTGTGTATGGGAGTTTAAATGTTAGTAAACGCACCCACGACGCAGCAGAAATTCCTAGTGTGGGGCCAAGTTAATTAAATATATATACATAGGCACTTAAATTGAAATACACACAATATAGCGCCATGTTGTGTGTATTAATTAAGCCCCAAGAGGACACCGGTGTCCCCGCTGTCATTGTCTTTCTATTGTCTCTAATTGACAGGATTGAAAGGTTAAATTTTAAAGTGCCAAATCGCCAATCCGCCTTGAGCAAGCGTGGTGATCATTACTCGTGCCTTTTCTATTTGAGATACCTTTGCCCTGCAGTAGCTTCATAACTATTACGACAAAAATAGCCACACTTTTTAGGGTGTTGGTGTTCAACACCCTAAAAACTCCACCATTGTTGCATTGTCATGAAAAATTAGGCCCAAACGTTTCGATACCGCAGCTTGTCAGTACAATACATTAGCTAAACCAGTTGCCGGCCATCAGTCAGTCACCCGATCGTCACTCTGTCGCTATGTCGTGTAAATCACCCGTCATCCCGGTGCGGAACGGCTATCCGACGCTATCCGGTGCTATACGGCCCTCACCATAGAGTGTGAATAAGACGAGGTTCGGGAATCGGCCGGTAGACTCAACGCTCGACAGTTACTGCACGCTGTAACTGCGGCACACCGTTCGTTTTTTTTAAATTCTGTATTGTGTATTAATAAATAAATAAATAAAGAAATAAATAAATATTCCACAACTTTCCACACAACGCCATTTAGTCACAAGTTAAGCTTGAGAGCTTGTGTTATGGGTACTAAACAGCTGATAAACATACTTATATATTTTTAAATACATACATATTATAGATAAATTACACCCAGACACAGAACAAATGATCGTGCTCATCACACAAACATTTGTTCTTGGTGGGAATCGAACCCACGACCTCCGGCATAGCAGTCAGGGTCACTAACTACTAGACCAACAGGCCAGTCACCTATGTCAGTAATCTATGTCTTTCGTATGCACTGAATAAATGTTTTATCTATATACCTACCTATACTGCCAGTTGTAGTTATTTTGGCATCGTTTGACTACGAACGTAACACTAACAGCCAGTTTCTTTATGTTTTCTTTTACCGTTTTGAGAACAGTGGTGATGAAATTATTTAAACCAAGAAAAGCGCCTGCTTAGGAACCTGCTGAGGAAACCGGTATGTCCTCGAACCAAAAATCCGCAGAAATTTATTGACATCTACCAACCCGCACGGTACTATTACGGTCCACTCCTTTTTACAGAGAAGAGGCATGTGTTCGAGCAGTGGGGATTATATTCAAATTCATTACAATTGATAAAAGGGCTTCGAACCTTTGTGGTAAGTATGTCCAACTGCCACCGTTTTTAAGTTTCCGCGTACTATAAAAGTATTTTGATTTACAGTATCAGCGCTCTATATCAGTATTGATACTCAGTGCTTTAGTAACAGGGCGTTTGTAACACGAACTAAACTGATGATCGCTCTACGCCCATGTCCGGAATAATCTAGACAGATCTGCGTTCGGTACTATTGTCAACACACACCTGAACTCACTGTGTTTAGCTGAGGTAGGCAGGCATTCAGCCAGATGGGTGGACCGTCTACAAAAGATTGCAGGTTGTTTCAGTGTAGTGTCAAATTAACATTCGTTACCTTAAAACTTCTCTTAATTAACAAAGCCTACTACACGGAAGAATTTCTAACAGATAATTTGACAAATTGATTTGACTACTAAATAAATAAATGTATAATAATTTTGTATAATTATAATTGAATATAAATAAATACTATAATAAATATAAATATAATATATGGTACAAGATATCAGTATAATAACTAGGTAACAATTTAATTGAGTAGGTAATATTTTACAAATATTTAAGATTTTTTAAAATATGTTTAAAAATGCGCTCTTCCTCTCTCCTACTCATCTTAATTTTGATGTTAAGATCCTCTCTCCTACTTATCTTAATTTTGATGTTGTTGTGCCCCGACAGGGTCCATAATTGTTACTCGAATCTGTTTAACCTTCAACCTGTATGTTTATTATGGATTGCAATAAATAATTGAATACTAAATTAATTATGACAACATTCATGCATAGCATACATACATCAATTCATGCCTGTTTCCCATGGGGAGTAGGCAGAAACTAATGGAACGCGATCTGCTATGATTCTTACACACCGACGCCGATTGCAAGTACGCATCTGACCTTTCTAAAGAACCTCACTAATAAGGTCTCACGTACATATGTCCTCCGGGCGTATCTACTTACACTTGCTTTATGCACCTTTCGTAATTGAACACCGTTTAACTTATTGCATGTATTAGCTTTCCCTGAGATACCGCTTTTGCATTTACGCAAAAGCGGTATCTCAGTATATTGTTTAGTATTCAAAAAACGTTTTTTTCTTTGTTTGTCTGTTTTTTTGTTTAAAGTAATCTTTGAAACGGCTGGATCGATTCTGACTGGGATTTTCACTAAAAGATAACTATATATTATAACTACCACTAACTTAGGCTACCTTTTTATTAAAATTAATTAGGGTTCAGCGCAAAACAATAAATTGTTTAATTACTAAATACATCATACCATCATATCATCATACAAAGCTTTTGGTTTGCTGGACGCAAGAGCTACTGATGAGCGTGACACCCTGGGTTTCATTCACTGGTTTGGCATTTAAGGTTTTTCTTCTCCATCCAAAACCTCAGAAGTTGAGGAGTTATATAAAAGAGGTGCCTAACACTTTCGTGTGTGATTGTACGTAGGTGTAACGTGTGACTAAGTTTCAGATTGGTGCTAGTGACGTCGACGATAGAGTTATGGCAAGGCCCTGCATACTAGCCAACAAAATTAGTTAGACTGCCTATATTGTATGAATGTCGAGGGTTACAAGAGTAGAGGAAGATCAAAGAAACGATGGATGGTTTGTGTGAAGATAATATGGTTAGGAAGGAGTTGACTATTGTATTGTAATATACTAGCAACGCATTCCCACTAAAGGGGGTCCTCTTAGTTTTAGAAATAACATATAACCGATAACACTGACAAACAAGCTAGATTATTTGTATGTTTGTTAGTGTTATGCTCTCAAATAATCTAGCTTTCTATTGGTAATAGTAGATTATTAACCAAGGGCTGTATGACATCAATTGCATACGAGGTTTTTGGCGCCTGAGCGAAGCGAAGGCGCTAATTAACCCGAGTATGCAATTGATGCTTACGCCCGAGATAAATACTCTGCTTTACATATCGATTGTGAGGTAAGTAAACAACAAGACAGCAGGTTTCAATGAACATTTATTAAGAAGAAAAAAATGTGTATTTAATTAAAATTAATTATTTTCGCGATGCTTTCGCGCCTACTAGTAAACTGCCTTTTTTTTTTCACGCACGCAAGCGCGTCAAATCTTGCTGGCCCGTTTGATTTTTAAATCGATTCCATCTAACATACGATGTGGAAACAAATAGTTCCATATTTAAAATAAAATCTTTATAAAATAAATTGTCTAGATTCCGATTCGAGTAATTAATCGATACCGAGAAAAAAAAAATAACTTTTTAAAAATATTCTTCGTGCAGTATGAGTATGACAGTTCTTTTTTCAAATTCCAAAACCTATGCTGTAATGATAGTCATACACCCCGGCATTCAGGGGTGTAAGGGTGTACTTACAGAGCAAGAGATATGTAAAAGAATTTTAAAAAATCGGTTCAGTCAATGATATAATACTTAAGTAAAAATAGGTGTAAGTAGATAGGTTACCTACAGAACATTCGATCTTCCAAAACGGACACTAACGCACGCAGGTGTCCGTTGACGGGGCGACGCGACACTGAGGTCAAGTGTGGCTAGTTATCCAAATTTTAACGTGTCGCTTGCTGAGCGGTTATAACCTATCTACACCTCTTTACTTATAATATCATTGGGTTTTGCACATCTAAATATTACCCAGTGCAACTTCAATAACTCACATAGGTACTTTACTTCTTTATAATATTATCAGTAGAGATAATTAACCTTTATCCTATTTACTGAGTATTTTTTGTTTGTATTCAAATATTTCAAACAAACCAGACAGATGTGTTGCTGCACCACTTCTTATTCCTAGCAAAAATACTAAGAATTGGTGAAGGGTAGGCGTTTTGGTGGACTATCGACAGTCCAGTAAGTTTCAATTAAATTTAGTTGCCATAACGCAGATGAAGTGATCTTCTCTCTCGGAACAAAACAACAGCATCTGATTATTGTACAACAACTTTACTATTTCGCTGTGTCAGAAAAAATCACGGAACATAATAATTTGTTAGAAAAAGTCTAGTGTATTTTACGCTTGCGACAATATAAGGTCACAATGCAGTAGTGCTATTCTGTTTTGTATTTTATTATGTTTGTGAGCATCGACGTCGAATTGCTAGCCTGTCGGTTTTCTATCGGTTATGTTTCGGAAAGTGTGCATCGGAATTGCACGATTTAATTCCACCAAGCCTTTTTCATCATCGGACCACTAGACGTACGGCACTGCGCCACCGGTACCATCAGGTGAGATTAGTGGTCAAACGCGTGCCTATCAATAATAATAAAAAACAACCCGTAATTGGAAACGGACAAAGTTTTGTCGCGTACTCTTAATGATAGCGACAACCCATGTCACAGACTTGTAAAATATGTAGGAAAATAAGACGTATTTCTAGTAGTCTGAGATTGAGATTACAATGCGATCGTTCTTCAAATTACGGAAATGGCACTTGACGCAAAAGAAAAGTAACAAGAACGCGGCGATACGCTATACAACGTGTTTTTTTTTATATCCCATAACTCTAGGGTATGATTGAGACCATATCAAAGAATCAACTGGCATAATATTCAATCATCCTTTTTTTTTTACTATCATACAAAATAATTCGACAAAGTCACGATGATTAATGTAAAACACCCTTACGAGAAAGAAAAGTGAAGTTAGAAAGAAGATGTGTCGTACTGGTGACAATTTTTGAACTAATTAGGGAATCAAAATAATATTAATAATACTTACTTAATAATAATGTTCCACGACTATTCACACAACGCCATCTAGTCCCAAGCTAAGCAGAGCTTGTGTTATGCGTACTAAACAACTGATAATTTAATTATGATTGATGATTGATATCTCCGAAACTATGCATTTTTGGACCATCTATTCTAGGAGTTTTAGTATTATTTTTACCTACAGAATATAACCCTAGAGTTATGGGATATAAAAAAAACACCTTGTATAGCAGTCAATCGCTTAGTTACTGCGCTAACCGTGCGATCAAGACTGATTTTATTATACAAACGGGCTGCATACTATTCATTACGTATATCAAAGATCTACAACTGACAGCCGACAGCAATACCGGTGTTGGAATGCGGAAAAATGGTATGTTGTAGGAATTTCCATGTTCATTTAGTGTATTTACCGTTATAGTGTTCTCCGACTGTCCAAAATCTATATTTATAGTTCTTTTGTCGCATTTCTGATGTGATTGGCTATCCTTTGACCGTCGGGACTAACAGCTTAACGTAGAGAAGTGCTTAGTTGTGTAATGTATTTAGGTATAACGTGGTAAAGTCGATATTGTAAAATAGTAAAGTACAGAAAGTAGTTGGTGAATGTAACCTTAGCCAGTCATTATATTATACTTGTGCCAGTGAGTTGCTACGCGTTTTATTTTTTCCCTCATGCAGAATGCTCCCAACCCCAGAATTATTCAAGTTGTACTTCTGTGTTTACATGCCTGGTGGTGTTTGCCGTAGTGTTCCCTGAGGCGTGGCGCCGACACTTTTTACCTAAGTTTTATTATTCTATTTAGCGGGAAATTGCTTTTTCAGTGTTTCTCAGCTTTTATTATTGATTAGCACACCGAGCTCTGAGTTTTCTTGTGAAATATAGGGAACTTAATATTTTTCTAGAAAACATATCAATGTAGCTGTAGGGGTTTGTTTATCTCAGGTGATTGCTTGAACAAAAAACTTTTTTCAGGACTGAAATTTTATCTGCCTGGTTTGCGGCTAATCTACTTTGAAAAAACTTCTATGAAATTTGAATAAAAATGACTACCATGAACACTGTAAACAGTATAGTACTATGTTTATTATCTAATTGACTAACTTTGTGAAATGCATGTAGATAAAAGTGTAGATATTGACTTTGACACCGTCAAAATCAACATTTCGCAAAATGCGACACGGAATTGGCTTTGGGGCCTTTATGATAGTAAAAAAAAAATTAAAGATACCGGGCTGGTATCCGCAACTCCACGTCAAAGCGAGTATTTTGGATATGGGCTATAATCTACCACGCGGCCCAGTGCGAATTGGTTGATGGCTCATGTCTTCGAATTTTTGGTTCTAGGACATGCCGGTTTGTTTGTTGGTTTGATGTTTTCCTTCACCGTTTTTGAGAGCAGTGGTGATGAAATAAATTACACAAAGTAATGCGCCTGCCTAGGTTCAAACCCACGACTTACTGTTCGTAAGTCGGGGTCGCCACCACTGGGCCACCGCTGCTCTCTCTAAGATACTAATAACATTATTTATTTGCATAAAACATTGCAACCCACTCGTCGACTGACACAATCGTTTGTAGATCTCTGTCAGTCGTTTCGAGTACCTACCTAATCAGAACTCCGAAAGTCTGACAACCAGTTTAACCAATTGGTTTGTGAAGGTCAGCACGCGTAGCATGATCACCGAAGAAACGGTCTTTGTCGTGTCTCGGAAGAAACGAAATTAAGTGTTCATGCTACGCAGGCAGGTTTATTGAAAGAAATTTGACAGATTGAGGTTCCTGTCTATATAATCTGTCACTTTGCCGATTCGTCTGTAGACAAAGGCCGTTTCTTCGGTGTTCAATGTGTTCATGCTACGCATGCAGATAGATGGGCAGTCGCTCCGTCTCAAACATTGGTATTTAGCTGCATAACTATTGCCCAACATTGTTGGGAAAAGGCTTGGCAGATATTGAATAATATGGTCTTGTTTTATTTGTTTAATTAAAATAAATTTTACTTCAATTGCAATTCTATCAATGTTCCATTTGATTTCGACTTTTACTTCGAGAACTCTAGGTTCAGACTATTACTTAATAAATGTTGATATTTATTAAATCACACATTATTCTTCTCGGTGGACGGTTTGAGACATCTATGCAAAATCAAAATCAAAACAATACTTAACTTTATACACTAGAAATTAAAAAAAAATCTAAAAACTAAATCTAAAATATGGCGTCAAAAAACTCATCCGCATAGCTGTCCACTGGAAGTGTACCCAAAAGAATGGCAGCATTGCCACGTTGTATGGCAATGCATATCCTTTGACCAAGGTAAAAACCAGCCCTTGGGTCACGCGAAGTGTCTATTAAGCGTATTGAAAGATCTTTGTACAAGCTATGAGAACTCGGACCCCACGACTCGAGAGTTTCAACCAAACGGCTCGAAAATATAATTCCCAACGAGGTTCTTATATTTTTCCTGTTAATGAAAACTCATATACTTATTCAAATAAGTTTGAGGAACAGCACTTTTTGAACGTCAAAAATTACATAAGACAGTCCCCCGAAACGCCCGCCCTTCGCCACTTCCTAGTGTTTTTGCTGGGAAGAAGAAGTGGCGGAACAAACTCCCCAGCAACACGTCTGTCTGATATGTTAGAAGAACAGTTTAAACAGCATTGGTAATTAATAAACATAATCATTAAAATTAAATAATTTGCTACATGTTAGCTAGCACACAACTTTGCGAAATAACTGCTTATTACATATACAGTTTTAGATACACTTTCAGTCTACAGCGATACGAATGAGTTTTTTGACTCCATTAATTTCAGGTTAATTTTATTTCTAGTATAAATAGCAGTAATCTGTGGCTTTTTTTAACAAAAAGCACTGCTGGTTTTCCCAGCAATTCGACCGTTAAGAAAACTCTTTCACAATTTTCGTACAAAGATTGGCGCGGTAAGAAAGTAATCTTCATTAGGCGCCAGCGATGCATGTCGGCACACAAGACGCCTGTGAGCGCAGCAGATCGTGACGTCACACCGCACCCCTCATTATTCTACCTCGTATTCAGGTCAAGTGCACCCTCTAATATGCACGTTACTGCCACAAAAGAAATGGGTACCGCTAAAGGGGGAAAGGATGAATTGGCACATTGCAGTATTGATGAGGGATTGTGGGAACGATTCTCTTGTTAAGAAACTAAGCTATGGACTGATAAGAGTATTGACAATTGGAGGTCAGCAGGCCTAGCCATATTACAAATTCTATTTCTAGTCTAAGATCCCGTTAAGAACAACCTTCACCGAGCTGCTTAATGAATGAAACCTATTTTATATTAAATTTAATTTGTCCATAAATATGTATATAATATTGCATATGGGTTGCCGAAAAAAATTCAGTCCAGGATATGATTACTTAATAAATAATTAAAAAAAAATAAAAATTGTTCACGGGTTTGGTTAGTGGACCAATTTTCGATTGGTATGGAATTTGTCTTTAATCTTAATTTTTATTTAATCTTCATTCATTAACCAGACAGGTGCAAGTTACTAGTATCCATTTACCAGTTTATATCTGCCTACCCGAGAGTTGTGACGGAAAAAATAGCCAACCTAACGTTTGCATATTCTAAGGACTTCATACTTTCGATTGGTAAGTAATTTATTGAAAAAAATAAAAAAAAAATATATCCTGGACTGAATTTTTTTAGACTGTAATATATTTATTGATTTCATTCATTAACCAGCTAGGTGAAGGTCGTTCTTAACGGGATCCTATACTACCTATTCTATTATCGTAATCGATAAGACGACAATAGAAAGAAAATGGCGTATATGGAATCAGCTGTTTGTCAATTGTCAAGTGTCAATGAGTAGAATTTGTAATATGGCTAGGCCTACAGTTTCCGTAATTTGAAAAGATCAAAATCGTTGGTCTAATAGCCGCAAGCGCTACTGCTGAGTATGAGGTTCCGGGTTCGATCCCCGGGTCGGGCAAAATGATAAGGAGTTTTTTCATCTGGTATTTTTAAGTAGCAGTCTGGATTTGTGCCCGACTGATGGCAATAGGCTCGCCCCACATAGGACTTTAACATAACTGGCGAAATGTGGGTGTACTATTACAGGTGCACTCTGCCTAACACTTAGGGGATTACAGGCGTGATGTTATATTTTTGCGACAGTCAATGACAAAAACTTGTCAGAAATGTAGGGAAATCAAAATAATCTAAATATTTTTGACAGATTGAGACTGAGTCTGACTGATCTCAGTCCCAATCTCTTAAGAACCCCTCTCTTACTGACTTGTAGCCCTTTTTAGGCTGAGAATTAGCACATTTGATACTCAAAGATTACTTAGACAGTCCCCCAAAACGCCCGCTCTTCACCACTTCCTCGTGTTTTTTGCTGGGAAGAAGTGACGTAAAAAACTCCCCAGCAATTCAGCTGTTTGGTTAGTTCGAAGAACTTGAATCTATACAATACAACGATATAGGGTAATGTCAAAATTGCTCCTAGTGTAAATCTTGTTTTGAAATGGAGAAAAAGCTCAAGTAAAGTTTATTTTTACATAAAAATTAATAAAATGTTTGACTATGCACAAAAAGAATATGTCAGAAGTGGGATTCGAACCCACGCCCTCAGAGAGGACCAGAACAGCTCGCACTCACGTCTAGTGAGCAAGGTAACCTTGAGTCTGGCGCCTTAGACCGCTCGGCCATCCTGACTGATGAATTATAGTTTGAAATAGTGTACCACATGAAGTGAAGTCCACAAAGTTATTTAGATATCGACTATAATAAGTAATTGGATCGGTTTTAATACATGAGTCTAAATTATTTCAACTGGAAAATTTTTACAGTTCTGCTCACTTATTAAACATATTTGAATGCAGGAGTGAGTTTGTCATTGATTATTAGAATTATAGGAAAATAATTATAAACCTAGAAATACAAGATTTGATTTAAAGTTTTTTTTTTATTTTATTTTTATACCACCACGACGGTGGCAAACAAGCTTACGGCCCACCTGATGGTAAGCGGTTACCGTAGCCTATGGACACTTGCGACACCAGGGGCGCCATACGCGCGTTACCGACCCTTTAAAAACCTATTTATTCCCATTTTGAAGAACCCCATACTGTAGCCCTCTGAGAAAACCTCGGCAGGGAGCTCATTCCACAATCCAAGTGTACGCGGGAGGAAATTCCTCTGAAACCGCACTGTACGGGACCATTCCCTTCATACACACGTACGCAAAGTGATGATCACGGGGCAAAGTCTTCAACGAATAACTGTCAAACAGCTAGTTTCATATTAGCTATCATCAGTGTATCTAGGATGACGTCATACGCACTCGCAGAGTTGTGACGAAGCGCAGCGTACTCCGCCCGATAGTCACCGTAACTTGTCCACTAAAAATGCAATACTTTGTAATATCTCTGTTCATGTCTCATATATCTTTGTAATATCTTCGTCATGTCACATATCTTTGTAATATCTTGTGTCATCAAGGTTTGGGTGCAACTAGACGCCAGTTAGTCAAGGGGAATGCCAAAAGACAATCTTTTTCTTATTATTGTGGTAAGAGTGTGACATTGGAATTGCACAATTTGATTCCACCAAGCCCTTTTGATCATGGGACCACCAGACGTACGGCACTGCGCCACCGGTAGGTACAGACGCCAGCACATCAAGTTATCCCAATGTGTCAAATTTCCTTGATGTTTTTTCAACTTTATGGCAAACAGAATAAGGTTCATATTCAATTGTACAAATTTGACACATTGGGGTAACTTGATGTGCTGGCGTCTGTACATGGTAGATGTCCCAACCATACGTACTAAAATCTGTGTGTTAGTGCGTAAGTAAAGGGTGTATTTTAAAATGTTTGTCTGAGGTTTTAACACATCACTAACCTTGTTATTGTTTGTATGCTTTCGGGTAAAATGTTGCGAACTGACCATAAAATAACACCTTATTGTAATGACACCTACATTTAATAATAAACTTGATTTGATTTGGTTATGGGAACACATTCATTGTGCGTATAGCTAAGGAGTGGAATTCCCTGCTGGAGTATGCCTGATAGCTAAATACAAGAGTGAACAGGTTGCTTCTAGGCAGGCCTGCTTCATCGTCGACCACATAATCGCTTACCATCAGGTGATAGTTGTCAAACGCGTGCCTATCAATATTAACAATAAAAAAAATCTCTGTACTTTTCGTGATAGTAAAATGGCCGGATTTGTAAATGTAAGTATATAGTAGTAAAAAGCATTGAATTAGGTAAAAAGTGAAGGCGTTCGAAATAAAAATTGTTAACATATTTTTAACAATTTATTTGTAAAAAAAGCAACACGTTTCAAATTCCACTGCGAGAACAGTAAAAGGAAGTATTTCTAAATTCGGAGCGAAGAGAAAAAAAAAGTAAAACATTATGATTCCAGATATTTCTTATCGCGAATACTTTCTTTGTCGATACAGAAATTCACGTTTTTATTACGAAATATGAGGTGAACATTTTCACGAAATATTGCGAGAAACAATTTCGTTTCTTATTGTTTTTTACGGAATTCAACAATGTTGTATTTTAATATACACTTGAAGTGGTTTTACGCGTTTGGAAAGTAACAGGTTGGGGCTTTAAATTCTCGAAAACGTGCAGTCAAATACACATAGTATGACACGCACTTACAACAACACTAAACACTTTTTGACTTCATTGACACTTTATCTACATACTTCTATACTTAATATTGTAAAGATTTGAATTTTTCTATGTGACGAATGCCCTTGAAAACTTCTGGACCGATTGTAAAAATTCTCTCACCGTTGGAAGCTATATTATCCCCGTGTGCCATTTGAAAGAATCTTGTTGCATTTAAAAGCGTTATTCTTGGGAAAGGGGAGACTATTAAACATCACGCTACGATTTTTAGGAGCCGGTAAAACCCCGGGTCACGGTTTATATTTATCAACCACAACGCAAAGCCAACAGTTTCCCTGATTACATCAAAATACGCGTAAACATTATGGTACGACTGTACGAGTGAATTTGTCAAATAATCACATTTGACCGCCAATTCCAGCCGCGTCGATAATGCGGTCTCCTAATTGAAATAGTACACTTTACTGTAATTTACTGGAGTGAAATACACTAATTAATGTGCACTATTATAATTAATCCGAATTTAGTGAACAATGGATATACATTTGCGAAAAAAAAAAGATTTTACCCTTTTCAGTCAATACTTTCTCCAAAACTTCTATATGGAAAGACAGAAAGAAAAATAATTAATTTGACCCGAAAGGCACACGAAAATAAATAAAAAGAATAAAGCAAATAAATAAAAGATAAAAAAGTAAAACCGACTTAAAAAAAAACACCAACCGGTGTAAAATAACTCTAAATTCGGAAGTCTGTGGCTTTGGTGGATTTGTCTTTTTCATGATGGGCCACCGACTTCCGAATTTAGAGTTATTTTACACCGGTTGGTGTTTTTTTTTAAGTCGGTTTTACTTTTTGCAAAAAAGATTTTTATTTTTCCATTTTTAGTTGTTCCCATACAAATATTTGCCATGAATTTATTTTTATATTGTTATTTGTTAACAATACATGTCATGGTAATAGGGTTATCCACTTATCCCTAATAAATTAAACTTAACATACCTAACTGTCGAAATCTAGGTATATTGTACACATCTGCGTACCCCTCAGAGCATACAGGCGTGATGATACGTCATGAACTCATGATGTTGTATAAACAATAAATATCCAAGCGATTCCAGCAATCACGACAGATTTGCCGTCTATTTTTGAAGAGTTCCATTGTATATCTCCGAAGATCAGCACCAGATCTTCACCAAATTAAAATGGGACCACCTCGGGAGTATACTCTTTCACATAAAAAAAGAATTTTGAGAATCGGTCCACAAATGGGGGAGAAATCGCGTAACAAACACACAAAAAAAAAAAAAAAAAAAAACATACCGTCGAATTGAGAACCTCCTCCTTTTTTTGAAGTCGGTTAAAAAGAAATTAAATAACGACATAGGTACCAGAACCAAATTGTGTGCCTTGCGGCTGCGCTAAATAGGTCCATTTCAGTAAAAGTGCTAGACTAACAGTGCCTGACGCTGTTTTTTAACTGGACCAGGACAGCTATTGCGTATCAACTCGCAGAGGCCCATTGACGTTTTTAATGAAATGGGGCACCAACCGCAGATTTTCCTTGTATGCACTAGACAAGTGCAGCCAAGGATTTCGCAATAAATTCCATTCGAACAATCGTTCAGTCGACTTTCCATTAATCGAACATAATGACTCTCGAAGTTAAGTTACGGACCCAGGAAAACCTGCGACTGGTGTAAGACTATTACAGACTATGGATACAAAAGTACTAGACTATAGGTAAGGGTGGCTAAAATGGACTGGATACCTAAAACTATGAAGAACTACGGCCCCTGCCCTACTAATGTTTTATATACACGGATTAAATGGCAGGGAGTGACTTGCACACTCAATAATGGGCCCTCTAAAACGGTCGCTAGCACATAGTGACGTAGCGACAAAAGGGCAACATGTCCTGAGGTGCTAAAGGAGTGGAGCGGCATCGGCATTCCACGGCTATCAGGACAATCCTGGAAGTACGGTCAAGATTCCTACCAGCACCTTACTGGAATGCTTCCTTCATTCAAGCACGTTTGCTCTTGCGAATCTCCACTCTAACCGGCCAATTAAGGCAAGAAAGAGGTGGGAGCTCCAGAGTTAACTCTGGCCGGCCAATTAAGGCAAGCCAGAGATGAGGAACAAGACATCTCCCGGGAGATCAGGTCCGTGGGGTCGCTACTGCCCAACAGCTCGCCACAAGCTGCCCTGCATTATTATTATTATTATCTCTGTTAACAGTTCATAATGACGATCACTGGGCAGAGGGTCCTCTGCGTATATCTCTCCCACAAGTTGCACCTACACCTACAGTTACCAGTTACGTAATGTAACATCTACAGTTTTCATCATCATTTAAAGCATTTCTGCCAAATATATAAGTAGTGTAATGTACAATGTTGTAATGTTTCAACTACACAGAGGGTATTGGCCGCCATTGAGGACGATGCACGTCTTTGAGAGGGCTTTGTGCCCTCCCTTGTCACATCCGTGTCGCCTCACAAAAGACTCACTGTGTGGAGAATACAATCTAGGTAGCTAGCTGACAGCATTGCTTTGTCAGGCATAGCTTGGGTCCAGTTTAGTCTACATCACTACATAACATCACGACTGTAATCTGGAAAGGGGTTGGCAGAGAAGTGCTTAGTAGTACAACTACATTTCATGAGAAATTCCAGACGGAAAAACTCAATGACACTTTACCCGACCCGGGGATCCGACCCGGGACTTCAAGCTCAGCGGTAGCGTTTGCGATTTAATCCGTTTAGTCGATAATATTTTGATCAATTAATAGGTAAACATACTGGCTATTAGCAAGACCTACAACTGGTCTAATTATTTAAGTATTATTTAAGAATGTTTATTACTTATTTAAAACCTAAAGTTTTTATTTTTTATGTTATGTTAATCGCATATAAAATTAAATCTCAATTTGTTGCGATATTGAGATAGATTTGTGATAGCACTAGTTTAAACCTAAGTGGTTTTTGGTTGATATTTAACTAAGATAGATTATAAGATTCTTTTGTAAAAGAAAATAAAAAAAATCAAATCAAATCAACATTTCATTGAATCAAATTAGGCTGAGATTCATTCGCTAGTCGGTACAGTCAATTGTAAAGATAGTTCTCCTAGAAACCTTAGGACTCGTCTCTCGTATTTGTCGACCGTCCAAGATATGCATGAAATTTAATATTTATTACACAAGATTACCTATACTAAAACGATTACAATGAGGATAGGCAAGTTCAAACTTAGCTATTATGTACACACCTCAAAAATAAACAAACAAGGAACAGTAAAACAATTATAGGGCATCAAAAAACTCATCCGCATCGCTGTCAACGGGAAAAGTGCCCAGAAGACTGGCCGCATTGCCACGTTGTATGGCAATGCTGATTCTCTGACCGAAATAAAGGCCAGCCCTCTGGCCACGTGAAGAGTCGACCAACCGCTTGGCGATGTCTCGGAAAACTAAATGGGCATTCAGACCCCAAGGCCCGAGTGCTTCAACCCAAACGGTTCAAATATACATATAACTTCCAATAAGGTTGTTATATTTTCGCCGTTTGAGGTTAGGTTAGTTAGTTAGTTAGTTTCCGTTTTTTATAGGCATAGGCAAGTTACATTTTACTTTCTAACTCTTGGTAATTTTCAATCGATAAAAAGCTTATATCTAAACCACTTCTCTGACATGACTCATGTTGATTGTTTAACTATTGTGTATACTGTTAAGAATTAAAAGTGGAGCCCATTGATTTCCACCCTGTAGGTAACATACTTAAAACAAAAGTGAAAACAGCATCAACACCATTCAGCAGTTTAGAGGAACTAAGAAAACAGACACACAGATACGAAAAGCAGCTGTATTTTATATTATCGCATAATATTTACAGATGCAGGTAATTATTTTGACAATGAATATCGAGTGACAATAAATAATAATCACAATGGGTGACATGTTTATTCATACTCGTGCTGAGCCTTCGATAATCGTTAATTATGCACGATGTGCGTGATGAGGTTGAAATATTAAAATGTTATTGTTATAATTATACTATTGAAATATTTAATTTCGTATAAATGATTTTAAGCAGGCATTCAGTCGTTACGGATAGTCAGAAAACAGAGTCTGACAGCCAATTCAGTCAAGGGGTACCTTGTTACCTATTAACTGGGTTGTAGAGGTCAGATACATAGGCAGTCGCTCTATGTCAAACACTGATATTTCAGCTAATAATATAATAATAATAATAAATTTATTACGTCCTTTTACAAAGTAAAACATTTACAAACTTATAAATACTTAGTAGTACCGAGTTCTTCAACATATTAGCTTAAATACTTATGAACAAAGTAGTTCAATTTAATTTACACATGTTGTTACCTATGAATGCATCTAGTTAGACTGAAAGCCGGTCCAACATTTATTTATTTATTTCAAAAAACATACAACTATCATTACAGTAACCCAATTCGATAGTGTAGTGACATACTTACATCCAATAACTTATAATAGAACTAAAATCTAACCTATTATCTAACCGGCAAAAGTCTCCGACGAAATGATACAGAAGGCAGTCCGTGTGAATTCACTCAGTGAACAAAAAAACAGTCAATCCGTTGTGACACCGCATTGAGCGCACGCGAACATAATTGGGAAAAGACCAGGCCTGGTATTAAAAACTTATTTTTAGGGTTCCGCATCAAAATGGTGAAGAAGGAACCTATAAGGTGTGACTTCGTCGGTCTGTCACAGCTTCATAAAATCAAAATAAAAAAAAAACAAAAATCAATAGTCTTTATTCACATTAGGTTGAAAATCAGCTTTTTTTTAAATGACAAAAAATTTAAAAGACACAGTCAGACACATAGGTGTTGCTTCTAAAAACACTGCACACACAATAAAAAATAATCTTTATGCCTTACTCTATGACCCTGTTTGAAGAATTACCCTTTCCACACGTCCCAGGGTAGGCAACGTATCTAAATCAAGTTGATTGAACCAAATTATGTTCAAGGAAATTGCAATAAAGTTGATTGAAGTAAATCAAGCGAGCGTCGAAGCGAAGAAGCTGATTTATATGTGTACTCACATATTTTTACATAGGAACATACGCCAGCACACCAAGTTACCCCAATGTGTCAAATTTTCCCAATTGAATATGAACCTTATTCTGTTTAGCATAACGTTGAAAAACGATCAAAGAAATTTGACACATTGGGGTGACTTGATGTGCTGGCGTCTGTACATAAATGAATGTGATTGCTGAGTTTTAAAAGGTCGCGTAGATGTTTTTACACGTTATATTTTTCACTCATACACTTCAATCAGCTGTAACCTAGTGGCGTCAAAGTAATGCAAAGAGAAGTGTTGGGCGTCCGATGGTTAGATGGACAAACGACATTGTTGGGCTTTTCTATCTGTGATTGAGCATTGGTAGTTTGGATTTAAATTGCTTTATTTACGAGTAAAACTAGCTGTTGTTGAAAAATATCCCACGGAAAGATATAACCGAGATAAAAACTATCCTATGTGTTAATCTAAGTTATAAACTATCTGTGTACCAAATTTTATCCAAATCCGTTCAGTAGTTTTTGCGTGAAAGAGTAACAAACATTCATCCATCCATCCTCACAAACTTTCGCGTTTATAATATTAGTAGGGTATCGATTTAGCGACATGGCAGCCCATTTTAACACCCTATGTTTCCCTTTAATTTTTATTTTTACATACATAACGCATCAAGTCCGTGACCTTTCCGAAGAACCTTACCAATGAGGTTTGGTTTGTACTTCTAGGGCGTCCCCTTGAGGCGTTTCCACTTACAAACACACTTACAATCTTATAGATATCTTTCGCTGTAACAATAAAGACTTTATATTCTATTATTTTACTCCCTGAAAGATGAAGTTTAAGATACTTAGCATTTTATTGTGTGCACTTACCTAACTAACTAATAATGTTTATAAGTGATCTGTGGAAACGTCGTTGATTGTACAGACGCCAGCGCAGCAAAAAAAAAACCCAATTGGATATGAACCGTATTCTGTTTAACATAAAGTTGAAAAACGATCAAGGAAATTTGACACAATGGGGTAACTTGGGCACATCAAGTTACCCCAATGTATCAAATTTCCTTGATCGTTTGTACAGACGCCAGCACATCAAGTTACCCCAATGTGTCAAATTTTCCCAATTGAATATGAACCTTATCCTGTTTAAAATAAAGTTGAAAAACGATCAAAGTAATTTGACACATTGGAGTAACTTGATGTGCTGGCGTCTGTACATCGTCGTCTGTACATTTACCAATATATATATATATTTTCTTGAATACACAATAAGTAAAATAAATTATTATGAGAAAAAGCTTTGTCCCTGCCTGAGTTTCGTCCAATAATACCCTTACTGCCCGTAAGGGTATTATTATTATTAAAACCTGTATAAACAAGGTGCATAGGTACTGACTTCTCGAAGTGGACATCTGGACATCATACAGGACGTAAAGAGATCCCATTCACGATGCTCAAGACTTGCTAACGGTAGCGACAGCAGAATAGTGCTGACAACACACTATGGCCAACATTTTATTTTTAGTTTCACAACTCCTGAGGAGCAAATGGTTAATTAAAAACAGCCTCACGGATTGGTGGAAGGTTAGGTTAATCTTGCCGAGGTCAGTCCGTAAAAGGGTGACCATTCATTTCATCAGTGTTTCGGTAAACTCTTACCAAGTCGAGTTGTTGGTTCTGACAGTTACCCAGGAACTTCGACAGTTGTGACAAGTAGCAAGACCACCAAAAGTCTGACATCTAGTCCAACCAAAGAGTATCGTATTACCCCGTCGTTGGATTGTGGAGGTCAGATAGGCAGTCGATCACGGATATTTATGCAGTCGATCACGGATCCATGTGAACTATTCTATTATTATTAAGATCTTGTAAAACACATGTGATATGCAATAAATGATTGAATTGAATTGAATTGATACTTATGCAGTCGATCACGGATATTTATGCAGTCGATCACGGATATTGATGCAGTCGATCACGGATATTTATGCAGTCGATCTATGTAAAATTCTGGTATTCAGCTACTTCCAGTTAGACTGGAAGCCAAACCCATCGTAGTCGTAAAAAGCTAAACAGATGATGAGTTTCACATCTAGTAAAGTCCCAAGTTGTGAAAATGAAAGCATGTTGCAAACCAATCCTCGAGATTAATCGTTCACTTCACATACCTTTTTGATAGGATTTTTTTGCAAAATAGACTTGCTTGTAGATAATTAATGTTATTTTAGAGATAGTAAGAATTAATTATTATCTTGTTTAGTAATTTTAAAGCATATTTTAAATGTTTGGGTGCGACAAGGCCTTCCTTGTCGTAACTAGTTTAATCTACATGTTAGTAACCCTTAAAATTAAAGCGACACGCTTTAATTTTAAGGGTTACTAACACGTAGATTAGGCTGCCTGTCCACTGTAGCGGAGCGAGGCAGTAAAACGGAAAAATACTAACCAATAGTATTTTGTCCGTTCCTCCGTTCCGCAGCTTCACTCTGTTTCAGTGAACAGGCAGCCTAAAGCTTTATACTAGCAGTTAGACCAATGTATTCAAACAATTAATTAAATTATGATTCTGAGGATTCATGCGCAATACGTACAAATATCATTTTGTAAACATTAATAATGTTTGCTTATATACGAGAATGAATGTTAATTTTTTCAAGTTGTCACCCACAAAATTGAACAATATACAACTCAACACAACTTCAAGAACTTTACAAAATCCCCCTTAATTCAGTAAGCAGTCCGCATAGTATTTAAAATTCAGTTTTAATCTAAAGCGAGTGTATTTTGCTGACGCTGGGAGACAACGAGTCCGTAGTAGAGATAGTGCTCTCAATAAGCGCAGTCAAGTAAAATCATAATACGGGGCGAGCAAGGCTGCGCTGGCACAAGGCATCGGCGACGGCGAGATGGTTATTACAGAAGAGTGTGCTGACCACAATACTTACGTTTTTAACTTTGAAATTCTTAAAACGATGCACTTATTCTAAGCTTTGGCAGAAAATGTCGCTGAAGAGCTGATGATGACCGTAGTCAAGTAAAATACGTAATAAAAAAATATATCTATTATAAAATAATAAAAATGAATTGCCGAAATGCATAACTTCCGAATAAATCCCAAATTGGATATTTTTTTCTTGAGTTTACTTTTGGGCCGGCTACCGGCTACCGGCTCCAATTGTGAATCAAAACTATCCAGTTTTGATTCACAATTGGAGCCGGTAGGTGCCACTGCGATCGGATTCGATACCAACGAACGATGCACCTTTTAGTGTTTTTTTTGAAGTCGGTTTTATTTTTTGCAAAAAAGTTTTTTATTTTTCCATTTTTAGTTGTTCCCATACAAATATTTGCCATGAATTTATTTTATGTTGTTAATTGTAAACAATACTTATCATGGTAATAGGGTTATCCATTTATCCTATACCTAACTGTCAAAATCTAGGTATATTGTTCACATCTGCGTACCCCTCAGAGCACACAGGCGTAATGATACGTCATGATGTTGTATAAACAATAAATATCCAAAGCGATTCCAGCAATCACGACAGATTTGCCGTCTATTTTTGAAGAGTTCCGTTGCATATCTCCGAAGATCAGTACCAGATCTTCACCAAATTAAAATGGGACCACCTCAGAAGTGAAAGAATTTTGAGAATCGGTCCACAACTGGGGGAGAAATCAGGTAACGAACATAGAACCTCCTCTTTTTTTGAAGTCGGCTATAAATAATCAACAACCGAATTAGCAATAATAAGAATCGGAAGCATATGTTTATAAAGATCCTAGCAAGCATGTACAGCCTTAAAAGCTTTTTTTTTGTCTACTCAATAATGTTCCTAGCCTTTTCCCAGCTATGTTGGAGTCGGCTTCCAGTTTAACCGGATACAGCTGAATACTAGTGATTTAAATTGGGTGACTGCCTACCTGTCCTCCACATCCCAGTTTTGTTTTATTTTATTCAGAAAGGAGTTCCAACAAAGGATACACATTACATGCATTATCATACAAAGTTCTTTGAAGATTTGTGCTCCTTCAGTTATAGGAGAACACATCATGCATACATCATCATTTTAAACATAGTTTAGAATTGTATAAGTTAAAGTAGTAAACAGAATAAAATTTAAATCAAAGTAAAATTAAACAATAAGTATTAAATTAAACAACACATGAACATAAAATTAAATTAAACATATTATGAAATTAAAACACGGGTTAAATAGTGAACAATTGAAGAGTAAAATTAAAAAAAGAAAATTAAAACATTAAAATATTCTAAAACACAAATAATACAATGAAAGAGGGAACAATGAATAAAAATCTTTCTTTATTATTATTTATTATAATTATATAGGAACTATAAAGAGAAATTATTAGAGAAGTTATCAGTTACTAGGTAACACGATACCCCTAGGACATACTACCCGTAACGACTGTCAAAAAACTTTTTTGCAAAAAATAAAACCGACTTAAAAAAAAACACTAAACGGTGTAAAATAACTCTGAATTCGGAAGTCTGTGGCTTTGGTGGGTTTGTCTTACTCATGATGGGCCACCGACTTCCGAATTTAGAGTTATTTTACACCGTTTAGTGTTTTTTTGAAGTCGGTTTTATTTTTTGCAAAAAAGTTTTTATTTTTCCATTTTTAGTTGTTACCATAAAAATATTTGCCATGAATTTATTTTATATTGTTAATTGTTAACAATACATGTAACCATAATAGGGTTTTCCACTAATCCCTAATAAATTAAAATTAACATACCTAACTGACGAAATCAAGGTATATTGTACCCCTCAGAGCATACAGGCGTGATGATACGTCATTATGTTGTATAAACAATAAACATCCAAGCGATTCCAGCAATCACGACAGATTTGCCGTTTATTTTTGTAGAGTTCCGTTGTATATCTCCGAAGATCAGCACCAGATCTTCACCAAATTAAAATGGGACCACCTCAGGAGTATACTCTTTCAAATAAAAAAAGAACTTTGAGAATCGGTCCACAAATGGGGGAGAATACAGGTAACATACATAAAAAAAAAAATACATACACACGAACATAGAACCTCCTCCTTTTTTGAAAGTCGGTTAAAAATCTACAAACTGGGTCAATGGATTAACGTGCTTTTCGAGGCTCGGAGAAGACTTGATATGTAATTAATGGTCGCCCATCTATGGAGCAACCTTGTCAATTGTAACGTGAGTCGTGACGTAACTTTTTTTTTATGCTATTGCATAGCTGCAATATAAATATATAATATATATATATATAAATATATATGCAATAGCTTCGGCCTTCAAGCCACACCTCCTTGTCCGTCGGAGTGGGGAGCGTGAGGTTTTTTCGTTACGGAATTTCTGGATTCGGTCCCCGCGCTCAAGGCCCGCGATAGAAGCTATGCAATAGCTTTACCGCGGCAGTCTCCGAGTGCCACACGTCATTTTTTTTTGAAGGGTGGAAAATCATCATGGATGTCCTCCGGGACAGAGTCTGACAGACCCCTTCGCCTTATTACAGTTTTCTTAAACAATATACTATTAATTATTCTTATTGTTTACTTTATTTAGAGGTACTTAATTGTTGAATAAATGACCATAGTTATTAAAAAGACTTGCTTGAATTGTTGAATATATGACCATAGTTATTAAAAAGATTTGCGATGAGGTATAAATAAAATATATATGTAAATAATAATCCTTGAATGCCTCGTTTGTCTAGTGGTCTAAAGCGCATCCCCAGGGTCGGGCAGTGTTATTGAGTTTTTCCATCCAGAATTTCTCAGTAACAACCCGGAGCCTTTGAGCCCGATTGATAGCAAAAGACTGGCCCAATATTACATGGGACTTAAACATAACTGGCGAAATGTGCGTTTACTACCAGGTACACCTCTGCCTAACCCTTCGGGGATTACAGGCGTGATGTTATGTTATGTCAATAAGAACAACTGTCTACTAAAAGTTTTTGTAAAAACGCTACCTCTCTTACCTTACCGCCCACCTAAAATATGAGCGGTCCCGAAGTGGACGCTGCTCTCGAAACGGAGCGGGTTCGTCGATCTATTCGATTATTTATACCCACCCTCTCGATTGTGGTCCTCCTTCCTGGACCGGCGCATTCAAATACACGCAGCGTGAGCCCACTCTGGCGGATGAAAGGAATCTACTGAATGGGAGGTAAGGACTTCTTTGCCTATTCACGATATGGGTTTGTGTATGAAATCGTCAACGATTGCCAACTGTTTGTGTGCTTATAGCGACATCTATCTCGCCATATATCAACTAAATTGATGTAAGGACACAGTAACTGTACTAAGAGACTCAAAAACTCAATCATGTAGCATATTCGTAGAGGAAGCTACGAAAGTGCTACGCGGCCTACGGGAGTCTACGAAAGTGCTACGAGGCCTACGAGCGGCTACAAGCGCTACACAGTTGCGCGAAACACAAAGTATAAAGTGTTAGAAACTGAAAGAAAGTATCTGAGTGAGGTTCGAAGTGGACTAATTACATATCAACAGTGTACTCTTGTGTTGTATAGGCTCTGTGGTCAAAGCCTCTTCTATCATGAGGTCATGGTTTAAAATTCGAGCAAGTACAGATTTGACATTTTCAATTCATAAGTACTTTCTATGTTTATCTTAGACATCAATTCAGCTTGAGCTTGGTGGAGATCAGCAATCAAGCCGAGTTAGTATGAGACAAGGCTTGTGTCCTGCACTGAAATATGGGTTGCCAAATGTCCGCCTTTAGCTGGACAAGGTGTCGAATCTATTTTATTTTTTTATTTTACATATTTTAGGAAAGCTAACATAGTAACAACATAGTGACAACAACATAACATAACGTCACGCCTGTAATCCCCGAAGGGCTAGGCAGAGGTGTACCTGGTAGTACACCCACATTTCGCCAGTTATGTTTAAGTCCCATGTAATAGGGGGCGAGCATATAACAACAATAGTAGACAATAGTAGATAATTAAATTACTAATTGAAGGCTTCCACATGTAGGTAGCTATAATGACGAAAAAAAAAACAAAGTAAGTCCTACAATAGGTTGACTCTTAATAATGTTCTAATAGGTATATATTTTTTAAAATTTATCTCAATTATTTAATAGCGTAAGAGTCCTCGTACCCAACTCTTAACCAACGTGAAAATCTTCCTCAAAGTTTTGTTTTTATTTACCCTTGAGTTTCTATTTACTCCGTTTTAAACGGTACGTAAATATATTAAATACTTTTTACTATATTCCACCACACCGCAACGTGTCATACTGGAGCTCGGAGCTGAGGGAAGCAGAATTTACTAGAAAATCCGTTGGAAAGTATTAATTTATTCAGGCCTGCGTACCTGCAGCCTGCAGTTCCCTCTACTGCAGTCCCCCACTACGTCACGGCTAGAATACTAATTTGTGTGACGTCAGCTGCTTGTTTGTTTGGTAATTCTGCTGATGACGTGTTTATCTGGACTAGCATTGGAGTTTGTCTATGTTAAATGCTAACTGACAAAAGACAATACTGATATTCTAATTATTATTATTATTATATATGTTTTAAAACAAAGCACTCCGCCCGCCGCCGCGTCGTTCTATCTGTATGTCCGCAATAAACGCAATAACTCCTGCTTAGATTTTCATACTGTTTCCATCCATGGATAGTGGTTTACGCGAAAGAGTTTTAAATTATAATTTATCGAGTTTTTATATACATTGGTAACTAAAATATAATGATATTGAACAAAGAAACAACACTCGAGTCACGGAATATAGCTATGCGGTTGGTCAACTCGTCAAGTTGAGGCGTGAATCTTTTTTATTTGCATGAGTGACAGGTGCAGATGCCGCAAATCAAGATACCCAAATATTTCAAATTTATTTGATAGTATAGTTTTCATTTATTACTATTCAAATAAGGTTCATGTTCAATCGGGAAAATTTGTCAGTTTGGGGTAAACAAGTTAAAAGGAGACATTCTACCTTAATTTAGACATACAAACACTCACAAATAAAAGAAAAAAGTGAGAAAATTCTTCTCATAAATAGAAACATATAGAGATTATTTATTTATTTATTTATGACAGTGACAAAATCAAGCAGGACATTAAGAATAATATTATGAATGTTGTGAATAAATATGACATTACTGACTTTAAAAAAATAAGAAATTACTACTGACGTTCTTCTGACTACCAAATCTTAAAAACGTATTAATATTCTCATAAATAACGTCTCAACTCAACTAGATACATTTTCTATCACAAAACACATACATTTTTCCTCATCTCGGAACATTGTAGCGAAAGTTTTAAGCTGTCCTACGGAATCTTAAAACGCAGTTAGTCTTACTTTTCTTACACCGAAGCGAACAATCGAAACACAAATGATATTTATTCTGTAAATAGGTTCATAATAGTACATTATGATATAAGTGCGGTAAGTTGATAATTACAGCCGAGGCAATATTGCTAGCCCGAGCCGCAGCCGAGGGCTACAAGAAAGCAGAGGCTGTAATTATCAAAGCGCGCGTATGTCATACGACGTTTTATAACATAATAATATTTGCGAGGAAATAATAGAAACTCGGACTGAAATTTTCAAATAAAAACAATACAGCGAAAAGAAAAAAAGCGCGCGGATAATATTTACTTGTTCACAAATTAGCTATGCGCGCGCATCAGCACTTTTTTATTTTAAGTCAAAGGCACAAAAACAGCCAGTATTACTAATTAATCAAATTACTTAATATTTTTTTTTGTTTTTGATACAATCAATTAAAGTAACGAATTAAAAAAATATCTTTTTATATTTTATCTCCCAAAGTTAATTTTATTCATAAAGTGTTGACCACTTTTCGGACATAAAAACTATTTGCTTAAGATTTTAAAAAAGGAAACGTTCACATACCTACTGCTGTAATATTGTTTTTTGTTTCCAAAATGTTGATCACTATGGTTACATTATAAACTTAATGTTAGCGGAATTGATAAACTATGGATCGAAAGATTTTGCTTACCTTATTAATATATAGATAATTTTTCAACATAAATACTATTTTGCCTAAGAATTGTTATTATTTTACTCAATTTTATTAAATTTTGCTGTGTCCTACAGAATCCATGATTGTGCGTAGCTTTAAGCATTATTTTAAGATATTTTATACCCTAAGAAATGCAAATAGACAACATGAATATGACAGCTGGAATTCGTCACTCGTAATAATATGTTCTTTTTTCTGATTACACGTCGGTGTGATAGTCAGCCGTACTTACAGAACTGTACGGACGAACACGACTTGTTTGCATATCTCGGAACACTAAGTTTAGTTCGTACTCTGTGACACACGTAACTCAAGTATGTTATGAAAGCATCAGTGTTATTGATTGAGATTTCAACATACCATAGCCACACGGCAGTATAAGCATGCCACCTGTCGGTATAGGTCGGATAGGTCAAATCAAAGCTGAATTCAAAAGACTTCACCAAACTTTGCCCCGCATTATTAGACTCGCATAATAAATTAATTCAATCTGAACTTTAAAAGAGACCATGACCCCTAAGTTTCAATCGGCATTTCTTCTCAGGGATCAGTCACTTTGGAAATGCATTTTAGTTAAAAAAAAAATGTTAAAAGAGTTGCTTAGATGGTTTTGAAAGGATGGCAAATGACAAGGCAAATGTAAGTGGGAACGCCGGGAGGCGGCGCCCAAGAAGGACATACATAGATCTTATATTGGTGAGGTTCTTCAGAAAGGTCAGGTGCGTAGTACTCGCAACCAGCGTGTGTATATGACAACATGTATGAATTTGAAAGAAGATAAAGAAGTATGTAAGAATCGTAGCATATGGCGCTCTGTAGTTTGTGCCTACCCCAATGGGACAAAGGCGTGATGTATGTATGTATGTCTTTAGTACTCCATAAAAATGATTCCACTAAAAAAACAGGACATGTCAAATTGACCCAAAAACAACCGAATAAAAGATACTTGAAAGTACTCGAGATAAACAATTTGTTCGCAGCCTCTCTCAGAGCATTACCGCACCGATGTCGCGGCGATGTCGTCCCGATGTCGCGTCGAAGCCGCGTCGTTAAAGAGAAAACGTAAACTATCGACGGGGAGCTTTCAAGTCGCTAATGATTTGTACATCAGGGCTGTCACAGGAATATTTCAAATGCAAAGTATTTTGTCTTGAAGAATATTCTTGAATATTCTTGAAAACCCTAGTCCGTTCCCAGCTCGACTATGCAGTGTCTATCTGGAACTCGTACTATGTCAAATATTATACCTACACTAATATTATAAAGAAGAAAAAATGTATTTTTGTGTATATGTTTGTAATGAATAAACTCAAAAACTACTGTGCCGATTTCATAAATTCTTTCACCATTGGAAAGCTACATTCACCTTGAGTAACAATAACATAGGCTACTTTTTATCCCTGAATTCCCACGGGAACGAGAACTATGCGGGTGAAACCACGTGACGTAGCTAGTGTATCATATTAATAATAAAAATGTTTTATTGACGTAAAGGTTGTTACATTTTAAATTGAAGCCCTGACTCTTGAAGTTCCTGTGTTACAAGAGTCACTGTCTTCACCCGTTTGGTGAACATTAAACATTCACATAATATTACTGACATGATAGAAAAGGTCCAACGTAGATTTCTTTGTGCAATGCACAACAGCCTGCAGGCCTAGCCATATTACAAATTCTATTTTTAACCGACTTTCAAAAAAGGAGGAGGTTCTATGTTCGTGTGTATGTATTTTTTTTTTTTTTTTTTTTTTATGTATGTTACCTGATTTCTCCGCCATTTGTAGACCGATTCTCAAAATTCTTTTTTTGTTCGAAAGAGTATACTCCCGAGGTGGTCCTATTTTAATTTGGTGAAGATCTGGTGCTGATCTTCGGAGATATACAACGGAACTCTTCAAAAATAGACGGCAAATCCGTCGTGATTGCTGGAATCGCTTGGATGTTTATTGTTTATACAACATCATGACGTATTATCACGCCTGTATGCTCTGATGGGGTACGCAGATGTGTACAATATACCTAGATTTCGACAGTTAGGTATGTTAATTTTCATTTATTAGGGATATAACCCTATTTATCATGACATGTAATGTTAACAATAAGTATAATGTTTTAATCAATTCATTCATCAAATATTTGTATGGGAACAACTAAAAATGGAAAAATAAAAAACTTTTTTGCAAAAAATAAAACCGACTTCAAAAAAAGCACTAAACGGTGAAAAATAACTCTAAATTAGGAAGTCGGTGGCCCATCATGAATAAGACAAAACCACCAAAGCCACAGACTTCCTAATTTAGAGTTATTTTTCACCGTTTAGTGCTTTTTTTGAAGTCGGTTTTATTTTTTGCAAAAAAGTTTTTTTAACTATCGTAATCGGCGTATATGGAATCAGCTGTTTGTCAACTGTCAAGTGTTAACGAGTCTGTTTGCCACAGTTGGCAAACAGCTGCTTTCATATACGTCATTTTCTTTCTATAATAGAATTAGAATAAAAATAGAATTTGTGATATGGCTATGCCTGCAGGTGTCATAAAACTTATCTACAATAAAACAAGTTGCTCTGTAAATACAAGCTTTTAGCGCCTAGTTCTAGACACAAACAATTGGAAGGAATGGCATTGTATTAACATTCTTAATTGCAGTTTTAACTGCATTAATTTAAACAATGTATTAGGTTATTTAGTCCCCAAAACTGTTCACAGACAGTAGGCAAATTATTAGCAGTAGGCACCGGCCGATCTAACTCAGGTTCACGTTCGCCAGTTCGGCGAATGTCAGCTACCTATAACGAAGTATTCGAACATATTTAAATGTTCTTTGTAAAGGTTTCGTAGCCTTTTGTATGAGACGCTTGAAATCTCCCCTCGGATTTTTTTTTTTCTCTCATTTTTGTTTTTAGAATATTGGCGATATTGTCATGCACGCACAGTTCATCTCTTAGTAATTTAGACTTGATTTATTATATTAATGGTAACCTGTGAACTGCGCCGTGGGTCACATTATTATTACTTTATACATGTTATTCTCTTCATAAATGCAACTGTTTGTTATTTCTATTTAATAAAATAAAATCAATGTCAAAAACTTGTCAATAATATAAGATGGAAACTTTGAATGCGACCGTTCTATTAAATCCGGGAATTCCCCCTCTCATATTTTTTATAGGAAATTATTTTTAAACAATGCCTCTGCTCAACGGGGCGTCTAATATCTTTTCTGTTTTATTTGATTTTGAATATAAATACAAGTGCCAACCCTGTTGCTAGTTGGCTTCGTTTTAAGCATCGCGACAGTTTCGGCACTACTCACAGGTGCCGCGAAGAGGCACAGAGGAGGGCGGTAGAGGGAAGGGAAGGGGGGGGGGGAGACCGAAGACTTGTCAGATATTGCTTCATTATTATATTTGTAGGAATAACGAATGAGTTTGGTCGTCGGGGTCGTGTTACATCGTCTCTTGACGTTGTCGTTACGTCAGAATTAAGACGTTGTCTGTTGTTTTACGCTGTGGCTGAGCAATTGGTTGCTCCGTTAGATAATAAATAAATATTCCATAACTTTTATACAACGCCATATTGCCCCAAACTAAGCAGGGCTTGTGCTATGAGTACTAGTTAACTGATAAACATACTTATGTCGGCGTCAGCGATGGCTGAGCGATGAGCTGACACCGATGGAGGTTTCGTGGTACCGAGTTCATAACGTAGAATAACAATCTTCATTGCAGTAATAACCTCACTTGGCATTCGTAATCACAAAACATAACTCAAATAGGTAACTGTCAGTTTCGTACTGGATGTGTGTCTTCGTCGGTGCTTCAAATCAATCTGAGCTCTGCCCAGCTCCCACGCACCAGAACAACTCTGTCCACGTGACATTACCGAAAACACATTCGCGCCATTTTCAAATGACAAGTAACGTCACGCTGTCACCATAGACTCCGTACTAAGTTAATCAACTTCACAACTTATTATTCAAGAATATCGCTGTCCACGACACATATAATTTTCTAAATACATAATACATATTATAGATAAATTACACTCAGACACAAAACAAATGATCGTGCTCATCACGTAAACATTTGTCCTGGGTGGGAATTGAACCTTCGACCTCTGGCATAGCAGTCAGGGTCACTAACTACTAGACCAACAGGCCAGTCAAGTTATATTTCTTTGTTATAAATTACACCCAGACACAGAACCGTGTTTCTTTGTTCTGTGTCTGGGTGTAATTTATCTATAATATGTACGTATTTCGAAATATATAAGTATGTTTATCAGCTATTTAGTACCCATAACACAAGCTCTGAAGCTTAACTTGGAACTAAATGGCGATGTGTTAAAATAAAAAAAATATACATTCAAAAATACATAATTTAAGTATGTTTATCATGTGTCTAGCACTATACACATAGCACAAGCTCTGCTTAGTTTGGGACGAAATGGCGTTGTGTGAAATATTTATTTATTTATTTTACAATTATGAAAGATGTTAAGTACGGACCCCGTAGGAAAAACGCTTCTTCATTACGTATCTCTAATTGATATCGCCGACTATGCAATTCATGGTATTTACGCCGGACGCATGGATACTGCACCGTCGACACATGGGCCAGCCACGAGCCGCCGACGCAGCAAACCTTCACTTTAGCAATAAGTTATTTTTATTAAGTTTTGTGTCATTCCATATTCTCGCATCGAATAGGTTTCACCCAAATAATTGTAATTCTTTTATCTTAAAATAAATTAGTCTTAATAAATTTTTGGTTTTTTTTCGAACCTCCGCCTGCAGTCTACGTAATTGGCGCAGTCGGTAGGATACTCGCGGGCCGGTTCGCGAAACGCGTTAGAATCATCTTACATCGATATCCGCGATCGCGAGTCGCCCGGGCGGCTATCAAGTCACGTCACGAGTATCCAGAATCTACGTTGGAGCTGCGGAGCCGGGTGGCGAATCCAGACATCGATTCACGAAGAAGACCAGAGATGAAATACATGTAAGTGCACAAGAATCTTTCTCGTGTTGCTTCCTTTATTCCTAAGTTACCTTTTATGTCCAAGATTTTCCATCGCGAGAAATCTCACCCCCGGGAACCTGCATCACGACAGGCGCGCCGGCATATAGTAGATAATAACAGAGATATAGATAACGAACTAGATTTTAGTTTAAGCAGTTTATTTAATATTAATATGTCTTATGACCCCGACATTATTTTTAAGGCCTTACGCCTTGTGCCCGATTTTGACGGGAACCCCAACGTTTTAACTAGATTTATAAATATATGTGATAGAATAGTTACTCAATATGCAAGTGCGGAGCCAGGCAGTGAGTTCAATAATGTATGTCTTTTAAATGGAATTTTAAATAAAATCACCGGGCCTGCCGCATCCACTATCAACTCGAACGGCATTCCTGAAACTTGGGCAGGTGTTAGATCGGCGCTTATTAACAACTTTTCAGACCAGCGGGACGAAACGGCTTTGTACAACGACCTCTCATTGGCTACACAAGGTACGAAAACTCCTCAGGAATTTTATGATCTATGTCAGACCTTATTTAGTACGATTATGACTTATGTGACATTACACGAGACTATCCCGACGACTATTGAAGCTAAACGAACGCTCTATAAGAAAGTTACCATGCAGGCCTTTGTACGAGGACTAAAGGAACCGTTAGGCTCACGTATACGTTGTATGCGTCCGGAAACTATCGAGAAAGCCCTAGAGTTCGTTCAGGAGGAATTAAATATCACGTATTTGCAACAACGTAACGAAGTACCGAAAGCCCAAACTACCCCGAAGGTAGACAGACCCCCTATCATGCACGCTATGCCATTTAACGGTATTCCGCGACCCTCACCAGCTAACTGGCCGGGTCCAGTAGGACTACGTGGCCATCAGCCTCAGCCCCAGCCTTTTAAATTCAATATGCCTAGCCAACCTCAAAACCGCATGCCGACTTGAACGCAACAAATGTTCCGCGCACCACCACCGAATTACCATCCGCATAGTAACGTTTTCAGGCTACCACCTAAGAACAATCCACCTCAAAATATGGGTGCAAAACCCATGAGCGGAGTGCAGCATTTTACTCCGAAACCTTTACCAATGATGTCTGCAAACGACTGGCATAGAAACGGAAACCCACCACCATCAAATTATTTTAAAACGCGTGAGTTAAACATGAACGAAATCGCTTTACCTGAAAATGCCTATTACTCGGTTGACTACTACCCTGAACCAGAATACGGCTACTACGTGGACTACGATGATCAATACGTGCTTTACGACTACGACTATAACCCCAGTATGACTGACAGTAACGTGAATTATGATATTCAACCTTCAAATGAGACAGAACCACAACCAGGCCCTAGCAACGCTAATCAAAGACAAAATTTTCCGATAGACAAGAAATCAAAAGAGCAAGGATAGACCTTAACTTACAGACCCAAAGACAGCTACCCTACGTACAAATTTCATGCCCTCCATTAAAATTCCTCATAGACACTGGCGCTAACCAATCTTTTATAAGCCCCGAGGCTGTACAAAAGTATTTCTCTGCCTATCCCCTTAACTATGACCCTTTCGAGGTAACAAACGTACACGGTGTTAGTAAAAATGACTATTCCGTAACGTTACCGTGTTTTAATGAGTTTAACGAGTCCGACACAATTAAATTATTCATCTATCGCTTTCACGATTATTTCGACGGCCTCATAGGTCTAGATTTATTGTCTAAATGGGAAGCAAAAATAGATTTAAAAGATTACAAACTAATTACGCGAACTGCTACAAATCGGATTAAAGTATATAATTCCTGTAACGTCAACCTTTATGAGGATATAATTCCAGCAAATAATACTAAATTAGTCCGAATACCAATAAACGCCCCGGACGGCGACGTTTTAATAAGTGAACAAGTATTTTGCAATTGCATTATACATGAGTGTCTTACCACTGTAACTAACAATCGTGGTTTTGTAGAGTTAGAGAATCCAACATCTAACGATGTCATCTTCTCATTAGATCAACCAGCCCGCGCAGAACTTTTCAATGTTAATTGCACACCAACTAAGCAGTCAAATCGTGTAGACGACGTATTATCACGTTTACGCACAGACCACCTCAATGAAGAGGAAAAGGCTAACCTTTTGACACTCTGTTCACGTTACGCAGACGTCTTCTACATAGACGGAGAACCACTGACATTCACCAACAAAATTAAGCATCGCATAAGAACCACGGACGAAGTTCCCGCGTTCACTAAAAGTTACCGATACCCTTTTGTTCATCGCGAAGAAGTCAGAAACCAAATAGGCAAAATGTTAGACCAAGGTATAATTAGGCCCTCAGACTCAGCCTGGAGCTCACCCATATGGGTTGTGCCAAAAAAAATAGACGCTTCAGGAAAGCAAAAATGGCGTATCGTTGTAGACTTTCGTAAGTTAAATGAGAAGACTATTGACGATAAGTACCCAATACCAAACATCAGTGACGTCCTGGACAAGTTAGGAAAGTGTCAATACTTTACTACTCTGGACTTAGCAAGTGGATTTTACCAAGTTGAAATGGACCCCCAAGACATTTCTAAAACCGCTTTTAACGTAGAACACGGCCATTTCGAGTTCCTTCGAATGCCCATGGGACTTAAGAATTCCCCGTCCACATTTCAGAGAGTTATGGACAATGTCCTAAGAGGTCTCCAAAATAACATCTGCCTAGTGTATTTAGATGATATAATTGTCTACAGTACTTCACTCCAGGAGCATATGGATAATTTAGAAAAGGTTTTCCAAAGACTTAGAGAGTCCAACTTCAAAATTCAAATGGACAAGTCCGAATTTCTGAAGCTCGAGACAGCATACCTAGGACACATCATTAGCAGAGACGGCATTAAGCCAAACCCTGACAAAATTTCCGCTATACAAAAGTATCCGATTCCAAAGACCCCCAAGGAAATTAAACAATTTTTAGGCCTTCTCGGTTATTACCGAAAATTCATTCCCGACTTTGCTCGGATAACTAAACCACTTACCCAGTGCCTAAAGAAAGGTAGTAGAATAACACTAAGTCCAGAATACACCAATGCCTTCGAAAGTTGCAAGACCCTGCTAACTAATGACCCCATACTACAATACCCAGACTTTAAAAGAGAATTCAATCTCACGACAGACGCTTCAAATGTCGCTATTGGAGCAGTGTTATCTCAGGGACCGATAGGATCTGACAAGCCCGTATGTTACGCCTCTCGCACGCTCAACGCGAGTGAGCTAAATTATAGTACCATAGAGAAAGAATTGCTTGCCATAGTCTGGGCCACGAAATATTTCCGACCATATTTATTTGGCAGAAAATTTAAAGTACTGACTGACCACAAACCCTTACAATGGATGGTGAACTTGAAAGAACCGAACTCACGACTGACTAGATGGCGACTCAGACTAAGTGAATATGACTTTACAGTAGTGTATAAAAAAGGAAAGTTCAACACCAACGCGGATGCTCTCTCCCGTGTAGAAATTCACAATGAGGAGGTCGATGAGATCAACTCATTAATAGACAGCATTAAAGACCTTAGCTCGATGATTAACAATCCATCAGAGACACCACATCAGCAGACAAACTCCTCGACTGACACTGTACATACTAGTGATGAACATCCCATACTAGAAGTTCCCATCACTGATGAGCCACTCAATAAGTTCCACCGACAGATTTACTTTACCGTTGTTAACGACGTTAAACGCCGACCGATAGTGACTAAACCCTTTGAAAATCACACGCGAATGGCAATCCAACTTTCAGAATCAAACCTAGAAAACGACGTTGTCAACGCCATCAAAGAATACGTAAATCCAAAGGTTAAAACAGCTATTTTAATAAATCCCCCATTGCAAATGTACTCAATAATTCCCATCATACAGGAAAAATTCAACAGTTCCTCTCTTAACTTAGTACTAACTAAAGTAGAACTAGAAAATGTTAAAGAATACCTACGACAACAAGACATTATTCGACATTACCATGACGGTAAGACAAACCATCGCGGTATAAATGAATGTTACCTGGCCCTGTCACGAAAATATTACTGGCCAAAGATGAAGGAACAAATTACCAAGTTTATCAACGAGTGTACCATCTGTGGACAAGCTAAATATGACCGGAACCCCATCAGACCACAATTTAACATAGTTCCTCCAGCTACTAAACCACTTGAAATAATTCATATGGACCTTTTTACTGTTCAGAATGAAAAGTACGTGACTTTCATTGACGTTTTCACAAAGTACGGACAAGCCTATCACCTACGAGACGGAACCGCTATCAGCATTCTACAAGCATTACTGCGCTATTGTACTCATCATGGACTACCTATGACTATTATTACTGACAATGGCACCGAATTTACTAACCAACTGTTTTCCGAATTCACACGACTCCATAAAATAATACATCATAAAGTCTTACCGCATAGCCCAAACGACAATGGTAATATCGAACGCTTTCATTTGACATTACTAGAGCACATTAGAATTCTTAAATTACAACATAAGGATGAACCAATCGTGAACCTTATGCCATACGCCATCATAGCTTACAATAGTTCCATCCACAGTTTTACTAAATGCAGACCGTTTGACCTATTGACTGGACATTTTGACCCCAGAGACCCGATAGAAATCGATTTTACAGAGCACATCTTACAACAGTACGCTCAAAATCATAAGCAACAAATGAAACAGGTCTACGACATCATAAATGAATCATCCCTTGCTAATCGGACAGCACTAATTGAACATAGGAATAAGACTCGTGAACCAGAAGTAGAATATGCCCCACAGCAACAGGTTTTCATTAAAAACCCCTTCGCCAATCGTCAGAAAGCCGCACCACGCTACACGCAAGATACTGTACTAGCTGATCTACCCATACACATATACACTTCAAAGAAGCGAGGCCCCGTGGCCAAAGCCAGGCTAAAACGCGTACCTAAAGGTAACCAATTGTTACAGATTTCTGCTGCTACTGACAATCCACGTGACGCACCCTCAAGGGATAAGACTTGAGACCTTAGCTGATGGACCAGGATTACTACCATACAAATTAGGACCGACTAGACTAACCACTCATTACCATTCATTCGTACAGTACATACAATTAACTGACGTAGAGGACAAAATAGACTCTGTACAAACGCAACTTCAAACCTTTAAAACCAGACTTAGTAACGAGACCTACATGCTTTACGAATATCAAGTCGACTATCTTACTGACAAGCTCGACAGAGTATTAAAGCAGGTCAGATCTTTAGAACCCGCTAGAGTCAAACGAGGTCTTGTAGATAGCCTTGGGTCAGTAATAAAAAGCGTTACTGGCAACTTAGATTACCTAGATGCCCTAAAATACGATGATGCAATTAAAACTTTACAAAATAATGAAAATAAAGTAGTTTCTGAATTTAATAATCACATCAGTCTTAGTAAAGAATGGATGTCCCACCAAAGTACCATCCTAGACCAGTTAACCAAAAATCAAGAAATGATTAACGCAACCTTAGAGTTACTTCTAGAGAAAAATTCATACAGAGATTACAGTTTAATCAAATTTGCAAAGTTTGCCCAAATCTTAGGAATAATTACTAATAACGTAGAAGACTTAATGTTAGAAATAGTTAGAATAGAAAATATAATGGCTTTCATACGCGCGTCTAGTACTCACCATTCCATGATTGATATAGAAGTGTTAAAAAGCATGATAGATAAATTAAAGTCAATATACAATCAGGATCAAGTCTTAAATTTAGAGTTAAGAGAATATTATAATCTTATAAAACCAGGTTCCTACTTTATTGAGAAAAGAATAGTTATCGTTTACAGTTTCCCTATAGTATCCATAGACTCCTACGACTTATACAGACTATCTATTGTACCTAATAAGAAACAGCTTGCCCTTGTACCTCCCACTCCCTACATAGCAACCAACGAGAAATCATTCGTGTACATAGAGGCTGAATGCCCGAAGTATAGTAACATACATCTCTGTGAAAAGAAAACGAGCCATCAAATCCGAACGAAGCCAGACTGTATCCAGGAGCTCATCATCAATCAAGATCTAGAAGACACCTGCCACTTCGCCAAGATTTCACTCTCCAAAGAAGCAGTTGAAAAACTGGATGACCAGCACTACGTACTGTCATTGCCACAACCAACCAAAGTACAACTAGCATGTGGAAGGAAAGACTACAACACCCTACAAGGCAGTTATCTTGTCACCATTCCTGTGGACTGTTACCTGCAAACTTCAGAATTCACCATCATCAACGACAGCAATGAAATTAAAGGCCAGCCACTCAAGCTATCGAAGATTCCGTACAACGAGATGAATCAGATGAACGTTTCTACGCACATCATCGGCTTCAATTCAGTCGACTTGAGAGAACTTCACAGCATCCAGAGAAAAGTAATGATGGAAAGCCCTCTGCAGATAGACAAGACTCAACCCGTTGTCCTGTACCATACAACCATACCATTCTACGTCTTCGCAACATGCGCAATCGCACTTATAATCTTAGCGGTAAGCCGCAGATATAAATGCTGGAATCTCAGAGCAGACAGCAAAGAAAACCAGCAAACTCTCAAAATTCATACATACGAAGAAGTGACAAGAGATACCAAGAAACGAGATGATACTCCAGCAACATTTTCCCTTAATATGATCAAATAGTTGCTGATCTTCGGGGGGAGGTGTTAAGTACGGACCCCGTAGGAAAAACGCTTCTTCATTACGTATCTCTAATTGATATCGCCGACTATGCAATTCATGGTATTTACGCCGGACGCATGGATACTGCACCGTCGACACATGGGCCAGCCACGAGCCGCCGACGCAGCAAACCTTCACTTTAGCAATAAGTTATTTTTATTAAGTTTTGTGTCATTCCATATTCTCGCATCGAATAGGTTTCACCCAAATAATTGTAATTCTTTTATCTTAAAATAAATTAGTCTTAATAAATTTTTGGTTTTTTTTCGAACCTCCGCCTGCAGTCTACGTAATTAAGACAGCCCGCTGTTAAACAAATAAACAGAGGGGTTCAATAATAGGGCTCTATTAACACCCTTTGAGTACGAAACTTCTAGAATAAATACCAACCCAAGGAAGCTTGCACCGACACTTTTACCAATATAAAAGTACCATCTAATACTCTGCCTATACTTTTAACACAGCAGCGACATCGTTCGTCCATTTTTCAAAATGCCAAGCCGTTTGAGTGCACTTCTTAAGCTTTGTCAGTTTCTTTGCACGTTTTATTTATCAGGAGCGGAGGCCCCGGTCTGGTACAAAATATCACGTTTTAAATAGGTACTGAAAGCTGCAATGAAAAATCGATAGATGAAGCTGCGGTATTCTATTTTAAATACATAAGTACAGACACCAGCACATCAAGTTACCCCAATGTGTCAAATTTCATTGATCGTTTTTCAACTTTATACAAAACAGCTTAAGGTTCATATTAAATTGGGAAAATTTTACACATTGGGGTAACCTGATGTGCTGGAGTCTGTACATACGTAAGTATGTAAGTTAGAAGTTAAGTAAGTCCTAAGTTTATCATGAACATCATTGTCGTCGGTGAAGGAAAACATCGTCGTGAGGAAATCTTGACTTGTAGTTAAACTGAGTTTTAAATCGCCAATCCGCGAATCGCAATCAGTGATCCATGCTTGTGCCTTCTCTGTATGAGAAGAGGTCTTTAAGAGGCTCGTATTTTTCCTTTCAAAAGCTAATCACAATATCAACGAAGAATTATCCTACAAAAACTTCTCCATGCTTCCATGGAAACAAAACTCAAGCTCCTCGACGCTGTTCCCGCTTCAAGTTGTCGAGGCGTCACATTATCAACGTTCACAACCTCCATCGAGAGCCACTCGACAACTCTAGACATCGCATTATCGCTCTCAGCCACAAAAGATTTAACACTTGAGTGGTTTTGTGCAAACTTTCGAGTTGTTGATTGTGGTGTATTATATTTTAGGCATGGGCAGCGACAATGGCGCTTTGTATCGAAGTACTGTAGGAACTTAGTCTGGGTGTGAGGAACAGGGTGTAAAGTCCCGCTTCTTCTATAGGAAAGAGAGGATCCTCCGCGCAGACGAGTGTTGTGTGTGGTAGGCTACTTACTGCTCGACGGTTGTTGTGTATGTATATCATAATATAACTAGCTGTCTCGGCAATATTCGTTCCGAAATTTTAAAGACACGACCTATTCTCAGATCTATTGAATATACACACAAAATTTCACAAGAATCGGTGAAGTCGTCTCAGAGGAGTTTTGTTACAAACACGATAATTTTATATGTTAAAACCACCAGATAGTTACAGACTCATGTACTCTATATAGCTTGCATGACACACACATTCACATCCAATTTTCTCTCATGTCATAACTATTTTTTTTTTGTTTTATACTTATTTTATACTTTAATACCCACTGCTCTGGAAACCCGCCGCTGATCAACCATCAGGAACATCCTATCTCATACAAAAAGTGTACATTTCAATTAGTTTTAACACAGTAAAATAATACAGTTTACTTAAAATGAGATTTCACTTTTAAAACGCAGATATAGAATGTAAATATAGTACTATAAAGTTAAAAACGTGTTTGTAAAGCTAGCCAATTGAACACCCTAGTCACTTCAAATGTGTTAACTTCATAACATAACTAAGATCCAAAGCTCTGCGCCAATTAATTGTTTTACCGATAGGTAAATAAACATAATATGTATTAAAAACGCAAGCATTTTAATAATTAACAACAATCAAAGACTTTAAATGAACAAAAACCAGATGAGTATTTTTGCAAGCATAAAGCAAGCAGATTAATCCTGGTACACACTACATTCAAAACACCACCTCATTCCTTGCACTATTGAGTCTACATTCCAGTACCTTGTTCTTGTATTTAGTACTTCTTGGAGGCACGCCGTTAAATAATTGAGTGGTCGCAGTTTATAAAGTTTTTTTCGCTATTAACTTTTAAGCGTTTAATTCGGAGTCTGGGATAAGAAATTCTTGTATACATTTAAGTTGTATTCAAACAAATTGCAACAAATTACTGTTGCATTTAACGGGTTTCATCTTGGCGGGGTCGCTTCGCATTAAAAAATGGGAATTCATATAATCTTCTTCATTTCAAGAGGTTAGTGACTTAACGTGGTGTCAGAGTTTTTATGCCACACATGTGCCTCTGGCTTAGCTTCACAAGCCGATGTTTTCCTTCACCGTTTTTGAAGCAAGTGATAATTATACAATACGCACATAAATCCAAATAGACAGAGGTGCGTGCCTTTTGGGTTCGAACTCGAGGCTCGACAGTCCGCCGGTCACACCACCATACTTGGTTATTATTTCATACATACGTAAATTAGATGCAAAAAGCCGCGCTGTAGCAGCGCTGCAGCCGCTAGGTTCGAGCATTATAGTGTTGTACATTTAGTTTCAACCTCGATAAATTGTTCAAGCTGATTTTCGTTCATGTCTGAATTATAACAATAGCGCGTCATCACTAGTCGTTTGATGAACCGATGCGCGGCCACAGAGCGGGTGTAGCGCTGCAGTCGCGCGATTTTTCATTTATAATTATGGATTAACAAAGCAGCGCGGCACCTGGCGGCAAATTTGAAGGCGCCCTTAGTATTTTATCAGCGGTTATATTTTTATTAAAATATCAATTTTAAAATTCTAAGTGTGGATCATACATTCTTGTAAGAGGTTAAGATGTGTGAACACAATCGAAGCTTAAGACGTATGTAAGAATCGTAGCGTATAAAGGTTGTCTGTAAGAGATCGCCTTAAATAATTATCGTTGTATTCCACAATTTACACACAATGCCATCTAGTCCCAAGCTAAGCTGAGCCTGTGTTATGGGGACAACTAGTAAACATACATAGGCATTTCTAAATACATATTAAATTATAGATCATTGATATATTAAAAGGAGTCTTAGTACATCAATGTTATATAGATAAATTACACCAAGACAAATAAATAATATTTCACAACTTTTACACAACGCCGTCTAGTCCCAAGATAAGCTGAGCTTGTGTTACTGGTACTAAACAACTGATAAACTTACTTATACATTTCTAAATACATACATATTATACGTAAATTACACCCAGACACAGAACAAATGATAGTGCTCGTCACACACACATTTGTCCTGGGTGGGAATAGAACCTACGAACTCCGCAGCAGTCAGGGCCACTAAATACTAGATCAACAGGACTTCATTTTAACACCCTATTTCTGCGATACGATTTCATTCAGTAAAGCGTTGCTTCAGGTGACATGCCTCGCAGATATTTGCGATGCGTTGCGAATTCGCAGTTATGTGTGGGAGCCCTAAGTGATTTTTAAATTTGTATAGTGTACAATTATTATAAAAAGTGTTATTCTATTCTAGTAAGTGGCGTTCTATAGTTTCAGCCTACTTCCATTGGAATAAGGCGTGTGAGTTTATGTATGAATGTATGTATGGACCCCGCACCCTCCTTCTCCGCAATCTATACTAATATTATAAAGAGGTAAAATTTGTAAGTTTGTAAGTTTGTAAATTTGTATGTAGGGGGTAATCTCTGGAACTCATAATCCAATTCTAAATTTTTTTTAACTGGCAGAAAGCTACATTATTCCTGAGTGCTATAGGCTATAAATTGTTTCTATAACATGTATATTAACCGAGCTATCACAACTTTTGTCTAGCAAGTCGGAAAAAAATACTTCATAAAACAGAATTATTTGCGTGCGCTGCCTAAACAGTTGCTTAAAATTAAAAACAATGTATGGCTACCTGGTTCGTCTTAATTATTTCTACAAAAAAGTCCGCGATACCATATCTCTATCTTTTATATTTTGTATTCTATACTTCTTTTATTGCATTAAAAAAAAATTTTTTCGGCATACTTATGTTTGGTTGATTATTTGAGCAACAAAATATTAATTCTTATGACAATACATTATTTCAGTATCACAAGAACATTATACAGATAAGATTTGCCATTTACAGTATATCAATTGGTCATACAGTTTCGGAGATAATATAAAATTACTAAAACGCAAAATGCCGCTAGCATAACTTTCATTGTGCAGACGTTTTACCTATTTGCCCATAGATGGCGTTCTGCAATTACGTCATTTTTCTGCATCGCGGTGTTAAGACTTTTCGTGGATTGATCATCCTCTCGAATTATTAGTTAGAAGATGGAGTTCAAAATATTACATGTCAGTTACTTATTGGTTTCGGTTGTTTCGTGTTGTTGTTGTTGATAGATAGATGCCTCATTATCGATAATATCGTAAATTCGTTGTACGTTTGTTTTGACCGTTCGTAGTTAAGTTTCGTACTTCGTTTTAAGTTTAACGTAATAATCGATACGAGTTATTCGATATTGCGTTTGTTTTGTTATGTAAAGGCAGACGCCGCAGACGGTGTTCGAGTCGCTCTCCCTTTGTTCATAATTGTTTTCAAGTCTGTGGGTAGTTAGTTAAGAGCTTGCCTAAAAGGAAATCTCAACTGTCCGTCCCGGCAGACATCACAGACAAGAGCCGCTCGAGTACGCCGTACGGAAGAATCTGCCCCTGAAAATGAGCAGCGCCTCTCGAAAAATAGAGAATATATTTCGCAAGCACGCGCTAGAGAATCTAGCTCCGAGCGCTCACAGCGCCTCGCTAGCCAAAATGTGAAAACGTCGCGGGCACGTGCTCGAGAAACTAGCGCTGAATGTGCACACCGTCTATCTGACAGCATGTCTCTGAGACAAGGGATAGGGAGACTAGCGCTGAGCGCTCGCAGCGGCTTGGTAGACAAAATGTCATAACATCGCAGGCCCGTGCTCGGGAATCTATCGCTGAACGTGCGCACTTGCGCAGCGTCTATCTCATTTAAGGCAGCATGTCTCTGAAACAAGGGATAGGGAGACTAGCGCTGAGCGCTCGCAGCGGCTCGCTAGGCAAAATGCCATAACATCGCAGGCCCGTGCTCAGGAATCTAGCGCTGAACGTGCGCAGCGTCTATCTGATTTAAGGCAGCATGTCTCTGAAACAAAGGGATAGGGAGACTAGCGCTGAGCGCTCGCAGCAGCTCGCTAGGCAAAATGCCATAACATTCGGTAATCTTTGAAGTAACTGATCTGATTCCAAAAAAAATTTTACTAATAAAATTAAATACAGTAATATCAATCGAGTGTAATCTTATGTTAAAACAAGAAAGTTTCCGCGGACGAAGTCGCGGGCAGAAGCTAGTCGGTTATATAACTTCCTCAGACAGGGAAGTGTCCACTCATGACGAGAGTGACTTATCTTACGGTGAACCAGCTGAACGGCACGTACAGATCAGAGATAAGCCACAGAGTGCACGATCCGCGAATGTTATGCCCTATCGCGATTACATCACAGTATCTGTAGTTTTTATGCTGTGGCATTTATATTTGGTGATGATTTTTTCTTGGACGTGATGGTACCTACTTGCTTTTTAACCGACTTTCAAAAAAGGAGGAGATTATATGTTCGTGTGTATGTATTTTTTTTTTTTTTTTTATGTATGTTACCTGATTTCTCCCCCATTTGTGGACCGATTCTCGAAATTCTTTTTTTATTCGAAAGAGTATACTCCCGAGGTGGTCCCATTTTAATTTGGTGAAGATTTGGTGCTGATCTTCGGAGATATGCAACGGAACTCTTCAAAAATAGACGGCAAATCTGTCGTGATTGCTGGAATCGCTTGGATGTTTATTGTTTATACAACATCATGACGTATCATCACGCCTGGTATGCTCTGAGGGGTACGCAGATGTGTACAATATACCTAGATTTCGACAGTTAGGTATGTTAATTTTCATTTATTAGGGATAAGTGGATAACCCTTTTATCATGATATGTACTGTTACAATTAACAATATATATAGCAAATATTTGTATGGAAAATGGAAAAATAAAAAACTTTTTTGAAAAAAAATTAAACCGACTTCAAAAAAAACACTAAACGGTGTAAAATAACTCTAAATTCGGAAGTCGGTGGCCCATCATGAATAAGACAAAACCACCAAAGCCACAGACTTCCTAATTTAGAGTTATTTTACACCGTTTAGTGTTTTTTTTGAAGTCGGATTAATTTTTTTTCAAAAAAGTTTTTTTTGTGTACGAGGTTGTGTTTTCAATTCCAGGCTGTCTAACTTTAATTATTAACTAATATTCCACAACTTTTCACACAACGCCATTTAGTCTCAAGTTAAGCTTGAGAGCTTGTGTTATGGGTACTAAACAGCTGATAAACATACCTATATATTTCTAAATATATACGTATTATAGACTAGCAGACGTCCCGCGGTTTCACCCGCGTTGTTCCCGTTCCTGTGAGAATACAGGGATAAAAAGTAGCCTATGTCACCCGGGGATAGTGTAGCTTCCCAACAGTGAAAGAACTTTCCAAATCAGTCCAGCAGTTTCGGAGCCTATTCAATGCAAACAAACAATCAAACATTTCCTCTTTATGTATTAGTATAGATAAATAAATTACACTCAGACACAGAATAAATGATCGCGCTCATCACACAAACATTTGTCCTGGGTGGGAATCGAACTCACGACCTCCGGCATAGCAGTCAGGGTCACTAACTACTAGACCAACCTAGACCTAGATTAAATTCTAATTTCAGTCTCTATCTGTCAAAAATATGTCCGATTTTGCTACATTTTTGACTATAGATATCTAATATGGTCTGGTGGTTGGTATGGTTATTTGGTTTGGTTTTTTTACGTTTTTTTTTTAATTTTGATATGATTTGAACGTTTTTAATTACAATCATTGTTTAAATTCAGTTTAATCACATACCGCACGAAAAGGGTTACAGTTTTAGTACAGGAAGAGTTCTGAATATAACAAATTACATTGAATACAATAGGTAGATTCTCTAAGTGCACTTCTAATTGATTGGAAACGTGAATTGGCTCGGAGTACTCAAGAGCTTTTGTAAGAAGCTTTAAAGCTAAAATACGCTTTAGCGTATTGTTTCCCTTATCTTTCAATATAATGAGTGTCAAGGTTTTTGTTATTGTGGGGCTTATGACTAAATAAGTAGCCACATGGGCCGGTCGAAGGTTGCGCTAGGTTTCATCATCATCAGTCGGGGGTCGCGGAAGTATCTTCCGTTCCCGTGACCCCCGGCGCAGGTTTCAGAAGGAACACGGGGTGGTTTTTAGTCAGTAAGAGTCTGACAGACCCCTCCGCCTCCCCGGGCGGGGGACATCATGAGGATTTTCCACCCCTCAAAAAAAAAAAAGGTTTCATCATCATCATCATTCATCATTTCAGCCATAGGAAGTCCACTGCTGGACATAGTAAGACCGGTTGGAAGCGGCTCGCATCCAGCGCGTTCCCGCGGCCTTAATGAGGTTGTCTGTCCACCTTGTGGGTGGACGTCCTACGCTGCGCTTGCCGATACGTGGCCTCCACTCGAGAACCTTTCGACCCCATCGGTCATCAGTCCTCCGTACTATGTGCCCTGCCTACTGCCACTTCAACCTGCTAATCCGCTGGGCTATGTCGGTAACCTTGGTTCTTCTACGGATCTCCTCATTTCTGATTCGATCTCGTAGAGAGACTCCGAGCATAGCCCTCTCCTTAGCTCGTTGGGCTACTTTTAGCTTACTCATGAGGCTCATAGTGAGGGACCACGTTTCAGTGCCATAAGTCATCACTGGCAACACGCACTGGTCGAAAACCTTCGACTTGAGACACTGAGGTATGTCAGACGAGAAGACATTAAGCAATTTTCCGAACGCTGCAGCCCAGCCGAGTTGGATTCGGCGACTGACCTCTTTCTTGAATTTGGACCTACCTAACTGGACTACTTGTCCTAGGTAGACGTACGAGTCTACAACTTCAAGAACCGAGCTCTCAACAGATATTGGGGTGGGTACATACAACATGGGCATTACACATTACCTTTGTCTTGTCCATGTTCATTTTAAGACCCACCTGTTGAGAAACTAGGTTGAGGCCTTCGAGCATCGTGTTGAGATCTTCCATCGATTCTGCCTCATACTACAATATCGCTAGGTTTGCCGAATCAAAAATAACTGATTCCACCACGAATAAAAAAATCTTGACAAAGTATGTTCCGCGACCTCCGGTCCAAGTGTAAGACCAAAACCGAGTGGTTTTTAGTCAGCCAGAGTCTCACAGATTCCTTCACCAGGACAGAGGGATAGCTGAAGTAGGTTAGAGGATTGGTGTCTATCCATTACATATAAAGATCTCTCCGTGCCTCAAGAAGCAGTTGCTCACGTATTTCAGCTGCATGTGGTTAAGTTGGAGATAGGATGATGATGACTTTGTAACCTTATCAATACAAGTTTTATAAATAGGTACAGTTTGTGAGTTTTTGAGATGGTAAGTAGGGGCCAAAGAGAATAAAGATACTATAGAGAAAACGTGCAAAGCAATTGCATACAAAAACAGTGATCCCATGTCTCAATAACCCCATCTAGCATAATATAGCAATATTAAAATAAAAATATATAATAAAATGTTTATTCATCCAAAAGTAATTATACAGATTAGACATAAGTTGGTAGGTAATACATTGAAATTATTTGACAAAATCTATAAAACCAAAAGTTATAAACCCTGCCTCTTAAACTAGGAGACGTGTGTGTGTGTGTATGTGTGTGTGTGTGTGTGTGTGTGTTTAGGTGCTTGCGTGCGTGTAGATAGGGTGAAATGATTATGTGGCTATAGTAAGAATAATTGTGCGAATGTATGTTAGGGACATTCTAAGTGATATTGGAGCGGCAGCGGAGCATACTCTACAAGTCTATCGACTTGTGTCCAGTAGGACACAAGTATCGGATGATAATTTTGTTCGTGGTGTCCTGTCTATAGTATGCATGCATTACATTTTTTTTTTAGGGTTTGTTACCTCAGTACTCCGTCATTTATGGACCGATTTTCGAAATTCTTTTTTTGTTTGATAGGGTATACTAACATATTGGTCCCATTTGTATCAAAACTCATACCTGATGAGGGATCTTCGAGGAATTGAGGGAACTCCTCAAAAAATATAGGCGCACATGCACCGATTTCAACATTTTTAGTAACAAATCAAGCATTTTCATTTAGAAAGTATCATCTGGTGAAGAAAACCTGATGAAGAAGACAGGCAACGGAACTCTTCAACGCATAACAGCAAATTATTCACGATTGCTATAGTCAGATGTCTATGCTGTGCTTTTGTATTTCTACAACATAACATTACGCTATTCTATTTTGAAAGGGGCCGGCAGAGATGTACAGATTAATTTAGAGGTAGTTTAGAGATAGAACTTCTTTAGCAATTGTTATCCAATTTCAATAATTCTTTCAAGTTTTGAAAGACTTTCTTTACATACAAAGAAAATAAAAATTACAAAATAAAAAAAAATTACAAAAAAAACAACCGACTTCTTAAAAAAAACTAACAGGTGAAAAATAACTCCAGTTTCGGAAGTCGGTGGCCAATAATGAAAAAAAACAAAACCACCAAAGCCCACTTCCGAAACTGGAGTTATTTTTCACCTGTTAGTTTTTTTTTATCATGCATCATGCAATGGGATGGTAACAGACTGGTATTATTATTATTCTTCAAAATCACTGATATTAATTAATAATATTAATATATTATTAACATATTTTATGAGCTACCGCTCTCAAATCTAACCCCACTTCGAGACGCTTCAAATTATGCAAATGGGAATCAAACTTATAACCTCCCTTCAACTTACATACTTCACGTTCAAGTTTCATCGGTTTTCAGCGGTAAAAAGTTTTAAAACAACGACCAGGTACGTTCAACGCTCCGGCAACGTCTTGACGACTTTGAGTTTTAGTTCTGACGTCATGTAGACTTCTAAATTAAAAAGTTGATAGCATAGAAGTCATCTCAAAGAAGTCATTTGGAATTTCTTTTTTTACACTTACGTTACCCATGTTTGCAGTATGTTTGTTGATATTCGAAATGAAAGTCAAAATAATTAAATAAACGAAACAATAATATCTTTATTCGCAGAAAACATGGTGTCATGTAGAACAAGTCTCTGTGGACCACGCTGGCTCCGAGAATTAACATCTTTAGCTGATTTAAACAAAGCCTTAAGTTTATTAACGAACATACATTCATAAATATAGATGGACGGCAACGGTAACAAACCTAGTCTTTTAGGGGCCGTGCATAAAATTCGCTCGCTGGAGTTTAGGTAACATCAATGCGATGCTATATTTGTGTGTACCGTTCACAAACACACGCGTAAAGCTCGAGCGTAGTGATCGCTTAAACTGTTTTAAAATTTTATACATCATATTTTGAGTTTCTAAGTAAATTAAGACGGTTGAGAAATAAATCTCCGGAATTTTTGTGTATACATATTTGTTTACTATGTTGGTACACATGTTAAAGTACACAAGTTAAAAAATAGTACGAATATATAATAAACTGAAGATTAATATGTTACTTTTAAAATTTCTTAAAAGTGATTCAAACAATAGAAAAAAAAATACTGATTAGTCTTGAAATTTCCGGAAAGTAACGACATTGAATTTTTTTTTCCGTATGTTGTAGTAAAAATTAAAAAAGTGGTTCCCTCAAATGCAAGTAGACTATACATATACTGGTATTGGTAAGATTTTTTAATTTTCAAAATCTATTTCAGTTTCTTGTAACTAAATGATCAACCGTCAGTCTCGCGTCATTTTTTGGAAAACATGTGGGAGAATTTTAGCGATTTTCCATGAATACGTAATTTATTTCCAAAATTTAATTCCTCAACATGCAAAGCAAGGAACTCGGCTTTTCAAATCACAAATAGGACTGTATTAATTCTTCTTCTCTTTCTCACAAATAATGATTAAAGTTGATCAAAATCAGTCGATTTCAGGCACGGCCCCTTAAAATGAATTCAGCAAAACAGTGTTTAATAACGACCGAAGTTTGTTTGTGGTGTTGGTGCAACCTAAGGCTTGGTGACGACTCGTGATTTCATTTTCAATTTTCCATACAGAGGATATGTGGAATCTTCAACAAACTTTATAAATTGCATCTTAATAATATCAAAACTTAAAAGTACGGGATACTTATTACTGACTCTGTTAGCGTATTTATGGGCCTTAAATGGGTCTATAGCCTTGACACTTCTCCCGTAAGCTTTAACACTATACTCCAATCCGTTTTCAAATTCTATTTCGACGTAGAATTGTATTTGTATGAATTGTACACCGGTGAAGCACTGGCCACCTTGACCGGCGCTGGCGCAATACCGCCGCAAGCGCAGGGACGGGTTGGTCTTCATCTTGGCATGATAGTCCGCTCGGAGTATCACGCACTCGTACTCAACATCACCGATGATTGTTAACTGAAATTTCGAGTTAGTGAAATGTAAAAAGTGTGTAAAAAAAAAGTGACAATGACAAACAAAACTTGAACAAAGAGCTTATATCATAATATCAGATTCTAAGAAATTGGAACGAACTTGTGTAAAGTACAGACGCCAGCACATCAACCTACAACAAAATGTTACATTTTCGCAATTGAACTTGAACCTTTTTGTGCTTAGAATAAAGTTGAAAACCTATCAAAGAAATTTGACACATTGGGGTAGGTTGATGTGGCGTCTGTACAATCAATACCATTGTAAGTTTAAAATAAATATCAGGTATAAAAATAAGTTAGGTTAGGTTATTATATATGTCGTGGAAAGCGATATTGTTGAATAATGAGTTGTGAAGTTGATTAACTTAGTATACGGAGTCTATAGTGAACATGCAGCGTGACGTTACTTGCCATTAGAAAATGGCGCTAATGTGTTTTCCGTAATGTCATGTGGACAGTCAGTAGAATCGTGCTGGTGCGTGGGAGCTGGGCAGAGCTCAGATTGATTTGAGGCACCAACAAAGACTTACATCCAGTACAAAACTGTCAGTTACCTATTTGAGTTATGTTTTGTGATTACGATTGTTATGTGAGGTTATTACTGCAATGGAGATTGTTATTCTACGTTATGAACTCGGTACCACGAAACCCCCATCGGTGTCAGCTCATCGCTCAGCCATCGCTGACGCCGACATATATGTATATTAGGCTTTAAATAGGATAGTTGAATAAATTTTAGTTTGTAGTACCTCATCTAGATTACAAGAAAATATTCTGTATTGAAGTTTTACTACTAACGTTAAAATAATATTTGCCCGTGGTTAGTCTTCCAAATGGGTCAGGCTTACGTCCGATCGCAGTATTTTCTGTGTATAGTTCTCGTTTCAACTCTTCTCTGTCGCAGGGACCAAACCTTTGAAGCTTGGATAGTGCTGAAAAGAACAGAATATTACATTTTTTTTTATGACTTTCACACAACGCCCTCTTATTCCAAACTAAGTGTAGCGCTTGTGCTATGAGTACCAGACAGCTGATAAACATAAAGCCTTACCTTTTTATATATTTCTAAAGACTATCTGTTATCTCTGGCGGGTTAAGCTAAGCTTGTTGAGATCGATTTCTGAATCCGGACCGGTAGTAAGACATCAATGAGCGTAGGATGGGTTTTTTGAGGGACTGTCTTGTCTTACGGTTTTTTGACTTTCAAAAAGTGCTGATCAAAAAACAAATCAAACACGAATCAAAATATTTTATTTGTATTGAACATGCGTGAGCATATATTACAATGGATCCCATAGCCTAATGTTAATAAATGACCTTTGATTTTGATTTTGATTTTAAAGGTAGGCAATACAATGAATTGTCAAAGGCTCGTAACCTGGACATAACCCTTCCCATTTCAAAATACAAAAATATTTTATTCACCGCAGAATCTTAAATGTATTTTTTTTGTATTTTTTTTCTATCATTATTTTCATATTTTTAATAGTTCATTAATTTTGTCCATTATTTTGGTCTGTTAATATTTTATTTTAATCTTTTTTAATTTACCTAGTTATAAATGTGCATGCTGTGGTCTTCTATAATTGAAGGAGCACACTTAAAAGAATCTTTTGCAATGCTATTTTAATTGTATTTGTGTAACCTTTGTTGGAGATCCTCCGAAATAAATAAATAAATAAAACTACAAATGATTGTAAAATCTCACTTCTTCTGAACACGATGTGGTTTGACGCTACTTTGCTGATGGCCGGCCTGCCAATCCTCTCGACACTGCGTTGAACCCACTCGTAGTACATTCCGTAGTCTAAGAATCTGGCGGGAGACTGGCATCCGGGCCCGTACACGCCGAAGCCTAGCTAAAAACCAGTTATTACTAAAACAGTTCTGGAGGGCTATTCCTGTTATTAAGAGCGTTTGACTTCCTCTCTGTTATCTTTTCAATTTCAATCTTTCAAACGTCTAAATTCCCTACACGACATTGATTATCGCTGAGCTAACCACTTCCCTGTCCCATGAGCCACATATGACTTATGTTGATTGTTTAACAATAATTGTGTCTACTTTTTGGGCGGTGAAAGTGTTAAGATTGCAACAAGATTTTGAAAGTTTTATTAAGCTTTCTGTAATTGTTTTGAGATGAAACATTAGTAAGACAAGTCATAAGTTACTTCATAAAAAACTTTAAAGATACTTAACCAGACTCCAGCGGCTGCCCACTTTAACAACGAGAATGGCCCCACTCCGCCAGACACAGTGGTCTCCCGTTATACTTCGGGCACAAGTCGTGTAGGTAGGCCATAGGGTAGTTATATCCAACTGGAAAGAGATAACTATAGTCATGAATAGATCCTGCATCAGCCTGCATCCTGATCCTGGAACTGGCCTGCCTGAGAGATATTTCTCGAGGGCATGTGATGCCAAGTTAGAGGCCCAGGTAAGAGGAAGAATAAATCCTCAAATACCAACACGAGGATGAACATGAAGGAGGTGGTGGGACTGGATGTCTTCTTTAAGAATTGCAAAGTGTAAGACTACATTGCGGCCGATGAGAGGAGTGGAAGGCGGCCTTTCTCCAACAGTGCGACAATTGAAGAAAGAAAGAAAGAAAAGAAAGAAAAGAATGAAAAGAAAGAAAAGAAAGAAAAAAAAGAAAGAAAAGAAATAAAAGAAAGAAAATACATTAATTGGCAACAGTTCGATACACCCACAGCAAAAAAACAATAACACAAAAAAAGAGACACAAACATGGCATGTCTCACGGCTGCGCCAAAGGTTCATTTCAGCGGTAATGCCAGACAGATGCTGAGATCCTGCCTGACGCAGATTTTCAAATGAACCTTTGGGACAAGTGACGGATGAATAACAATTATTATTATACTTCACCAAGAAATAATATATTACGTATATAAATAGTTAGAATTTAGCCTAAAAACCTGCTTAAGAAAAATAATAACCTATGGATGTATTATATTGATATTTATTTATTCATTTTATTTTAAATAGGGCTAACAGACTAACAATCCAATGAAATAAATAATATAATATTAAAAATAGCTAATAACAAGCCTCCACATATAGTTAAAAAAAAAACGGTAAAAAAGAAAGTTTCAATAGGTAAAGTGTATAATTTGTTAAGAGTTGATAAGTCGACTAGGTATCAAGAAGAAAAGACTGTGCCAAAAGCCGTCTTAGGGTCGAAAAACGGGTGCAAAATAAATAGACATTAAAACTAAGTACACTTCTTGTAGAGAAAATATTCCGCCTATAATTAGTCATTGCAAAAGGTACAATGTAACTTTGGCCGTTGACGCAACCCCATCAGATTCGATTTCTCATTGATTCATTTTTGTTGTTTTTTTAAACGGTTCCCTTTATTAGGATAGACCATACAATTTTTGTTAAGTGCTGGAACTTTACACCCTGTTCTTAACACCTTACCTCTGCTCGCCTGTAAAAGGCCTGGCATTCTTCCATTGAAACAATTGTCATATTGTGTATCTTTATTTGGGATTGGTTGCAGTCTAGAACATAGAAATTGTGTAAATATTAGCACTTTCTATTGTTTCTAAAATTCAAGAAAAATTCGGTGACCCTTTTTTCCTTTCTTGTTCGTCTGCATGTCTTGAATTTGTTTCATAGAAACGGATAAAAGGATTATTAAACTTATTATTAATATTAAGGACTTAGTATTAAGGACTAGTAAATCAACGCAGTTAAGAGATGGGGCTAATGATGTCATGTTCACGTATATACTTATTAAATTCAAGGTATTTACTTATTAAACCCTCGTATATACTTATTAAATTCACGCACCATAGAACTTGAGATTTAAGCACAAACCGGGAACCAACACGTCCAATTTTACGACTTTCCTTGCTAGGAGGAAAGTCGTAAAATTGGACGTGTCAGATACATACCGTCAGATAATACCATAGCAAAGAACTGTTGATTGTGGGAAAGCAACGCCTTTGGAGGTGGACAAATAGGCCGCAACTCTGAAACAATGGTTTACAAATTAAATTCACCACGCCAATGAAGTTAAATATAAAACAAATATATTTAACCGCCAGTAGTGTAGTGATTTTCTATCCAACCATACAGAAATGTTCAAACTTCTTTGACTCGATAATCTTACCCATGGTCACGTGGTCGGTTTCCAGCTGAATCAAAGCAATGGAACTGAAGGTATATTTAGAATAGTCATGGTGATAAGTATAGTCACGAATCCTGACACCCAGTCGGGCGGTGCAACTACGCCCAAGCACCACGCGCGCTCGTGCCCTGGAAATAGACAAAAAACGGGGGTAAGAGGATGATTTCAATCAACTCAGCCTATCTTTTGGGCATGCCAGTTCCCGCACGAGGTTTTCCTTCACCGTTTATAAAGCAAGTGATAATATTACCTACAATATGCACATTAATCCGAAAATCGTTCAGTTTGCACTCGAGAATTATGACTTGTCTACCAAGCTATGCAATTCCAATTTACGCTGACCTCGCATTGAATGGAATTCCTATGCAATGTGAGATCAGCTTATACTGGAAATGCATGATGTGTAGCCGTGCGTACTCGATTCATCATCATCTGCCTAGGATTTTTTTAACCATGTGGGATTGACTGCCGTTACAACCCATTTGCTGGGCATCAGGATGGCGCTTAGTAGCACTGACTGGCCTGTTGGTCTAGTAGTTAGTGACCCTGCTATGCTGGAGGTCTTGGGTTCGATTCCCACCCAGGACAAATGTTTGTGTGATGAGCATCATCATTTGGTCTGTGTCTGGGTGTAATTTAAATAATATGTGTGTTTTTAGAAATATATAAGTATGTTTATCAGCTGTTTAGTACCCATAACACAAGCTCTCAAGCTTAACTTGGGACTAAATGGCGCTGTGTGAAAAGTTGTGGAATGTTTATTTATTTACTGACTGTTCCAACTTCTTTTTCTGCCTGTAATGACTTCAGAATATCTTCAAATGATCCCTGGGATTACCTAATGTCCTTGGCAACCGTAGCTTAACTTTCTATTGTCTTAAATCGCGCACCCGTATATCTGATAATAATTCCTTGTAGTTTTTCTGTTTGTTAAGAACCCTCTGCAATGTTTTGAGACAGTGACTGGCCATTTAAAATTTTGTTTGTACTTTTACCTGAAATCCAGTTTAGGTAGCTTGTCAATTTCAAGTGCCGTGGCTATAACTATCTGCCTGGTGACCAGCACCACTGCAGTTGTGAACCTTTTCTTTTCTAAATAGAAGAAATGTTACGACAATTATTTTGGTAGTGACTTTAAAAAAAAGTATTAGAGGTGGCTATACTTGGGAAGACCTAGAAGTGATCCATAAGCGAATCAAGAAACCGGCATGTATGGAATCATTGCCAGACTTAATTAGCAGTGAGCGAAGAAGGGTTGGTCTAGTAGTTATTAGTTTTGACTACTATCCTGGAGGTCGTGGGTTTGAATCCCACCCAAAATAAATGCTTGTGTGATGAGCACGGTCATTTGTTCTGTGCGTGGGTGTAATTTATCTATTAAAAAATAAGTATGTTTATCAGTTGCTTAGTACCCATAACACAAGCTCTGCTTAGCTTGGGACTAGATGGCGTTATGTAAAAGTTGTGAAATGATTATTTATATATTTAATTAAAATACTTACTGTTGGGCTGGCTACGTAATCATAGGAGAAGAAAAGTAGAACAAAGTAGTAACAGTGTGGTACCCTGGAGAGGGAAAGAGAAAAAAGGGGAAACCTTTCAGAAGATGGGAAGTGAAATAGCTGGAAAATCGTGAAATAGACTGGCGCGTGAGAGAGAAGATTGGAAGGGGTTGGAGGAGGTCTTTGCCAAGGGGCACACAGAATAAAAATAAAACTATATATAGGAACAAATAAAGTTATAAACAAATTATGTAAAGAATAGAATAGAATAGAATAGAATACTCTTTATTGTACACCAATAATACTTACAAATAATAATTTTAAGGGCTACAAGCGGTGATACAATGGGCGGCCTTATCGCTAAAAGCGATCTCTTACAGACAACCTTTGGATGGACTTGATAGTGGAGGAAAAAAGATGAGTAGGCAGTGTGTGGTGTACTATTTACATAAATATATATCATACAAGACTATTTGAATATACATATATAATAAGTATAATTATCAAGACAAAAAAAAAAAAAAAGTAAATCAAATCAAATCAAATCAAATCAAATAGTTTATTTGTAAAACATAGGTATACAAGCTGATGGTCACATATGCAGGGTTAATTAAATCTCTATGTTTTGCCAGTATGACATACAAATATTATCTAACTCTCTAAGGTTCAGAGCACTAAGAAGCTTTAATATTCTAAATGTATCATTACTTACTGTGAAAAATTTAAATGTCTCTTTTATTAAGTTAAAATATTGTTCAATTAAAATATATTGTATTGTTATAATTTATCGTTTAAAAACTCGTCTATTGTATAGTAGCATTTGTCAATTAGAATTATTTTGAAGGCAGCTTTAAACTTTGTCAATGGCAATATTTTGACAGATTCGGGAATTTTATTATATATTTTAGGAGCTATTCCAAAGAAACTTTTATTCATCAGTGCTGTCTTACACTTGACATTGCATAATTGATTCACATATTGAGAGCGTATGGGATTTTTCTTTACTGATGACAGCTTGGGGAAAAGATGCAGGTTTGCTTTGACAAACAGTGCTGTTTCTAGTATGTACAGCGACGGTAATGTCAGAAGTTTTAGTGCCTTAAAATGAGGTATACAGGTATCTGTAGTCTTTAGACCACACATTGATCTAATACATCGCTTTTGCATCCTGAATACCGTCTCTCTGTCAGTTGATTGCCCCCAAAATATTAAACCATATAATGTAAATACAATAAACAACAACAACAAACAAACAACAACAACAACAAACAAAATACACAACAACAACGAACAATTATATGTAAACGTCTGAAAGAGGCTACAAATAAATAAATAATACTTACTGTAAGGATAATACAGGATTCCAAGCCATGGGTAGTGCTCCATACTGGCGAAGCCCTCGTTGACTTGCTTCTCTGGAGACTTGTCGATACCGCAGGACAAAGATAAAACTGAAACCCGTCATTTCTATTAGGTAACAAAATACTAATGACCGGCGGATTTCCAAATCATAGGTCTCGAGTTTGAACCCAAGGCACGCACTTCTGACTGTTCAGACTCTTCAAAAACGCTGAAGGTAAATATAGAAGGAAATAATGAGTTATTATTATTATTATTAAAACTCTGAAACCAGGTTACTTACTAACTAGGTACACGATAAAAATAAGTTTGTTAAAAATCAAAGCTTTTATAGTACAGACGCCAGCACATCAAGATACCCCAATGTGTCAACTTTCTTTGATCGTTTTTCAACTTTATGTCAAACAGAATAAGTTCATATTCAATTGGGAAAATTTGAAACATTGGGGTAACTTGATGTGCTGGCGTCTGTACAGTAAAAGCACAGTATAAATATTAATACAGTAGGACGACGCCTTTGATCTGTGGAAAAATGTCGACAACTTCTACACGCGTAAGACTTGAAAAATACCCCCCGCACTACGAACATCGTTCTGTTCGCAGTGCGGGAGCGGCTTTCCCGCGTCTCGCCCCTCACCGCCCCGCACGAATGCCTTGTCTAGACGGCTTCGTCGGACGACTGTATGTTTTTAGACTGTGGTAAAAGGAAGCACTTACCTATACTTGCACAATATGGCGATAAACTTATCCAAATACAAAGAATAAGCATGGCGGCTTTTTAACGTAGACCTTCACAATTCATTGCACTTTGCACACGATCCAAATTTCAAAATAATAATAACACAATTAAACTATGAACTACTTTCCATTACAACCCGACTCAATACTGTATTGCAAAAAGATACGAAAATAACTGCAATAAAAATATGGACGCTTGGTTGTTTATTTGTATTGTATGTGTAAATCATTAAAAAGATGTTTGAATAACAAGTCAACGCATTCCACAACTTCTTGTTGTCAATAAAAACAAACTGTTGAGTGTTTTTGTTATTAGTTGCGTCACAAATTGAATAGTTTTCATGCATTTGTTATGTCTCTTTTGAACATGAAGAGCTTGTTATATGAGGGTGGATGATTTATGTTTTGTCATCCGCTTTTTTTACGACTACCGTCGTTTTGAATCGTGGCCGACGCTCGTGCAACCTCCGCGCGAGGTGATTGGCCAGTTGGCTTGCGTGATCAGACAGTATCGGTCTCGTCTCTTTTGTTTTTTTTGAGAAACTATTCCGTGAATAAGACAAGTTTAACTCATTTTTCTACACTGCCGTGCAGTATCAATTGTGTGAGGACGTTCTCGCAGTGCTGTGCCAATTTCGATAGTGTTTTTGGAATGTTTAGTGCCCGCGCTCGCCTCCGCCTTCGATACCAGCAGTGCGATTCTGGTAAAATCACCGCGTGAAAATGTAGGCGGAGTAAGGGCGAATTGAGCTGTCATTCCATACTAATGCCAGGCATTGACAGTTCACTTCACTCAAGTATTCACGGCGTGACTTTTACTGAATCGACCGGCTGGACTCCTCACCGTGCAAGGCTGTCGTGAAGAAACGTACGTGTGGAAGTTTGAGGTAGGTGGCATACTGAATTATTTACCTATTTATGTGCAAAGATCCACTTTCCAAACTTTACCTACATATTGATACAGCATTTTTTTTAATAATTATTGGTCCTTCAAAAAATACAATTTTTTATCAGCCTTCTACAGTCATACTCAACAGGGTTAATAAAGGTAAAAAAAGGTAAAATAAAATACAAAAATCTTGTGCCTTGTGTGAAAGTTGTGGAATATTATATTAGTTCTAATCCGGGCTGATACTGAGAAATTCTAGATGGAAAAACTCAATAACGCTTTGCCCGACCTGGGCATCGAACCTTGGACCTCATGCCCAGCAGTAGCGCTTGCGACCACTGGACCAACGAGGCAGTCCGGAGTCTAGATTCGTACCCGATTGATGGCAAAAGGCTCGCCCCCTATTTTTTGGGACTTAAACATACTTAACTAGCGAAAAGTGGTTAGACCTTTATGCTGGTAGAATAGAATAGAATAGAATAGAATAGAATAGAATACTCTTGCTTTGCTCTTGCCTTTTGGTACCTCTGCCTAACCCTTTGGGGAAAACAGATGGGTTAAATGATAAATGATAAATGATGATAAATGATATTTATTTTTGTAAATAGGTTTTTACAAACACTTTTACACGTCGCCTTTTTTAGTAAATGGGATCGGTATTTCACTATTTGACTACTCTGAGAAGAAACACCGAAAGAAACTCAGAGGTCATAGTCTCTTTTAAAGTCCAGACATTATCTTGGTCAAATCATGTAAGATCCATGCAGATTAGTGTCTGAGATGGTCTTTTGAGGAAAGAACCACACAGAATGAGGGGACCAGATCAGTCAGTGCAAGCATTTGTCAGTAATCGTGAGCTCAACTTGGAACTTGAGGAGCTCCACGGTTGTTTTGTAATGTTATGTGTTCTAGTTCTAATTGCCTCTTCTAAAAGGCAGTTTCTTATGGAGAAGAATGGGCAAATATCACCATACTTACTCTTCTCTATCTCAGTACTGTTTATTGTAGCGGTCATTGAAACACCCGGGTTGGGCAGTATAAAAGTAGGAAGTAGGAACCACATCTATAAGTATAAACAACAACATAATGTACTTTTATGATCTTAATAACAAAGTTTTGATGTTTATACTGAACTTGGCTTAGTGTCAGTATTGAGGGCGCGTTACAATGCAGATAATTGCAAAAGTATCGCATGTTGGATTTACCAGCGGACGATCAAGACGCTTCCAGCGATACCTCATTGGTCAAATTATGCTTAGTAGTTTATAGGTTATGAGGGTACAGATGAACATGTTTACGTAAGCACATACTTACATCGCAGACTAAATTATAACCCTCTTTGTTGGGGATCGATCGATGGTATTTAAATAAAAACATTTTCACAAAAAAAACAACCGGCTTCTTAAAAAAAAACTAACAGGTGAAAAATAACTCCAGTTTCGGAAGTCTGTGGCTTTGGTGGTTTTGTTTTGTTCATTATTGGCCACCGACTTCCGAAACTGGAGTTATTTTTTCATCTGTTAGTTTTTTTTTAAGAAGTCGGTTGTTTTTTTGTAAAAAAGTTTTTATTTTGTAATTTTTAGTTTCTTTGTATGTAAAGAAAGTCTTTCAAAACTTGAAAGAATCATTGAAATTGGATAACAATTGCTAAAGAAGTTCTAACTCTAAACATTAATCTGTACATCTCTGCCGGCCCCTTTTAAAATAGAATGGCGTAATGTTATGTTGTGGAAATACAAAAGCTCAGCATAGACATCTGACTATAGCAATCGCGAATAATTTGCTGTTATGCGTTGAAGAGTTCCGTTGCCTGTCTTCTTCATCAGTTTTTCTTCACCAAATGATACTTTCTAAATGAAAATGCTTGATTTGTTACTAAAAATGTTGAAATCGGTGCATGTGTGCCTATATTTTTTGAGGAGTTCCCTCAATTCCTCGAAGATCCCTCATCAGGTATGAGTTTTGATACAAATGGGACCAATCTGTTAGTATACCCTATCAAACAAAAAAGAATTTTGAAAATCGGTCCATAAATGACAGAGTACTGAGGTAACAAACCCTAAAAAAAAAAAAAAACATAAAACCGAATTGAGAACCTCCTCCTTTTTTTGAAGTCGGTTAAAAATAGCGAACTGTTTTAATAGGTGTGATTTTAAATTGAACATAAGAAACGCGCGATTTGGTTCCGAGCCTGGCTTCAATGAATATGGGGCTCGAGTCTGCTATTGCAATCGTGTCTCAATGACCGGTCATTGATCGAATATTTGACAACTTTTACAGTTTTTGTATGGGAAATGTGTCATAAGTTTGACGTTATACGTCAAAAACCGATCATTGACCGGTCATTGAGACACGTTTGCAATATGTATAGGTAAGGGGGAGAGGGAGGGTTAGGGGGAGGGGGTGAGGGTGAGGGGAGGGGCGTGGGAGGTAAGGGGGGAGAGGGGTAATGTTGAGAGGGAGGGGGAGAGAGGAAGGGGAGGAATGGGGTGAGGGGAGCGAGAGGGAGGGGGAGAGGAGAGGAGTTGATAAAATTGCTATGCAATAGCTTCACTGCGGCAGTCTCCGAGTGCCACACGTCTTTTTTTTTGTTGTATTGTTACTGCTGTAGATACTTTTGATTGTGATAACCTAATTGCAACGCTGTGTTAGGAATTAAATACAAATGAGCATAGAGTAAGCCTTCTGAATTTTTCTGTTCTGTGATTAAAAAAGACAATATTACAAGCAACATAAGTTCTAAATCATGTTAGCTTTCGGAAACTTTTTTCTTTATAAAGAATTTTAGTAATGGCTTCCGACTTTGAGTTTTATTTATTAAGTCTTTATTTACTTGTGATCATTTGGAGAAGTTTTGTATGGCCCGCCGGTCTAGCGGGTAGTGTCCCTGACTGCTATGCCGGAAGTCGTGGGTACGATTCTCACCCAAGACAAATGTTTGAGTAATGAGCATGATAATTTGTTCGGTGTCTGGGTGAACCTAATTTATCTTTAATAATGTTTAATTTAGAAATATATTATAAGTATCTAGTAGTCATAGTACAGACGCCAGCACATCAATCTATCCCAAACTGTCAAATTTTCTCAATTGTACGTTAACCTTTTCTGTTTGTTTTCAAGTTGAAGAACTATCAAAGAATTTGACACATTGGGGTGGGGCTTGATATGCTGGCCTCTGTACATCCCACCATTCCCCATGTTTGAAAGTGTCCGAAAACGCGATGAAAATAGCATCATATCGAACGTACCTACGTAAGTAGTACAACGAACTAAAATCGCGGACCATTTTAGCAAATGTTTCACGATTATAGCGGGCCGACGCGCGCCGCGCCAATTTACAACCAGCTCAATAGTAAAATGGAATCGAATATTTTGCTAATGGCGGATTCGAAGCTCATTGAGGACTCTTCTGTTCCAAAATGATAGTAAATTTTGTGAATATTGGACTGCTTTCCATATTCCTTTAATAATAATAATAATAGTTTTATTTCGGACAAAAGAATCCATATGGTGTTAGTATTACAAAACAAAAACTTATTACCTAGTGTTAGTAAATATCAACCTCCGAACAAACTGCTGCATTATCGGGGAGCCGACGCTCTCAGCTGCAGTTTTCAGGATGTTTTGATGCTGTTCCGACTATCCCTCACTCTCCTCAGTAGCGACGCCGCTTTTTTGCGTATAATTGCATAGAAGCCATCGAAGCAATATAATGCAAGGTGGAAAAACAAACAATAGACTCAAAAGGGAAACCATTTTAAATACTCAAGATAGATTATTTTACTGGTACTCACAAGCGGCGTGTGAGAACGACGACATAACATAAACTCACGCCCTTTTCCCATGGGGGTAGGCAGAAACTACGCAACGCCATATGCTACGATTCTTACATACTGTTAAAGAACAACCATTTAGAATATTCAAAAAACGACTTAGGTACCGACTTATTGTCACAAAAATGTTACTATTCTATATCCGATTTTTTGAATGATGATTTATGATGCTTGTATACATATTTTATCTGCGCTGATAAGCTGTATTGTTTTAAGTATGAACTTGTGTCTATTTATAAATGTTTGTATGCCGAAAGGCAGAATGTACAAGGACTCTTGAACTTTTGTGAACACCTTATTGTAATATGTACCTACATTCAATACAAATAAAAACTTCTTATTCTTAGGGCGCTTTCAATTTAGACGATTGGTGCCGGACTGCTGCAGTCCGGGTACCGTACTGCGCACGGGCGGTTATGATTTTTCATACAAAATGTCTCGACGCAAAGTCGTGCGACAGCAGTGCGGCGCACGTCCGTTGTCGGAACGGCAACAACCTGTCTCAGTCGTTGTTCGCTAGTGCTGTGAAGTCTCTCTTCGGCGGATATAGTATTTTTGAATTTAGTTTCTTGACGTTGTATTCCATTTTTAACAAAGTGATATAATTCATAGAAACATTCTCTAGACATTCTAAAATAGTTAAAAAAATCAGCTGAGCTTTCTTTTAATCTAGGGTAAAGTGTATAATATAAAAATCACCAGTTTTATATTTTAAAGAAAACATTGGCGACGCTCTAGTACGGCGTCGTTTATGTTTCTGCCGAAGCAAGAGGACTAACAATAACACTTCCTCGTCAGAGTCCATGGCACCGACTAAAGTTGGGTTTCGATGGAAATCACTAAAATTCGATCGGACTGCAGCCGCGTATCTCTTCAAATAAGACGATTTACGTCGTACTGCTGTCGTCCGGCAGCAGTACGGCTCATGGTCGTAACAACCGTGCGGCAGCAGTCCGGCACCAACCGTCTAAATTGAAAGCGCCCTTATTCTTATTAATCAATAAAATAAATAACCGCGATACATTAAGTCAAAATGTCGCATGGCGTCACTACCCTGTAGAGTTTATACTGAATAATGATGTTACAAGCCCCCTCTTCTCAACTTTAATGCGCTTAATCTAAGTAGTTTTCCTTCAATTTGAAAAAGAAAAAAATACTTGTGTATTCTTTTTTATAATCCAACTGATGGTCTGATTATATTTTGATATTCATATTCAGTCTCAGGGACAAATGGCCGCTCGTTATTTGTGTGCAATGAGTTAGTTGAAGCGAGTAACTAGCATCATAAATCTAATATTATTTCCAAGGGACGGTGCTAGCCACATTACCTAGGCCAGACCTCAAGACACAGCCCTTTGTACTAAGTCGGGTCGCCACGGCTCAGACCACAGACAATTGTATTAAATGATTGCTAACTTAGGGCTGATGCACACGAGCCGTGGAAAGAAAAAACAATCTCTTTTTTTTGGCACAACTAATTTTACCAATTGAACAAGAACCTTATGATGATAATATAAATATTTTTTTGAAGTACTTCAACTTAAAAACAACTGACAGCTGTAAGCCAATGTTCTTCTTTGTACATTTTTGAAGTTGCATTGTTTGTAAGACAGAAAATGTATTTATTTCCTTGGTTGTCGGATAATTGTGATAGAAGTCGACGCAACAATGATCTCTGCATACATATGTCTAGGACTGCAATGCTGCACAAAAGTATAATTTATTATGGCTCCTAAAATAAATTATAAATTTCCACAATTAAATTAGGAGGTAATAATCTAACTCGATTCATCATCCCTACATAAAGTACTACTTTAACTGTTGATCTAGTGGTAAGTGGCTCTGACTACTAAGCCGGAGGTCGTGGATTCGATTCCCACCCAAGACAAATGTTCTATGTATATTTGCTTTGCTTATGTATGTTTATCAATTGTCTAGTACCTACTATTAACACAAGCTCCGCTTAGTTTGGGACAAGATGGCGTTGTGTGAAAGTTAAGCAATATTTATTTGAATTTAATTGGCGAAATGTGAGATTAGGTAGACTTTAGGTAAACCTTTCCTAAACCTTTAAGAAATACAGGCATAATGTGATATATGTGTCGTAGGAAACCATAATCAGAATTAATAAGAAGTTTTTTATTATTTATTTTTTTCTCCATCTGACATCTATCATTACAGGTGTACCCTAATGCGATAAATGCGCCTATATAAAACCAATTGTACAACAAATACCTATAACTTATAATTAACAATGCATTTCTTGTGAATTCACTCATACCACAAAAAAATAAGTCCGTCCCATTAGCCATAAGATTGAGCGTGCGAAGTGCGCGCGTCAGTGGCACCTCTTTTAAAAGATTGGTTCGACCGCGCGGGAGCTCCAGCAATGGCGGCTGACGTCTTCGCCACACGTACCTATCTGGGACACAAAGACTCACCTGACCTAAACCAATTGAGTTCTGCACCTTCCCTCTCAATATTTTAAATATATACGAGGTCATCGCAAGATCCCTCCTAACCCTTAGCTCATTGTATCCTACCATACCTAAAACAAATAAAGTAGGATACATTAACGGGTAAAATGGATATACCCCGTAATATCGCAAATATAAATATCGGTTAAGTTGTGAAGTTGATTACATTAGTACATGGTCTTGACGTCAGCTGTCATTTCAAATGGCGCGAACGATGTCACGTGGATGGAGTCGTATTGGTAAGTGGAAGCTATGTTTGACTTGAGACACTAACGAAGACACTAGTCCAGTACAAAAATGTGGGTTAACCTATTTTAATTATGTTTTGTGATTACTATTATTAAAGTGAGGTTATTACTGCAATGAAAATTATTATTCTACGTTATGAACCTGGTTACCTGGTGTCGACGAAACCTCAGATGTCGGCCCTACCGCTCAGTCATCGCGGACGCTGACATAAAATAAGTTCACTATTTCTTCGTCAACTATTAATATCAGTTTGCGAAATGAAACCTTGTGTGTGCAACTGCCCTTACAAACCCCTTGTCAAGGCATTTAGGTCTCAGGTTTGATGTAAACCGATTATTTCCATTTCAAGATCTGTGGTTTACGCCTAATTAGCGCTGTAGAGGTACTGCAAGGGTCATTTATCATCTGTGTTGTGATGACCTCGTGGGTTAAGGATACGCCTCTCATACGTACAATTACGGGTTTGAATAATGTGGTGGTTTAATTAAATAATATCGATTTAAGGTTAAGCTACGATGGCTGAGGTCGGTCTATGGATGCGTAACTATTAATCACATTTATAGACCCTTCCGTGCCTCAAAAATAAATAAATTGGTTGTGGAAGTCAGATAGCCATTCTCGCTCAGGCTAGACTAGAAACTGACCCAAACATTTGTTTTACCAAAAGGGTTAGGTAAAATAAATAATAATAAAAATGTTTGTTCAATCTCCACAAATTTCATCAAGTTTAACATTATACAGTTGACGCTAAAAAGAATACGTAATTTGTGGGAGATCTGGAGACTAAACTAAGCCAAGGCTTGTACTATAAAACTCCTGGTCTCCCATTTCATAACTTTGTTTTTGTATGGATTGTCAACATGTGTGTGAAGCTAACTTATGAGTGTAGTGGATGAGTGAATGGAAACGTGTTTTAGTGTGTGTGTGTGTGTTTGAGTGTGTGTGCGTGTGTGTGTGAGAGAGTATGCAGGTGTTATCATTTTTGTTAATCAAAGATATTCTAATTATTATAGGTAAAAGGAGGGAGGGGGAAAAAAATCGAAAGGGCCCGTATCTTGTATGATAGTCTTTAAGAAGGTATTTGTCTTTTTTTTTCTCTCGGTTGCTTGATCCTTATCTGGAAGTGATTTCGTGAAAAGGGACTGGAATCAGGGAAACGCGTGCTCTTTGAGCTGACCAGCGCGCGCGGTGGTGTATAGATGGCGCTATCCCATTTTACGTCGGGTTGGTACCATGTTACACATCATATGCGACTATTGTGAAGTTCGTTCGATTTTAAGACATGACATGCCTACAGCCCATTGACAGACAGACACACAAGCGGACTATCGGACAGAGGGACAGAGTGGCCTTATTATTACAGTCCCGTTAACACACGTTAGCACCCCTAAGGTACGAAATTCTAAAAACAAGAAACTCCACGAAATCAAGAGTGAACTAAACCCGTAACTTTCCCGCGCTATTTCCACACCGCGTTGACATTCTCGTTCGCACCGGAGCGTAGGTACACTCATTCATTATTCACTCGTTCACTCAGACCGAGACCCGACATCCCAGTTTTAACCCCACAGGGTTACACGTCTATAATGCTACTAAATTGTAAATGACCGTTTCGACTTTGAGTGAACTTCGAAATTCGAATGTTTTAAATTATTCAAGTAAAATTGCCTACGCATTGGATGTCGGGTGTGTGGTTGTGAAGTTAATATTATATGAGATTGAAGCGTTGAAAACCGTGTTTGGTAACACTTAATTTGATTGCGATGTGATTTTAGAGGTGAACGGTATTTTTTTAGGGATCCGTACCCAAAGGGAAAAATGGAACCCTATTACTAAGACTCCACTGTCTGTCTATCTGTCATCTTATGAACCGTGCATGCTGTGACTATCACTTTACATTATACACTATGTTTATGTAAATTGCTTGTACATACTATGAAGTGTAACAGTGTAACAATTGTAGATAGGCCATTAAATAAATAAATAGCTAGTTAGTTAAAATTTTCACAGATGATAGTATTTCTGATGCAGAAAACAGAATAACATAAATGTATTTAAGTGGGGTTTCCATACAACAAGTGGGGTTTGAAAGGTAAAATAGTTGGGAGTGTGTTATGTGTGTGTTGAGAGAGCTGTTAGACTGTATTTCATTAGTTAAATTTTTCGTTTTATACTTTAGGATGTTTATGGTTTTATTGTACCGCTTTTATTGTACATTTTTTTTTCTATATTTGATTAAAATCAAGACGGTCGCCGTCACAAATTGATGGATTAAATGTATTTTTACAACATCCTCAACATGGGTATCAAATGAATGGGATTAACTAGTAAAATGCTAAACACAATGATGAATTACAAATCCAAGACGAACGCCACCACCAATGGTGAATTACATATTTTTTTAAAGATCTTTATGCGTTGTGGGTTTTTACGTAACATTTTACGTAATGTACGAAACCTTTTGTGCGCGTATCCGATTCGCACTTGGCCGGTTTTTTTTTTGCGAATCTTTTTGCAATTGATAGTTCTGTGAAATGGCTTTTCAACGGTTAAGTGGTTTGTGTCAGAGTTCCATTTATAAAATGTTTTTGTGTTTTGATTATTTTAGAATGATGTTTGGAAATAGGTTTTACATTTTTATTCAAGGCATGTATTAGTGTGACTTTTTCACTCATTAGTACTTTCTACGTTTTCTTAACTAACCGTTTCAACTTTTGTTTCGTTGTCATCGGTGAAGGATGTCAGCGGACTAAGTGGTATTACAATAGTCTCTACTAATATATAAAGAGGACATGTTTGATTGTTTGTTTGCATTGAATAGGCTCCGAAACTACTAGACCGATTTGGAAAATTCTTTCACTGTTGGGAATCTACACTATCCCCGGGTGACATAGGCTACTTTATATCCCTGTATTCCCACTGGAACGCGAACAACGTGGGTGAAACCGCGGGACGTCTGCTAGTAGGTTATAAGCGCTCAGCAAGCGACACGTTAAAATGTGGCTAAATAGCCACACTTGAGCTCAGTGTCGCGTCGCGCCGTCACCGGATGCGTGTGTGCGTTAGTGTGCCATTTTTGAAGATCGAATGTTGTTTAGGTAACATATCTAAACCTTTTTACTTATAATATCATTGCTTGTGCATAAAGTTTTAATAAATAAATCAAATTCAAATTCATTTATTTCTAACATTAAGTACGGATAGGTTTAACAGCGGGTCCCAAACTAGGCACTGCCTGTATCTTGGTGACTCAAACACTACACAGAGTTAAGAAGTTCACAGTGTTCTAGCGCAACAAAATAATTAAATTAATTAGAATAGCAGATTGTTAATAAAAATATTAGAATAACTTAGACTAATAGGCATAATATAAATCAGAAAATAGTAAACAAAAGTAATAAAATAATCATTGATAATAATTAAGAGCATTGTAGTAGTAGGTACAGACGCCAGCACGTTAAGTTACCCCAATGTGTCAAATTTCTTTGTTCGTTTTTCAACTTTGTCAATCAAAATAAATATTCCACAACAACTTTTTTTTCCACAACTTTTTTTTTTTTTTTTTACACAACGCCATTTAGTCCCAAGTTAAGCTTGAGAGCTTGTGTTATGTGTACTAAACAGCTGATAAACATACTTATATATTTCTAAATACATACATATTATAGATAAATGACACCCAGACACAGAACAAACAATCGTGCTCATCACACAAACATTTGTCCTGGGTGGGAATCGAACCCACGACCTCCGGCATAGCAGTCAGGGTCACTAACTACTAGACCAACAGGCCTGTCAAAATAAGGTTCATATTCAATTGGGAAAATTTGACACATTGGGGTAACTTGACGTGCTGGCGTCTGTACATTAGTAAATACAAAAAACAAAACTAAATGAAACTTAATGATTAAATCCAGCCACATAAGTTAACTTTAAGACTTTTTTTTAAGACTAATTTTAACATGTTGCCCTTGTGTTAGTTCTAACACAAGGGCAACATGTTAAAATTAGTCTATCTTGTTATCTTAGGATGCTAGTTTACTAATTAGCTTAACCTAATTATCAAAGTTCTGGCAGTAACTAAGTTATCTAAGTTAGTCTTACGTCAGCGAAAAATAATGTTTAAGTTGTGTCAAGAATGGATTCTAAGTACAATAATCTTGGTGCAAGTGTTAAGCATGAGGTCTTGGGTTCGATTCCCGGGTTGGGAAAGCGTTATAGGGTTTTTTCATTTGGAGTTTCTCCGTAGAAGCCTGGTTTCTGGTTCTGGGTTCGGTTGACGAAAATAGGCTTGTCCCCTACTATATCGAAGTCAAAGTCAAAGAATTTATTTCAGTTACACCCAAAAAAGGCGCATTTGAACGTCAGACCTACAAATTAAAGTTGCACATTCTAAAAGGTAGTTTCACATGGAGAAGTAAGGGCTAGAAACTCCATACATACTCTTTTAAAATAGATTTTACTATGTTTTGTACACAATAATCAGATTATTTGTGAGGACGATGTACATGGGCATAAATTATAGTGATGAAATCTAAATGTCTTTACTATACAGGTTGTAACGGAAAGGGTATATACATACAAACAGGGTGATTAGAGTATTTAATAACGAGTCTTTCCTCAAAATTTCAGCTCCCAACTAATAACTTTGAAACTTCACGATATTATTTAATATCGACAGTTTATTAAATGCAAGATCATAACAAACCTGTCACCGCACTATGAGGGTCATAATCCTGTCCGGCAAGGTTCCAGTATATCTATCTCGGGTTCTGCGCGCCTAGTACAGACCTATCGGGCTCTGCCTAACCGACGAAGGCGCGACGGCGCGGGCGGGCTCAACTTTACAATTATGTATGTATATGTATAAAAACGTTGCCATGTCGTTTCTTATCACCAAGAGAATCCGTGCTCTTCGGATGTATATACCCTTTCCATTACACCCTGTATAAGCAGTGCCTCTGCCTAAACGTTTGGGACTGCGAACGTGAAGATGTTAAAGGTTTATAAATATCTTTTCTTTGAATTATTTTTATTTATTTTTTAGCCCAAATTGTCCCACTGCTGGGCAAAGGCCTCCCTCCAATCCTTCCACCGATCGCGATTCTGCGCCACCTCTCTCCAATTCTCAAGGAAGACATCCAGGTCGTCCCGCCATCTCCTTCGTGGTCTGCCGCGGCCCCGTGTCACTGTAGGGCACCAGTTCTGGGTTTTACGAGCCCATCGCTCATTCGGCATGCGGCAGACATGTCCTGCCCAGTCCCATTTAAGTTCAACAGCCTTTCGTGCACAGTCGACTATTTGTGTTTTGGAGCGCAGTGTGGTGTTTCGAACACGATCTGTGAGTTTGACAGCCAGAATACTGCGGTCCATAGCACGTTGGCAAACCTTCAGTTTGGACTTTAGGATGTTTGTCAAAGACTAAGTCTGGGCACCGTAGGTTAAGATTAGTGACAGGGGTAGAGTAGGTACCCTTAAATAGCTCTTTCATGGACCAGTAACTTTTCCAGGCGTTTACTGTGCGTCTTGCAATCTCTTTATCTTGTCTTGCCTGGAAAGAGACTACTTGGCCCAAGTAGATATTATTATATTCTAGGACATATTGTATATTCTCCCCTCCTACGTGTATGCTTCTCGTAGAGCTGTTGGTCATAATTTTGGTCTTCGTCATATTCATCTTCAGTCCAACCTTTCTTTGAATAAGTTCCTATAAATCTACTCTACTCTCTCACTCTCTCTCTCTCTCTCACTCTCTCTTCTCTCTCTGGTCTACTCTATTTACATTTGGTAGATTCGTTCTTTTACAATATCCATGAACGAACATTGTTTTGCCAGTTTTTTTTTCATCAAAAGCTAAACAAAACCATAAACAATTGTTTTATTAACAATCGTAAGTATCTTCGAAAATACGAGAGAAAAAAAGGATGAAAGGACCTACAAATACAATGTACGTATGCATTTTCAATCCTCTAGAGAGTAACTTAGAAAAAAAACCTCTTTTCCTTTGAACAACACCTCAAGATGGCGTCTTTTGTTTTGGCGCGAAGCGACGAGCAAAATTCTTGATTCGCGCCTTCGGGCAATATGACGTATACTAGCTGACACCAACATAACCTTTCACTTCAAAAACATAACTGTACGCGATTTTGATCTTTATGCTGAAGTCTTAAGGAAATCAAGGATGTGTGTGTATAGAAAAGGTAAATTGGTGATTTAACACAAAAGACTGATTGTGGCAAGGGAGGCTTCGCAAGTGGTAGTACGTTCCTTTGTGGTACTACTTCTTAGGTGCGTCCCCAAAAGCAGATTGTTGATTGTTTTGTGCATTTATTTTATGCGCCTATCTCGCTTTTCTTAGAAAATATCGGCCTTTTGTACAGACGAAACATAAATAAAAACCGGTGAAGTGCGGGTTGAACTCGTGCGCCGAGGGTTCCGTACCCACCCCTTAATACCGCCTATCATTTTTATGATCGAGGACAACGGAAACTGCAATATAGGTTTTCGATCCAAAGCCTATAGGGTACTTCTGGTTATCCTTGAATGTAGTGAATTTCTGTTAAAAGCAAGGTCTCACAGCACAAAAAGGGGAAAATTCCGGAAAATTAAAAAGTGTAAATTGAAGTAAATTATGCACCTCGGGGACAAGTTTTCGCCAAAATTTAAATTTACCCATATCTTTTTATTGTGTGACTCAGGGCCTTGATTTTTATACACCTAATAGGGGCTATACACCTTAGTATCTGGTATAAATTTCACCTTGCTAGGTCCACCTGCTCTTAAGAAAGTTGGTGATGACTCACGGACAGACGGACAAGAGACACTATCTTATGAGGGTTCCTTTTTTTACGTTTTGAGGTACGAAACCCTAAAAAATGATAAAAGTTGAATCGAACTGATGAAAAATTTTACGCCAGGCTGTTAAACTTTTTACCGGGTGTCCTCGAATGTTTATCGCGGTTGTAAAGGATTTTATGTCACTTTTAAATATTATTTGACAAGCCATATTGTGTAATTCTCTAACAACAACGTCAGCCGGTCGATTCTGCGAAAATCTCCCCGTGAAAACTTGGTTGAAGCTACAGTGAAGATAGCTGTCAATCCAGTAAGAGATGAAAGATCACTTCAACTTCACTCCACCTACATTGTCACGGGGAGAAAGAAAGAATGGATGGTGGATGTTAGTAGGATTATCACTTGCTCAAAAACGGTGAAGGAAAACATCGTGAGGAAACCGGCATACCTGAGGGATAATTGTCGAGGGCATGTGATGCCAAGGCAGAGTAGTGACCACACATAAGAAGAGGAAGACTTGATTTTTTTTTAGAGAAAATCACTGCAACACGGAATTCCCGGGTGGACCGAAATGCTAGTTACCTATACATTTCTTCCCTCCCTCCTTGCGTCGTACTCCTCAATGCTGAGGGTCGTGACCTCCCTGCTTCATCACCTTTCTCTTCACTATGTTCCTCCATTTCTTCTGTCTTCCATTGCTTCTGTCTCTGGCGGTGTGAAGGGCATCGTATACCGAAGAGTCAAGAGTGGTGCGGATCTGGTTGGACCAACGTATTGGGCTGCGTCCACGAGGCCTTTTCCCATTCACTTTGCCGGTCACGATGAGCCTTTCGAGATTACCACCGTCTTTCCTTGCTATGTGACCGAAGTATTGAAGGAACATACATTTCTTACATGGATATTATTGAGGGTCTGGTAAAACACATTTTGTAATTTTGTTTTTATTTTTTTCTACGTAATAAATAAATATACTTGCAGAATTTATAGTTCATGACAGCGCTTCGTACTGACCATACAGTTCTTACACAAACGGCAGCACACTGAGCACATCAAGCTACTATAATTTGTCAAATTTCTTAATATCTTACTTTATTATACCAAAAACATAAGGTTCATAATGTAATGTATTTATGTTATTGGCCAAATGTGTGTTACTAAATATTTTGTATAAGAACTCATGTAGGTAATAACCTAACATGTATGATGCATTAAATGATTGAATTGAATAAAATTTTACAGTTTGGTATAGCTTGGTGAGCTAGCGCTCTGTACATTAGCAACCGGCTCTTAAATGACAATTTTAAAAGCAAATTTATTAATTAAATATATTCTCATATACCTCACATACCTATATAACATAGTCAATATATAATCTAGTCGATAGTTAAGTCAGTGTGGACGGTAACTTACTCAAGCGAAGCAAGTTACTGGTCTGCCAAACTTACAATGTAGCAAGAACATGCTCTAACTTGTCCTGTTGCTGAACGATTCATCATTATACGGTTACTGACTTGTGTAGGGTTGTGCTGAATTATCAAATTGTAAATAAATAAAATAAATAAACAATAATCACGTCGACTCGTCATAGAGAGAAGATGTACAGTAGAATCCGTTTATTATGACTCCGCCTATATTGACCAACCGGTTATTATGACCTAATTACACCACGAAGTTTGGTTTTTATATAAAATTCTTTATAAAAAAATTAAATTAAAAATTTAAAAAACCCCCACCGCAAAAATGTAAACATTTAAAAAGTAAAAAATAACACTTTAGCCATGAAATTTTACTTCACGTCGGGGTACCGCTTAAGTAAGGAATGTTCCTAGCATTGTAGGTATGTAGGTACTTATTTTAACGTTACCCCGACGTTACGTAAAATTTCATGGCTAAAGTGTTATTTTTTACTTTTTAAATGTTTACATTTTTGCGGTGGGGGTTTTTTAAATTTTTAATTTAATTTTTATTTTTAAAATTTTAAACGCATTAATTTTGTTTTACAGAGTAAATAGTATGAGAATTTTCAGTGCATTGTATGTAGAGTCAAATGCTGGTTCAAACGAATCCAAATAACGACATATCTGCTATTATTTCAAGAGTCTACCTACTGGTGTGCTGGATAGCCTGGCTGCACCATCAGCTCATCCTGTTGCCATCAGTGCATTGTGTTTAGAATCAAATGCTGGTTGAAATGAATCCAAACACGACATATCTGCTATTATTTTGTCAAGAGTCTACCTACTGGTGTGCTGAATCGCCTGGCTGCAGCATCAGCTCATCCTGTTGCCATCAATGCATTGTGTGCAAAATCAAATGCTGGTTAAAATGAATCCAAACACGACATATCTGCTGTTATTTTCCCAAGAGTGTATTAGTCTGCTAGATATCCTGGCTGCATCAGACCAAATACACCATATTGTTGCTTAAAAATATTACACACATGGGTGTTTAAAATTTTAAGACACACATATGTTTTAAAGTAAAGTTAATACCCATGGACGTCTAAAACAGCAACGGTAGCTAACACAAAAGAGCTGATAACCTTGAAACGGCTGAACCGATTTTGATGAATTATGTCTAAGAACCATCGCAAGAAACCCTGCTTTTAAATAAAAAAAACCGCATCTAAATCGGTTCACCCGTTTGGGCGCTACGGTGCCACAGACAGACAGACAGACAGACACACACACATAGCGGTGAAACTTATAACACCCCTCTTTTTGCGTCGGGGGTTAAAAAGTCGGATATAATGACTTACCTTACAGTGACATGTCGCTTATTATGACCCATTTTTACCTATGTCTTCTATACACAATAGCATTAGATACTGTTTTTACAAAAAAATGAAAAAACAAAAGCAGTCAAAAATTACAGATTTATTACAGTAAAAAATACACTTGTATGTGTTATAATGTGCTGGTTATGTACAATTTTGATCTGGATTTAATATGTATGTATGTAGTAACAAAAATTGAAAAGAGTATGCTTAGTTGATTTGTTTTGTGTCTTGATGGAATTTATTTATTTTGATATTAAATAAATTGTGTATTAATGTATTTAGAAATATATAACAATGTTTATCCGTAGTTTAGTACCTACTCATGGCATAAGATCTGCTTAGTTCGGCCACAGTATAAATATTAATACAGTAGGACGACGCCTTTGATATCTGGAAAAATGCCGACAACTTCTACACGCGTTAGACTTGAACAATACCTCCCGCACTACGAACATCGTTTTGTTCGCAGTGCGGGAGCGGCTTTCCCGCGTCTCGCCCCTCATGCCCCACACGATTGCCCTGTCTAGACAGCTTCGTCGGACGACTGTATGTTTTTAGACTGTGGCTCGGGACTAGACGGCGTTGTGAGAAAGTTCTGACAAAATTAAATTGACAGCTTAGTAACAATTTATTATCGAATAAATGGTTTGACATTGACTTTGACTTTGACAGGAGGACCAAACTAGAGATGGGTTGCTAACAATAGAAATTATTGGAGGACCATTTTCAAAACACACGTTAAACTAAAAGACATTTTGTAGTTTGCAGTTCGTTGCGTTATTCCTTTAAAAAAAGACATTGACCGCATACTAGACATTCCTTCTGTATAGTGGATGCATTCAAAAACGACTTAGAATCACACCACAACGACCTGTAGGCCATACAAATATTTTTATGGCCGTGAATCGAACCTGTGATCCAACTGTACCGTCCATCTTGTGTTTTTTTATATTATGAACCAGTTCTTGTCTGCAATCCCACCTGATGGTAAGCAGTGATGCAATCAATGATGATGAAGCGCACTAGTTAATTAAGAGCCTATTCACTCTAGCCTTGAAGACACCTAAATTATACTCGGACGGGAAGTCCGCAGCAGGCAGGTTGTTCCAGTCCTTCGACGTACGTGGTATAAACGACGAAGTGAACCGTCAAACGCTGTGTCGCTTTGTTCCGTAGTTTTAATGTTAAATATTATAGACTAGCAGACGTCACGCAGTTTCACCCGCGTAGTCTCCGTTTCCGTCGGAATACGGGGATAAAAAGTAGCCTATGTCCACCGGGAATAGTGTAGCTTTCCACCAGTACAATAAATTTTAAAATTGGATCATTAGTTCCGAAGATTACCCCCTACATACAAACTTACAAACTTACAAATTTTACCTCTTTATAATATTAGTATAGAGTATAGATTACAGTAAACGGGTTTCTATTATTATTAGAAACCAAAAACAAATCGATCGCCACGTTTTTAATATTCAAAAAACTCGAGAGTCGTATTTGAAAAAATAATATTTTTCATCCGTGTTGTTATTTTAACGTTGGTATAAATAATAAAATCAAATCCGCTCCCCGGCTGAATACGAAATAAGATACCAACAGGAATTCGGTATTCGGTATCGGACGAGTTAGAAATATTTAAGGGTGACAGGATTGTGTTGGGACTTGGCGAAAGATATTTGGGCACAGAGTTCATTTGTATTGACACTGTAGGTACAGCTAGCCTCATAAGTCGATATACATAATTATCCATATTTCCTAAACTCATGAACACCTTAGCTTACACAAATTGCTAAACAAGACTAGTGCCAGGATTTAATTAACGTCTTAAAGATTCAAAATTCACTAGTCTCGTTTAGCAATTTTTGTAAGCTAAGGTGAGTTTAGGAAACATGGATATGTAAATCGACTTATGAGGCTGACCGTACTAATAATATTAATATTCCACAACTTTTAAACAACGTTATCTAGTTTCAAACTAAGCAGAGCTTGTACTACTTATAAATAAATACATACATGGACAAATTAAACCCAGACATAGAACAAAATCATTAATGAAAGAAAGACAGAAAAGCATTTATTTCGACGCTAAGAAACACATTTAAATAAAAAATACAATATATAAAAATAGAATGTCAAACTTTAACTAAGGAAGACATAAAAAGGTCAAGATAGGAGATAAGAAAGGACAAGACCGATATTTTTTTCTTTAGTTAGACAAAAAAGATAATGATAAAAATCGTGCTAATCACACAAACATTTGACTTGGGTGGGAATCGAACCCACGACCTCCGACATAATAGTCAGGGCAGGTATAACAAGTTCCTACGAGGCGGCCGGAGTACTGGCCGGATCCCCGCCCTGGGACCTGGAGGCGAAAGTACTCGCGTCACTGTACCGGTGGCGCGAGGAAATGCAGGCGCTTGGCGAGCGACTGATGCAGCGACACATGGAGTTGCGTCGGTCGCAGCTGCGCGAGGTCCTGGTGGCGGAATGGCGGGACAGGTTTTCGAGCCCTACCGCCGGCCTCGTCAGCATCGAGGCGGTCCGGCCGGTGCTCGAGCGCTGGCTCGGGAGGAGGCACGGCTCCTTGTCGTTTCGGGTGACACAGCTCCTTTCCGGGCACGGTTGCTTCGGAAAGTACCTGTGTCGCATAAACAGGGAGCCGGACGCCCGGTGTCACCACTGCGTCGACTGTCGGGAGGACACGGCGCGGCATACGCTGGCAGAGTGTGCCGCTTGGGAGGGATGTGACCTAACTAAGACACCAAAGCGACTGTTTCAGTTCCTTAAATTTTGGAGCCATCATCATTGACGAACAACATAAACTAAGTTAGGGTTTGCTTCCAGTTAAATCGTATGCAGATACCTGTACCTACCTGATGTGATACCTGTGCTTTACATAGACCTACTGCCTATAATCTGACCTCCACAATCCATTGGGTGGGTAATTACTGTAGATTTGTGTCTCATGATGTCACTCTACGATATCTAACTCAATCCAATATAACTTAACGTGACTTTGCAAATAGACGCAAAACGGGGGAAAAAATGCAAAAAGCAACCCAAACGAAAGCCTCCTTTAAAATTCCATCTTCACAAAATTTCGGTAGTTGGCACAAGTCCACACGTTTCGTACAACGTCGGTACCTGTCGATAGCAGGTGTAAACTTTCACCCGGAGTCGGCTCGTTGCCGGTTCAGCGCCGGGCGTCCGTCGGGACCCGTGCCCTCACACACAGAATTCGATATCCGTTAGAGGTTTTTTTTAGAACAGTCAATATTAGCAAAAGGTGAAGTTTACTTTGAATGTACAGGATATTAAACCATATCCAGATACCATAAGTCCTCAACATCATCCGAAGATGATGTGGCTAGGTGGACATCCCATCCTTCTGATCTTCATAGAGATTTTCTGATCTTTTAAAAGTAAATTAGTCACTTCTTTCATTTAAAAATGAAAGAAGTGACTTATTTACTATAAAAGAAACATCTGCGTAGTACTCGCAACCGGCGTGTGCGTATGCATGTATCAATGTAAGTGAAGCAAAAGAAGTATGTATGAATCATAGTATATACTTTGTAGTTTCTGCCTACCCCCATGGGAAGAAGGCGGTTAGACAGAAATAATGATTTTATCATGGCTCTTTGTAGTTTTAAGCATCCACAACAGCATCATTTTTTTACGTGATAGTCATCACAGTCTCATGTAAAAAAAAACATAAGCGCAAATATATTTTTGACAAAATTATAGGTCTACAACACATAGGTACATTTCTGCCTAACCCTTTGGGAAATACAGGCGAGATATTCCGTTCGGTTCTCTGAAATTAAAATTAACATTCATCTCATAGAAATTCGATATTTTTTTAGATTTTACGTACGTTTGAAAAACTATTTAATTATAGCTAAGTAGGTAAGTAAGAATTCTTTATTTTATTTTTAGCTTTTCTCTAAATAAAAAGAATTATTTTACGCAAATGTGAGAACATCTAAAACTTACTATTAAATTAATTTTGCATTTGAAATATCATTAATTGTTCGAACAAACTTCTAAGAACGAACTAATTAAGTTTAGAATCTATTCTAATTATTGTATCTGTGTATTGAAATTGAACTCTCTCGTCTAACTGTTAGAGTGGATATTAGTTCGGTGCACCGAGGGCGGTAAAACGACATTGACGGACCGACCAATCAGGGGGAGGGATGAATTGAACTATTAATTCATTCAAATTGTATTAGAAAACGTAATTGTTTGGTTGCTAGTGGAGCAGTTAAGTAGACGGGTTGTCTTTGGTCTTATTGTTGTGCAGCTCTATTTTCATACTATACAAGGTACAAATCAATGGCTTCTAAAGGAAAACCGGAAAACCACTATAAATCCTTATAATATATAATTTTACTTAAAGGAACCATTTCTACATACAAACATAGATACATATTTGTACATAAACTCACACCTTTGTCCCATGGGGGTAGTCAGAAACTACAGAGCGCCATCTGCTACGAAAAAATATAAAAACAAAAATTAAAAATTATCACTAATGAAAAGAACAGGTCTTTTTACTATTGTTTTTGTATTTGCCTTTATTTTTTTTTAATAATTCCTTGTTTTTTTTTTGCGAGACAAAAAGGCCCCTATCTCAGCATTAGCTGCGACATTTAAAAGTATAAATACCGCAGCGCTGTTATTCTGATAGGGCCCGTTGTGATGCCAAGTGTGTCTGTGGCATCACAACGGGCCCCACAAAAACAAAGTAATAAAATAAGATATGTATAAATGTATAATAATGCAAACAAAAACAATAAAACAATAAAAAAATTATCAATAAAAAATGTTTTGAACACGATTTGTGAGTTTGACAGCCAGAACACTGCGCTCCATAGCACGTTGCCAAACCTTCAGTTTGTACTTTATGGTGTTAGTCAAAGTCCAGGTCTGGGCACCGTAGGTTAAGATGGGAAGAATACACATATCCATAGTGTAATAAGTAATAAATATAAGCTGACCCCAACATAGTTGAGAACAGGCTAGGCAGATGATAGGGTGTTACAATAGCCGGTCTTCCATCAAAAGACCATTTCAGACGCCAATCTGCATGACTCTTACTTACATGATCTGACCCAGACAATGTCTGAACTTTGAAAGAGACTATGACTTCTGAGTTTCTTTCGGTGTTTCTTCTCAGAGTAGTCAGATAGTGAAACTCAGATCTCAACGACTAGTTGAAAAATGACACGTATAAGTGTTTGTGAAAACCTATTCACTGAAATTATTTATTTGATACTGTGGTTAATTAATTAATTTATAATTGATTTATTATTACGCTTTTAAAATATGGCATCAATTTTAATATCTGTTTACCCACCCATATTCTGCAAATTAAGGATTTGAATTTGAAATAAATATAATTTATTTGATTGTCAGACGGTTAAGAGATGAAATAGTAGGCACAGATACAACGTGGTTTTGTTATTATTAGGTATTAAATTATTATTATTATTATACAAGTAATTGACATCATAGAAACTGTTCCCATTCTAGAAAACATGGTACCAGGGACACATATCTGGGTCACAGGTTCTATTAATCTCAGCACAGGAGATAGTTTGCTCTGCAAACAACACGTGTGTGTTTGTACGCGCCTGCTGACGGTGACTGATAATCTTTTGAATAATATTGGCGTCTCAATTAATAGAATTTAGGGATTGATTCTGGATAGAGATGAATTGTAAGTCAATATGAAGAGTAGTTGAGTAAATTATAGTTAGGTGTTTGTATAGTATAGTTGAAAATACGACTTTCCTACTGTCTGAAATCGTGGTAACTGAAGAACGGGATTTATTTGTACAAAATTTTACGTTCTACAAAATTCTTTAGCGATTTTTCCCCCTTGTTTTCACTGTTTTGGTGATAAAAGCAAAACTACATATATGTATAACCTAACCTAACTTATCATACCTACCCTATAGCGAACCTAACTACCTAACCTAACTACCTTACTGAAATGCATTGATTTTGAAAGATACTAATTACATAATTTTAAACTGTGAGACAGTGCTGCGTGTCTCTGTGGTGCTTGCAATACTAAAGCGAGTAGTAGTATTTGAAATAGTAATAGTAGGAGGTAATAATTTAACCTGATTGATTAAAATCCATACATAAAGAGTTTGTACCTACTTCTTATTATTTTAGATACTTTTGGTGAGAGTATATTGACTTAAATTTGCAGTTTGGATGCAGTTTTTACGAGTTTTTACGTCTGATTATAAAGAATCATTTAATAATTTAACCAGATACACAAGTTTTTATGATTAACACAGTCACAAACGGCACACACAAGTTGCGTACGCCTCTGATCCAACGCTAGTCATGTCCATGGGCGAGTTAATCTTTACGAAAAGTAGAACTAATAGTGATGTGATTGTGTGAGATGAGTCTTTACGACTAAAAAGAAAATAGGTGTTAGTTACGTTAAAATATTTAATTTTGTTGTGTGACCCTATTTGGAGTATACCCTATCTAATATAAAAAAAGAACTCATCATTTGAGCCCACTTTTACGCGTGATCAAACATAAAAAAAATATAGCTACTTGTCGATTTTTGAACCCCCTCCATTTTCCATCGGTTAAAAAGAATTGGGAATTTTTTTCTTTTTTTTTTTTAAATTTCTTTGGGAACGCCAGGAATGGACGCCCTAGAAGGACATACATAGACCTTATTGGTGAGGTTCATCTGAAAGGTCAGGTGCGTAGTAATCGCAACCGGTGTGTGTGTGTGACAACATGTATGAATGTAAACGAAGCAAAAGAAGTATGTAAGAATCGTAGCATATGGCGCTCTATAGTTTCTGGCTACCCCCATGGGAAAAAGGCGTGAGTTTATGTATGTATGTAAAAAGAATGTAAAGAAAGAAAGAAACATACTTAATACTCATAGTCCCATTCCCTAATCCGTTCTAACACCGATAAATTACACGAAAACATTCCCTTTTAGCAAAAGAAAGCCGACCTTCACTGAAAGAACGGTGAATGAATGAATGAATGAATGAAGGGAAAGCTTGTAATTACGAGATTTCTCCGCTCATTCCAGTAATGAGTCCCGCTGATTAGTGATGGATTAGGTACAACGGGGCACAAATAACGTGTCCACGACGTATGTGCCCCCGAGCTAATAGGCAATCTTTTGAAGATTTTGGGAGGCTGTTTATGATATACGATTGTCGGTGATGATGACCGTACATTTACGAATAAATTTGATTTGATATTTTTTTCGTTTAAACCTTTCCACACTAGTATTATAAAGAGGAGAAATTTGTATTTTTGTGTTTATAGAAAAATACAAAGAAACTCAAAAAGTAATTTTTGAGTAATAAATAAACTCAAAAACTACTGTGCCAATTTCAACAATTCTTTCACCATTGGAAAGCTACATTCACCTTGAGTAGCATATGCGTGTGCTGGGTACTAAACGAAAGTAAGTAGGTACTTAGGAATCTCAGAAGTATCAATTTATTGTATGATTTTTAAAATGTATTGATGACGCTATTAGTATACTGGCGTGCTAAACTCAAAAGCGGTATCTCAGGAATGCTAGTTTCGAGAAAATTGAAGGTTTGTGAATAAAGATTTCTTTATGCTTCACGGATTGCTCGAAATTTTTAAATAAGGTACAGACGCCAGCACATCAAGTTACCCCAATGTGTCAAATTTTCCCAATTGAATATGAACCTTATTCTGTTTAACATAAAGTTGAAAAACGATCAAAGAAATTTGACACATTGGGGTAACTTGATGTGCTGGCGTCTGTACCTCTAATGCGCATAGTTTAAGTATTTGACGGGTCTTTTTTTAAGCTATCAGCCGGTCGATTCGGTAAAATTCACGCCGTACTGTAAACTTGTGTGAAGTGAACTGTCAATGTCTAGCATTAGTATGGAATGACAGCTCAATTAGACCTCACTACGCCATCATTTTCACGCGGTGATCTGACCAGAGTGGCACTGCTGAATCGACCGGCAGATCTCATAAAAAACAACTTAACGATTATTAAATATTCTTCGATATTCTTGCCAGTGCCATTTTCTAATACTTTGATTAGGTTCCTATGCAGACTAAACGACACACAGAAACGTTAGTTAATGTAAACCTAGGTCTAAGTTCTATAGTTTCAAAGTCTGTTGCTTTATTTCTATACACAGAAGTGTAAATTCCTCTTCTCTGTTGAATTTTGAGTGGAAACCGTGCATTTGATTTGGTAGTGCGCTACGACGGAGACGTTCCAATTTCCGTGAGGAAGCTTGGCCCTCGCCAGAATATTGAGAAATTCAATCCGCCGTGTAATCGCGGTGCATGTGTGAACAAAATACCTACGAGCTGTTTGGCGATTTTTTATTCTATTTCTTTTTAGATTGGCGTTTATTACCAGTCAGTACAAAAATAACCGCCTGTTAGGTATTGTTCACCACAGGGCAAAGTCCAAGTCTCAAGAGTAAATAGGTTAGTTCTAGGCAAGCGTGTTCATCGTCGACCACATCATCGCTTACCATCAAGTGAGATAGTGGTCAAACGTGCTTACGTAATACTTATTATATACCATTGTATGTACAGACGCCAGCACGTCAAGTTACCCCAATGTGTCAAATTTCTTTGATCGTTTTTCAACCTTATGTCAAACAGAATAAGGTTCATATTCAATTGGGAAAATTTGACACATTGGGGTAACTTGATGTGCTGGCGTCTGTACAAGAAAAACAAAAAGGAAAAGTAACGGATTTAAAGAGCATTAAAAAAACATCACAGAACATCGCTGTCAATTTCAGTCCGTAAATTCAGTTCGGATTTGATTCTACGAAATCATACCGATAATATATTATTATAATCATATGGATTCGATTGCGTTTCAAATCCGAACATGCGAGGCTTGAAAGGCGTCATTATGATATATTTTAGAGGTATAAATATCTTAGAGGTAACATACACACACTCATACACACACACACACACACATACAATCACACACACACACATATACACTTATTATCAACTAGCTTCTGCCCGCGACTTCGTCCGCGGAAAATTTCTTATTTTAACATAAGTTTACCTACACTCGATTGATATTACTGTACTTAATTTTATTAGTAAAATATTTTTTGGAATCAGATCAGTAACTTCAAAGATTACCGAATGTTATGGCATTTTGCCGAGCGAGCCGCTGCGAGCGCTCAGTGCTAGTCTCCCTATCCCTTGTTTCAGAGACATGCTGCCTTAAATGAGATAGACGCTGCGCAGGCGCACGTTCAGCGCTAGATTCCCGAGCACGGGCCTGCGATGTTATTACATTTTGCCTACCAAGCCGCTGCGAGCGCTCAGCGCTAGTCTCCCTATCCCTTGTCTCAGAGACATGCTGCCTTAACTCAGATAGACGGTGCGCACGTTCAGCGCTAGTTTCTCGAGCACGGGCCCGCGACGTCCTCACATTTTGGCCAGCGAGGCGCTGTGAGCGCTCCGAGCTAGATTCTCTAGCGCGTGCTTGCGAAATATATTCTCTATTTCTCGAAAGGCGCTGCTCATTTTCAGGGGCAGATTCTTCCGTACGGCGTAGGTACTCGAGCGGCTCTTGTCTGTGATGTCTGCCGGGACAGTTTGAGATTTTCTTTTATGCTCTCAACAAACTACGCACAGACTTGAAAACAATTATGAACAAAGGGAGAGCGACTTGAACACCGTCTGCCTTTACAAAACAAAACAATCGTAATATCGAATAACTTGTATCGATTATTACGATAGAACGAAGTACGAAACTACGAAGACGAACATACGAAACAAACGTACAACGAAATTACGATATTTTCGATTATGAGGTATCTAATATCTATCAACAAGTGTCAACAACAACAACCATACGAACGAAACAACCGAAACCAATAAGCAACTGACATATACTATTTTGAACTCTAACTAACAACAACGTGGGCATAATAATTCGAGATGGTCATCAATCCACGGAAAGTCTTAACACCGCGATTCAGAAAAATGACGTAATTGCAGAACGCCATCTATGGGCAAATAGGTAAAACGTCTGCACAATGAAAGTTATGCTGCATTTTGCGTTTTAGTAATTTTATATTATCTCCGAAACTGTATGACCAATTGATATAATGTAAATGGCAAATCTTATCTGTATGATGTTCTTGTGATACTGAAATAATTTATTGTCATATGAATTAATATTTTGTTGCTCAAATAATCAACCAAACGTAAGTAGGTATGCCGAAACAAAATTTTTTTAATGCAATAAAAGAAGTATAAAAGATAAAATTATTAAGACGAACCAGGTAGCCATACATTGTTTTTAATTTTAAGCAACTGTTTAGGCAGCGCACGCAAATAATTCTGTTTTATGTGGTATTTTTTTCCGACTTGCTAGACAAAAGTTGTGATAGCTCGGTTAATTTACATGTTATAGAAACAATTTATAGCCTATAGCACTCAGGAATAATGTAGCTTTCTGCCAGTTAAAAAAAAATTAGAATTGGATTATGAGTTCCAGAGATTACCCCCTACATACAAATTTACAAACTTACAAACTTACAAATTTTACCTCTTTATAATATTAGTATAGATAGTATAGATAATTGCTTTGTGACCCGTGAATGACACACGTACGACGTACAGACGCCAGCAAATCAACCTACCCCGAACTCTCAAATTTTCCCTATTGAACTTGAACCATATTGTGTTAAGAATAAAGTTGAAAACCTATCAAATAAATTTAACAAATGTACACACACGCGTCTGTACATGTACTCGTATTGTGATACTCGCAGCAGGCTCTCAACTGCATCCGATAAGACTGATGACGAATCGTATCGTAATCGTCTCGTATTATACAAAGAGCTGATAGAATCCAGGATTGATAGGTGACTGGCGAATGTTTTTCATCGATCACTAATTACTATCCGTTCTTCGAACGATTTCAACGGAATCAGTCAGGTTTTAACGAGATTTTCTTTTACTTAGGTGTTGAATCATTTCTCAACATCTCTAGGTACAGGTCTGAACGTAAGTTCGTTTTCAACTTATGAGGGGCTTAAATTACTTATGAAAATAAAAATAAAACTATTACTGTGGAACAAACACTGAAATAGCGATTTAAAAAATCGACTGTTTATTTATTAAATGAAGTCGGTTAATCATTTGATCTTCCAAGGTAACAGAAATATATCCAAAGCGCTTACAAGATAAACTAAACGTCTTCCTAACTTTATAAACAATCATGATTAATATAAAAATAAAAACAAGATACAGGGTACTTCACATTATACAATAGAGTTGTTATAGAATGTCAATAGTTATAAAGTCAATCAAATAATAATAGTAATCTTCTTCTTCTTCTTCTTCTTCTTAGCGTGTCGATGGCAAACAAAGTCACTAAATTCTAAATTGAATGTTTAGCCCAGAATTCGGCCACCGCAACACCATCCACCGACGCAACCATAAGATCCTCACGTGTGCAGGTGACAGGGCACGCGGTGCAGGACAAAAGGTGGGCCATGGTCTGTGGAGAGGTACCGCACAGGCACTGAAGGTCGGTGCTAGCTGCGAAACCCCACTTCAAGAGATTATCCTTGCTGCGGCTGACCTGGGTGCGGAGTCTGTTCAGAGATTTCCAAGTCGGCCATTGCAGTGTGTGCCCAGGTGGAAGTCTCTCTGATGGCTCGATGAATTCCTCAGGAGGCTTAAGTATCTCTCGCCAAAGGTCACATCTTTGCGAGGTGCTTTTGGAAGTAGGTGGGTTCACGCATCCAAGAAAACTTTTCCTACTTTTTAGTCTCTGGTGAACAGAAGTGTAATCGTGCATCGGGTGGCGTGGATCCTCTTCGCCCTTTCTGTGCGGCTTGCCACAGTCCTACGTATACCAGGGGGCGCAATGCCATATAGCCATAATAATAGCAATGAAATAATGTTCCTCTAAAAATAATAATCCTGTTGTTGGTCCAGTTCATCAATCGCGCAACATCACAACAATAAGAACTTTGTGACCACTGTGACACAATAAAGTTGACTAAGACTGGCCTGTTGGTCTTGTAGTTAGTGACCCTGACTACTATGCCGGAGGTCGTGGGTTTGATTCCCACCCGGGACAAATGTTTGAGTGTTGTGCACGATCATTAAAATTTGTTCTGTGTCTGGGTGTAATTTATCTATAACACGTATGTATTTAGAAATATATAAGTATGTTTATCAGCTGTTTAGTACCCATAACACAAGCTCCTAAGCTTAGCTTGGGACTAAATGGTGTTGTGTGAAAAATTGTGGAATATTATTTATAATTTTTTTTAACTTTGACAATATTGAGAATTTCAGAATCTTGTACAGAACTCAGTATCAGTAAGTGTGTCACAGTATCCAGTTAGAATTAAAGTGGATTTTATTTGAGTTGAAAATACAGCAAGCCAGACGTGAAGGAAAACATCGTGAGGAAACCATGCTTGAGAGATATTTCTAAACGGCATGTGAAGCCAAGTCAGAGAGGCCCATGAGCATGGTTTATGCTCTGTTACCAAGTTAAATAAATGATATAAATAAATGATATACATGATATTTATTTCTGTAACAAGGTTTCACAAACACTTTACACGTCTTTTTTTTACAAAGTTTTAGTCACAAACTACATGAATAGAAGAAACAGATGAGAGCCTTTCCATTTCATTAAGTATAAAGTACTAGCAAACGTCACGCAGTTTCACCCGCGTAGTTTCCGTTCCCGTGGGAATACGGGGCTAAAAAGTAGCCTATGTCCACCGGGAATAGTGTAGCTTTCCACCAGTACAATAATTTTTAAAATTGGATCATTAGTTCCGAAGATTACTCCCTACATACAAACTTACAAACTTACAAATTTTACCTCTTTATAATATTAGTATAGATGAAGTAGCTTCAGATGAGTTTTCAAAATGTCGAAGGATTAATTACCTAGATTATTTTCGCTGTTTAAAAGGGTTTCTACCCTCAGGTGGGACACTTAAAGGTCAGGAGGTAAGTACTGTTGAAATATTTAATGTTAATTAACTTGGATGTTTTTTACGGAAACAATCCGTGACCCATGTAATAATAAGCAGCAATAGCCCAATGGTTGCAGCGATCGATAGGTCTTGAGTTTGATCCCCACCTTGCACTATTAAAGAAAAATATATATTTATCGCATAATTATGTATGTACTTACATTAAGTTCTTATTAATAAAACATAAAAAAAATAGTTTCAACAGTCTACTTAAGTTGGATATGCAATAATAGATAGTTAATTAAGGTAACATTAGGTACTTACAAATATTATTTTTTGCATTATTAATTCATTTATTTATTTCATAAGGCACAATGACAACAACAGTTGGTAATTATAAGTTTTCAATGCTGTGTAAATAAATACATCACTCATAGGTATACACAACGTTCTTATTAATTAGAAGGTTGAGAATACTAATACATACACAAAAGAGATTAAAAAAAAACATTATTACTATTGACGTCCTTTGAACCTATGATCCACAACAAACTATTTTGAATTGAATTTGAATTTTACGTGAACTCACTCCCTACACCAACGTGCAATTCACGTCACTAGTAAGCATTTAAAAAAAAAAGTACGAGCCAGTTACTCTCCCACTACAGGGTAAAGGCTTCTTCTTATACAGAGAAGGCATAAACATTGGATCACCACGCTTGTGCAAGGCGGATTGGTGAATTAAAATTTTTATTAACTGTAAGTCCAGGTTTTCTATCGATGTTTTCCTTCACTGATTTCTTTGGCAAGGCGGATTAACAATTTTAAATGTATGTTAACTTTAAGTCTAGATTTCGTGACAGTATTTTCAAGAAGAATAGGTAAATAGGTCCCTCTGAGTAAGTAACCCTAAAAACATGTAAAGTCAAGTAACTGTTTACCCACTCAACTACTCTGCCATACACACAGCATTCAGCCAAAAATCAAGGCATACAAATAATATATCTTTCTCTAAACGTGCGCGCATTACGCCTAACTTACTTACCATAACAAATACTAGCCCAATTTTGTTACACTACGAACAAAAATACACCTTATTGCAAAGGCAAAGTAGTTTGTTTTTCAGCGGTGAACGTTTTGTTACATATGGCAATAAATTTTATATAAAATAACGCATAACAGCGAGACAAGCGCCAAAGATTAATCTCATAGATCGGACGGTTTACCGAGTAGTAGTAAATGGGGTCAATAGAAACTGAAGGGTGAATAGAAACAACACTTTTAGAAGGATACTTATATTCACGTAAGTTAAAAGTTGTTTGTTACATACAAGGAAAAGTAATGCTTTTAAATTATTGCAATAAATAGTTTTGAGTTTTGATTCTCAGTAGCAGACCGGATGATGGCAATAGGCTCGCCTCCTATTAAATAGGACTTAAATAATGAGCGTGACGTCTGCTAGTATCAATATAAAACTAGTTTTTTTTTTAACCAGTTTATCTAGGTTATGTTGCAAAATACCTGTGGAGCCTTGTTATTAGCAATCTGAATGTTTAAAGTCTGTAACCCTTCTTAAAGTTAATAAAATAAAATAATAAATAAATAAATATTATAGACAAATTACACCCAGACATAGAACAAATGATCGTGCTCATCACATAAGCATTTGTCCTGAGTGGGAATCGAACCCACGACCTCTGGTATGGCAGTCTGGGCCACTAACTATAAAACAAAAGGCCATGTGTAGGTAATTGGAATAAGATCATTATAGAATAGAAGGATTATTTTGAAAATTTGAAAATGGAAGTGTTGGGAATAGTCAGATCAAAATACGTACTTACCTACATACGTAAACTCACGCCGCTTTTTTCCAAGGGGGTAGGCAGAAACTACATTTCGCCATCTGCTACGATTCATACACACTTACTTCTATTACGTTCATACACGCCGGTTGTGAGTACTACCCACCTGATCTTTTTGTAGAACCTCACCAATAACCAGAATGGGTGGTGGTGGTGGGTGTGTGGTGAGGGGTATGTCCTTCTAAGGCGTCCCCTCCCGGCGTTTTGACTTACATCTGCCTTATAAATACCATTCGCTAAACGCCTGTCATTCATCTACAATCCAAAAAAACACTAGGTATGATAAATTCGCTGTCGCATCTGCATTCCACCCTCTAGAAACATATTCTTTGTCCCGCGGCGCCACTCGGGCGCCTCCCCGTCGCGAATAGGAAACAACATCAGGCCCCAATTCGCGGTTTTTAATGGATAACCTTTCTCCGACCAAATAAATGTAATACTTGCGGCAAAATGTCGCGAAAGACGTTCAGGAACGTACAATTACAGGATTAGTTTGATTACGGAAATGTTCGCGTGGTTTTGTTTGAATTATTTATGTTTGTTCTCCACGAAGATTCGACATTGGTGTGTCATTGTTCTATGTGGTAAGAGAGCATTATGTATTAATAATAATACATAATAATATATTAATCGTTTATTTATAAAAATGCCGTATGCCATCTGTCGGGACAGCTCAACTTAAAGCTGAATTGATCTTTCTTCAGAAGGCTTTTCCAGACTTTGGTCTGGATCGTCTGTATTAAAAGAAACCATGACCCCTGAGATTCTTTAAACGTTTCTTATCAGGGATGAGTCAGCGCCATTTGGTTAAAAAAATTGGTAAGGTATTTTGAAAGATTACAGAAATAAATTTAATTCCATTTAACCGTTTCTTGAAGAGATTGCCTTCAAGAAACGTGGAAGGCTGAGCTACATTTACTGAAGTCTGTCTAACGATGGGTGACCCCATCCGATGCATATCGAAAAGCACCTTAAGCCAAGGGTTCCCTATCCATTTGGATACAATTTTAAGACCTAATATAACTTAGCATAATTTTGTTTGGCATAATTATATTTTCGCATAATATATTTACGCATAATTTTTAAGCATAATTTCTCTAACCATAATAATGATTAAGCATAATATTCTAAAGCATAAATTTAAAGAAGAAATTTAAAAAGCGTAGTCGACGGAGCCCCGGAGTTTAAAGGAACCTAACTAACCTACCGTCGGGGTGCCCCAAGTCCTGATTATGATAGCAATACTACGTTATGCGAATCAAATTTATGCCAAAACAAATTAGTCTTTAAGATGATTATGCCAACATAAAATGTATGCCTAAAAAAATTATGCCGAAGTATTATAGATTATTAGAAAACATAGAAGATAAGTCCTCTTATTACATATACTTGTCTTTGTTTTTATTTATTTATTAAAACTTTATGCACAAGTAAAAAAAACTGTACAAAGGCGGACTTAATGCCTTAAGTAGGCATTTTCTACCAGTCTACCTTAAGGTGGTGCAAAGATGGAACGAGGTAGGTCCAACAGAGTAAAAATTAAGGACAAAAGGTGACACATAAAAATTAAATTAAAAATTTTAAAAACCCCCATCGCAAAAAAGTAAAACATTGAAAAAGTTAAAAATAACACTTTAGCCATGAAATTTTACTTCACGTCGGGGTACCGCTTAAGTAAGGAATGCTCCTAGTACTTGTAGGTATGTAGGTACTTATTTTAACGGTACCCCGACGTTACGTAAAATTTCATGGCTAAAGTGTTATTTTTAACTTTTTCAATGTTTTACTTTTTTGCGATGGGGGTTTTTTAAATTTTTAATTTAATTTTTATTTTATATTTTTTAAACGCATTCATTTTGTTATATAGAGTTTACAGTTATGAGAATTTTTCAGTGTATTGTATGTAGAGTCAAATGCTGGTTAAAACGAATCCAAATACGACATATCTGCTATTATTTTGTCAAGGGTCTACCTACTGGTGTGCTGGATAGCCTGGCTGCAGCATCAGCTCATCCTTTTGCCATCAGTGCATTGTGTTTAGAATCAAATGCTGGTTGAAATGAATCCAAACACGACATATCTGCTATTATTTTGTCAAGAGTCTACCTACTGGTGTGTTGGATAGCCTGGCTGCAGCATCAGCACATGCTGTTGCCATCAAGGCATTGTGTGCAGAATCAAATGCTGGTTAAAATGAATCCAAACACGACATATCTGCTATTATTTTGTCAAGAGTCTACCTACTGGTGTGCTGGATAGCCTGGCTGCAGCATCAGCTCATCCAGTTGCCATCAGTGCATTGTATGCAGAATCAAATGCAGGTTAAAATGAATCCAAACACGACATATCTGCTGTTATTTTTCCTAGAGTGTATTAGTCTGCTAGATATCCTGGCTGCATCAAACCAAATACACCACAATGTTGCTTATTAATATTACACACATGGGTGTTTGAAATTTTAAGACACACATATGTTTGTAAGTAAAGTTAATACCCATAGACGTCTAAAATAGCAACGGAAGCTAACACAAAAGAGCTGATAATCTTGAAGCGGCTGAACCGATTTTGATGAATTATGTCTAAGAACCATTGCAAGAAACCCTGCTTTCAAATAAAAAAACCGCATCTAAATCGGTTCACCCGTTTGGGCGCTACGGTTTCACAGACAGACAGACAGACAGACACACACACATAGCGGTGAAACTTATAACACCCCTCTTTTTGCGTCGGGGGTTAAAAAATAAATACACAGATACATACATACTGCAACAAAATAAATACACAGATACATAGGTAAATACTGAAACAAAATAAATACACAGATACATACATACATAAACAGAATAAATACATGGTCAGGAGATATAAAAATACGGTTTTATCGAACAACTATTCAGAGTACCAATCAACCCAGCGATGAACGTGCCAACATCTTATGCATAATGTTCACGAACTTTCATTTTAAATGTGAACCGACTAGTAGTTTTTCTGTGTGACATGATTGTTTCTTTTGGCAAATGTTTACCACCTATTCAGTACCTATTGAGAGTCGTTATGGGTAGACAGAAAGTCCCGAAAGTTTGACAACCGATTTAACGAATGGGTGTTACTTCTTGTAAAACCCAGGTATTCAACTGCCTCCGGTTGGTGTCCTCCGATGATGATGAGTTTCATGTGGTCGATTGCATAACACCCCGGAATAATGTCTTAACATGCTTTTTGAGGCAGGTCTAGGTATGTAAGTGACCCATTTACGAACCGACCAAGTAGCTTAACCTTCAATCAATCCGTGCGACAGTCCTTTTTACCAAATGTTACCTTAAAATCTTACTCTCATCCTCTATTTCAAAACTTCTAGACATCTTATACCACTCACATGCATGTCAGCTGTTCAGCTGTATGGTAGGATTTTTTTCCGTCGTCAACCGGGGCGGAATACTTCGGGTTTTCTTACGTAAGACTCTGAGCTCAAATGTAATACAATGCCTGGCATATAAGGAGAGAATCGTGTAAGGTGTCTAAACTTTTATGTAGAAGCTTGAAAATACCTGTTTCGGGAAATGTAAAATAGAAGTTTCTGCCGATGTGAGTATTTATTGGTCAGTAAATGTGCACAACACATGCTAGTCCTTACTAATATTAGAAAGACGAAGGATTCGTATTTTTGTATGTAACGAATAAACATAAAAAACTACTGGACCGATTTAATAAATAATTAGTTCACAACTTTTTCACAAAACGCCATCTAGTCCCAAGCTAAGCTAAGAGCTTGTTTTGTGGGTTCTAAACAGCTGATAAACATACTTATATATTTCTAAATACATACATATTATAGATAAATTACACCCAGACACAGAACAAATGATCGTTCTCAACACTCAAACATTTGTCCTGGGTGGGAATGGAACCCACGACCTCCGGCATAGCAGTCAGGATCACTAACTACTAGACCAACAGGCCAGTCATGTGGATGTTTGTTACTTTTCATGCAAAAACTACGGAATGGATTTGAATGAAACATTACAATAATATAGCTTATACGATATTGAATGAATTGTCCAAATTATAACGATAAGTGAAAAGTAATTAGGAAAAACTTCTGCCATCTGCGAGCTATTTTGGCGTGTTAATCCTGCGCAGACTAAGTTGTGGGCACCAGCTAGTTTATATTAATATAAAGTGAAAAGATTCATGCTTTTGTATCACTTAGCGAATAAACATAAAAACTACTGGACCGATTTGAAAAACTCTTTCACCGTTCGGAAGCTTCACTATCCCCGGGTGCCATAAGCTTTGTTATTCCAATATTTCCACGGGAAAGACATTAATATTAAACGGCAACGGCATTTATATCTATTGGTCGTCGTTAACAGCATTTTTAAAACCAACAATGCAATGGATTTTGTTTTACAACACAATGAAAACGACCGTGGTTGGGAGTCTGATTGGCAATTAAAATCCTGGTTTGTCTGTACGATAGACAATCAATAATATTCTAGATTTTTGCCAATTACTTATCGGCTTTAATTCTAGCCAGATGTACCTGAATACCAGAATGCCTAGATAAAACTAGTGCAGTTTAGGTAGTCCAGAAATGTTGTGTCAAATCTTCCAAATAATGGCTCCCCAACCAATGATATTATAAGTAAAATGGTGTAGGTAGGTTATACGCGCTTAGCAAGTGACACGTTAAAATGTGGCTAACTAGCCACACTTCACCTTAGTGTGGCGTTGCGCCCCAACAGACGTGTGCGTGCGGTAGTGTACCGTTTTTGAAGATCAAATGTTGTTTGAGTAACCAATCTACACCTTTTTAATTATAATATCATTGTCCCCAACTGCTAAAGCAATGTTTGAATATAATAGATTGAGTTTTTAACTTTTGGAATAACTCAGTAGCAGCCTGGAGTCTGGAATTGTGCCCACACACAAAACACATGACTGTGTTACCCAGTGACTGGGCTGTGGAAGTCAGAAAGGCAGTCACTCTATATAAAACACTGTTCTTCAACTGCATTTGGTTATGGTGGAAGTCGACACCAACATTGTTGGGAAAAGGCTAGGCAGGTTATACTCAATACTCAATAATTATGTTTATTACATTCCACGATGTGAACTTAGGAGGTAGGTACAGACGCCAGCACATCAAGTTACCCCAATGTGTAAAATTTCTTTGATCGTTTTTCGACTTTATGTCAAACAAAGTAAGGTTCATATTCAATTGGGAAAATTTGACACATTGGGGTAACTTGATGTGCTGGCGTCTGTACATAAGGATATAATAATATGCATCATTGTGGGCCCTGTCGGGCATAGCAATATAAAAATTAGGAGGAGGGCTATTATAAATATTTAAAATTTTAATATTAATCTACTCTTTTGTTTAGTGTAGGTAGGCTTATAAATAATACTATGGCTGGCTCTTATCTTAATGACGCATATCAATATTGGCAATAGACTCACCCCCCACAGATTCAAAGATATCTGTTGAAATATGTATATACAGAGCCCAGCACATCAAGCTACCCAATGTGTCAAATTTCTTCGATAGTTTTTAAACTTTATAACAAAGAGATTTAAAATACTATAGAGCGGGCATGTCAAGGAAATGTCATAGAAAAACTTTGATCCCATGTCTCAGTAACGCCATCTAGAATAATATATGAATATTGGAGCGGCAGCGGAGCGTACTACAAAAAACTCATAGACTTGTATCCAGCAGGACACACTTTTTCGGACGAAAATTTTGTTCGTGATGTCTGGTCTATAGGTATTGAATGTCTTTGCTTTATAACAAGTCGAATAAGGTTAATTTTCAGTAAGGGAAATTTGACAGTTTGGGGTACCTTGATGTGTTGACGTTGAAGATTACAGGTGTATTGTTACATAAAAAACTTAATCTTACACTCACACACCTTCACTCACTTTCTCCCACTCATATTTTTGTTTAACTCACTCACTTACTTATGCCCCGTAAAGGTTGATTAAATCCGTAAAAAAAGCAAAACCATTCTTTGCGTCACGCAGTCGCGAAACCAAAATATGCTATTTGTACTTCATCCAACTCATTCATCGACCTTTGAAAAGCAGCCAATTTGTCGCTGATAATCCCATCCCAATCCATTTCCCAAACTGCACAGCGAACACCTCTGCCCACCCTAGGGAGCACAAACGCCGTACACAAGCTAGTCCATTGTGCTCGTTGCATGACGTCATAATTTCCAAATACCCTCACTTTGGTAATTCATGCGCGCGGGATGTTTTACGGTTATTGAATTGAGCGACCAGTGTTGTCCCTTATGGTGGGTTCGTAGGGAATATTGGCTTAATATGCCCTTGGTATAAATATTTGTGGGGGAAAGGAATAATAATTATAATAATAATTTCTTTATTTGTATAGAATGCAGGTGTTACAATAATGGTGTTAGTATCAAAATAAATTCCCAGTACATTCTGCCTGTTGGCATACAAAAAATAATATTGGTTGACAAAATGAGATCATGGATCAGCTATTTAAGTCTAAATTTATTAACATAGGTAATAGTTAGTAGGAGTAATAGTTAGTAGGAAGGTATTTTGTTTGGTTGATCCATTTATGAGGTAAGTTGCGTTTGGTATTTTTTTTTGTATTGAATTCTTACCCCCGTTTTACGCAACTGCCAAGAGGTTTTATGCTGTAACGTGTTTAAGCTTCTACCAAAATACAACGAAAGCAGCGTAGTGTGGGCTCCTGCAAAGTTAACCTACGATCTAGTGAAAATCAAAAAACTTGTGGGCGTCGCAAGACTCAACCTAGTGGAAATCTTTGTAGAAAGCATAATGTCTAGCAATGGACGTACTAACCTACGACTAAAATAATGGATACCTAGTACAGACGCCAACACATCAATGTGTAAAATTTATTAAGCATTAAGAGTAATATTGTGTAGAAAAATAAACAATTTATTATTATTATTATTTGATAGGTTTTCAACTTTATTCTAAACACAATAAGGTTCATGTTCAACTGGGAAAATTTGACAGTTTGGGGTAGGTTGATGTGATGGCGTCTGTACCTACACGAGCAAAGCTGACGTCATGCTTCAAAGTGCAAAAATTAACGCTGATTGACGCAAAATTTGTATCATAAATACTAAATCCACAAGGACGAATTAATAAGGTTGTTAGTGCGATCACTTGAGTGAGGTTCGAAGTGAACTCAACAGAATAGCAGATACTACATGCATTTCGCAATCATAATAGCCAAGTAAATGGTCACGATCAGTCAACAATTTTATACAAAACTCCGCCGATTCCTCGCAATATTTTTATGTGAATATTTTATGTGTAACAAGGAGTTCGAAGCGACAACGTCTACTTTTCCCTTTGTTTACTGTACTTTTGTAGTTTGTTTTATAACTGTGTTTGGCATCTTATGGCGATGATTTGTTTGAATAAAACATCATGGGAGCGGATAAATCTCGTCAGAATATATGCTGCCAATCCAAAATCAGAAAATAAGTTTGTATGGATGTCGTAAAAGAGAACTTGCAACCATTCATTACATTCCGAGACAACGCCATGCACATCTGATAAAATCCTAAGCCGTTGCTCTCGGCTGTCAGTTGTCAAAGTCAGTAGTCAAAGACAAAATCTCAAAATGAAAAGAAATCAAATTATGGCTATACCTACAAGGCTTCTGACTATCCACAAGGCAATCATTTAGTTAGAGCAACCGACCAAGAGCAACTCATTTTTGGACTGTTGGTCAGGATTGGTGATCTGTAAAAGCACGGTATAAATATTAATACAGTAGGACGACGCCTTTGATCTCTGGACAAATGTCGACAACTTCTACACGCGTTAGACTTGAATAATACCTCTCGCACTACGAACATCGGTTTGTTCGCAGTGCGGGAGCGGCTTTCCCGCGTCTCACCCCTCACACCCCGCACGATTGCCCTGTCTAGACAGCTTCGTCGGACGCCTGTATGTTTTTAGACTGTGGTAAAAGGCATCATGTGTTTTTAGAGCTCCTCAAGTTCCGAGTTGAGCTCACGATTACTGACAAATGCTTGCACTGACTGGTCTGGTCCCCTCATATCTGTGTGGTTCTTTCCTCAAAAAACCATCTCCGACACTAATCTGCATGGATCTTACATGATTTGACCAAGATAATGTCTGGACTTTAAAAGAGACTACGACCTCTGAGTTTCTTTCGGTGTTTCTTCTCAGAATAGTCAAATAGTGAAACTCCGATCACATCTACTAGTTAATAAATGACGTGAATTACGGAGGCTACAGGCGGAGTATTCAAAGAAAGCCAATTTGCTTAAAATTAATAGAAAAGAAATTACATGAATTTATAACTATGATTAAAGATTGCGACTACGTTCGAGGTTGGAACCGAAGTGGCGGTGAAGCCGCCCTAGAAATGGTGGCTTGATCGTTGGCACGTTGCGCAGAGGCAGCATCTCGTGGCCCGGCCCCGTGTTCAAGGTTAATGCATAGTCGCGAAACGCGAAGGCAGCATCTCGTGGACCGTCCCCGGTGGCTGATGCAATATGTTGTTGGGTGGAAATGGGGTTAATGCATCGTCGGCGATACCTCTGTGGTACCGTGGTATAACACCTCCCACCGTAGTTCAGCAGTTATTAGAGGACTTTCGTCGAAAATAATGTTGAACAGTGATCTTGCGGGTCAGGTTGATTCACGTTTTGAGTTTCGACGTTGGCATCCTGGCACGTGGGTCGCTTCATTTCTGTCTCTGGTGGTTCGTTTGATCGCCGTTTTGCTAAGAGTCTTCGGACGATGACGTAACTACTTAATGCAGTTGCACCTAGTAGGAAAGTGTACAACGGTATGGTGGTATGATATAAGGTTGTATCTTGGGGCTTCTTTATTGTAATCGGTGACTGTAGCGATATCTTTGCATTGCTTGCGTGTAGATTTTCCAGGTTTATTGAGTTTAGGGTTAGGACTGGTAGCGTTGATAATGTCAAATTGGGATCCCGTGCAGGTAAGTCTGTGATCTTGATGACTTGTCCTTTTGCATGATCATTGTTATTAATGATGGTGAATTCAGGAGTCCGCAGGAAACAGTTATGAGGTAGGACAACTAAGAGGCTCCCTTGTAGATTCTTGTATTCATTTCTTCCACAGGACGTCTGGACCTTGGTAGCTTTTGGAAACGTGACGATGTAATGCTTGTCATCTAGTTGCTCCAGTGCCCCTCTGGTGAGTTTGACAGGGGTATGGTTGCAGGAAGAGTCAATTTTCTGCGTTGTAATCAGTTGTTGAATGCAGTCCACTTGATCTCGAGGCTTGAAGCTGGGTTTCATCTCGCAGAGATACCAAGTGTTTGCCTTCGGACATTCTGTCTCCATGTACATGAATTTGTCCTCGTGTATTGCGATATAAGGAGAGGGTGGTATTAGGATTTCATGATCTTTATTAGGTACTATGGAAAGTTTATATAGGTCATAGGTGCTGGGCAATGCAATCGGTATCTTGAACACTATAACTAAGTTATTGCTACTGTAATATGAACCTAATTTAATTGTATCGTAATATTCCCTTATGCTTATATCTAGTATTTCTTCCTTATTATATATACTACGTATTTTAGCTATCATATTTCTTAAAACGTTTATACCGAGCATTGAATGATGCGTACTCTTTGCGTGAATAAAAGCTAGTAGATTCTCTATTCTGCCTAACTCTTCCGACAGGTTTTCTATATTATCTCCCAAAATTAGGAGTAACTGTGAGAGATGGGCATAATTAAGAAGATCTATATTAGTAACTTGGGTGGTATTTATCATTACTTTAACTATTTGGGATATATTTTTCTGATTTTCGACAATACTACTTAAGACTTTTGAATGCTGTAACATCCAATCCTTGCTTAAACTTATATGCTGATTTAACTGCGAAGTTATTTCCTGTTCGTTATCCTGAAGAACTTTAATGGCATTGTCATAACGCAGAGCGTCTGTATAATCTAAGTTGCCTGAGATACTTTTTATAACGGATCCTAGGCCGTCTATAAGGCCTCTTTTAACGCGATTGGAATCAAATGTCTGCAGTTGTTCTGAAATCATATTTAACTTACTTTTAAGATGTGCAATGTGTGGTTCATACAAGAAACGAGTTTTGTTATTTAACTGAGGCTGAATATAATTCAACTGAGTTTGAACTACTGCTACTTTAGATTTAATTTCATCTATATCAACACATTGTAAGAAAGAATGATGCTGGGTTATGATCTTTGCAGAGCCTAGCTTAAAAGGAAGAATTCCTGGTCCATCTTCGAGGCTCTCAAGCGTTATCTCTTGAGCAGCTACCGCTTGTAGTATGTACATCAGTAGTATCCTGTGACAATTGCGCGTTGTTAGGCACTCTCTTTAGACGGGACTTAGCGATTGGACCGCGTTTTTTCTTTGTATAGATATGTATTGGGAGATCTGCTAATACCGTATCCTGTGTATATCGGGGTGCTAACTTTTGACGGCTTGCCATGGGATTCCTTATAAATATCTGTTGTTCGGGTAAATAATTTTGTTCCGGCTCGCGACTCTTATTCAGATTATCAATGATTCCAGTTCTACGGTTTAAGGAGTTTTCGCTTACTAATTCATAGACTTTATTCATTTTCATCTTATGATTTTGAATATACTGTTGCATTAAGTGCTCTGTTACGTCCATGTCTAATGGGTCACGAGGGTCAAAGTGTCCGCTTATAATTTCTAATGGTCTACACTTGGTAAGGCTGTGTATGCTGCTGTTATATGCTAGTATGGCATATGGCATTAGATTGATAGCTGATTCACCATGATTTTGTAATTTTAGTATTCTTAAATGTTCTAGTAAGGTAGAATGGAGACGCTCAACCATCCCGTTCTCATTGGGCGTGTGTGCTAAAATTTTATGATGGGTAATTTTGTGAACCCTTGTGAATTCGGAGAATAACTGGTTAGTGAACTCTGTGCCTCGGTCAGTGACTAACAATAATGGTACTCCGTGGTGAGTACAAAATATTAACAAAGCCTGAATAACACTTATTGCAGTTCCATCCCTTAAATGGTATGCTTGAGCATACTTTGAAAAGGAATCGATGATTGTAAGGAATTTCTCAGTTTCAGCTGTGAACAGATCGAGGTGGATAACTTCAAATGGTTTCGCCGGAGGAGGAACTATGTGTAATTGTTGCTTTATTGGATGTCGGTCGTATTTACCCTGTCCACAGATGGTACACTCATTTATGAACTTAGCGATGTGCTCCTTCATCTTAGGCCAAAAGTATCGCCGGGATAATGCAAGGTAACATTCGTTGATACCGCGATGGTTGGTTTTACCTTCGTGATATTTCTGAATTATTTCTTGTTGGCGTAGATATTCTTTAACATTCTCTAATTCGACTTTAGTAAGTACTAAATTCATAGATGAGCTCTTAAAATGGTTTTGAATTATGGGTATAATTGAGTACATTTCCAGAGGTGGGTTAATTAGTATTCCTGTTTTTACTTTAGCGTTAACGAATTCTTTGATCGCGTTCACAACATCTGTTTCAAGGTTAGATTTAGATATTTGTATAGCCGTACGGGTATGGGTGTCAAATGGTTTTGTTACAACTGTTCTACCTTTAAAATCACCTACAATCGAAAAATGAATTTGTCTATTGAATTTATTGAGCGGGTCGTCTGATATCGGTACTTCCAGTATAGGCTTTTCTGCGTCAGTGTGAGCTGTAATGGTCCTGGATTCGTCTAGCGTTGGCGGATGAACGGAAGGGTTAGCTATTACGGAACTTGTTTCCTCATTGCATATTTCTACCCTAGATAATGCATCGGCATTAGTGTTTGATTTTCCTTGCTTATAAATGACTGTAAAATTGTACTCGCTTAATTTCAATCGCCATCTCGTTAATCGAGAATTTGGCTCTTTGAGATTCATCACCCACTGGAGCCGCTTATGGTCCGTGATGATTTTAAATTTGCGACCAAATAAATAAGGACGGAAATACCTTGTGGCCCATACTATGGCCAGCAACTCTTTTTCGATTGTGCTGTAATTAATCTCACTGGAATTTAATGTTCGTGAGGCGTAAGCTATAGGCTTATCTTGGCCTATCGGGCCTTGAGAAAGTACAGCACCAATCGCTAGATTGGATGCATCTGTAGTCAGGACAAATTCCCTATTGAAATCGGGGTATTGAAGAATGGGGTCATTAGTTAAAAGAGTTTTACATTTTTCAAAACAATTTGTGTAATTTGTATCGAGAGTAATTTTTGATCCTTTCTTAAGACACTGAGTAAGAGGTTTTGCTAATCGAGCGAAATCAGGAATGAACTTACGATAGTACCCAAGTAAACCAAGGAAGCGTTTTATTTCGGTAGTGGTTTTCGGCAACGGATAATTTTGTATGGCTGATATCTTATCGGGGTTCGGTTTAATGCCATCTTTACCGATAATATGGCCTAAATAAGCTGTCTCTAATTTCAAAAATTCGCTTTTATCTAACTGGATTTTAAAATTTGATTCCCGTAGTCTCTGGAAGACTTTCTCGAGGTTATTCATGTGTTCTTGCAAGGAGGTGCTAAACACAACTACATCGTCGAGGTACACGAGACATATGACGTTTTGAAGGCCTCTGAGCACGTTGTCCATGACTCTTTGGAACGTGGACGGCGAGTTCTTAAGACCCATAGGCATTCTTAAAAATTCGAAATGACCGTGCTCAACATTGAACGCCGTTTTCGGTATATCCTCTGTGTTCATCTCAACCTGGTAGAATCCACTTGCGAGATCGAGGGTGGTGAAGTATTGACAGTTGCCTAACTTATCTAATATATCTGCGATGTTTGGTATCGGATACTTATCATCGATAGTCTTCTCGTTCAATTTTCTGAAGTCTACGACAATTCGCCATTTCGTTTTGCCGGAAGCATCTGTCTTTTTAGGTACTACCCAGATAGGAGAACTCCAGGCTGATTGGGAAGGCCTAATTATACCCTGGTCTAACATCTTCCCGATTTGATTTCTAACTTCCTCCCTATGCACGTACGGATATCGGTAGCTTTTTGTGTAAACGGGTACTTCATCGGTGGTTTTTATCGAATGTTTAATTTGGTTGGTAAATGACAACGGTTCACCCTCTATATAGAATACGTCCGCGTATTGTGCGCACAGTGATTCCAGATTTGCACGTTCTTCCGGGTTTAAATGACTGGTACGTAATTTTGAAACTACGTCTCGAGCGCGCGGTGACAGTTGTTTAGTACGCGTGCACTCAACATTACATACCTCGGCACTAACTTGACGGTCGACAGAAAATATTAAATCATTTTGAGTAGGGTTTGAAACTTCTAAAATGCCTCGATTACGGCTGACTGACGTAATACATTCACCTATAATGCAGTTACAAATGACTTGTTCCGGGATATACGCATTTCCATTTTGTATATTAATTGGTAGTCTGATCAGTTTAGAAGAACGAGCGGGTATAATATCTTCATAAAGATTGACGTTACGGGAATCATATACCTGAATTGGATTAGTTGCGTGCCTGGTGTTTAAGCACATGTTTTTATAGTCTATATTCGATTCCCATTTACTTAATAAATCTGACCCTATTAAGCCATCGAAATAATTATGAAACTTGTATACGAATAATTTTATACTATCTGACTCATCGAATTCCGCAAAACACGGCAATATGACCGAGTTATTATTTCTACTCGTCGCGTGGACATTCACGACCTCAAAAGGTTCATAATTTAGCGGCGTAAACGGAAAATACTTCCGCATGGCCTCGGGGCTAATAAAGGACTGATTAGCACCTGTGTCTATAAGTAACTTTAAGGGGGGGTTTGAAATTTGTATGTAAGGAAGTTGTCTCTGTGTCTGAATATTAATTTCTATTTTTGTTTGTCGGACTTCGATCCCGGCCGAAAATCCTCGTTGCTAGTGGATGGCTTAGACTCTGTTAATGACTCGCCAGTCCCATATGGTACATCAACAGAAATCAATTTATTGTCATGGTAATCGTCAGTACACGTAAAATTATCATTACATTCGGACTCGACATAATAATACTCAGAGCCATCGTAGTAGGGACCGTATGCATAGTACGGACATTCATTGAAGTTTAATTCGCGAGCCTTAAAGTAGTTGCTCGGTGGTGGATTGCCTGATTTGGTCCAGTCGTGTCCATTAGCAGGCATGGGTCTGCTGACAAAATGACTTACGCCACTCATAGGTGTAGGCCGCTGAGGACCGGGTCCGCTTTGCGTATTTCCGAATACGTCACGTGGAATCATCCTAAATACATTACTTCGTTCATTATAATTTGGTGGTAAAGCCCTAAATATTTGCTGAGTTCGCGACGGCCCCCGGTAAGGTTGAGGTGAATTATTATTACTATTAGGTCTCCATGGCTGCATGGGTGGATGGCGTGAGGGGCCCGGCGTGTTAAAATGGTTTGGTGTCATGGGGAACGGTTGATTAATAATTGGGGGTCTAAATTGCGAGCCCGCTGAGTTATTCGGTTGTTTTTTACTATCTATGAAGCTATTGTTCCGTTGTTGCAGATATAATATGTTAGTTTCTTCTTGTACGTACTGCAATGCATTCTCTATAGATACGGGTCGCATGCAACGAATACGCGAACCTAGCGGTTCTTTCAATCCGCGTAAGTAGGACTGCAACGTAAGCTTTTTATAAAGTTCACGCTTTGCTTCTACGGTGGTGGACAGATTCTCGTGCAAGGTCACATATGTCATAATAGTGCTAAATAGGTTTTGACAGTTTTCATAAAACTCTTGTGGCGTGGTCTGACCTTGTGTTAACGATGAAAGGTCGTTATAAAGTGCAGTTTCGTCGCGTTGATCCGCGAAGTTGTTAACTAATGCTGTACGAATGCCATTCCAGTCAGTCGGGATACCGTTAGAATTAATAAATCGAGCGGCTGAACCCGTAACTCTATTTAAAATTCCGTTAAGCAAGGCCTGGTTTTCCAGCTCATTTCCTGGATTGGGATTGAGATACCTCTTTACTAATTGATCGCTTAAATTAATAAACCTAGTTAATGTATTTGGGTTCCCGTCGAACTCTGGGAGTAATCGAAGGGACTTAAATATGGCGTCAATTTGGTCTCCTTGAGCCATTGTGGATGTGTCTTCTACTATGTCACTTAAATCTCTAGCTTGATCTAACCTACTTTGTCTTACGACCCTAGGGGTACAAGAACCAGATTGCCTAGGATGAAAAATCTTGAAAGATTAACGTAGGACTGGGAAAAGGAAAAGTTACAACTATAAGGAGGCAACACAAGAGCGATTCAAGTGTACTCACAGTTTCATTTCTTGGTTTCTCTGAATCAGCATCGAAGTCTGGATGCACCGGCCGCAGCTTTCCGTGGTTCTGGATACTCGATGAAGGCTTGAGAGCTCAGACAGCGGCTATGCGGAGCCGACAGGATCGATTTTGGAGTCCCTTTTCGCGCCGCGTACTGCCTCGAGTATCCTACCGACTGCGCCAATTACGGAGGCTACAGGCGGAGTATTCAAAGAAAGCCAATTTGCTTAAAATTAATTTAATTAATAGAAAAGAAATTACATGAATTTATAACTATGACTAAAGATTGCGACTACGTTCGAGGTTGGAACCGAAGTGGCGGTGAAGCCGCCCTAGAAATGGTGGCTTGATCGTTGGCACGTTGCGCAGAGGCAGCATCTCGTGGCCCGGCCCCGTGTTCAAGGTTAATGCATAGTCGCGAAACGCGAAGGCAGCATCTCGTGGATCGTCCCCGGTGGCTGATGCAATATGTTGTTGGGTGGAAATGGGGTTAATGCATCGTCGGCGATACCTCTGTGGTACCGTGGTATAACACGTGTAAAAGTGTTTGTGAAAACCTATTTACAAAAATAAATATCATTTTATCATTATCATCATTTTTTTATCATTTATCTCTTGTCTAGTACTAATAACACAAGTTTTGGTTAGTTTGCGATTAGGTGGCGTTCTGTGAAGTATTATAGGTATAATTAGCTAGTAATTTTTACTCCGGCAAACTTTGTTTCGCCATAGAATCAATTTATTAGTTTTATTTAGTTTTAATTTATTTACATCCTATTCTCAGAGCTACTAATAGATACACAAAAAAAATATAAGAATCAGTCAAGCCGTTTTGGAGGAGTTTTGTACCAAATGATGTAATTAGAAAGACAGAAGGAAAGAAAGAAAGAAAGAAAGAAAGAAAGAAAGAAAGAAAGAAAGAAAGAAAGAAAGACAATACCTTATTTGGATGCACAGAACATAAAACAAAAGAACAACAATACAGATAATAAAAAAAAACAAGAAAAAATAATACAAAAAAAGGCGAAACTAAAAAAAAAAATACAAAAAAAAAAATAATTATTAGATGATTAAGTCAGTCCATAAATCGGCAAAAGCCAGTTTCTTTCCACCCAAAACATTCCTCCCCATCACACTCTCCCAGTGTTTCTATTTTAGTTTCCTCAGTTTAAGACATAAAGGAAAATAATATACGAATAGTATTGGTTGAAAATAGTGCAGTCCATAGATTTCTTTGGACTCTTGGGAACCGTATATTTCACGGAACCGAGACGGATATATCAGGTAAATCTATTAATTCAAGGAAACCTAGTATTTTTCCGGAATACTTTTACTTGGGATTGTGGTGCCAAGACTTCGACGGATTGCCAGTAAGATACGGGTAATTTAAATACGAAGAATGTTTCATTGAAAACGGAAAGGTATTTTTCTAAATTATATTTTTTCTGTCAGCATTTTTTTTGTTTAAATCTATTTACTAAGAGGTTATGTTCGTGAGTTTGTAATGTTGTAAACCGATTTTGAAAAATCTTTTACCGATATAAATGTCACACTATTTCTATATTTTATTTTCAAAACTCGGAAAGAGAGGGGTTGGAGGTGATGTTAACGTACGAGACGCACGCGGGCAAAGTCGCGAGCGAAGTGCTAGTGTTATAATTGTATCGTAGTTCTATTATTATATTTTAGTTTGTGTGACACGAGAGTTTTATATACATATTTGATAAGGAATATTTCTTTTGGCGCACGATTGGTGCAGAGGCTAACAACTTGCTACTATGCTGTGTATCGCATGTTCTATTCCCGAGAGGAACAAAGTAATATTTGTATGTAGGGAATCGTATTAGGTCTAGAGGTTGGTATATTTGACTTTAAATGTTTGTTAACGCACCGGCAATAGAGGGATAATCAAAAAAGGCCAGTTAAAAATCAAATCATTTCATTTAACTGTTTTAACACGTTGACTGCCAACTACCAGACACAATAGAAATTCAATTGTTCGCGGTCAACGTGTGACCGACGCGGCGTACAAAGACTTAATGGTTCTTTTATTGGTAACTCATTTAAGGAGATTATCACTCGGTGTAATTTGTATCAGAAAGCTGTTTGCATAGCTTTAAGCAAAAATAAAATAAATATAACAGTTATTCTATTTTAAAACAAATAAGTCACTCTAAATTTTCAGACACAACAGGCAATTTAAAAACCAAAATCTCAATGTCCACACATTTTAATGATCGATAAAAACTGGTTACGCACAACACTATCCCCATAATTCACAGCGGGCGCCCAGCATAGCACGTCACAGCTCTATAAAATATTCAGCGGAACGAACCGGATTTAACGCGAGCACCTCACTGCAAGCGAAATATTATCGACGGTATACATTTTACAACACTATTATAATACGAAATTGCGTTGTAATGAGGTAATGAGGCTAGGGTAACACATCAATATTTCAAGATCCTGTAAATGTCTCAAGTTATTTTCTTTTTTTTTTGTATGGCGACTAACCAGGGGGTCGAGTCTGCTATTGCAATCGTGTCTCAATAACGGGTCAATGATCGATTTTTGATGTATAACCTCAAACTTATGACACATTTCCCATACAAAAACTGTCAAAGTTGTCAAATATTCGATCAATGACCGGTCATTGAGACACGATTACAATAGCAGACTCGAACCCCTGGTGTCAGACTTTTCAAACCACCCATGGGGTTTCTGACTTGGCATCACATGTCGTCAAGAATTATCTCTCAGTCATGCCAGTTTTCTCAGGACGACTAAGCCATTTGTGTAGAATTGGAATGACGACTTATATATAGGGTGACTGGTAATTAGTGACCGATAATTAAACACATGATTGTATTCATGATTTCAATAAAATTTCCCAAAGAAACTTTTTTTTATATACACAATAACTTTTATCACAATAAAATAACAAAATCGCTGGTTGAAAATCCCGCGCGCGTGTCTGTGACCGATCACAGTAGGCACGAATCAGCGCGATCTATCAGCTGATAGTCTGACCTCGAGAAGGGCAAAATGTACTACTAGAAGTAGCGTCACACGCTTCCCCGCCACCCCCACCGCACCCGTTGTGCAGTACAGACGTAATTGAATTTATTGAATGATAATAATGAGCATAAAAAAAGTTTCTTTGGGAAAGTTATTCGTATTCATGAGTACAATCACGTGTTTAAGTATCGGTCACTAATAACCAGTCACCCTATATATGTGGGCGTCAGCGATGGCTGAGCAATGAGCTGACACCGATGGAGGTTTCGTGGTACCAAGTTCATAACGTAGAATAACAATCTTCATTGCAGTAAATAACCTCACTTAACAATCCTAATCTCAAAACATAACGCAAATAGGTAACTGACAGTTACGTACTGGATGTGTGTCTTCGTTGGTGCCGCAAATCAACCTGAGCTCTGCCCAGCTCTCTCGCACCAGCACGACTTTGTCCACGTGACATTACCAAAAACACATTCGCGCCATTTCAAATGACAAGTAACGTCACACTGGTCACCATAGACTCCGTACTAAGTTAATCAACTTCACAACTTATTATTCAAGAATATCGCTTCCCACGACATATATATATAACCTAACCTAACTCATAATACCTACCCTATAGCGAACCTAACTACCGAACCTAACTACCTTAATGAAACGCACTGATTTTGTAAGATACAAAATACAAAATTTTAAAGTTACCTACCTGTGTTGCGTGTGTCTCCTTTAAGTTGCTAACAATACAAATACTATACCTGCTCTAGTAGGTATAGTATTTGAAGTAGCAGTATTAAAAGGTAATAATATACCAAATTGGTAATAACCACAGACCAACCTGCATCAAACGTGGTTTGACCTTCAATCAACCGGTGAGGCTCTCATTATTAAGCTGAGCTTGCAGTTTAAGCCTCCCTCTCTCATTGATTGGACAAAAGAACAATTTTTGAAAATATACGTAGTTAAACAACCCAACAAATTGTTTTACGTGGAACAGCTAAAACCAGACTGATTCGACTGATTGCCTCGTTGGTCTAGTAGTCGCAAGCGCAACTGCTTACTGCGAGGTCTCGGGTTCGATCTTCTGTCGAGCAAAGTGTTATTGAGTTCTTCCATCTGGAATTTTCAGTAGCAGCCCGGAGTTTATATTTGTGCCCGATTGATGGTAATAGACTCGCCTCTGATTACATGGGACTTAAACACATCTGCCTACCTCTTCGGGGATTAAAGGCGTGATGTTATGTTCATGCTAAAGCCAGACTTAGCAAGATACAACAACAACATTATGATTGATACGCCATAAAGCTGGCAGACAAACCCTTAACAGACACCTCCATGTTTTACAACCCTGTGAATTATTAGCCACTGTCTTTCCAACAGTCCATTAGTAGAATTAACGGGAACACTAGTGCCTCATAATGTTGCTGGAACTACATTAAACTTAATGGTTACGGTTATATTAAAAGTGGTGAGAAATCTTTGGAAAGGAGAAAAACGGTGAATAGAATAGGGGTGGGTCGTGCTTTTCGCAGTATATGATAACAAGCGACGTATGGTGTGCATGGCGTAAGACTTTTTAGCCGACTTCAAAAAAAGGAGGAGGTTCTCAATTCGGTTGTATATATATTTTTTTTTTTTAGGGTGTTTTACCTCAGTACTCCGTCATTTATGGACCGATTTTCAAAATTATGTTTTTGTTTGATAGGGTATACTAACAGATTGGTCCCATTTGTATCAAAACTCATACCTGATGAGGGATCTTCGAGGAATTGAGGGAACTCCTCAAAAAATATAGGCACACATGCACCGATTTCAACATTTTTAGTAACAAATCAAGCATTTTCCGGTTAGAGATTTCTTTATTCTCTTATGAATACATCAATTCACTTACATGAGAATATTAAAACTATACAAAAATTGTTTTTGGGCGTATTGTAGAAAGTGAGACATTTAAAAATATTAATGAATTAAAGGGTAGTCTTAAAAAAAAATCATTTAAAGCAATGTTGGTTCAAACACAAATCAACAACAAGTTTCCGTACAACACAGATAAGCGTAGCTAGAAGTGGCTCAAACTTAGTGCAGTAGATGTGAGTTTTTAAAGATGTGGTGTTTTAGCATCTTTTTAAAACTGTGTATGAATTTTGTTTCTTTTATTCCTTTTGGTAGTTTATTGTAAAATTGCGACCCTTCATACATAATGCTTTTTCTTCCGTAATTTGTGCGCGGCGGATATAATTGTATGTCTTGTTCACGTCTTAATTTCATTTTGTGTTTTTTTTTATTTTTTGTGATAGTAATCTTCGTGTGTATGTTTCCGTTTAGTATTTTTCGAACGAGTATGCATGTATTATATAATGTATGTTTGAGTGATGTTCATTAGTTTTGTTTCTTTATACAGTGTTTGTGTTGGAGTGAGGTAGTCGTAATGAAATAGTGTTTTAAGTAGTTTGTTTTGAGCAGTTTGCAGTATATGTATATTTGTTTTGGCAGCGGAACCCCATAATTCTACTAGGTAATCAATATGCGGCTTAACAAGAGAGTTATAGATAAGATAGCGCACTTGATGTGGTAGGCAGCGAACTATACCCCGTAAGGTCCCCGTAAGTGTCTGTAGTTTAGTTTTTGTTTTATGAATATGAGGTAGCCATGTCAATTTACTATCCAAAGTTAAACCTAGGTACTTTTCCTGGTCTACCTTATTTATTGTTTTATTATTTATTTTTAGTGGGATATGGTTTCCAATTTTTTTTGTTTTTGGCTGCAAATATCATGTAATTTGTTTTGTCTGCGTTAATGGTAAGAAGATTTTGCTGAAACCAAAGATTTAGTAAATTTAGATCATTTTGAGCGTCGTCTATAATGGTATTTAGGGAATGGCCAAAATAGAACAGGCATGTGTCGTCTGCATACAGTGTTATGTCGCCTTTTAGGCCAATTTGATGGATATTATTAATGTATAGGAGAAATAGTAAGGGGGCTAAAATTGAGCCTTGAGGCACACCGCATTCTACAATTCTGGGATTACTTTGAGTATCACCTATCTTCACCACTTGGTATCTATTTGACAAATAAGATCTAAATAAGTCATGTGCAGGGCCCTTTATACCGAGTTCATCAAGTTTGTGCAGTAATAACGTATGGCTAACGGTGTCAAACGCCTTTTTGAGATCAATAAATACGCCTAAAACTATTTGTTTCTTATCAATATGGAGTTTTATGTTTGTTACAAGGTCAATTGTTGCTGAGAGTGTGTTGGAATTTGGTCTGAAGCCATACTGTTTATCGTAAAAGAAGTTAATGGAAATCAGATACTTTTCAAGCCGGTTGTATAGAATTTTTTCAAATACCTTAGATAGCACGGGGAGAACTGAGATAGGCCGATAGTTTCCTGGCTCTGATTTTACTCCAGATTTATAAATAGGTGTAACTTTGGCGATTTTAAGATTATTTGGAAAGGTCCCTGTTTCGATAAATTTGTTTAAGCAAGAGGTGAGTTCTACAAGAATTATGTTTGCAATGAACTTAATGGATTTTGTGGTTATACCATCTAAGCCTGAGCTGGTGTTGTTATTCAAGTTATTTATAATTTTTAGGACTTCATCTGTTGTTGTTGGCGTGAGATCAATTAGTGTAGAGGAACCATACACGACACGCGTCGGATAGTTATCATAAGGATGGTATTTTAGTGGAATTAGATTCGCTAGTTTTGAACCAACATTTGCAAAAAAGTCATTAAAACATTCACAAATCTCTTTTATGTCACTGACAGTGCCATTTTGTGATTGCAGTTTTTGGGGGGCACTTTTTTCGAAAACTTTATTATACGATAGGTTCTTTATAAGACCCCACATTTTTGATGGCTGTTTCTTGCAGTTTGCGAAGGCTTGCATATAGTATTTAGATTTTGTTTGTTGGATACTCTCCGTTACTTGGTTCCTTTTGTCTCTGAATGTTTTTTCTTTCTGTTTATTATTTGGGTTGTTTTTGTGTTGATTCCATAGGGTATTCCTATTGTTTACTTCGTGAATTATTTGTTTATTTATCCAGTCCTGTCGTGGCAGATTTAGTGTCTTGGTTTTAGTAATTTTACTTTGTTGCAAATATTTCATCAACTTTTCTTGCAGGATATTATATGAACAATCTTTGTTTAAATTGTGGGTTTCTGAGATGGTCTTATAAAGTAACTCATAGTTGATTGCTTGGAAATTTACTTTTTTTAATGGTTCCAAAAGGTGATGTTCTAATTCACAGTATATTTGCTTATGGTCAGAAAGAGGTGTATCAATGATGGCCAGATGAAATTTATTTAACTTAAGGTTTGAGGAAATGTGATCAATAATACTCTTTGATGTTAAAGATTCTCTTGTGCAGTGAGCTTCGTCTATTTTATTTAGGATTCTGTAACCATTTTCTTGAACCACTTCCTTGTAGAGTTTTGTTGCACGGTCTGTGTTTAATAGATTGAAGTTGAAGTCGCCAAAGACTATACCACGTTTTTTTGAATACAGCTGTTGTGAGAAGGTTTCTAGAAAAACGTTGACATTTGACTGTTCTGGTTTTCTATAAATTATACCAATGTCCAAATTATAATTTGCGATATGTATCCACAGATAATGGCAGTCATTTTGACATACTTCGTTACTTAGACTATGTTTCAGATCATTTTTAACAAATATTGAGACGCCACCTCCTCTTGTAACAGTCCTGAAGTTATAGTAGTGTGTGAATCCTGAAATCTGGAATCTTTTTCCTTCTTCATCCGATTTTATCCAGGTCTCCGTTAGAACAATGATGTGGAGGGGAGATGTGAAGGCCTGAATAACACATTTTAACTCGTCGAATTTGCCAGGTTTCACTATACTTCGCATATTGGCGTAAATAAATTTTATGGATTTTTTGGTTTGTTTGATGTTGCTAAAGTTGTGAACAATTTGGTAGGCAATGTTATCGGTATATGGATCAGTATTATCATTTGAAGGAAGTTTTACTGCTTTTAGTTTTTTGGCGGTATCTCCACGATTTTCGGTATACCGTTAGAATATTTTATTGTTAAGCTTTTACCTTCAACATCAGATCGGCGTTTAAGTTCCTCTTGGAGGTTCTGCATGTATTTTCGCTGTCTTGGTGTTTGATCCGAGTACACTTTTATGTTGTTTCGGTATATACTGCTTTGAGCTCGGAGTATGGTCTTAGCAATTTCTTGAGTTTTAAGGGTCACTTTCAGTGGGCGTGATTTTTCAATGTTATACTTGCCCAATCGCACAATCTTTTCTGGCTCTATATGACCACTATCTATCGATTTTAGTATATATATGACCTCGTTTTTATCATTTCTGATGCGTTCGTCCTTATTCGAGGAATTTTCATTTAGAAAATATCATTTGGTGAAGAAAAACTGATGAAGAAGACAGGCAACGGAACTCTTCAACGCATAACAGCAAATTATTCGCGATTGCTATAGTCAGATGTTTATGCTGAGCTTTTGTATTTCCACAACATAACATTACGCCATTCTATTTTAAAAGGGACCGGCAGAGATGTACAGATTAATGTTTAGAGATAGAACTTCTTTAGCAATTGTTATCCAATTTCAATATTTCTTTCAAGTTTTGAAAGACTTTCTTTACATACAAAGAAACTAAAAATTACAAAATAAAAACTTTTTTATAAAAAAAACAACCGACTTCTTAAAAAAAAACTAACAGGTGAAAAATAACTCCAGTTTCGGAAGTCGGTGGCCAATAACAAAACCACCAAAGCCACAGACTTCCGAAACTGGAGTTATTTTTCACCTGTTAGTTTTTTTTAAAGTTTTTCTATTTATTTATTTCATTTGGGAAAACAAACAGTAGTATATTAAGTATACACAACCTTAAAACTTCTTAAAATTAAAATTAACAAATATACTACCCACAACATTTTCCACAGATTACTATGAAATACAAATAAAAGCAAACTGTTAGCAGACGTAATCTGTAAGAACTCAAAGAAAAATAAATAAAAAGAAAAATAAAGATAAACAATATTTTATAAAAGATGAGGCAAACTTAAAAAAAAATAAAAAAAAATGTAATATCATTCGTGATGTATCATACAGGTCCTTATAAAAAGTAATATCCATATTGTGGAATATGGAGCCTACTGCTGATTCTTTAAAACGGCAATCACTCAATCTCCGAGAGGACCCCGGGGTCCTCGCGCTACGTGTATTATGTTAACACTAGAGAAAGTAGTGCTATTTGGTATACGGTAGCGCGGTGCTATCGTCGGCAGCTTGAATAATTTTATGAGTATATGTATACTTAACTATACGTAGGACGCATGATACTGTCACTGCGCTGCAATCAACTCCCAACGAACGAACTTGCCCCAAAAAAGTAAATGACTATCACAATACTCATTTCCCGAAAGTACCTCCATAAGTACTTGTATTAAGCTACAATCATAACGCCGTCCTACCCGCATTCGAGCTGCTGAATATTTTATACAACACAATGCCCGCTCTACAGATTTTCATGTTCCCTCCTTCAAAATTCATTCAGTGCCTTTTGGCTTTTGTATTATAATCCTATGGAGGGGAGTTTTGGTTTTCAAATAGATACTTATTTTTAGGTTTACAGGATTTATTGGGAGTGATCTCAGAGTAGGTTGGTACGTCAACACATAGAAAATATAAGTTAATGTAAAAATATGAGCTAATGTAAGCTAATGTAATATAAGTTAATGTAAGAATATAAGTAAAAATATGAGCAGTCGGAACCTTGTTGCATGTCAAAGAGTGGAATTCCCTGCCGGAGTCGGTGTTTCCTGATAGCTACAACCTAGGGGTCTTCAAGTCAAGAGTGAACAGGTTGCTTCTAGGCAAGCGTGCTTCATCGTCGACATCATCGCTTACCATCAGGTGAGATAGTGGTCAAACGCGTGCCTATCAGTAATAAAAAAAAAAGAACAAGAAACGTAGAAAATATAACGTTTACTAGTTCGTAGTACAGACACGTCACGTTACGGCAATGTGTCAAATTATAAGGTTCATATTGAATTGGGAAAATTTGACACATTGGGGTAACTTAAAGTTCTGGCGGCTGTACAAAATACCTCCATGCTATTTTCAACGTTGTTATTGTTGTTCTATAAAAATCTTTTCTTGTCACAGTCTTTGTTATTAAACTCTTCTGACCAATTCTTATTAAATTTGTAGTATTTATTTTGAAAAAAAAAGGTAGAACTAAGTTTGCTTGGGCAGGTAGGAATAATATTAAATTATATAGGGTGTTAGTGTGAACACCGTTATCCTTGAAACCAGTGGTTTGGTTTCACTTATAGAACGTAAATTCAAAGAAAAAAAAAATTAAGTAAAGTCTCAATTTTTCCTTTAAATTGTTTCACCCTATACAACTGCACGCAAGTACATAGTAGACAGAGTGGCGCCACGGGTAACTGCGCTTGATCAGACACCGTAAGCTGTGCGCCTGCGCCCGCACACGCACCTCAGTCTGGCTATAGCCTCGCTATCGAGCGCACGTCGGTTTAGACACGTTTTTCGCACAAGTGGGTAGTTAGATAAAAGTAATTATGTCGTACTCAATGTTGTACATAGTCATGTTGTCATACACACTCACCGGGTGCGAGTAGGTACTAAACTCCTGACTTTTCTGAAGAACATCAACAGTAAGGTCTATTTATGTCCTTCTAGGGTCCCCCCCCCCATAGTTTCCACTTACAAATGCCTTATAAATACATACCTATCGTTAACCGTTTTCATTCATCCTTTCTACGTGACCCATCAAAGCATACTCTTCTCGATTTTCGTCACTACATCTTCTTAGCGTTTAAACAGGAATTAGGCATGTTTCAATAGTATTGTTGAAATAGGTCCTACTTATACTTCATCGTAAAGACCAGCTCTGGGCGTTATTAACCAATGGGTGCAAACTAAGAACCTAATAGGCAACCATAGCTGCGTTGAGCTAACGTTAGGGAACTAAGTAGGCATATCAATCTAACATCTCACAGTTAATTTAGTTCTAATTTGAATGACGACGTCTTTTTCGCGAGATCTTTAGTGTGAAAGCAAAATCTGATCCAAGGAAGCCTCCAACCGACGCGAGAGTCAGCCGCATTAATATCCACAGAGTAGTTAAGAACAACAGAGAGTTTAGCAACCAATGTTCCTTTTAGGAACTAGAAGGACCGGTTAGCCGTTGTCTGTGGATTTGGCAAGAGAACTGCATTACTAATTCAGATTCAAATTCATTTATTGTTTGTAACAGGTGGAAAATGAGGTCTTAAAATGATTGATGTGCCAAGTGAAACTGGACCATACCCTTAGAGTATACAATATTTTAATTTACAACTATATATTATGTCAAATAGAAAAGAAAATCCTGTGATTTTCTACACAAGTTAACCAAAGCAACAAAATATTAATTACAACTGGTCATGAAATAAACATTATTATCATTAATTACCATTAGGGAAAATAGTCAATTTTACACATACACAACATAACATGAATTATACATTTTTATCAATTGTCGTTTGTCGTTAATTAAGCATTATTATTGCATTATTTAAATATTAAATAATTTTTTGTCGACACATTAAAATTTGTCATTGTCGTGTGCCCTTGTTTTGAGTTGAGGTATGTATGTATAGTGTCTATGTGTATAGAATCGTATTTCAATCAACATTACAATCTAACACTGAATGTTTCATTTCAGACACTAATATGCATGATTCTTACATGATTTGACCCGTAATAGTCTATAGATAGTCGAAATATAGGCACTGCCTAGTTCGACTACAGAAGCTTCATTCATATTATTATTAGAAAAACATTATAGCCCAAGTTATTTTTGTATCATGTACTAAGTTTGTAAGAAATAAAAATATTATTAATATTATAATGTCTGGAGTTTAAAAGAGACAGTGACTTCTGAGTTTCTTTAGGTGTTTCTTCTCAGAGTAGTCAGACAGTGAAAAACCGATCTCATCTACTAGTTAAAAAAATGACGTATAAAAGTGTTTATGAAAACCTATTTGCAGAAATAAATAAGTATAATTTTATGTTTTTTTTTTTATCAATGGCAAAATGCAAAAACACAGGAAAATTTAAAAAGAGCGCTACGTTCCATGGCTCATCTACCTTAAATGGGGCCTTTTTTGCAGTCGTGGAATCGGCATTTTCTTTACACATTTTAACAATTTCCCAACTCTCTGTTCCTCACGCCTACTCTGTACCCTTTCACATTTTAAAGCGAAAAGGTACGAGCTCTTTGTGTAGTAAGCGGCGCTCTCTCAATGGAGACGTAGTTTTATATTTATTACATTATAATATTTTACACAATACTGTTCTTTGAGTGAATATTTTACACAAGAAAGGCTGGCAGTGTGTTCGGATGAGAATATTTAAGTGAATGTAGCGCGGGATACTGGGCAATTCTAATTAAACTTTAGGTCTATTATAATTTAGATTCATATGACTAAATAATAATGTCGTGTTGAGATTATGAGCCAGTCTGCAGTCGTATTAATACTAGATATATTTATAAATCCATATGGCTTAAAGTTCTGTTGATACTTTTAGAATACAAGTTAGTTTAATATTTCCTTTATCTTTTTAACCGACTTTCAAAAAAGGAGGAGGTTCTATGTTCGTGTGTATGTATTTTTTTTTTTTTTTTTTTTATGTATGTTACCTGATTTCTCCGCCATTTGTGGACCGATTCTCGAAATTCTTTTTTTGTTTGAAAGAGTAGACTCCCGAGGTGGTCCCATTTTAATTTGGTGAAGATCTGATGCTGATCTTCGGAGATATACAACGGAACTCTTCAAAAATAGACGGCAAATCCGTCGTGATTGCTGGAATCGCTTGGATTTTTATTGTTTATACAACATCATGACGTATTATCACGCCTGTATGCTCTGATGGGGTACGCAGATGTGTACAATATAGGTATATTGTACACATCTGCGTACCCCATCAGAGCATACAAAATAATATATAATATATATATATATATATATATATATATATATATATATATAATCTAGGTAGATTTCGACAGTTAGGTATGTTAATTTTCATTTATTAGGGATAAGTGGATAACCCTATTTATCATGACATGTAATGTTAACAATAACTATAAAATAAATTCATGTTTTAATCAATTCATTCATCAAATAGTTGTATGGGAACAACTAAAAATAGAAAAATAAAAAACTTTTTTGCAAAAAATAAAACCGACTTCAAAAAAAGCACTAAACGGTGAAAAATAACTCTAAATTAGGAAGTCGGTGGCCCATCATGAATAAGACAAAACCACCAAAGCCACAGACTTCCTAATTTAGAGTTATTTTTCACCGTTTAGTGCTTTTTTTGAAGTCGGTTTTATTTTTTGCAAAAAAGTTTTTGGTAAGTAACAATTATTATGAGTTGCTTAGTTTTTAAGCAAGTGCTGCAATAGGTACTCATGCCTGCTCTGTATGAGAAGAGACGTTTACCCTGAAGTTGGACAGTGACAAGATAATATAAAACTTTTTTGCAAAAAAAAACAACCGACTTCTTAAAAAAAAAACTAACAGGTGAAATTAAACTCCAGTTTCGGAAGTCGGTGGCCAATAATGAACAAAACAAAACCACCAAAGCCACAGACTTCCGAAACTGGAGTTATTTTTCACCTGTTAGTTTCTTTTGTAAAAAAGTTTTTTTAAATATCTCTCTCTTTTTATGTTGTTTGCATGCCCGTTTATGTTACGTTTACTTTTAATTACTTGTCTGTTTTAAAAGCTTAGAATAGCACACTGATATAACTTTTGATATGTCGTGGAAAATGTCGTAGGTTATACATTTATAAACCTTGTGTATTTTTAACTTAGTTTAAGATTTTATAAATAAAATAGAATAAATCAAAAGATAGTATTGATAGTTACTCTATTCCGAGATTATTAATAAGGGTCTGGATCTGCCTAATAAGTATCGTATTGTAAAAGTTTCCGCTGATTTCTTAGATCGTCCACTCCTCTTGGCTATACAGAATACAATCTATTTTATTTACAGCATGTTATGCATGTAGCATTCTAGCAAATAAGTGATTGCTTTAAGAATATTAAAACTAAGCACTTGTTTTAGACAATACTGCATTCACTGCATATTTCTAGGAAGCAGCTCAAAGCTAAAATAGTAGGTACTAGGAAAGGTGTCAACAGAAGCGTATGCTATTATTCCGTTAGATTAAGTAAAGAGGTCGTAGGAACAACTAAGGTTAGAAAAAAACAAAAATAAAATAAAAAGCGTAGTCACCCGCGTAGGTCCCATTCCCGTGGGAATATAAGGATAAAAAGCCTATGTCACCCGGTGATAGTGTAGCTTACCAACATCTGTAGGTTCTGTAGTTTTTAAGTTTACTCGTTACATACAAAAAATGAAACATTTTTATTTATTTTACGGATGTTGACGGGCTTCTTTGTAAACTAATCCTAAGTATGTGTTTCTACCAAATGATTAATAGTCATCAAATTCTACCAAATGAATCAAATATCCAAAAAATCTGTAGCCTACATATTCCCATAACTTGGCCAAACCGCACTTATAGTCTTAGTTCGATGCCAGACGTTTGTGATTAATAACCCAAGTTGGAGCCAAGTTGGCCCCAAGTTGGTACTCGATGAAGTTCATTGTAAAGTTTGTCACCAACAAGCCAACTTTGTTGTGTATTTCGGAATATGTCAGCACGACTTTTGTCCTTTATCGATGAGGTGGATTTAGATTGTATTATTAAATAGATACTAGATATAAAATACGTAGGGTCTACTTTCATCATCTGCCTAGCCTTTTCCCAACTATGTTGGGGTCAGCTTCCAGTTTAACCCGATGCAGCTCAATACCAGTGCTTTACATAGAGCGACTGCTTGTCTGATCTCCACAGCCCAGTTCCTGGGTAGCACGATACCCCTTGGTTAAACTGGTTGTCAGGCTTCTGACTAACGTAACGACTGACTCGACTGACTCGTACGTGTGCAGGTCGGAGAACTCTCACTTTTCTAAGGGAGGTGAGGAACTTCTCACCCTGTTCCTTAAACTGCTAAACCTGTCCACTGTCCAGGAACACAGAACGAGCAGCTGAGTGCCGCTGAGTGCAGCGGTAGTCACGATTCGGACAAAGCGTTTCGCTTCGTCGTTTATACCGCGTACATCGAAGGACTGGAACAACTTGCCTGCTGCGGTCTTCCCGTCCGATTATAATTTAGGTGTCTTCAAGGCTAGAGTGAATAGGCTAAACTAGTGCGCTTCACCATCACTGATTGCATCACTGCTTACCATCAGGTGGGATTGCAGTCAAGCACTAGTTTATAATATTATTAAAAAAAATGGTGTAGCGACATCTATCTCGCCACATACGAACTAATGACTGACATCCATCCCCTACATTTCGGTATTAAAGTTATCCGCGCAATTTGAACGTTTACCAGTTTCCGACAACAACCGTCGGGCAATAGTTAGCCCACCAGATACAACACCCGTCTGCGAGGAAGATCCTCCCTTGTCTATGGGGGATGAGAAACTTTACACCCTGTTCCTCATACCTTTAAGCAGCATTAATCCAAAACAATGATGATGAACCACAATAACCTACCAAAACCAATTTGCCGAACGCCAAACAATATGAGAGAGCAAAAACGTTCGGAATCATAAATCATTGGGCTCTGGCGCCTGGCCACATAAATCAGTGACGTCATCGACCGGTATCGCAGCATCTCGAAACAATTACGGGATGTACGGATTCGTGTCACGGAGCCGTTGGCCTGATCGATGCGAATATAGTGTATGAGCACGATAAGAATACTAAATTAACTGGAACAGAGAACAGAAAAAGTGTTGCTGAAATTGAAAACGGCATAACATTTTAGGAGGTTTGGATCGAAATCTCACATATCCATATATATAAAAGAAAGTCGTGTTAGTTACACCACTTAAAACTCAAGAACGGCTGGATCAATTTGAATGATTTTGGTCTTTTTGGATTTCTCTTTGTCAGATTAATCAGATAGTCAAAAAGATAAATTATTATTGATACTAAAAGATAAATTATTATTGATACTAAAAGATAAATTATTTGACAAATACGCAGAATGATGATTGATGATTTTTTGAATAGAGATAGTAGAACCTTGGAGAAGAAACCAACCAACCTTGTTTGTAACTGAATTCAAAAAAGGAGGAGGTTCTCAATTCGACTAGACCTTTTTTTTTGTTTTTGTTACCTCATTTCTCTGTCATTATTCAAAGTAACACTTTTTAAGGCGTTCTGTCAATCTTTTTACACGAGCGGCCTGTGGGTTTCATACACGCGCCGAGCATACAACGTCCTGCGTGTTCAATTCAACAATGCTTTTAGGATGCTTTTGGGACTGCCATGGCGCTGTAGTGCTTCAGGAATGTTTGCGGAGGCTCGCACAGATGGTTTCCATGCCATCATGCGAAAGAAAGCGGCCTCCTTACTACAGCGCCTGCATGGTAGTGACAATGGCATCCTGAAAATGATAGCTGTCAGACCGGACTGTCCCTTCCAAAAACACTGGGTGGATAGTAGGTTACCTTAGTATTAATTTATATTCTGTCAAAACTAACAATACTAACTTATTTATTTAAGCACCATTGTTACTAATACCAAAATACTAACTTAACTATGGATCTTTGTTATCTGCAAATAAAACTTTTATTATTATTCTCATTTATTATTTGTACAAACATATAAATTACATTTTTAAATATTGATATAAAAAATATAAAAACATTTAAAAATATAAAAAATAGTGAACCACCGATGGCGGGAGCAGGGTCCAAGCTACCGGTGGTTAGGGCTCCAGAGACAGGAACCTCCTCACGATGCGGGCCGTATCAAGAAGTACTGCCTTCTGGATCAGGTTCTTGACCCAACCGTGCAACGAAAGCCTCGAAAGATGCTCATCGAGGCTTTTAGCCATAAGGCCATTGGCTGTTACGACTATCGGCACAATGACAGCCGAGTCCACATCCCACATGTCGACAACCTCGCGTGCTAAGTCGAGATATTTTATTTTTTTCTCTTTCTCAGCTTTCACGAGGTTCTCGTCATGAGGGATGGTAACATCGATTATCATTGTGCGGCGCGCTAATCGATCTATCACCACTATATCAGGCTTATTGGCAACAATAGTCCTGTCAGTGATGATAGATCGATCCCAGTACAGTGTAACATGGTCATTCTCGAGAACTGGGTCGGGCACATACCTGTAATACTGTACTTCAGAATCCACAAGCTGGTATTTCAAAGCAAGTTGCTGATGGATAATCCTGGCCACTTGGTTATGTCTGTGCAAGTACTCACTGTTAGCCAGACGAGAACAACCAGAGATGATATGTCTGATAGATTCACCCGGACAGTGACATGCCCGACACACGTCAACTGTCCCGTCCTTCATAATATATCTCCGATAGTTATTCGTCAAGATAACTTCGTCCATAATTGCACAGACGAACCCTTCAGTTTCTCCGAAGAGGTTATTATTATTATTATTATTGGCCCGATTTTCAAAATTCTTTTTTTATTTGATAGGATAGTCACCTGTCCGTGTTTTTTTTAAGAAGAAGGTTTTTTTTTGTTATTTATTTTTTGTTTGGTAATTTCATGTTTTACAGTGTGTGCATGTTTTTACCCGTTGCCAATAAATATTATTCCTTTATTTCTGTGTAATTTATCTATAATATGTATGTATTTAGAAATATATAAGTATGTTTATCAGCTGTTTAGTAGCCATAACACAAGCTCTCAAGCTTAACTTGGGACTAAATGGCGTTGTGTGAAAAGTTGTGGATTTTTTTTTTATTTTGTTTATTTCTTTAAAAAAAAAAGAGCTAAGTACTCGAAATACAAATACTGTGCAAACGAAGCCGCGGGACCAGCTAGTAAAAAATAAATAAAACATAGTGCAGATAGTCCAAGTACAGCTTTTAAACTCCTCGATCTTGATCCACAATGGTAGTGCAGATAGTAGAAGGCTTTTAGATAACATGAGGAGTGACGCAGAGTGCCGCGACTTTTGTACAGGCGGAGCTGGAACAATGCTTCAGATTGTAGTCCAAGAGACTATCGAACATCTAATTTATTTTGTATAGTTTTTTTGGAACGACAGCATCTTGATACTTTAAAGCTTAACCTAGTAGCTAGCCTAGTTTTTTATAAAGATTAAAACTTTCTTTGTATAAACGTGAAGACGGTATACCAGTCGGTTTTGTTTTGTCGGTATAATAAAAATAATAATCATTTTAAAAATAATAAATAATTTCTGATTTCTGATTTAATTCAGTAATTATAAGCCATACCTTAGATTTATAACATTCTTGTTATAAATTCAAGTCCGTCTAACATATCAGACAGACGTGTTACCGGGGATTTCGTTCCGCCACTTCTTCTTCCCAGCAAGAGCGAGAAGGGAACTGTCTTAATCTGTGTAATTATGACGTTTAAAAAGTGCTTATCCCCAGCCTAACTTGAATATATGTCTTGGTTTAGGTTTTGTAATAAAATTAATACAAATCAGAAATCGTATATAATACTACTGTTACTATCCCACTGCAGAGCAAAGGTCTCTTCTCATATAGATACATTAAATCTTGACTCATTAGAAAAAAAACCCTGTCCTACATAGAAAATAATAGAAATGACGAACTCAGCCCGCTAATTAAACTAATCACACCACCAAAATGAACTAGCATACCGCTCCAGGATGAATAACACCACTTATTCAATAGATAAATCAATTAAGTTTCCCGGCTTAGTTGGGACATAAGGCGCGCATTCAATGCACTAGCTCCGGGCCTAGGTCACATAATAAATATATAAGAGAGCGGGAGGGCCGATCCTCGCGACGTATTCGTGCTGCACCAAGCCAAATAGAATTTTTGGCAGTATTTTTATAGAGTTAGTAATACCACCACGAAATTTTTTTTTTTGACGTGTTTGCTATTCTGCGGAAGCGCTTGGTCAAGACTGACATTACTCAGCAGAGCTATGACTATTTTCTTTATTGCCAGTGATGTATTGGCGTCCGTACTCACAGAACTTTGATGTCAACTGAGAATTGATAATGTTTGATATGGACAAATGTTTGTGTGCGATCATTTGTTCTGTGTTTGGGTGTAATTTATCTATAGGTACTAATATTATAAAGAGGAAATGTTTGATTGTTTGTTTGCATTGAATAGGCTCCCAAACTACTGGACCGATTTGAAAAATTCTTTTACCGTTGGGAAGCTACACTATCCCCGGGTGACATAGGCTACTTTTTTTTAGGTTCAAAGAATCTTTTATTTCTCATAAGAACATTATACAGTTCACTTAGATGAGACTTAACTTTTAACTTAAATTAATCGTCGTCTAATGACGAAGCGTGCAGATGTACTTAAAATATAATATAAAACTATAACAACAACGTTCGAGAATAACAACTTTTACTTTTTTTTTTCCCCACTGGAACGGGTGAACCGGGATGTCTATAATATGTATGTATTTAGAAATATATATATAAGTATGTTTATCAGCTGTTTAGTACCCATAACACAAACTCTCAAGCTTAACTTGGGACTAAATGGCGTTGTGTGAAAAGTTGAAAGTGGACTTCAAGTTACGATGACTGTCGTACGCGGTTCGGTAGGCTTCCGTACATCTCTGCAAGCGCGCATTGTCGTCGTCCTTGATACACACTGTTGATAGCAAATACGAAACTAGCTGTTTGACAATAATCGCTGCAGGTACACTTTGCCCAACTTTGGCAAAGCCCAGTAATCATCGCTATGAACTATTAACACAGATGCGCAATAGCTGCTGGTTCGGTTGGAAGCTGACATCAACGCAGTTGGGATAAAGGCAAGGAATCATCCTAGCCTTGCATCATTATCATCAAAAGATTAGTCGTAATAATATGTTCATAAACTCTTGTAGCTCTTTGTTCATCTTCTTCTTATCGTGTGCTTAGTAACTAACCTGGTGTCAGAGTTTAAATGCCGCCCATGGGCCTCTGACTTGGCATCACATTCCTTCAAGAAATATCTCCCAGGCATGCCGGTTTCCTCACGATGTTTTCCTTCACAGTTTTTGAAGCAAGTGATAGTTATACAATACGCATAAGAATTCGAAAAGTCAGAGGTGCGTGCCTTGGGTTCGAACTCGAGACCTATGAATTGGCAATCCACCGGTCACACTACTAAGCTACCACAAAGTCAAAGTCAAATCATTTATTTCAATTAGGCCGGAAAACAGGCACTTTTGAACGTTACACTTACAAATAAATTAAATTAATATGTTATGGTAGTTGCACATTCCAAAAGGTAGTTTCGTATGGAGAAGAATGTGCAAGAAACTCCATACTTACTCTTTTAAAATAGATTTTACAATGTTTGTATACATAATCAGATTATAATATGTGAGGACGATGTACCATGAGAAAAAAAAAACAGTTATCCTGAGATAGGTGATATAAAATAAGCAACGCGGCTGGTAATTGTATGAGCGTATTGAAAGATACATGGTGCTTACATATTTACATAATATTTAATAAAAAGTTGATTATTAAACCACTACTTATAAGTCTCTGTTCATTACATGGAATTGTTGTGCTCCATGGTTCATTAGTATTCCTTTGGTCCATCGTAATTGTTTAGGCACAAAGTGACACTGTTAATAAAATTAATTATAATCCCTTGACAAAGCCTTTAACAAAAAGTTCCTAAATCTAGGTGTTCCAATTAAAATTTCAGCAACAGCACACTAATTAATATTAAAAGGGAAAATAAATTAATAATCTCACTTTAATGATTTATGAAAGCTATACCTGTATTAATAATATTTTGTTACTAATTAAATCCATTCTAAGGTACAGCTAAAATACTTGGGAGATAATCTGTATTTTCTGGAAATGCCTAGCAAGAAGGATAATACGCAAATGAGTTCAATATTAAAATATGCTAATACTTTAATGGGTACTGAGTAGATTATTAAATATTAACCAAATTTCCTAAGATTTCCAACTTTTGTTAGCGCTGTACGTAAAGGTATAACCACTTTGTCTTCAATAAGCTTAACACTAAGCTTATGGCTTACATGGTAATGTTGCTTACGACAATGTTTTGAATTAATTTGTGTAGGTTATTGTAGCCTTATGTGCCTACAACTATTATTTGTAATGGCTATTTCTGTTTTGTAATTTCCTAACTGTATCTTACGGTTTCACCTTGTCCTAAGGTTCGCGTAATATTAAATGGCCTCAAGAATTGGATAATAAAATCAGACGGGCATACCTACTGGTATGCTTATCGCGTTCGTGAAAACAAACTATTCTCTTGTTTTAAATATATATTGGTTTTAAGTTTTTTTTGTTTTAAAACGCTTACTAGTAATAGCTAACTAAGCTAAATCTGCTTGAGTCTGGAGTGGATTCACGTCAATAGTGCGATCGGTGGGGTTCGATGTCACGACCTCTCGATTGCCAGGCCGACGCCTTAGCCATTGGGCTATTGTCGCTTAATATGATAAGTCACAACCATAGCCGTGTTGATGGGAATAATAAGCGTAGATATAACAGATCCGTACTCAAATTCTTGAGACAATCATTTGAGAAAAAAACAAAAAAAAAAAAAAACAAACTTTTCATATAATTGGTACGATTGAAAACTGTCCGGGGATTAAAAATAATACCAAAACTGCTCTGCAAAAAGACCTACTATAGTATACGAAGCATCAACAATTACATTTTTCACAGGTGGTATCATCTTCTCTAGCTACAATACCGTGCCGTATGCCCGCTGGTTGCATTCGCAATGCGCCGCGCCATTAGATTTACAACGCGCCGACTAGGCGACCTACATACCTAATACATTATGTATCCGCGGCCATATACCCGAGATATGGCCTTATGCAACCTTGGGCCGGGATTTATTGTTTTATAACTACGAAAGTTTTGCGAAGAATGGTAAATTTATGAAGTTCGAAGTGGAATGGGGGTTAGTTGAGGATGTTCGCGTGGTTCCAAGCGAAGCTAGGAATGGGCTGCCTCGATTCGTAGGCATTTTGTTAATGATAAAGATATGTCTTTAGCTGGACTTGGCTATCATCAAATGATCAATTATCCAAACGCACTATCAACCCAATGGGCTCCTTTATATGGCAAGTATCATTGCGGTTGACTTGGCCGAAGATAGTAGGATGAGCAGGATTCTTTCGATAAGGACCGGTCTCGGAATGGAATGCTCTAGATAGTGAGATGTGGAAAAAAGTACCTACTGAAGTCTGCGGTGGGTAAATTCAGACTAGACGTTGACAAGACATTCCTTTAATTCATACAATTCTTCATTGTGTCATTCTATTTTTCACTCGCGGTTTGTGGTGCGCGGGTGAATTCAAATTAAAGTAATAATATTACCGTAGACAATCATATCTTCACATATGTAACCAATAAACTAAAAAACTACTGATCCGATTTAAAAAAATCTTTTACCATTGGGAAGCCACACTATCCCTGGGTGACATCTAAGGCTACTTTTGGTCGCTGTATTCTCACGGGAACGGGAACTACGCGAGTGAAACTGCGTGAGGTCATCATGCTAATATTATAATGGGGAAGGATTTGTATTTTTATATACATGTAACGAATAAACTTGAAAACTACTGACCCGATTTTAAAATTCTTTTACCGTTGTAAAGTTAAAATATACCCAGTTGACATAAGCTACGTTTTAACCGTCTTCAGGAGGATGTTCTCAATTCGATCGGTATATATATTTTTTTATGAATGTACACCGATTACTCCGAGTTTAATGATGCGATTTACGTGATTCTTTTTTAGTTCGATGCGGAAAATTTGGATTTGCATTTGGTCCCATAAAAATTTACCATAGTCTGGCCTGGTAGTTTCATTTTATAAACATTTTTGTTCATAAACGTTTCTTTTTGATTTCATCGAAATCTGTTTGATTGTAATATTTAAATAAAAGAAATGGAGAATAATGAACTATCTACATAAAAAAAAAAAATGTAAAATAGAGACAAAAAAAACTTTTTTACAAAAAATACATCTAGGTTGTATTTTTTGTAAAAAAGTTTTTTTATCTCTGTGTTTTGTGAAGATACAAACTAAGCCTTGTACTGCCCTGTTGTATTTTTAAAATTCCTTGAGTTTAATTTAGAAGGCGCCACGTTAATTATCGGTTTTCTTTGTATGTTTAAATGCTGTTTTGCAAACAAAATCAGAACAAGCAGCTGCAGAGTTCACACAAGCTTTTGTGCAAGTAATATTTTTATGATACCTACCGGAGAATATTACGGAGATGCAGAAGACTTGCACAAGGGGTGTCATTCGTTTCTACTGATTTTTATGAAGAGCGGTCTTTCATGTGTTTGTCGTTGGTGTGTGTTTATATTGCTAAAGGTCCACGTGAGACAATTTACAGGCTAAAAGAACAAAATATAAATATATAAAGTATTTCTTTTATTTTTTTTGCTCGCCTAACTTTAGAGTTTGATGGCCAAAGAAAGTGCAATTTATTAAATAAATATTCCATAATTTTTACACCACGGCCTTTGGTTCTAAACTAAGCAGAGTTCCTGCTATGAGTACTAGAAAACTGATAAACATACTTCTATACTTACCTAATTCTAAAAACATACATATTATAGATAAATTACACCCAGACACAGAACTTACTTCCCAGCAAAACACTAGGAAGTGGTGAAGGGTAGGCGTTTTGGGGGACTGTCTTAAGTATTGTTGCGTTCTAAAAATGCCGATTCTCAGCCTTATTTGAATAAAGGACCAATAATTTTGATTTTAGGATTTTGTACAACACAAACCATGAGTAATATCACATCTCTAGCAAGTAGTTGTCATAGGACCAAATTATAAATTTGGTCCTATGACAGCCTTATTAAGGCTATTAAAAAAACAGACAAAATGCGCGACACCCCTAACTGTTCATTCATTCATTAATATTAAGAGCAATTAAATATACTGTCGGAGGTAAGCCCGACGCTCTACGGCGAGACAGGGACGGCGCTACACACCATAGATCAAGACATCTCTTTCTCGCATAGAGCATTCATAACTCTTAAGAGGTTCCAGTATCTTTAAGTGTTACCATTCATAGAGAAATGCCTATAAAATTGATTGATATTCTAATAAAATTGTTTGGCAGTGCCTCGCATAGTTTCAATGAGAAATGGGGGCCGAATATCGGCGCTAGTCACATATTCCATCTCCTTTCAGCAAATATTTCAAAAATTAACGGAATAATTTTCAAGTTTGAACACGGAGGTTTATTTGGGTCATGAGTTTTGTTTTGCGATGTAGTTAGGTTAGTTCTTAGACCAAAAAAAAATAATGAAGACGCGGCGCGCTGCAAACATCAAAAGTGAAGCCACAAAACCATGCTCCTGCAAGTAAAATACATAATAACGCACACACCTACACTTCAATCATGCTCACCGTTTTTCGTACGTCACGAGTCGAGCAGTGGCATTAAGCGTGTGGATTGCCATGACGTGACTTATAATTGCCCAATTCGATTAAACTTAATTTAAGTTTTATTACTTCAGGATAAATATTTCTGTTTTCTTTTTAAATGTATTTAATACAATTCTGTGGCCCTAGTGAAAAAGGATCTAAGTCCAAAAATGCAACTTTACAGGAGAGCCAAAAAACACTCCGCGCGCTTCAAATTGCGTGTTCGACCTCGTGTGACATTTAAACCGCGTCTAAATGAAATACATGTGATATTTTTTATAGGTAAACGATTTATGCTCTTCATTATTATTGAGTTATTTTTTATGTAAAGTTAATAGTTTTTAAGATAGTGACTTATACTAACCGCAAAATGAATTCCTTGAGGGTATAAAGTAAGTTATACCCCTTCTCCCTTAAATTAAATGATAATTCAAACAAGTGAAAAGGGATACGCATTTGGAATGTTTTTTATGATGACCAAGAACTGCAAAGAAAACTTAATACTTTACTATATGAAAAACATGCGTTTTACTATTATCTGTAATTCAACGTTAACAAAATGTGAAAATTCTCAAAAAAAATATCTTATCGCCTTTTTCACAAAGATTTTAGACGTGGTGTAGGGTACATTATGACTTGTACGAACTATTTTATGCAACTTATATCCATTATTTAAATAAAAATAGAACAAAAAATGTTTATAATACAATTTTTACTAAAAAAAAATGTTATATAGTTTCTTGCATAATTTGAAAATACAAATACAATTTTAAGAGAAACTCACATCATAATCTGCACAAAAATCACAAATTGAGTAAAAAAAAAAAAAAAAATATTTTATTTTATTTTATTTTAATAAGTACAGTGACAGACTACAGACTAAAAACAATTCATCACAGCCATGACATCATACATATGTGAATCTGAGGTCCAATTATAACTGTACACAGCGTTCAATGATTACTAAGCTTCCTTTTACATTGACATTTTACAAATGTTTAAAAATAAGAAAAAAGAAAAATGGAATCAATTACACCTCTAATTACAGTTTATATAAAGTATTTCTAAATTCGTTCAAACTGTTCAAAAATAAGTCTACCTTAGGGCATATTGCATTATATTGACTGCACATTCTGGACAACAGGTTATTTTCAGAAACATTATTGTTACTAGCCGGAATACTAAATAATTGTGGAGTGCGCACAGATCTAGTTGGTATTTTCTTGAAAATATTTAAGTAACTTTTAGTAAAGAAATAAAAAAGGTCTTTCACACAATTTTCTTCAATAAGACAATCCACTTCATCCATCATTTCCAGCTCTTTATAAACAAAACCAATCATGCGGTTAATTCGCCCTCTACCGGCCATTCTAAAAAGGAAATAATTCATTTAAGTAATTTTGAACAGAAACTAATAATTACAATTAGTACCGTAGAGATTTCCACAGGGAAACTTAGTAGGAAGTAACGGCAAATAAAACAGGCATCTTAAATGTGTAGGCTTCCAGGTAAACGAAACAGAAAAAAAATGCATGTTATGTTACTAAACTATGTATACGTTACGAACAATAATAACTTTATATCAAAAATGAAAACTAAAGCCAAATAAAAACCAAGCATTCTGAAGATTAGGTAGGTATGTTCTTTAAATCTTCAGATTGCATGGTTTTTATGTCATAAGAGTACATAATATACCTATAAGAAAAAATAAAAGGCAGAATTAAGTATTACAAAGATTAATTAAAATCCGGAATATTTTAGCTACCACACTGGTTGATTTTGATGTGCCGTACCTACTTCACCAAGGCTATGGATGCCTGGAAACTCGCTTGCCCGAATTCAGAACTTCCCGAAAACCCATTTTCCCAGAGTCGGTGGGATAAGCCACTCTGCAGAGCGGTGCAGAAGTACCTAATTGACTCTTCTACCACTGCTACTGAGCGTGCGCGCCTACTCGCTGTGGGTGAATGGGAGTCGGGACTATGGCTTCTTGCACTACCGTCGTCGAACATAGGCACTCGTTTCGATGACACTACTTTCCGCCTCGCTGTTTCCCTTCGTCTAGAAGCTACATGTGTTTCTCCTCATCGTTGTCACTGTGGGGAAGTTGTCAACAGCCTCGGACATCACGGTTTATCATGCAGCCGTAGTGCGGGTCGCATAGCACGGTATGCACACATTAATGACATCATCCGACGTGCTCTTGTTTCCGTCGGCGTTCCAGCTGTTTTAGAACCCAATGGCTTGGCAGGCGACGATGGCAAAAGACCGGACGGTATGTCTTTATTCCCTTGGAAGATGGGTAGGCCTGTAGTATGGGACGCTACTTGTGTCGATACTCTTGCGCCATCCCATCTTCCTGGGTCAACATGCTGTGCTGGCGCTGCTGCTGCGGCTGCTGAGAACCTCAAGCGGCGGAAATATAGCAACCTTGTTGGTAGTTATACTTTCGAGCCGTTTGGGGTTGAAACTCTTAGGCCGTGGGGTCCGAGTGCTCGTCTTCTTTACAAAGACATCTGCAAACGTTTAGTTGACGCTTCCCGTGACCCAAGGGCTGGCCTCTACTTTGGCCAGAGGCTAAGCATTGCCATTCAACGTGGCAATGCCGCCAGTCTTTTGGGCACTTTACCAGCTGGCAACGATGCAGAAGAATTTTTTGACGCTTTGTAGTTATTTATTGTTAGTTTTAGTTATTTATTTATTTTAAGTTTTTGTTATGATTAAATGTTTGAGACAATAATTAAAAAGTATTACAAAGTATCTGGGTTTAAGATTCTAATTAGAACAAAATTGTGAAAGTCGATTTTCAAGTTACGTAGGTACGTAAGCATTTAATAACTATACCTAATCATACATCACACTGAACAGTAAGTAACCAACTTTATAAACTTTCAATATCTTGACTCGACTAAAATCAATGTAGTTGGAATATAATTAGTGTCTAATTCGTTTTTAAGTAATAGATACGTATTGTATAGCTAAAACAAACATCATTGAATAACAAATGCAAGAGAGTTATGTTCCATAACACATTATTGTTTGTAGTTATTAGGTGTAAAAAGGTACGATTAGACTAAAACCTATTATAGCATACAATCACCTTCGAAATAAGTTACAAAAATAGGTGTAATAGGATCTAACTTACTCGCGTAATTTTCGATGTTTCTGCAGCGCGTCGACACAGGCTCCGCTCAGACCAGTGCGCGAGCGATTGAAGAGACGCGGGCGCGTATGCACTCTCCACCCACCCGCACCATTCCCCGCATCGACTAGTTATATCCGTACTCACGTAAAATGAAAGCAACTCGTAGGATATAATTTGTATCAAATTATATTTATCAATTTCACAATATCATATGTGAATAGTGATCTCAACCGAGTTATTTTTTATTTTTTCCCTTTATTTTGGTGAAAACAGATTTATGTCTAGTAATATCATTACTCACTATACCATTTTTAAGGACCAAGTGTTGTTGTATTGATAAACACCAACCAAATGAAAACGTGTGTAATGTATGTTAATTTAGATTAAATAACACGAACAATTATTTTTATTTTTCCGTTTAAAATAATACAAAAGTACTTGAAACCGACTTTTACAGTTTTTTTTGGTGTCAGTTGGACCCTTTTACACAAAGTAACTTTCTTATTTTTAGAGATAGCTTAGATCTGTCTTCACCAAACGATAGAGCATTTTTTTCTGATCACTTTGGTACACTTAACTCATTTTCGACAAAATTGGACTTCTACCCTTTTTCACTAGGGCCACAGAATTGAGGTACATACCATAGTCTACATTATCTTACTTGTAATGACTTGTAAAAAATTAGCTTCTGCATAAAATATTATTCCCCAAGTTAAAGGGGGAATGTTCAACAAATAGCAACCGTTCGCAACACACATATATAAAAAGGTGGCTTCACTTTTGATATCCGGGGCGCACTGTCTTTAGTTAGGGTTAGTTAGACTTTGGAAAACTAATTCTCGTTATTGACATCGTTCAAAATCTGTTCGCAAACAACAGCCAATGTCATGTATCAATCGATGGGTCTCAGCAGTATTTATTAGTTTTTATTTCTTACACCGACTGAATAATTCTTACGCGAAACAAACTGTACTGCCGTTATTATTTGGAGAGTGCCCAACGTGCTGTGGTATTAGTACGGATTAAAACTCGCTGCAATTAGGCTGGCTACACTCACGACATATTATTTTGTTTAATTTTTACTGGATTACTGTTGAGAAGATTTTGCTGGAATTTTGCTCACGTTCTGGTTTTTGGGAGATTCAGTGAACTGGTGATCTAGATAGATAGATAAAACATTTATTTAGTACACACATAAGACACAGACAAACACACAATACAAAATAAAAGGAGATAAAACAATGAGCGATGAATGATGCAGTGTGCGGTGTGCGTCGCAAGACTGCACCAAATGGGAGTCCAGCTCAGCATGTTTGGATTAAATATTATGTAAATATGTGAGCACCATGTATCTTTCAATACGCTCATACAATTACCAGCTGCGTTGCTTATTTTATATCACCTATCTCAGGATAGCTGTTTTTTATTTTTTTTTTCTCATGGTACATCGTCCTCACATACATTCTGATTACGTATACAAATATTGTAAAATCTATTTTAAAAGAGTAAGTATGGAGTTTCTTGCACATTCTTCTCCATACAAAACTACCTTTTGGAATGTGCAACTAGAATCATATTAATTTAATTTATTTGTAAGTAGGTATAACGTTCAAAAGTGCCTGTTTTCAGGCCTAATTGAAATAAATGATTTGACTTTGACTTTTGACATGTGACAGGCAAATGTAACTGGCGCTGATATTCTGCTGGATCCGTGCAGTGACGTACGGACGCCAAAAAGACAAGAAACGAAAAAAAAGATAAAGATGAAGAGGTGTGGTGAAATTTTGTTTTCTGCATCTTTTTTATATATTGTGCAGAGTGATTAAGAATATAAGGTGGCGAAGGTGTAAATAAATCAAATAAATGGGTTGGTCAGGTTATACGGTGTCATTATGTTAGCAAATAAATGAATTATATCCCTAATATGCGACCACGAACTACGCTAACTAAGCTTGGGACGCTATCTGGACAAAGTCATATTCTCATCCATACTGTCTCTACTCTCCAGAATCAGTAACTTCTTAAATTTAGCCAAACGCATTCAATACTCATTACGGACGGGACATAACGAACTAAATTTTCATACTTGTATCCAAGTGGACACTAGTCCATTAGTCTAGTCCTCTCTATAATCTCTCAAATCTCTTTCGTTTTAGCTTAAGACTTGTCAAATTATGTTAAACTGGGCAAATGTGAACGGCCGGTCGATTCAGTAGAAGTCACGCCGTGAAACCTTGAGTGAAGTGACCTGTCAATGTCTAGCATTAGTATGGAATTACAGCTCAATTCGCCCTCACTACGCCTATATTTTCACGCGGTGATTTGACCAGAGTCGAACTGCTGGAAACACATTTGTCACCATCTATCATATCACCAAAGATCGAGCTGCATTTGAAACATGTTTAAGAAAACGAATTAAAAAACAAAATAGAAACACAGACTTTTGAAGAAGTAAAAAAATACTGTTACCTCGCTTTAAGGGCATTCTAGTTATTTGTTCTAAACAACACTAAGGTTTCCATTCAACCGTGCATCCTCTGCTTTAGAAATGAGCGTAGTAATTAGAGGTGCATCACCACAAGAGTATGAGGGCGCTGGCAAACGATATCCTAGCACAAAGGTGGTCCGGTATTCCTGCGTTTGTGGCCTAAAACACATGGCTTAAAACTGGAGACAGGGCTAAAGCATAAGCGAAGACAGATTTTGGCTACATTTTCTTCAAAATATAGACTTACATGAAAACGTTGCATGGCTGCGGTACCTTTTCGTTTAGACTGTCGTCTCAGTATCGTGTGGGATGTGTATAACCAGTTAACACGTAGCTTGATCACCTTAGAAATCAATTTTGTGTACAGAAGAATCGAGGTTGTGACACATTGTACAAACATTTCTTTTGTTTTGAGCACGACAATGTCAGGAATGAAGAGGAGAAACGTGTAGATTCTTCAGTCGACAATATAGTCTACAATATCAAGCATTATTTCTTTTGTATTCGGCATTATTTGTTTTTTGTTGTTATTATTATTAATTATGTTTGTATGCCTGTAATAGGCTGATCATAGCGCACTTTTATCTTATTCATGACCAACCACTGTAACTATGTTTCGCAAATATAATTCTGATTCTGATTCTGATTCAGGAATGTTTCTACCATCTGTCGTTTGCCGGTGATGACGGCACGCGTGCTGCACTGCGATTCTGGTCAAATCAGCGCGTGAAATTGTAGGCGTAGTGAAGGCGTATTGGGCTGTCATTCCATACTAATGCTAGGCATTGACAGTTCACTTCACCCAAGTGTTCACGACGTGACTTTTATTGAATCGACCGGCTGGTCAGAGTTTTTATGCTGCTCATGGACCGGAGACTTAGCTTCACATTCCGTCGAGAAATATCCCCATCCTGGTTTCTTCACGATATTTTTCTTCATTTTTTAAGCAAATGATAATTATACAATACGCACATGGATCTAAAAAGGTGCGTGCCTTGGGTTCAAACTCGCGACTGATAAATAAATTCCATACATATTACAGATAAATTTCACTCAGACACAGAACAATGATCGTGCTCATCACTCAAACATTTGTCCTGGGTGGGATCGAACCCACGGCATAGCAGTCAAGGCCACCACTAGACCAATAGGCCAGTCAAACCTTTGAGTCGGCAGTCCGTCGGTCACCACTCTAGGCTATAATTGCTTGCTTAAACTCGGAATTTGAGGAGCTTCACGAACTCACGAAAAATCTTAAAGAAAGAACATTTGGTTTGATGCAAATGTACTTACGTCTATTTTACCAGAGTGTGCGGGTCTGATTACCCAGAACTGACTTACCAAGGAATCGGCTTCGTTACCCCGGTGTTGTTGTTGACGGCACAACCTTTTATCAAAGACAAAGTTGTCGTAAAAGGGTCCTGAAGCTTTGGTTAAACAAAAAGAGGAAATTGCTTTTCGCAGCAAACGTTAGTAGATTTAATGGACCATGAAATGTGTTGTTTGGTAGTTTCTTGTGCTGATTCTACTTACTATTAAAATCGCTTGAAAGTAGTGTATGATCTGGCATTTTGGGGGACTGTTGCAATGTAATTTTTGACGTTCAAAAAGTTCTGATGCTTAGTCTAAATTGAATTAATGACTTTTTGACAACATTAACGTAACATTTTTGCTCACACTTTACGATTTGGAAAGTAATCTAGCCAATTTAATAATAACAATGATAAAAAATAAATTAAAATAGCTAATATAATTTTCCACACAATAACATACATGATAATTATACATCTTTTATAATAATAATTAATTCCATAAATTGTTACTTAGCCTTCATCATCTCTCCTAACTTTGCTGTGGCCGACAGGGTCCATATTGATCTTGACAATATTTTATACCATCTATGTACATAATAAATGGAATGCAATAAAGTATTGAGTATTTAGTACGTTTCGTACTCGTATATCTAAGACACAGTGCAGGCTTATTGTCTGTATCGCACTATGGGAGCATGAAAGAGTAGTGCGCGCGCACCTTTTCTTTTTTAGAAGTTTGACAAATGGCAAAAAACGTAACCCTTACGGATTCGTCATGTCTGTCTATCTATCTGTCCGTCTGCTTTTTATTGTGGTACAAGTGTAGTGTATCTCGGATTGTTCGTCTCCAAAGCCAAGTTGTGTTTATTCTCTATTTGTTTGTTTCTTCTGTAACTTGGACCCTACTTGATTGTTCCGTGTGCTGCCGTGCGATAGTCTACAAAGACATTCTACTCTAGGGCTGAGACGAAAATAACGCTTAACTACAAAAGGATTTCTTCACACGCTGCAGTAACCAGGTACTTAACTGAGGTTATTGAAATATTCTGTAATTTATTTATATTAAATGAAAAATGATGTTTATTCCTGTAAACACTAGGCTCATACAAACACTTTTACATGGCATTTTTTAATAAGAAGGCGCTGTCGCTATTTTATTATCCGACTACTCTGAGAAGAAGGAAAGAAGTTCCACGTAAACCTATCACTGCGTTCTGTCCTCCCCAGAGAAGAACGGTGTTGGGATCTAACTCTCCAGGTTCAGAAGGATCCTGAATAGTTGCAATGATACAATCGATATCCACTTTGATTCGCCTCGTCGTTTAACTTGCCTGCTGCGGTCTTCCCGTCCGATTACAAATTCGGTATTTCACTATCTGACTACTCTGAGAAGAAACATCGAAAGAAACTCAGAGGTCACAGTTCCTTTTAAAGTCCAGACATTATCTTGGTCAGATTTTGTAAGAACCATGCAGTTGTGTCTGATAATGGTCTTTTGATGAAAGAATCACACAGATATGAGTGGACCCGATCAGTCAGTGAAAGCATTTGTCAGTTATCGTGAGCTCAACTCGGAACTTGAGGAGCTCTACGTCTGAATTGTACTGCCTTGTTGAGCTAATAGTCGCTAGTACACTATCTGCAACTGGTTACCCTTTTTATTATATGTATACCGTCTTCAACTGCCCCGTTGGTTTAGTGGTCGCAGTTCCTACTGATAAGCATGAGGTTCCGGGTTCGGTCCTAGGGTAGGGCAAAGTGTTATTGAGTTTTTCCATCTTGAATTTTTCAGTATCAGCCCGGATTCTGCCTGAGTGATGGCAATAGGCTCGCACCCAATTACTGGGGACTTAAATATATCTGGCGAAATGGGACTGTACTATTACAGGTGAGTATACTTTTGCCTAACACTTATGTTATGTTTTTTTATTGCTGCGTGATCTAAAATCCTCATTGATGTCTTCTACCCCGAGAAGGCCAGGGGGGTCTGTCAGACTCTTACTGACTAAAAACCACCGCAGTGCTATGTCTTAGGTACACCAGCGCCGGGTGTCACCGTAACAGACGATACTTCTACTACCAGATGTGGTCAATCTCAAACGATTACCACAAAAGTAAAGCTTACTGTCCATACAGAGGTACATTAAGCTACTTCAATCCGTCAAATTTATTTGATAGTTTTTCAACTATATTACAAAGGAATAAAGTTCATGTTCAATTGGGAAGATTTGCCAGTTTGCGATGGCTGGCGATAACCTTTTCACACAGAAAAATGAACTTGTTTGGCAGGCAAGGCCAGTCACCACCCCGAAACTTATTACCCTTAGTTATTCCCTAATCGAATCCCAACATACTATAACCCGTTCATCCCAAACTGAAACTCGATAGGTAAACACGAGTGTTGCCATACGAAAACGATAACAATGTTTGTGGCAACTTTGTCGAACTTATTTGCATGTGTGTCAACCCTGGGAATATCATTACTGTCCGGGAAATAATTTGATTTTATTACAGGTAGGAATTAGGGGTGGTACGAAGGCTATCCTTGCGAAGATGGGGGTGTGAAATGTGCTGAAGCGGAGCACAGACAAACCTAACAGTCACAGCGAAGGCAAAAATAAGTTCAAAACTGAAAGCCCACTTCTAAATAATCACGCTTTAAAAAAGTATGAGATAAGAAAAAAATATACAAATTAACATGTCTCTTGAATTGACGAGTGAAGTTAAGTTTGGTGTCAGATGTTGAATATTGACATTTGTCAAATTGATAAGAAAATAAATTTTCTTAAGAGGATATTCTTTAGCTGAGCATGACGTTGTTGAGTTTTTCTATGTGGAATTACTCAGATACAGCTCGGGGTTTGGATTTGTGCCCGATTGACGGCAGTAGGCTCGCACCCTGTTACATCCGATTGACACATGACTGGCGAAATGCCGGTGTACTACAGGTACACCTCTGCTTAACCCTTCGGGGATTAGGCGTGATGTTATGTTATGATTTTCATTTAGAGGATAGCCGTCGTCTTATGCGACCTGCCCGACGATGCATTCTAACAGTTTAGTACGCGATCATAAGCTTTGGGGCAAAGACAACCGCAACAGTCCTCTAGAAGAATATCCCGATAAGATAATTTATTTTCTTATTTCATAGTTTTTAGAGCCGAATTTTTTGTAGCCTTATTAATATCGTTTCTTAGACCCCTTTCATTCATTTTGTTGACATGACCAGACCACATACTTTTATTTTTTTTTTTACACATTTTTCTAGCATTTGATAATGAAAACATCGAGTTCTTGTTAATGAATATTTAATTCATAAGAAATACCTACCATGATACACATAGAAATCTAAAATGATGATACATAATATTTGTCTAGCCTTTATCCAACTTTGTTGGGGTCGGCTTCCAGTTTAACCGGTGTAGCTGAATACCAGTCTTTACATAGGGCTTCTTCAAAAACCACACATACATCATTACACACATTTTACCCGTTATGTTGAAGTCCCATGTAATAGGGAGCGAGCCTATTAATATTGAACGGGCGTCAATCGGGACTGTTACTAATAAATGTGAGATGCCCAATTACACATTGCCTAACTCGGGAATTGCACCGAGGACCCCACGCTCGGCGGTAGCGCTTATGACCGCTAGACCATTGAGCCATTTGGCAGTAGGATGTTGCGTTGACCAAACAAGACATGTAAGCAAAAATACGCTGGATTTCTTTTGGCGCTAAATTTAGAAAATCGTATTACTAACTCATACATATTAATACTTCAAACTAAAAGAAATGCATTTTCACAAAACCTTTGTGTGAACATTTTGTTCTATCTATACAATCACTATGCAATACGGTGTGACGCAATCAGGCCGGATTCATTAGTCCAATCAGAGTTAACGCAGCGATGCGCGCCACCCAGCCAGCCAATCAGAGGAGTTATGGTTGTGACGTCACTGGAGAATAGTGATGCGCTTGTTTGAAAGGGGACGCTCATCCGATTTGAATTCAGTTAAAGATGGCGGATGGTATAAAGTGGATTTGAGATTTAGTTTACTGGACTAGTTTACCGGGGGATTTCATATTGTTTGAGAGCATTTCTGTAGCTTTACTTATTGGGACGTTGGGTGTTGCATTTAAAATTAATGTTTATGTTTTAGACAACGGGCACCAAAAGTTAATTTATGAAATGCAATAAGAATTTGCGTTTTTATAGGAAAAAGCACAGTTAGCATCAAATAACACTTTGCGAAGTGTTTTTCCTGATATAAATTGATATGTAATTAATCAATTGCTATATTTTGTGGCGACTGATTGTTTTGGCCTGACAGAATTAGAAGAGCCGACTCCCGCTTAATGGTGGGGCATTAAGCGGGAGTGGGTGAAGTGAATGAACCAGTTGATATATTATTATTTTCATATTGTTTACATAATCTAATGGACTATCTTATTTTCTAGAACATCATTGAGAAACTGATAAAGAAGAGCGATGGCATAATTTTGCATTTCAAAATATCATTAAACTTTAATGCTTTAGCTAAAAGTCATGTTATAAATTCTGAAACTAACTCTAGATAGATTCGTATAGTGCACGACTAGTTTAGGTAGGTACTCCTTGATTGATCATAATGATCATATTAATGGATACAAATAAGTACCTACTGTAATTTGGTGAAGGAAAACACCGTCAGGAAATCTAGAACTATGATTGTATTATGTACAGACGCCAGTACGTCAAGTTACCCCAATGTGTAAAATTTTCCTAATTGAATATGAACCTTATTTAGTTTGACATAAAGTTGAAAAACGATAAAAAAAATTGACACATTGGGGTAACTTGATGTGCTGGCGTCTGTACTTTGGAATCGCCGACCTACCTTTTGTTATTTTTTTCACATAGAAAAAATATTTCTCCTATTGTTGTTGAGCAAACATTTCAAAATCAAAAGTCTTTATTCAAACTAGGCTGAGAATCAGCACTTTTTGAACGTCAAAAAAAATAGGCTACACAAATTTGTTTCGTGCGGCAATCGAACCCGCGACACGCGGCGAATCATGCCGTCAAACCTCCTCATGTACCCTGAACCTTGACCAAGCGCATTGCCTACGTGCCTTCTCTGTGCACCAAGATATTTTTGTCCAGCAAAGGGATATTAAAAGGCCGGAATAATTATCATTCAGAAGACATAACTTGCTCAGCTAATCATCTACTTAGCCGTTTCCCAACTATGTTGAAGTCAGCTTTTAGTCTAACCAAATGCAGGTGACTACCAGTGTTTTAACATAAACCAACTGCCTATCTGAACTCCACAACCCAGTTACTGGGTAAACATTATTCCTGGCCTTCTTTATGACCAGGTCAAGGATAGGAAATAAAACCAGAGTATGAGTAACTTATTCATATAATATATTTTTTATTTGAAAATTCTTGGTACAATGTACAATTTGGACTTATTCTCTGAGACTTACAAATTATAATTGTTATATTTTTTACTGTTAGGTTTACAATATTATAAGTACGCAGAACATAGGTATTAGGTAACAATAGTTTTTTTTAAAACTTACTGTCCACTCTGACAAGTATCAACAGCCTTATTACAATTCTCTAAATATTTTGTTTCTAAGGGCCTTTCACACTACGTTTAATTTGCGCGTTGCTGACGCGCGTTTTTGATAAGCGCGTTCTCAACGCGTATTAGCGGATAGTTCACGTAAGTATATAGCGTTTCAACAGACCGGCCGTCTTTACGCTGAGCGTACTGATTGCATTCTGTTCGAATCATCAGCGCGTTAAAAAATCATCGTGTGCAAAGGCCCTAAGCTGCAATACAACTTTCTTTTCATTACAGTAATTTATTTTAAAATTGCGAGTGTATCATTACGAGCAAAATATTTACATAGGTTACCTAATATTATGAGATTTCCACGTATTACGAACGTTTTATTTTATCTTAATAAAATAACTATTATAAAATTAAGTTTTTTTTGTTTGTTTATTTGTAGGGATTTAACCCACAAAACCGTTTCGAAAAATTATTCTACCAAAATTATTAAGCTCGTTTTCCTCTTCTCCAAAAATTATTTCTCTTTTGCTGTGTCCGACAGGGTCTATAATTGTTTCTTTAAGCCAATGACTACCACCTAAGCCTAGACTAAATAAAAAATTAAGTAATGAGCAAGTTAGGCTATATTTAATTTCCAAAGGTGTTGGAAGGGATGTTAAAGCGCTTAGCGCTAGTAGATAATTTAAATCAAATGTCATTAGGTGACCCATGTTTGTATGTATATTTTGCATTGAAAATTTACTTCTTATACTTAAATGCACTTGTTCTAGTCTTAAAGGTAGGAAGACAATGCCACAGTAGACAGTAAACTAAAGAAAGACGCAATTGATAAGTACAATCAGCGACATAGGCAATTTATTTTCTCATAAAATGGCAGTATTTTATTGATATGAAGTATTTTACATGAGCTTGTACAGTTAATAAAGAGTAAAATACAAATATTTATCTAAACAAACACGTATGTACGTTTGTAAAATAACATCGTTTAACACTCAAAAGTTTAATAAAAAGGTAAAAAAAACATAGTAAAGCATTAAGTTACATATATATTCAACATACATTTACTTTAAATTTCTTAAGTTTACGGAAAGTTGCGTACTTAAAACTAAAACATTTACCTAATAAACATGTTGTACATATTTTGTGAGCATTTTTAACTTAATTTACAAATGGGTTTTTTCTGCTCGACTGGTTTTATTTCTAATTTCCTTTCTTTTTCATCGCGTTTAATGAAAAGAAACGCTCTGTTGTGTTAAGCTTTTTATATTTAGAATATAATTAAAACAATGTTTGTTAATAAGGCAGAGTATTAAAAAACCCACTGGTAAATAATGTTTTGTACTTCGGAATTATGTTTGCATAGCTATATAGTCTCAATTATATACAACTTGGGTTAATGCCACTAACAATTGACCATTAAATTGTTTATCTAAACATAATTATTATTATACCTCAGTTTTTAATGAGATTATTAATTTATAAATTTCGTAAAAGAAAAAAAAAGAATACTATTAAATTTTTACTAATACCCGATCCATGAAAGGGTTTGATAACATTTTTTTATGCATTCGCATATTTATTTACATTTTTAAATGTATAAGCGAATCGTATTGCTTTTTAACTTTCATCATCAGAAGTATTTTCCTATATAGTTAATTTATCATGTCCAATATACATACACTTTTAATTCCTAAAAACGAATCTATCTACGACAGTGAAGAAAAAATATTTGAACAAAATAAATTAGCACTTTATTTTCAACATGACTGTACTTGTACGCTGTTTTTTTTCTTTTGGCAATTTTTGCTAAGTATTTTTCCTAATTTTTTATTGATTAAAATTATTAAATTTGTGCTTTATCATTATCATATAGGAGCCAAGCGTAGCGTAGAGTGCTCAATAATAATAATATTCCATAATATATATTTACATTAATTGTATATAGTACAAAACATTTTTACTAAATATTTTGTTTACTACTTACATAATCAATTCGAGAGCTATACTTTTGAAATCATTTACATTTTTATAAATATTCAATATCAACCATGTGTATGGTCAGCTGTGCGACACGACTAGAACTATTAATCGTGCTTACAATTAGCTTTCTCTCTTTCACACTCGGCTGTAATTCTATCTTTCTCCTGCTCACAATCAGATCACTGAACAAGATTCGATTTTGGTAGTACTTTTATAAAATTGTTTGAACGATGTCACGCAAGCTTGAGGGGTTTCTTTCGGAAAAGAATGGAAAAAAATCATTCATTCAAAAGAATGGTTATTGAAGCAAAAGAACGAAGTAGTTTTGTACGGGTCCTTTCGCTCTAGTCACACGGAAAATTTAGTTATGACCCGAACGAAACTGAGCCAAATGGCTCATTTTGCCGTCGATCAAACCCTCGCTGTTGTAACAAGTAAAGGCAGGATTTCTGGTTTATGAATTTAACAGCGGGACTGAACGTAAAATGTCGAACAGTAAAGTTACTGCACTAAGTACCTTTTGTTAATGTGCCCGTTCTGCCCCTAGGGAGAGGCTTGATCAAGTTCATAATTAACAAAGAAAAAGGTTTGAAAATGGGTCAAATTAAAAATATTTTTGACCTTTTAATTAAAATGCTTCCTTCAAAGAATACATTACTTACATTGTGCTGTTGTTAAAGTACATTATAATCTTCATTCATAATATTTTAGTGTGATAGAATTACAATCTTCAGAAAGTAAAACTAATTCCATTGTGTGTTCGTCACTTCACTTACTGTCCTTAGCCATTAAAAAGTTCATTTCGAATTTCACTAGAAAGCGTTCATTCAAATCTGAATGACGGAGACAGGTTCAATTCATTCATTCATCTACTCCAAACTCAATCTACGAGAATTTGCTTCTTTTTATTTTGATTTTTGAGTCTTTGATTTTTATGATTGCACATTTAATTTGAACGTGATTGGACACTCGCAGTCCTAAATGTTGGTACCTAAATAATTAATGATCATACGAAGTTGTGGTTCACTCTCGCTCCGAAATCGATCAGTAGGTAAATATTTTACTTGACAGGGCTCGGACTAGTTGAAACGGCGGCCATTTTGCAATCGAACACGTTTATATTTTGAACTGGGGTGTGATGACAGCATTTTAGTGAGCCGTTAATAATTTATTGGAAGTTTGGGTCGAAACTATGATATATGGCATTATTAGTAGTTGAATTTCGAACGGCTTATCGAAAATTGGATTTTAAGGCTGAGCCAGACTAGAAAATAAGTTTCAGAATTTCGTTATGTTTGATCTAGTTGACACTTAAACTCATTTTGTGCCACTTTTCGAGCCACTTGGATTATACAGTTGAATATAAGTGTCTCGCCTTACACGTTCAAAAAAAATAGCGCGTCATTCTATTTTCAAATCCATAACCGTCATTCAGATTCGAAACAGTTTCGCTCAAACGACTAGGGTTCTAAATTTGAACCCGCCAATCACCAATGATTGCGTTCAATCGGAGCATGTTTTACAGCATTGCTCTCTGTATCGCTTCAGAGCGCACATGTTCATCGCTCTTACGTTTTCGCAGAATCGGGAGCTGTCCCGACAGATGCCGTCTGTGGAGGAAAAATTTGTTAGTGATGCTATTATTATTTAACAGAACTAATGTTTTTTTTTGTAAAGACAGAAATAAAAAAGCATTTTTTGACTCTAACACAGGCACACGATAATATATTGAAATACAAAAGAAAATAATTAAACTAAATAAAATGGTGTCTATATTAAGTGCTAGAGAGAGTAGGTGTATCAAAAAAAGAAATAGACTGTACAAAATGATGAAAAAAATTAAGAAAGTAAACCAAACAGAATGTTTAACGTGGGAAATGGAAAAATTGAGCTCTTTCCAGGAATTTTTAAATTGAATTGGACTTTCAACAGTTAACAGCAAAATCGACGATATACTAAGTAAGTCTTGTACTAATCCTTCAAAGTGTTAATTTTTTATCCTCTTTAATGAATTATTATCCATTCCAGTATGTCTGTTTGTAACGTAAATTAGGCTCAGAGGTTTAAGATAAACTATAGAGAGGAGCTGTGAAGAAATTTCATAGAAAAACTTTAATCACATGTCTCAGTAACGCCATCTTGAATAATATAGCAATATTGGAGCGACAGCGGAGCGTACTAAAGTTAACACGTAGACTTGTGTCCGCTGGGACACAAATACGGGATGAAAATTTTGTTCGTTATGTCCTGTCTATAGTACAAACGCCAGCACATCATGTTACCCCAATGTGTCAAATTTTCCCAATTGAATATTAATATGAACCTTATTCTGTTTGCCATAAAGTTGCAAAACGATTAAGGAAATTCGACACATTGGGGTAACTCGATGTGCTGGCGTCTGTACGTATTGAATGTCTTTAAAACTAGGTGATGTACAAGTAATACGGAAAGTAAACGAAAATCTAAGCAAAAGCCAAAACCATTACTACAAGGCCAAGCTACCTCTAACAGTCCTACCATTACCTTTAGTAAGACAGGCGTGTACTTGGCAAGGTCGCGTGACGCCGGGGCGCGGCATCCCCTCGCACGCGGCGCCCGCGCTGCGCTCCCCGCCGCGCCGCCGTGCGTCCGCGCCGCCGCGCCACGCTCCGCGCCACGCGCCGCGCCACACGCAGCGCAGTGCGCGGTGCTGGCGGCCCACAGACGAGCAGGGGCCTACACACTGACGAGTGCGAGAGTGGTAAGTCAAAATGAATCCATAATTAAGGTCAGGGTTTAAATAATTACTCGTTTGAGTAAGAATTCTTATATTGGTTTATTACTTCACGAGTCTCTACGGGATCACAAATAGTGTTATGCTATACAATTGTGAATAGATAGTGTGGCGACCATGCAACCCAACTAATATACTAAACATTTTATATCTTAATACCTTTAATATTTATTAAACTTTTTAGTACCTACTAATATTTAAACGAGAAAGTAACTCTGTTTTTTGGTTTGTGCATGGCTGAACGGATAGTAAAATCGGGCAAAAATCCAAAAAAGTTAGTTACCTACTTGGCGCAAAAATCTTTCACAAACCAAACTAAACTTACAAACACTCTATCAGCCCAAAGTTTTGGCAAAGGGGCAACGCTAATTTGAACAATCAATATAACTACCATGCAGCAATTAGGTTTCAAATATAAGCAGAATAATAATTAAGTATTAAAAATGAATGTTAATAATTAAAAATTATACATTTTAACTTTGCGTTTGCGTCAAATACCCGTGCTAAAGTTACAGGTTGCCCAGCAATACAATGTCTAACAACATTGCTATATACACACTTAACTTGAATGAAACAACTGTAGATAAGTATAAAAAGTGAAAAAAAAAACAAAGGACAATGACCAAAAGCAGTCCTGAAAAGTTGCATACGTATGAAAACCAATTTAATATTTTCACTTCAGGAATTTTGTTTTCGTATCCGGAATTATGATTCTGAGATAAACAGTAAATTAACGATTGCTAGGTACATTTCCGTATAAAGTCATGATGGACGTTTCGTTCTCTTCATTTGTACGAGTGACGAACCTTTAGACAGAAAAAAACACAAAAATGATACCAAACTTATAACTAGATAAACAATTAGTAATTTCATAACCATAACGTCCTGTATATTAGGTATATGTATTTTATCTTTACGATAAGACAATATTTATTTTTGTGTTTCGTCTTACGCAGATGCAAAACTATAGCGATAAAGTTGAAAAACTATCAAAAAAAATTGACACTTATATCACATATAGCTTGATGTATTGGCGTCTGTACTAAAAGTACTTTTCTCGTCCTTCCATCATGTCTTTCTGATAATAAAAACGTAGACTTTTCAACAACGTCCAAGAAATAAAAGTAGTAGTTATTTCTTATAGAGCAGTTTACGTCCTGCACGCGACAATTAGACATTTATTATTAGTTGGGCGTCACAACTGTTGTAGTAAAGAAAAAAAAATAAAGATACCGGGCTGGTATCTGCAACTCCACATCAAAGCGCGTATTTTGCGTGGGTTGTCGTAAATATTCGCTTGTAGTGTGTGTAAGCTAGTAACGTTAGTATTACCTATTATGAATGTGTGTGTAACCACACCTTATTTAGATATAGTCAAGTAAGCAATATGTTAAGATCATGTACACTCAATCTATGTGACGACAGAATAAATCAAGACGTTATCCAGTGCAAATGTCTTTCATTTACCACGACACTTCATGGCGACCCTGCCATTTAAAGTCACTTCGCGAGTTAAATTTGGACAGTAATTAAATTCAGTTATAATTTGAAAAGATCGGACTATGTTTCAAAATTAGTGGTTTTACGTTGCAAATCATCAATCAATCATCATCAATCAAATCATCATCATCAATCAAGTCAAACGAGAGAAGAGACGATCATCGCGCAGACGGCTGCTGGTAATGGACAAAATAGTGCGACATCCGAGCAGAGCTACTCCAGCATCAGCACAACAAATATCCTCCTGACCTTGATCACAATCGTCCTACTAGCGGCGGCATGCTATGCTATCTGTACCTGTTACAAGAAGATGCATGTCAAGTGGATGGACAGGCAGATGAACCGCAGGTCCTTACGTCACAGGCAGACCTCAAAGTATTTCAAGAATCATAGTGATAGTGTCACGGATAAACCCGTGTAAGTGAAAGAAAAAAAAAGTGAAATCATAAATAATTGACCTTATTAATCGCAAAAAACAATACTTCGGAACCATCGAGTGATACGTAACGGCTAGTGATGGCTTTATAGTCATATCATTTTAATAACTTTACGTCTCAGATTTATAAATAGCGTTTAAAATACATAAATGACTTATTACAAGTAAGTAATTAATATAAGGTTTTATTGTAATAATATGTAGCAGTTCATAAATCGTGCACGGCGACTCACCGAACCCGATACCCTACGCCGTATATGGAATGTTTTCGCATTGCTTTCCCAGTTTGGAAGACAGTTAGAAGAAATATAATTAAGATATTTTGATTCTAGGGTGATGTCATTACATTCCTTATGTTTTATTTTTAGATTATGGCCGATAATTTTGTTAGAATATATGAAGAATTAGTGGACATTAGAAAGTATTTAATAAAGAAAGGTCAGGCCAGATTTACGGGTTCTATTGCGATAAATAAGTTGAAAGAGGCTAAGAATTTATTTAGTGAAGCACAATTATTATACTCAAAATTATCGCATAAATTAAAACCCGAATTAGTCACGCAACTGTCTACCACCTTTGATAATATTAAGAGCGTATTTTCAAAGATAAGTGAATTGTGTACTTCCCCACCTAGTGAAATAGAAATTGTAAAAATGGAATTTGACATTCGAACGGCGTGTAACTTAATTCCCCTTATGGATGGTAGGGAGGACACCACGAAACGGTTGATTGATGCAGTGGCAATGTATGCGGATATGTTAGATGATCCGGGAAACAAACTTTTAATAAAATTTGTAATTAAAGGTCGACTATCAGAGAATGCTAAGCTACGTTTATCAAATAACTATGACACCGTTCCTAGTTTAATACAGGATTTAAGGAGACACTTATTAACTGCAAAATCTTTTACTGCTATTCAGTCTCGCCTCCAAAATATGAACCAAGGTTTTAGGTCAATTGACGAGTACGGTTCTGAAATAGAACAACTTTTTACCGATTTAACTATCTCACAGGCAGACGGCGATTCGTCAAAATTCGCGATTTTAAAGCCATTAAATGAGAAAATGGCCATTAAGAGATTTTCAGATGGGTTGAAAAGTTCAAGGCTTAGCACCATCGTAACCGCTCGCAACTATGGTAACCTCAAGGACGCTATACAAGGAGCTAAGGACGAGGATGTATCAACGCCTTCTAGTTCCTCTAAGCCAGACGTTATGCAGTATTCGAGAAGGGGTCGAGGTAAGTTTACACCTTATCAAGGACCGAGCGTTCAAGGTCAACGTGGCCGCAACTATGGATACTTTAATAACTGTAACCGCCGTGGCTATGGAAGATCATTCCAAAATTCAAACCGCGGTAGAAATTACTCACAGGCGAATAGTGGCCGATATTTCCATCGTGGTAACAGGCGAGGAAATAATTATAGCCCTAATAATGTTTTTTCAACGCAACCCATACAAACCGCGCAACCATCGGTGCAAGGGGGCATTTCCCAAAATTCGAATGAAAATGATAATTCCCAAAACAGCACCAAAAAGCAGTTTTTTCGATTTTAATAATTATATTATGGCGTGTAAAGGGCGATGTCAATTTGTAACATTTTATTGTCATGACAGAAAATATTCATTTTTAGTAGATACGGGTGCGTCAATATCAATTATTAGGAAAAACGAATTACCCGATTCGATGCGTATATGCTATAATAGCACTACGATAAACGGCATAGGAGGGCAGATCGACTCTTTGGGATATGTAACCTTGAAACTTGTTACAGAACATAATGACACGTTTATTCACAAGTTCTACGTTTTTCAAAACTTACCGTTCAAGGCAACTGGTATTTTAGGCTTAGATTTTCTATCTACTTATGGTTGTAATATCGATTTAGCTAATAACGTGTTAGTTGTTAATAATGAGGGTAAACAACTTTATTTACCTATCTCGCCTAGACTTGATTTAACGTTTACTAATAATAATTGTCTTGTACTACCGGCCCGAAGTGAATCGACTCATTTCGTAGATTTAGATATTGATGAGGAAGCAGATTTTGTTGTTAACTCGAGAGAGATAGAGAAAGATATTTTTTTAGCAGGAGCTATAGTTAGACCCAAAAATCGTAGGATACCGATCAGAATACTTAATATTAGAGATGAAGAAGTAAGATTAAACAATTTCAATCCGGAAGTAATGTTTTTAAGCGAGTATGATATTTTTTCTTTCGATAAGACTAATGCCAATGCTAATAGAGCCGAAAATTTACTTACGTTGTTAAAATTAAATCATCTTAATTCAGAAGAAAAAAGTTCTCTCGAAACAATTTGTACTAAATATGCAGATGTGTTTTTCTTACCAGGAGATAAGCTAGCTACCACTAACGTTTACGAACAGTCCATAACTCTTAAACCTAACGTAAGCCCCACATATGTCAAACCTTATAGATTGCCTCAATCAATGAAGCCAGAGATTGATAAGCAAATTAAACAAATGTTGAAGGACGATATAATAGAGGAGTCCTCAAGCGAGTGGAACAGTCCAGTATTACTCGTTCCCAAAAAGTCAGAAGGGTGTAAAAAGTGGCGTTTGGTAGTGGACTACAGAAAACTCAATGATGTAATAGCCGATGATAAGTTCCCACTACCCAATATCACTGACATCTTAGACTCACTTTCAGGCTCAATGTATTTCACTCATTTAGACTTACAACAAGGTTATTATCAGGTCAGTTTATGCCCAGAAAGTCGAAAATATACTGCTTTCTCCACTAGCTCGGGTCAGTATCAATTAAAACGTCTTCCTATGGGACTAAAAACTTCCTGTAGTAATTTCAGTAGAGTCATGTCTATAGCTATGTCTGGACTGACGTATGACAAATGTTTTGTTTATCTAGACGACTTAATTATTTTTGGACGAAATCTTAATTTTCATAATAAAAATTTAATAGATGTATTTGAAAGGTTAAGAAAAGTAAATTTAAAACTAAATCCGGATAAATGCCAATTTTTAAAAAAGGAAATATTGTACCTTGGACATTTAGTTTCTGCTGATGGAGTATTACCAAATCCAGAGAAAACAATAGTTTTACAAAACTACCCAGTTCCTAAAAACTTAGAAGAAGTAAAACGATTTGTAGCTTTCTGTAATTACTATCGTAAATTTGTGCCATCGTTTGCAGAGATAACATTGCCTTTAAACCGATTGTGCAGAAAAAATGTAGTTTTCAATTGGACTGCAGAATGTCAACACTCCTTCGAGATCTTAAAACAAAAGTTAATTAGCCCACCCATACTTCAATACCCAGATTTCTCAGAAAGTAACGAATTTATATTACAGACTGACGCATCAGGTGTAGCGATTGGTGCAGTTTTGTGTAACAGTGACCTAAGACCCATAGCATATACAAGTAGACCATTAAATAAAGCAGAATTAAACTACCCCACCATACAAAAAGAACTGACTGCTATAGTCTGGGCAGTAAAGTACTTCAGGCCGTATATATTTGGTAGGCATTTTACTATAATGACGGATCACAAACCTCTCATTTATTTGTTTGGCATGAAAGATCCCTCTAGCAGGCTGTTGAAGTTTCGTTTAGTACTTGAGGAATATGATTTTAAAATAGTGTATGTGCAAGGAAAGGATAATGTAGTCGCGGATGCATTATCCAGAGTGAATGTGACTTCCAGTGAATTAAAGAGTATGAACGAGAAAATTATGGAAATAAATGTCATGACTAGAGCACAAAAAAGAAGAATGGACGAGAACTGTAAAAATGCAACACCGCCAATTAGTAAATCTACCGACGAAGGGTCTGATCAGCCTAGAGTCGTGGAGTTACTAAGGAAGCCGAGTGATGTCGTGGAGATGATATTGTTAGAGAAAGACAGAGTTGATAAATACAGAAGAGATAATATGATAACGGCTGAAGACGAGTGTCTGGCTTACATCCCTAGTAAAATGTTGTTGTGTGTAAACCTCAACTTTACGGCACATTTCTCGCGAGCCGAATTTGTGACTAAGTTAGAGAAGTTTAGCAATTATATAAAATTAAGAGAAATATGCATAGTTAAAAATAATGAAAATGAAGAGTTTATAAAATGTTTATGTAGTGAAATACAAACATTAAAAGATTGGACCGGTCCGAATGTATGCATACTAAGAGGAATAGAAAAAATAGATAATGATTGTGAGAAACAATATATATTAAATGACTTTCATTTACTACCTACCAGTGGACATGCTGGTGTACGTAGGATGACTAACAACATCAAGAGACGATATTTCTGGCCAGGTATCGATAAAGACGTTCTTGATTATGTTAAAAAGTGTACCACTTGTCAGAAGACTAAATATAGTAGGTACACAAAACAGCCGATGACGATCACAACGACTGCGTCGTCAGGTTTTGAAAAAATATTTCTAGACTTAGTAGGTCCTTTAGATAAAGACGAGAATGGAAATTGCTATCTATTGACAATACAATGTGAACTAACTAAATTATTGAAGCATATCCTTTAAAAAATAAAGAAGCCGCAACTGTAGCAAGATCAGTCATACAAAATTTCATTTTACGTTTCGGTATACCAAAAGTTATAGCGACTGACAGAGGATCAGAGTTCATTTCAAGTACCATGGTTGAAGTTTGCAAATTATTAAAAATAGACAAATTATTGTCTACAGCATACCACCATCAATCGATAGGTTCGCTCGAAAATGCTCATAAGCATTTAGGCGCTTTTCTAAGGACATATTCAGGCAATAACGGCTATGAATGGTCACACTGGATACCATTTTGGTATTTCAGTTATAATAATACCGTACACTCAGAAACGAAGTACACGCCCTTCGAACTAATTTTTGGCAGAACATGTAACATACCTAATAACATTAAGAATTGTAATAGAATAGAACCATTGTATAATCCCAATGACTACTCTTTAGATTTAAGATATAGGCTACAGGTAGCATTAAAAGAAGCTAAACTTAATTTAGAAACTAGTAAAGAAACTAGAAAATTAGCATATGATAAGAAATGTAATCCAGTTACTTATAATAAAGACGATTTAGTTTTAGTCAAAAGTGAAGGAACTAAGAAATTGGATAATATTTTTGAAGGCCCTTATATTGTATTACAGGATATGGGCCCTAACGTCAAAATTCTAAAACAAAATAAAATTGAATTAATACATAAGGATAGAACAAAACTGTTTCATACTTAATATTAGTTAAAACCATTTATTATATAATTTTTGTTATTAATGTAGTTGTAATAACCGAATGAAAAAAAATAATAAAAAATTAAGAGCTCCAATTTTTTATTTTTCTGGCACCCCCGGAGGTGTAGTGTGTGTAAGCTAGTAACGTTAGTATTACCTATTATGAATGTGTGTGTAACCACACCTTATTTAGATATAGTCAAGTAAGCAATATGTTAAGATCATGTACACTCAATCTATGTGACGACAGAATAAATCAAGACGTTATCCAGTGCAAATGTCTTTCATTTACCACGACACTTCACGCTAGTTAAGTCATGATCTTTAAAGATTCGAATTAGTTCAGAAGCAAATAAGTTAGTTTAAAGCTTAATTTTATTTCATTAAAGGGAGACAGATTGTTTTTCGGAGATTGTTTGTGATTTTTCTACACAAATTGGAGTCTCATGACTGACCAAAGAAATAATTTTGTTTTTATATCTATTATTTTTTTGATTGCTAGATTCTCAAATATAGTCACCTTACAAGCCTATTCAAACAAAATGAATCATTAGGATCCAAGTCGTTGACCACCTTCTGGTGGTCAACGACTACCTTCTGGTAGGTACCACATCTCACACATAAAACGGAAATAGTAATCCTAAAATCAGAGTTTCCCATACGATACTTCTGTTCCACTATTAAATACATAAAATTTGGGCAATAACTCCGGTTTATGCGTTCATTTTATGAAGCCATATTAAAATTGTAGGTACTGGTTGTCCCGTGAGCATGATAAAACTTTCCGTGTATGATTTTCTGGAGTATTCCCGTCTGAGCACCTATTTTTTGAGCACCTATGCATTTCGCACCAAAGGTATTCCCATTTCCCATAGGTTAATGCATAGGTGCTCAATAAATAGGTGCTCAAACGGGAATACTCCGATTTTCTGGCTGACTTGCTGTGCGAGCTTGGAAAGTTAGACTAGTGTTGCCTAGTCTTAATCACTCTTTTGTATTGCAATACGATCTACCTTCATTTCAATAGTCACCTCTTTCTAGCCCTACTTGTAAGTATTTGAGACATGTATGTTTGTTTGGAGAATGTTCCAAACTATAGGCGAGGTCAACCCAAGAAACCGACGAGATCCGCACCGGTTAGTCATGCATGTTACACCACCCGAAAACCTCGATATATAATAAAAACTGCGGGGCTATGAGTATTCGTATCTTTCTGTCTGTCTGAATACACGACAATTTAAAATAAAACTGTTTGAATGGCTTAATAAAGTAGTTTTTATAGCATTAAGGATTTTCTAGATCATAAGAATTAACTTATATTATGATTAATATTTGCATGCTTTATTATAGGCAAAACGTGTGTGCCATATTTTATTGTAAGATCTCTTTATACCGTGTTTTAGAGCAAATAAATATATTATTATTATTATTATACCCATATTTTCTTTCATTTATTTATTTACTAGCTTCTGCCCGCGACTTCGTACGCGGATCCTGTTGCTTATGCCAGCGACAACGGGGTCGTCAAAATCGAAGATCTGAAACGTCTGACGTCGAATTGTAAAAGCCCGGGGACGGCAAAACAATGGAATGCGCGAGACGATCCAAGACGTTCCAGATTTTTTTTTTTGTTGGTCAACAGGAAATGCCATCAGACTTAACAACTTTTGCTAAGACGCCATTTTTATTATGCATATGCTATATTGCCGCTGGGCTTTAGAGTTCCACTACAGGTGCTCCAGATCTTCAAATTTAGTTTCACAGCAGAAAACACTCTTCACGTGAAATAGTTTTAGCAATGGCACCATTTTTATATCTCTTTTACTTTAGGTGTTCCATTTTCCAAAATAAATTATAGCCTATATGTTGCGTGACGTTCACGCTCAGCGGTCAGTCGCGCATCTCCTTCCCCCACTTATCTCTAGAGTAGATGCGTATTTACGCTGAAAACTCAAGCGTCATGCTTTTTCCGTGAACGTCTCCAACTCGCGAGAAAGTGCATGATGTTCATGATCAGCGGTCAGTCATATATTCTTCACTGGTGTCTAGAGACCTGGATACCTGGTAGATGCGTAAATACGCTGAGAATCCAGGCGTGCTTCGCGATCCCAAGAAGTTTCCACGGAGCGGGTTGCAACCTCATGTTGTCGAACAGCATCAAGTCCCTCCTAACGCTCTTCGGTAGATTGTTGGGATCTTATGATCTTTAATCATTTAGCACTTGGAACATTGAGAAAGATTTGACCTCTTTCTAGACCGTATGGTTATAGTTTTATTGTGATGATACCTGATCAATTAAAATCTAAGTGGCTGCTCCCCAGCGTTACCGGGTAGGCAACCATGTAACAAAGATAAGTAGAAAAGGAAATTAAACACTCAAATAACATAAGCCCGAAGGCATATTTATACGATAAAAAAAATGGAAGTTTTGGCCAGTAGAGTCTAATTTTCAATGATATACCATCGTCATCGAAAATCAGCCCTGAACGGTTCCCGCCTTCACCGCGTGGAGGTACTTATGTTATTTTATAAATATGCAATGAAATTAGTGATAGCTTTAATTTCTATATCAAATGTATCTGATCTTCGATTTTTATAAGTCAACAGGAAATGCCTATCAGACCGAACAACTTTTGCTAAGATGTCATTCCTATGTGAGTTATGGTGTAGCTGGGCTCTTGGAGTTCCACAACAGGTGTTCCAGATCTTCGATATTTATACGTCAACAGCGAGTGCTCATAAGGCTGAACAACTCTTGCTAAGACGTCATTCCTATATATGTTATAGTGTAGCTGGGCACTTGAAGTTCCACATCAGGTGTTCCGGATCTTCAAATTTATTGTCTCAGCAGAAAATGCTCATCACGTGGAACAATTTTTGCTATGGTACCATTTTTGTATCTCCTATAGTTTAGCTGGTCTGTTGCGGTTCTGCATCAGGTGTTCCGGATCTTCAAATTTATTCTCTCAGCAAAAAATGCTCATCACGTGGAACAATTTTTGCTATGGTACCATTTTTGTATCTCCTATAGTTTAGCTGGTCTGTTGCGGTTCTGCATCAGGTGTTCCGGATCTTCAAATTTATTCTCTCAGCAAAAAATGCTCATCACGTGGAACAATTTTTGCTATGGTACCATTTTTGTATCTCCTATAGTTTAGCTGGTCTGTTGCGGTTCTGCATCAGGTGTTCCGGATCCTCAAATTTATTCTCTCAGCAAAAAATGCTCATCACGTGGAACAATTTTTGCTATGGTACCATTTTTGTATCTCCTATAGTTAAGCTGGTCTATTGCGGTTCTGCATCAGGTGTTCCAGTTTCCATGATAAATTATAGCCTATGTGTTGCCCAGATTTAATATCTATACAACAAAAAAAAAATCATTCAAATCCGTCCAGTAGTTCCGAAGATTAGCGCGTGCAAACAAACAGACAAACAGACAGACTTTTTTTTTTGGATTCGTGCTCTATTACTGTTTCTAAACCCCCCTCAATTATTATTTTTTAAATATATTCAATGTACAGACACAGTTTTTTTACAGTCTTATTATATGTATAGATTTATTAGGTCTACCAACAATTGTCTACACTTATCTTCTAATAAAACTAAACATGATTTTAAACTTTTCACAGTGCAACAATTACTTAAAGGTAAACACTACATGATCAAAAAACAACAGTAATAAATATATTGTTATGAGTAAACTTAACAACTATCAGCAATATAAAACTATGTTCTATTAAATTACCATGACTGAAAACACAGTACAAAAACTTTTACAATAAGTCTGTTAAACAGTTCCGAAATTTAAATTTTTGCTTATTCAGTGAATCGAAGTGAAAATCAACCTTATCACTACAGCTATTTAAAACCCTACAAAACCTAGCCCATGGAGAGTTGGAACCCAACACAATCGATCCAACATTATCTGTCTCGTCTTCAGAGGAAATTTGAATTGTATTGGTGGGAATTGTGGTGTGGTGTAACTCTACTACCTAACCACACCACAAACTACCTGCTCAACTTTTCTCCTTCACTATCAAGTCCATGCAGAAATGAAATGATATTTTTTTCTGTAAGTACATCTTCCCAGATACTTGCATGTCATTCTTTGTTAAACCAGGTGGCATTTCCAAAATGACTAATCCCTAAGAAGAAATGCCGAAATAAACTCAGGGTCTCTTTAAAGTTCAGAAATAAGATTGTTTTACTTTATTATGCGAGTCTAACGATACAGGGAAAAGCCTAGAAAAGCCTTCTGAAGAAGGAATCACTCCAGCTTTTAGCGATAAAGCTGCCCATAGTATCACCTTATGTAGGTACCCCTTAATTCATTAAACCTCAAGAGGACACTGGTGGCCGCGCTGTCATTGTCTTGCTATTGTGTTTCTAATTGACACGATTGAAAGTTTAAAGTTATAATTTGTAAGTTTTTACGGTGTAAAATAAAGATATTTCTATTCTATTATGACTTTCAACATTCAAACTTAAAACTATCTCCACAAAATACGCCCCATTCCTCCGCATCACATGCCTATGATAAACGATTCCCAGTCAAGTTTTCCGTCACCGGCGACGTTTTCATGAGAGCAAATCAAAGTATTATTTATTTTTACGACCAATGGTCTTAGAAAAACATAAGTAGGCAGTGAGAATATGAATAACGTCCAAGAATGATATTAAACAGAGTTTTTTAATGGCTACAACTTAATGCCATCATCATCTGCCTAGCTTTTTTACAACTTTATCCGGCTTCCAGTTACTAACGGGATGCAGCTGAATATCAGTATTTTACATGGAGCAACTGCCCGTCGAACCATCACAGCCCAGTTACTGGGTAGCACGGCAACCCTTGGTCAATCAGTTTGTCAGATTTTCGGATTTTGGCTATCTGTAACAACTGTCATAGATCTACAAATGACAGCCAGGACTAACCGATTTGTGAGCATTTCGAGGCACGGACACACACAAGCTACAACTTAATGCTATCATGGGCACTAAATTGAAAATGATAAAATCCATAACTAACCACTGGGATACGCTTCCAAGAAGCCAATGGCACTAATAAGCTTAAAAGTGAACAAGTATCGACTTTAATGCAGTAAGTAATAAGAATTTCATTGTAAACTTTCAATGCAGGAACAGCTTGTTAATAGTTCTTCATATCGCTTCGAGATCCCGGAAACAAGCTATTACAATGTACTTCTTGGGACAACAATATTATGAATTTACATCGAAAAATTTTCACTGCGATGAGTTTGTTTTTAATGATGAACTATTGATGAGGTTGCTGGAAGCTCTTGGAGGACGACATTACAATATCAATAATACAAAAGGATTAGGTTCTAATTTTCCGATTAAAATGAAAACAGAAGACGGGTGGGCTTGTATTGATTGTTATTTGCTTAATAGACAGATATGTGCTACGCCTCCATATACTCGATATTTCCAAATATAAGTTATCCTTGCTTTGAGACTCTTTTTTAAACACAGGCTCTTGATTATCTATTACGCGTGAGGGTGGCCGTACATGGGCCACTGGCGACAGCCTCGAACGCCACCACCTAAAAATAGGAGTGGCGACCACAAACGTTAAAATCCTTATATTTTGTTTCTACATGAGACCATGACCCCTGAGTTTCTTTCGGCATGTCTTCTCAGGGATCAGTCAATTCGGAAATGCCGGCGCCAATATTTTAACAAAAATGTTGACTAGTATAAGTATCTGGAAATCTTTCCAGATACTGACCACTGGGCTATCTAGCCCAGTTATGGATTTATCATTGTCAATTTTCAGAAAAAAATAATATTTCATTTCATTTTAACCGTTTGCGACTAGTCCATATAAAATGTATGGAAACTACAGGAAATACGTCGGTGGTAATGCGGCGTTTTGTAGCCCGTGTGCGGCCAGAGTCTACATTGGAGCGAGAGTAGCTACATTAGGTCGTCTTGCTGGCTTTGGTTTTGCTATTGTTTTAACTATTACCTGTTTTTTATGTTTTATTTAACTTCCACAGTTCTAGTTTATCATTTTGTTACATTGTCTTGCAGATCTATGGATTTAATCCAACTCTGCACATGTAAGCTGGCACACCCTATTTACCCACTTTTCACCCTTTTTTGGAGGATTCTTATTAGTCAGTTGCTTTTGCTTGAGTTAAGTTAGTTTTGTTGTCGGTAGCTATATATTACTGGTATTCTGTATATTGAGTGTGCTAGCTAACATGTAGTGAATAACTTATTTTAATTATTTTGTAATTATAACTAATTGTACTGTGTAAATTCAATTTCTTCTAACTTATCAGACAGATGTGTTGCTGGGGAGTTTGTTCCGCCACTTCTTCTTCCCAGCAAAAACACTAGGAAGTGGCGAAGGGTGGGCTTTTTGGGGGACTGTCTTCTGTAATTTCGACGTTTAAAAAGTGCTGATCCTCAGCCTAATTTGAATAAATGACTTTTGATTTTGATTTTGATCATGGCTTTTATAATATCATTATCTACGTATAATATGTTTGCGTGTAGTAGTTCCAATCGCTGAAAGCATAACTTTTGGAAACGGCCTCTAATTGCCAGTTATCATCACACTTAACTTATAACATAAATTTTATCTCACCTTACTCCAAGGCCCAACTGCCCAGGTTGCTTTGCAGGGATTGGCATCCCGCTTCGTCTTCTCAGGCCTGGTAGTGGGATCACACGCAGCTTCCAGAAGTGTTGAGCCATTCTCCGCGACGCATTCCACACGACGACGAATGAGGGCTGTTGTGAAAAATAAAATCGGAAGATATATGGTAAGAAATCAATTGAATCAGACGAGGATTTAAGATGAAATTTTTAGTGCCATTGTGATTCAAGTTCGACTTAAGTCACATCTCATAGAGTAAATGATATATTATTTAGAACGCACATTTAGTTGAAGTCATGTAAGTGTGTGTAATTTGTGCTATTGATGTTATCATAAAATCTATTTCCTTTCTTTCAGTCCATTCCAAATTTGTCTGTAAGAGATCGCCTTGTGCGATAATACCGCCCATTGTATACTTATTTGAAAAATGTTTCTGCTGTGTTTTATTTGGTATACAATGAAGTGTCTCGTGATCTCTTATCACGATGTTTGTTCTAGAAAAACTCAGAAACTAGTTAAGAGAGAGACCAAATTAAATATTTACTTTTATCAAGTTCTAGAATTTTCTAACAGATGACGGTATAGGTTATCTTCTAAGCCACAGCAAAGCGTAGCTGGTCAACTAGTAAGAAATAAACATGTTACCGATGTATTCTTAAATTGCGCTGCTAACAAAATTTGACGTACACTAGATCTGCAATCTGATGCCTCTTCATAATAGAAATGTTGTTGTTAATACAGCAGCAATGGAGTTGGGCTGGACACCTAGCTAGGTGCGGTAATGGCCGGTGGAGCAAAGTAGTGACCGAGTGGCGGCCAAGAAACGGCGGGAGAAGTATAGGGCGTCTGGCGGCGAGATGGGTGGACGACATTGTTGCCATTGCAGGAGTATTGTGGATGAGGCGGGCACAGGGACATGGAAATTGGTACCAACAAAGAGAGGCCAAGCAGTGGATGATGATGATGTTGCTTTTACTCTATGAATAAGTTACTTACCAGCTCCACTGCTAAGACACTTGGGCACCGACCAGGGTGCAGTCCTCCACTCTGCGCAGTTCTCTCCCACACACTCTCGCACAACAGTAGGAGGTGTACCTCCACGGGACAAACACTCTTCAGTCTCCACTGTTGTTGTACTGTTCTCCTTTTTGTGCTATTTGAAAATTGACACACAAAATAATAAGTCAAATTAAATCAAAAGTCAATATTTATTCAAATTAGGCCGAGTATCAGCACTCTTTGAACATATAAAATTAAACAAGACAGACCCCCAAAACGAAGAAGCAGAAGTAACGGTACGAAATCCCTGCACGTCTGTTGTGTTAGGATAATTTAAGTTTAGACAATACTGATAATTAATAAACAATCAATTAAAAAATTTGCTAGCACATACCAATTAATATACATAATAGCAGAAATAATAACAGTAGGTTGACACCGACGTTGACAACTTAACTCAACCAAAAAAAAATATAAAAATTGAGGTGTCAAGGGACACCCTGGATATATGGTACGAAGTTCCTTTCAATAGGGAATATGCATGTAATTTAAATATGGTTCAAATATTTTTTTCCGAATTTTTAAGGGCTGAAAATATGAACTAAATCATTATTTTACTATTTAATAGCGTCATAATTATTTAAAATTAAAAATAAAAGTGCGAATTAAGCGCGGGAAATTCAAATTTGTGAAACGCATCACCATTGGTTATAACAAAACTTGACGTCAAATACTACGACAACAACTCAACGCCTTCAAAACTTTAGGTATTAGACTTTAAGTATTAGAATGGACTTTTTATTGGAAAACATAATTATTGCCGTGTGTGTTGTGAACTAATTTAATGTTCAAGTGTAATTTTAGCTTCATAGTGAGGTTATAAAACATTTAAGAAAAATGACTGAAAGTGGTTTGGTAAGCACAATATAATAATGTTTATTGCATACGGGTACAAGCAATACTGGTAAACTGGTTTTTGAGCTTTTTTCATGGTGATATGGTAAGAAGAACGAAAACACCCAAAGTAATAGTGATAGGATCATAGTAAATGACGTAATTGATATGGCGCGCGAAAATGGCGGCGTTTAAACAGCTCAAATTTATTCCGTATTTTAAATGTTTTTTTAAGCTTCATTACTGCATTTTTAAATATGTTATATTTTTTTATTATGTTAAAACGTTGTAAACAGTGAATTAAAAATATGAAAAAAATACATACACCCTATTGATTAGTGAAGGAATGGTAAAATTTCTTCAAGAGAAATCGAAAGGAACTTCGTTCCATCCGGGTGTCTTCGTTACAACTCCCGGTCTTAATACTCTCTCTCTCTCCCTCTCCCTCTGGTTTTAATGCTGCCCCTGGGCCTCTGACTTGGCATTTCGAGAAATATCTCTCAGGCATTCCTCACGATGTTTTCCTTCACCGTTTTTGAAGCAAGTGAAAATCATACAATCCGCACATAAATCCAAAAAGTAAGAGGTGCGTGCATTGGGTTTGAGCTCGAGACTTATGATTTGGCAATGCGCCGGTTATGCTACTAGGCTAACACTGATTGCTAACAGCTGATAACCTCCTTTCTCATATTCTTCTGAATTACGAACCTGGCAAACAGCTCCTCTGATTTGATGACCCGTCTTTTCACAGAGAGCACTGCATGGAGACCAATCAGATGTCATCCAGACATACTCGTGAGCGTCCAGAGCTTCAAACCTAGACAAAGTTTTGGTTTCATTACGTTAATGATGCACAGGAAGGAATTTGTTTAATGATTTAGTTCTGTGTATGATTTGCACGGAACGTGTTAGGTTCAATGTGGACAATGAACATTACAATAGTTGTATATACACCCTGAAATTTTAGTAGTTGTATTCCCACGGCAGCACGGAAGACAACTTTCACTATGAAACTGAACCTGAAACGATTGTTTCCCAACGAGTCACACTGTAACAAGTAACAGTGGAACTCATTACAAAAAGTTGTCCTATTGAATAACAGTGTGACTGGTTGAGATTTTTTTTCCCAACGAGTAACACTGTCATACGTTACAGCGTGAACAATTAATAGTTCAGATATATAAAAAAAAATATGTCAACCATTTCATACATTTCCATTTGGTAAATATCGAACTTTGTATGACACAGCTGATATTTTTTTATGATATCCCAGGATCAGCCTCATAATAAAAGTCATTTATAAGGATCAATACTTCTGAATTGCTGCAGAAAAACAATTACTATTTCATGGTGTAATTATTTAACACTTTAAGCACAGTAACAAATGCAAAATGAATGAATGATTTTTGCAAAATTCTTACCTGTGTTCGGTAGTAGTCTCATCAGATTTTTGATTACTTTCAACAGGCTCATCTCTGATTACATTTTTATTGTAATCTTCATTTATAATAATGATATCAGAATCATCATCTTCAGGGAAAACTAACTGTTTGTCTTCCAGATTGAAAAAATGTGATTTAGTAGGAACCCCGTAGTTTTGGTACATGATGATTGAATCAACAGTTCGTTGACCTCTCGAGTTCCCAGTCTGAAAATTCCAAAACATCTGAACATATCAATTATAAATGTCCTACGTTTGTTGGATTGATTTTTTTAATTGCAGGCTAATTAGTATAAGAAAACTGTAGGAGCAGCTTGTTGTGAAATAAAAATCATTATACACGAAGCCGTGAAAATGACCCGTTAATTGGAGATGGGCTACATTTGTACAGAAATTAATCAATGTTTCGTGTTAGTAATGCCTAGCTAATACTACGTCCAGTATGAAATACGACATCATTAAGAACCATGAAAGCGATGCTCTTCGAAAAATGAAAATTAAACCAATAGATTTGTTTTATACCTGTATCTGAGCAAACCAAATAGTCGGATTGAAAAATTTCACAGAGTTCTTTAAAAAAACACTAAGATGAGAAATCTCAATAGATTCAGGCTTAGATAGGATAGATACTTAGGTAGGAAAACTATTAGTAGGTATATTCGTAAGAGATATAAAAAAGATAAACACATATTTCAACTTGTGTAGCTGAGCTGCAATGTCAACTAATTGTTTAAGTAATTACTCTGACAGGCATTTCTGTAAGTGACGAAATCACTATACCTTAAATTATATGTGTTTCTTGTTTGTATACGTTTTAATGAGCAAGTGGTTGAAGTGCTATATCAATAAATAAATAAAGTTAACCGACTAGTAGATTGCAAAGACGTTAAACCTAAAATGATTTACTTATAAAACACCAAAAATGAAACTAAAACAACCATCACACATGCAATGCATGCCCCACTCAAATCCCCAAGGACCCTCAGTTTTGGGAACTTCTCACCTGGAGCTGCATAACAATGTAATGTAGGCAAGGCAGTACCCTGGATGCACTGCTTCTTTTGGGTGGTAGCATCTGGGAGGAGACGGCACTCTTCTTCAATTTAGAATGTTCCAAGCGGCGTGCGGGCAAGTTTGTTAGGTTAAGCTTAGGTATTTGTTGTGTTGATAAATTGTTTTACAGAGTATTTACTAATGACCCAATGAACCTATATTCTCGATTTCTTGTGTATTAATTCGTTTTATTTGTACTATAAAATATTGGATTTCGTGGCGCACAAATGTTTGTGGCAGTAACTACAGAACAGTTTCATTACATTTGCCTACTAAAAAATATAGTTAGTTTCGCCTTCGGCTTAGGTTTCTTTTCAACGTGAACATCAAAATATGTCAACTTGGTGCTTACCCAGGATTTATTCAAACAATTTAAGGAATTGTACTTTGAAATCTTGGAATAATATTTTGTTTATGTTGTGTTTTCTTTTTATTTTTATTATTGTGTCTTTATTTGTATGATTGTTTATGCTTATTCATTAGTTTAAGCAACATTAGTTTACTGACAACTGTGGAGGCTTGTAAATGGCTTGTCGTTGAACAACTCGCTATTAATTTTCTATTGTTAGCTGTAAGCCACCCAAAGAAAATAAAATAAAATAAATAAAATAAAATATTATTACCAATCCAAGACATCCAACATAATATCAATGTATAATGTAATATATTCCAAAAGTAAAGTGACGCTGACTGTATTTGGACTTAAGATTAGCGAAGACAGTGACAACAATAATGTAATGTTCGACGGCAATAAAATGATGATTGACAAATAATCTCTCCCAAAACATCTTAAGGATTAAGACAATGTCTCAGGTAACAAAGTGCTTTATACATAACCATAAAACATTATTATGACGAATTTATGCGTACGATAAGTAAGTCATCTTGCAACAACATCATCTAGATATAACAACTTTATGACTGTCGTAAAATCGGTTGTAAATTTTATTACTGTCATTACACTGGAGACTTTAGGCCGAAGATTATCGGTTTGTGATTATAAATGACTGATTTTGGGTTGAACGTTGTTAGAAAACGATTTTGTATGATCAGTGGTAGCAGATGGTTTATGAACCAAGTTTTCGATTATACCATAAACCGTGTCTGAAATTAATATTTTTAATGCCTATTTTTTGAAAGTCAATGTTTGTTAGTATTTTCTGAGTATTCCGCAAAATTTTACCCGTTAATTACCACAGTTAGTTGAGTTTTACATTACTTTCACCTCAACTTAAATTGAATTCAGAAAAAGGTTTGATTAAGTTTCCTGTTTTCTATTTCTGGGTATGTAATGTTTTCTGCGTATTTGTGAACCTTATTAGATTACAATTTATTCTTATTCAAATAATTTTTTTCTTGTTTCTCAGACGATTTATCAACACAACTCTTTATGAGATTAGAAGGCAATCGTTGTGATGATCTTACCTCGTGGTCATCGTACATATCACGTTCTTGTGAATTGAAGCTCGGCGATGCTTTTGTACTAGTTGTTGCAGTATTACCGTAGAGAGCGTCGCGTACTTTGTCTAGTTTTCCTGTCAATTGATAGAATATTAGTAAACCATGCTTATAAACTACTAAATTATATTTCTGTTGATCCATCTCCGTTAACTTTAATAAGATTATTCTATAGTATATCAGAGTGCCTAGTGCGAGTTTGTTTTACGTTAACGCGATCGACACGTTCATGACGTTCGGCGCTCCGATTGGCCCGCTCCAAGCTTTTAACCAATCAGAGAGCCAAACGCGGTGAACGTTTCGATCGCGTAAGCGTAAAAGCAACTCGCACTTAGGGCACAGAGTGCCTAGTGCGAGTTTGTTTTACGTTAACGCGATCGACACGTTCGTGACGTTCGGCGCTCCGATTGGCCCGCTCCAAGCTTTTAACCAATCAGAGAGCCAAACGCGGTGAACGTTTCGATCGCGTTAGCGTAAAAACAACTCGCACTTAGGGCACTGTTCCTGGTCCAACATTACTCTATGTTTCGTTAAATTAACTTTTGGAGATGTTTCTGTGGTAAAAATACGCAAGAAAATTTTAACATTATCATCTGTCTACCATTTTCCTAACTATGTTGATTAAGGCTACCAGTTTAATCGGATGCTGCTGAATACTAGTGTCTTACATTGAGCGAATGCCTGTCTGATCTCCACAAAAGACCCCGTTACTAGTAACCCAGTCAAGAAAATGAGAACAAAATTATGTTTAATGCTCGCTATCTGCTTTTAATAACCAGCCAATTTAAAAGTATATATAATTATCAGGAAAGCCGAAAAACTACAGAAAATATTTTTATCGAATTTGCAGCAAGCAAATTAAGAAATAGGTTAACAATTTTGAAACAGGTCTTTAAAATTTTCAAATGCACGAAAAATTAAGACTTTAATTCGAAATTTATCTAGTGTTTGCAGGGCACTCGAGGAGCACCGCAGTGTCGGTCTTAATGAATTTGCTGCAAAACTTGTAATTTCAGCTGCCGTACTGTGGCATTTTACTGAATCAGGTTTGGGAAAAACTAAATTGACGCTGAAATTTTGGATCTACTGGCTACACACCTACACGTAATTCAACATAAATCTATTTTACTAAAATTTTTAAGTTTTTCTCCAAAGTTAATAGTAGTGCGTAGGAACATTTTCGGATCTGTCTAACAAATTAAGCTACCAAGGGGTGCGTCGTTGAAGGCTGAAATTCAGACAATACCTAGAAAAAAAATGTGAGAGTCAGAAATCACTTTCGTGTACGCAATAATTTATCAAAAATTTGTAAAAATGTACTCATGTAGGAAAATAAATATTAAATAGAGTTTTCATTTAAGTCTTATATTATTTTCGAAAATTGCAAGTGAAAATCTGTGAAACTGTTAAAAACAAACTTTTAAATTAGTAAATATCACAGAAAATATGATTGAGTTTTATATTAATCACATTTAACAGTTTTATTTCGTCTTCAACAGTTCTAGTTAAGGTACAGAATTATTTGCTCGTTTCAGCTAAGGGCGAGAAAGTCTACGCCAAACTTGTAAGTACTAACTACCACACCATCATAACCAAAATCAACGCTAGTCAGCATACTGGAAATTGTACTCTAAATCCAAGATACAGACGACTACTAAAAATAATATTACCAGCCTGTTACTGTCCCACTGCAGGGCAAAGGCCTCTTCTCATACAGAGAAGGCTCGAGCATTGATCACCACGCTTGCTCAAGGCGGATTGCCGATTTCAAACTTATATTAACTATAAATCCAGGTTTCCTCACGCTGTTTTCCTTCACCGATGTCAATGATGTCTAAGATAAACTTAGAAAGTACATATGAATTGAAAAAGTCACATTGGTACTTGCCCGGATTTGAACCACAACCTCGTGAATGAGAGGTAGGCGTCTTAACCTCTGGGCCATCACGACTACGACGACGAGACGACTACGAAATTCATAGACACTACGACAATAGTCCATTTCTTTTATCACAGCGTAAAGTGCGCTTCGGCACGGTCCATTTGGTAGAAATGGCAAATTAGTGCTAGTTCGGACTGTTTAACAAATAATATTAAGCAACCTAAAAGTAACATTTTTACATACTCATGTAGTCTCAAGTTGTGATAAACTGTTTACCTACATACTGAATTACATGGTCGATAAACTATTTATAGTCATAGAAAACTCACCCTTCTGCCTATTCTTATAATTCTTCCTGGAGTCCCCCGGACGCTGTTCATGAGATTGGTCATCAGAAGTGCCACCAATCATCGCCCTGTATCGACCGTCCGCTCTGCTGTTGATCAATTTTAATCTGTCAAAGCTATTTCAATATTAGAATTGTCATTGTGATCATCATCTGTGGAACAATCATATTACCTGTCTGAAAGTGGTGATGACGGTTCGTCCACTGCTTTGTGCCTCTCAATCTCTTCGCTGGAGGGAAACTCTCCTGGCCTTGGTTTTACTAAAAGAGTTAGGTTTGCACTGGATCTACCAGCTACGCAGGTGTATACTCCATGGTCGCGGAGTGAGAGCGAGTTGATTCGGAGAGCACCCTGGATGGTACAGAGGTAAATGTATATAGATTTTAAAACCAAATTCAAAATAACTAATGAATTCAAAGTTAGTTGAAACAGATCAACGGAAAAATGTTATATAAGATAACATAACAACGCTCCTGCAGTCCCCTGGTTGTAACACCCACATTTCGCCAGTTATGTTTAGGTTCCATGTAATGGAGGGCGAGCCTATTGCCAACAATCGGGCACAAAGTCAGACTCCGTGCTACTACTGAGAATTTCCACATGGAAGAACTCTATAACACTTTGCCCGAGACGGGGATCGAACCCGGCTTCATGCTCAGTAGTAGCGACTAGACCAACGAGGCATTCATATAAAAGATACTAAAAGGAAAAATAGAACGAGAGGAAGACTTATATATTTTAAACTTCGTTACTGTTTTAACTTATAGTTTATCTATGAACAGCGTTGTGGGCAAAATTGTCTATACATATAGGTTTTGGTGTATTTATTTTTGCCATGTTATACACCAGTTATTTTAAATTAGTACAAATACTAAAAGAGTTTATTCTAGACGGTCTTCTCATTATATTTGTAAAGTAATAATAAATAATATTCATGAACAGCAAAGTTATTAGCGTTTGTTTATATCCCAAAAAATTCGCCTAATTTATGGAAATATTGTATAGGCTATTCATGACATAGTATTAATTAATCGTCAAGCATGCCCCGCTCTCCCTCGCCCTCTCGCCCCGCTCGCCCTCCAACAGCTGTTTTCGTTATTTAAGTTTAACTAAATAGTGGCATAATTACGTATTGAATTTCGTATTTTTTACTTTTGATTACGCAAATATGATCAGTAACAGATACGGACAATTTTATATATTTTAACAGCCCAATTTTATGTACTTATTAAAAAATAGTGGTGTATACTAAATATGTAGCTGATTGTTGTTTTTTTTTAATAGTAAAAAAACAATAACAACGTTTTTTTCTTTGAGTTGTACACTCCTGCTTCTTATCGTATGGTTAAAGACTAACCTAGGTCAGAGCCTTAATGCCGCCCATGGGCCTCTGACTTGGCATCACACGCCTTCGAGAAATATCTCTCAGGCATGCTGGTTTCCTCACGATGTTTACACTACACATAGACTTACTCATTTTATGAGTTTAGTTTTACACTGACAATCGTGATAACCTAAGACAAAATAAAATTTAAGAACAGTATTTTCTTTGTACGTTTCTTTATAGATGACTTAACTTATAGTGCCGGGTGCGGACGTAACTCTTTGGCATACTTTTGAATGCTTTGCGGAAACTATTTTTTTTATCACACCAAGTTTCAAAAACTTGCGCTTGCTCGTAAAGCGGCCTCGCCGAGAGATAAAATCTAACAGTTTAAATTATGAAATATTCAAAAGTAACTTACCTTTCTTGAAATCTTATACTTCTTGGATTTGCTAATGATCTGGTGGTCCTTCGCCCATTGTATCTTGGTCCTGTTGTAGCCTTTTACTGGGCATTTTATCTTCACTTGGGTGCCGTAGAATATTGTCGCTGAGCCTCCCACCTTTACTGTGACCTGTGTACAATATTATAAATTACAGTCTTTGCTCAGCAATTGATCGATCATGAGCAATGGCAACCTCAAATAAAATAAAAAAAGTATTTGTTTTAGTTATTTTCCTAACCATGACTTTAAGATTTTTTACTAACACTTTTTATTTGTCCAAAATTTAAATCGCGATGTTAAGAGTTCCGCCGATAGTAGGTATGTAATTACAACCCATGCTGTTTTTAGATTTTGGTCTGAGTAAATATTGAATATTTGTATGCAACAGCTGATTTTTTTTTGCATATTCCGAGTTCGTTCCATAGTAAAAGTTTTCATATTCATGGATATCACTTTGCGAAAATTTGTGGCATGTCTAAAAAAAATAATACACCTCATATAGAATTTATGTTGTAAGGTTCAGATTCGACTGTCTTCAATACTAACTACTCTGCTTACTGGAGTCTTTATCCTTCCCCTTTGTAGACTAAGAAATAACTCTATAATTACTTATATTTTAGTTAAATCTGAAATAGTCGTTTTCAATAAACGAATTTCTTCTCTTGAAGGCGGTACAAGATTGACCTTTACTAAAATTATAATTTAAATTTAATTATATTTCAGCCATTGTTCGGTTTAATTTGATATTATTACTTTCTCACTATTTTCTACTTCATCATTTGCCGAGCCTTATTTATAGTCATAGTGATTTATTTGCTAATATGGGTAATTACATAAAGTTGTTGAAAAACATATTGCACAGTCCAACCATATTATACCTCGAGGCATGCAAATTACAGGGCTTTAATAGAACATTTTCTCGCAAAATTTAAATAAATAAATAAATATTCCACAACTTAACACACAACGCCATTTAGTCCCAAGCTAAGCTTGAGAGCTTGTGTTATGGGTACTAAACAGCTGATAAACATACTTATATATTTCTAATTACATACATATTATAGATAAATTACACCCAGACACAGAACAAATGATTGTGCTCATCACACAAACATTTGTCCTGGGTGGGAATCGAACCCACGACCTCCGGCATAGCAGTCAGGGTCACTAACTAGTAGACCAACAGGCCCGTTTATAATTAATAATACAATTTAATTAGTTTTATTCATACAAATCCAAAGCAAATAACAAAAACTTCTTACAACATACTGCATAATGTCACTTATACAGAATAATTAAAGATTAAAGTGTCATTAGTTATATAGAAAAGTCAAGATACAATAATTGTGAATAAATGTTAAAGTAAGAATAATGTACTTAAAATATATAATGTTTTAAATGATAATGTCAAGAAGAATCTGTAAATAAATGTCAAAGTAATAATGTTAATAATTAAATTAGTGCACTAGTTACATCAATATGTCCTTACATCCTCCATTAAATAATCCTGGACACTATAGTAACATTTATGCCTTTTTCCAACTATGTAGCTACCAGATGCAGCTGAGTACCAATGTTTTACATGGAGCGTCTGCCTGTCTGATCTCCACAACCCAATAACTGGGTAACACGATACTTCTTCGTAAAGCTGGTTATCAGACTTTCGGGCTTCTGACTATTTTGTATAATAATATATTAATACTTATAATATTATAAAGAGCAAAGATTTGTTTGTTTGCATTGAATATGCTCCGAAACTACTAAACCGATTTGACGAATTCTTTCACCGTTGGAAAGTTACACTACCCCCAAGTGACATAATATGCTACTTTTTATGCGTGTATTCCCACGGGAACGAGAACTACGCGGATAAAAGTGCGTGATGTCTGCTAGTAATATTATACAGAGCAAAAATTTGATAGTTACTAATGGCTACTTTTTAAGGCGTAGTTCCCGTTCCCGTGGGAATACAGCCTGTATTCCCACGGGAACGGGAACTACGCCAGTGAAAGTGCATGATGTCTGCTAGTTAAGTATAAAATACCTCAAAAGACAGCCCTTACCTTTTTCTTCTTTGGGTCATGTTGGATATATGAAGAGTTGGCAAGCGATATCTCTGGTGATGCAGTGTCTAAGAGACAGGGTCTTGAGTTGCAGGACTTGGTGGCAGCAGGACGTGGGGAGCTGCAGAGTGAGGCAGGACGCTCCACCACGTGCGATTGTGCCATTATCTGTTTACACTCCACCTGGGTTTAGAACATGATATTATTAGGTCTGGCTTTTTTGAGGTTAATAGGTATGCAACAACATCTATCTCGCCACTTACGAACAAATCACTGACATCCTACATCACGATGTTAAAGTTATCAGCAGGATTGAAACCTCTTAAACACTTATCTTAAATAACGAACCTCTCTTTGTTTTATCCCTCCTCCGCAAGTCTTGGAGCACTTGGACCACTCTCCGGAGTGCCACCTGACGGGACAGTCCAGCACGTTGCAGTACTGTCGGTCTGGTGGCGGCGGCTGTGGGCACATGCTGTTTGGGACTACCACTGTGTTTGTACCACCTCGGGTTACCTGGTGAACGATGGAAAATTATAATTATGCTAATAATGATTTGTGATATTATACCATTTTATTAATACATTAAAATAAAATCACGTCAAATTCAAAATCCTCTTTAAAATGTTTGTTCCTATTTACCCCTGCGTTTCTATTACATCGTTGTTGGCAACAGGAAATTTTCTTGCATCATTTTTATGCATTATTTTAATTTTTACTACGTTACAGAGGTTTAAAAGCTACCAACCAAAGCTTCAAACACCTGAATAACCAGTAACCTTACCTCATGTATACACGTAACCTCACGCGTCTGAATGCCGATCCCACACGACTTGGTGCACTGCGAGAATTCCGTGAAGTTCCACCTAACAAAGGACATATCAGGATTAGTACAGTTTCAACTGGACTCCGGCAGTGCGCTTTGTGTAGCTTTGTGAGTGCCATTGTACTGTAGCGGTGTTTTGTTACCTGATCTGTGAATCGTCACAAGGCTACCTATCTACTGTGTTTTCGCTATGGTGTTGATGTTAACTAAGCAGGGGAATTAAGGTACAATATGTGTTGCTGTATTGGTGTCTTATTTATTTCTGTCTGTCGCTTGTCTTAGTATGGTCATGTAAAAAGGAGGGATGAAACGAATGTCACTAAAAGAATTATGAATATATGATGCAGTGAAAACTCTTAATCAGTCAAAAGTACTATTGACTGGCAAAATCAGTCAAAATTACTTTTGATCGTACGCTTTAGTCAATAATACTTTTGTCTAAAATAACAGTTAAAAGTACTTTTGCCTAATGGAGCTGGTTAAAAGTACTTTTGACTAAGTGATTCCTTCAAAAGTGGTTTTAACTGGTTTTATTAGTCAGGTAAAACCGTCTATGGTAAAACCGCGCGCGAAGGCGAGCGAGCGAAGCGAGCGTGCGATAGCGGCCACCGAGCGCCAGATTCCTTAGTGCTTTTGACTGATGCTTTAATGCAGTTAAAACTACTTTTGACGACGAGCGTCAGTCAAAAGTACTTTTAACCGCAAATTTGCAGTCAAAAGTACTAATAACCCATATTTTTCAGTCAAAACCACTTTTGACCAACCTGTTCAGTCAAAAGTAGTTTTGACTGATTTTGCTAGTGAATAGTACTTTTGACTGGTTAAGAGTTTTGACTGCAAATATGTGGATGGATTGAGAGGGAGAGGGAAGCCAAAGAAAAAATGGATGGATTGTGTGCAGAGTGAAAGAAAAAGGAAGTTAGTGATAGCATGACGGGTGACAGGATAGAATGGAAGAGAAAAACGTTGCACCGACCCCTAATAACACGGGACAAGGCCAGGATGGTGATGTTATGTATTGCTGGGGCGTTTCTTGCGAAGAGTGGGCGTTTTGGGGGCCTGTCTTAAGTAATTTTTAACGTTCAATAGGTGAAAAAAAATATTTTTAGAAGTCATGCTTTAATTAAAGTGAATGTGCCAGGGTATCTCGCGAAATACAAAATTTCTTGTGTTTTTTGCAACTTGCTGTTCGGTTTTAGGTTGTATGTTGATTAAAGGCCTATTCAGACCTAAGCGGTATTTGCTACCGTCTGCGGCAGAGAAAACCCAGTGGTAAAATTACTGTTTAGAGGTCGCTCTAGCTTAGTACTTGATACTAAATACCTGAGCGAAACCCGCGCGGTATGTACCTCTACCCACAGCGGCAGCGAATATCGCTCAGGTATGAATAGGCCTTATGATTTGACAAAATATGGTAACATGGTACGGAAACATGTTCGAAAATGATGTAAAAGAGCGGATCCTTCTAATACAGGCATAGTTTTCCTAAAAGGAGGATCCAAATACGTTTTAATGTAATGAAATGTAATTTGTTTTTTTCTGTATTTTTGTGTGGTTTATTTGAGTTACCGTCATGACTGAGAGATATTTCTTGATGGCATTCTTGAGGCCTATGGGTGGCAAAAACTGTGACACTAGGTTAGATGAGAAAAGATTTGATATTATTTTTCCTGTATGTTTGTAAGTAAGTAAGTAAGTTAAGCCTTTATTTGCCTTAAACATGGTATAAAGTTGTTACAGTCAAAATCTTAAGTCCACATGTTTAGCTATACAAAATAATATGTATCAATTGCATGCAAAATAATAATCAATAGGTAAGTAAAATAAGTAAGTAAAATAATATTCATTAGGGAATTGTAGTTCAATGTCACAAATAGAAGGAACATTAACAAGTACCTACAGTAGTTTTACGTCAACATTATCTACAATTAAAATTATAATTTAAATTTAAATAATATCTTTTAAGTCTTAAAACATCTGTTCATTTAGCCATTTCAACAATCTGTTTTGAAATGCGTTAATATTATGCAACAGTTTTATTTCTTGTGGAATTTTGTTATAAATGCGTATACACATGACTAGGAAACTTTTCGCAAACTTGGCTGATTTTGGAGTATCCTGCAATACAAGTCTGCATCTCTGTTTCGAGAGTTTATTTGATGAGCTTTTTTGAACAATCCCTTGTTATTAAAAAAATTATTACAGATTTCTTAAATGTACAGTGACGGAAGTGGTAATATACCTACCTACCTGTAGGGATTTAACTGAAAAACTACTCAATTGCCTTCAATATTAATCTTCACTGAGTACTATTATAGGCTATAAGTTATTATTAAAACTACAAGAGAGTGCAAGTCTGTTGAAGTTCGTTGGAAAAAGTACAGAATTCACGCGGACGGAGTCGCGAGCAAAATGCTAGTAGTAGGTACCTACTAGATAAATTTGTAAAATGTTTATAAAATAAAAGCTTCTAACGCGACCATAGTGTTAAACACACTGTGACGTGAATGTAAAAGCGGTGTATTAGGAGCCACTTTTCGAGCCAATGTCTAGAAAAATAAATATTTACATTGTTGGCATTGTTTTAGAGTTTGGGATGTGAAGAAAAGACGAAAGAAAATTCTTTGAATAACACTACGTATGTATGTGTGTGTACTTGTGTAAGTTTTTATGGTATACAATAAAGAGTATTCTATTCTACTTTTAAGTTCTTCTAACTAATGCGAGGCGGTTTTGTTGCTGAGGAGTTTGTACCGCCAGTTCTTCTTCACAGCAAAACAATGGCAAAGGGCGGGCTTTTTGGAGGAATGTAAATAATAATAGCCTCAGGGGTCGATCGAAGGGCAAGCTATACTTGACTAGGTTAGTCCGTGGATGAGTAACCATTTATTACATATCAAGATTCCTCCGTGCCTCGGAAAGCATGTTAAGCCGTTGGCTGTATTGCTGCTGCTCCCGGCTGTCATTTGTAGCCCGAAAATCTGGCAACTAGTTTAACCAAGGGGTATTAACCAGGGGTATTAACAAGGGTGTCAACCAGTAACTGAGTTGGTCCGACAGGCAGCGGCTCCATGTAAAACGCTGGATCCGGTTAAACTGAAAACCGACCCCAAAATAGTTGGGAAAGGCTAGGCAGATGATGATAAGAGCTTCAATAATAAAATTGTAGTAGTGTGTTGTGTAGTATATACCTGGGCGGACAAGGATGATCGTTGCAGGTCCTGACTCTATTCTCTGGTTTAGTTAGCGGGTCGCACATGTAAGGAGACGCATTCTTCCCATCCTCGTCTCTTACACATTGGATTATAAGTTCCTGCAAAGAAATGTTATGACGTCAACCGTTCGAAGATAAACATTTCTATGGAGGTACGGTCACGTGTTCATACTTTTTGGTTGATTGAAAACTGAAGTGCTGTTTTGCAAAATAATTTCTTGAAAAAACTTAGATGAAATGAGCCAGCTTAATTGATTTTATCTAGCTTTATATTATTATCTAACTTCATATTTAGTTTTAAATTGTAAATATTATTTACAACTTTAAAAAATACGATATTATGTACACGTCTGTAGATAGTTTCTGCTTAACCTCATGCGGAAAGGGCGTGTATATCATTGTCTTTTATCTTAATCTGCTGAATCAACATAATATCGCATTATAATTTACGAATGAACACACCTAGGTTGAATCACCAAAATTGCATTTTCATAATGTTAATGGCCGAATAACTATGAATAAATACTGTAATAAATACTTATAATGATAAAATATCATTATACGTCATATAAACAAGTGAATTTAATTTGATTAACCATGTGTAGTGTGTACTGTGAAAGAAAGTTGTAAATTACCTGAACTCCACTAAGACAAGAAGCACTGCAGCTTGTGTATCCCTTCTCCTTCCAAGAATAAGACTTTCCAGGTGACCCCGGTGCTACTCTGATGTTACTCGAAGTTCCAAATGTCAGTAGTCTGCTGATGGAAATCAATCAAAGTTTTTACAATACTTACTTTCAAAACATTGACTCATAAATGATCATAAACAAATGGTATAACAAAAGGTACACATATGTTTGAAATGAAAAATAATTTCGCCATTTACATAAAAAGAAGGAATAGTTGCAGGTTAATAGCAATACAGCAAACATTCAAAAACGAACCGCGAAATGTTATCTTAACAAATATTTACTTATTGATATTGGCTTATCAGAAGATACGAAATTTATCGCATGATTAATACTCAATGAGCAGTCAGTGATAGCGAAACTAGTGACAGGAAAAATGTCTTTAGAAGTCCATTTAAGTGAACCAGATGACTTCAACTGTCAAGAACTACACAGTTCTATTGAAGAGATTGCTCTCTCGAAGGGAATAAAAGATTTTGAGTACAATGTTGATTGCATAAGCGGCAAAAAAGCGAATTATATAGCTAATGTGTTCCGAGTGGAGATAAGAGAGACAGATAGTGACGAAAATAATATCAGTGTTATTGTCAAAACTTTAGTGAATACGGAAAGACAAGTTTTGTTCCACAAACTACATGAAAGGGAAGTGATCGCGTATAAGAAAGTGATAAGCAAGTTCAAGGATTTACAAAATGTATTGTATGAACATGAGAGATTGGAGCTCTGTGATTGTTTACTATCGAATACGGAAAGTTCCAGCGAAATAATTATTTTCGATGATTTGAGAACAAAAGGATATGAAATCGATGGAAAACTGGCAAAATATGAAAACCTAGGAATCAAAGAAATCGGTGCAGTGATCGGTGAATTGGCAAAATTTCACGCTCTGTCATTTGTATTTCAAACGAAAGAACCCGTAAGATTCGATGAAGTTAGATCAGAGCTTCATGATCTCTTATACCAAAATCACTTTTTGGATAAAACTAAATTGAGGCACTATTTCTTTGAATCTTTTGAAATGTCTCTGGGACATATCACTGATGAAAATGCAAAGAAGAAACTGGAGACAATAGATATAAAGCTTTTGGATTTGCTGCAAATGTATACAAGACCAAGTAAAACGAATGTGCTATGTCACGGAGACTGTTGGGTCAATAATATGATGTTTAAACATGATGTGAGTAATCTATAGCTGACTAACTACAACCATTCCTAGATTAAATACCATTTTAGCTGCAATAGACACTATCTTATCTCTCTCTATTGTTTTTGTTGGTTCAAGTTCAAGTTACTGTTTATAAGATAGAGTACTAACTAAATGTTTTGACTAATTAAGATGTTCTCTTTTAAATATCGTAATTAATGAACTCATCGTTCAATCTCATTATTCTGTCATGTGTAATCAAATCAGTCAAAAAAGTGCAGCCCTTGTACTTGATTTATCAAAACGTGAAGAGACTTGTCGTTCATTTTTTATAGCAGAGAATAAGATGGGTATCCATAAGACCTTGAATGTAATACCTATGTTCACAAATAAAGATTATTTCATTTGATTTGAATAAATGCAAACTTGACAATAACTAAAGAAAAGTAACTTGAAATATTTTGCTTACAGACGGGGAAAATATGCTTCATAGACTTCCAAGCAATGAGATACGCAAATCCAATTACTGACATGATGTACTTTCTATACATATGCACTGACTCAGCGTTCAGATCTGAGCATTTAAATCTTCTCAAAATGATATACTATGATAATCTCAAAGTTTTCTTGAATAAATTCGACATACAAGCGGAATCTGTTTACAAAAGAGAAGATTTTAATGCAGACATAGAAGACTTTAAACCATACGGCTTGCTCGTAGCTATGATTGAGTTAAGGATTGTGTCAGTGGTTTCTGAAGATGATTCATTAATGAAAGGTTCTAGACTAGACCTAAGTATGGATCTACCAGAAAATCCTGAAGAAAATGAAGTATTGAAATACAGAGTCAATGATGTTGTCAACGAATCAGTTGCTAATGGAGTGCTGGATAAGCTACTTGAGAAATTAAATAATTAAGTTTTTTTCATTGTATGACAATTTGCCAGATATCCAGATTTTGTTTACAATAACAACTTTGATATACTCATAGGTATATGTACCTATATATGTAGATTATTTTGTATGTAGCTTAATTATTTGAAATCAAATGAAAAGAAGATATTTGTAAGTACTTTAGATGTTTTAATTAGGCAAACAGATAAGTGATTTAAACTATTAAATACTTAAACATCTATTAATGAACCTACAACAACAGATCACATTAGATTCTGTTTGTGATACATCAGATATATCCTTACCAACATTTAATAATCCTTTCACTGAGAAGATTTGTATGAGCTATTGAGCTACTGTTGTTTATTAATTGGTTATAAACTCACCTATCACCACCACTGTAAGATGGCACACTAGAATCTCCAAACGAAGTCCCATAAGCCATAGAACAGGGTTCCATGACACATCTCTCCGTGTCCTCAGCAGGTTTGGGTCCCAAACATTTACTGTCAGGTAGTTTCGCAATAGTTCTGCTAAACTCCAGAAATATTTTGCAATGGACCTCTTTTTTTCGCCATCCTTCACCACAGGTCACACTGCAGGGGCCCCAGTCATCATCTTTGATGTAGCTGTTTGAAAAAAAATAATTTGTTAGATGACGTCATTGTTTTTATGTATTAGGATTGGTACTGTAATTTGGGTTTGTATTAGTTTACCTTGGTTTAATGTTTCCTTAACCAAAAGAAATAATTAGTATTCCATTTCAACTTCATCGAGTGCTATTTTTATCTTCCAATTCAATTGTAACATAAATATCTTGTACATGAATTTCATTTAAAGGTTAAATACAAAATTGACTTGAAAATAAAATTGTTTCACAAAGATATTTGATATTTATATCCAGGAAGTTAGTTACATTATTTTGTACCTTCTTTGTAGTAGACGGTAAGCTATTATGAAACTCTTACAAACCCTAAATTACTGTGCCAGAAATAGCCCAATCTTTCAAAAGTCGCCCAGAATTTGAAAGGAAAAAAAATCTATTCTATCTATTGTAGATTCACACGGGATCATTATAGGTCTACATGCGAGGTGCTAAGGGCAACTATAGATCCTAAATGACTCGGGCTGGTATATGTAGAAGTATGCACCAGTGTTAAAATATGTAATTTAAATCACCCAATACCTGCAAATTCGAACACAGTAAAAAAGTATTTGAAAAATCAATTCGTGTGTATCAATCAATTTTGTGTTAAATGTTTGTGCCAATTGGTAAAAGTGTATGCGAGGATACTTTACAAGACAAACGGTTTGTGTATATATTATGTGCAAGGAAATATAAATATTATGTGCAGTGCAAAGAGTAGAAAAATAGAAATCAGAGCAGAGTTAAAGTTGAGATGATGTGTGCGATGGTTTGGGTCAGTGTGAATTGAAATATACTGTGCATACAAATTAGTTCATCAATATTTGAGTAGGTAGTTCGAAGAAAGGTTTCCTCTGTGTAGTGTTTTCCTTTTAATATTTACAGAAGGGATGTTACGGATTTTATGTGATTCGGTTTTATAATAAGGTTTCTTCATATCTGATATCTGCCATCGGCTTGGGATTTTTGATCTTATGTTACTACGTGCTTCGAAGCGGGTGCCAAGTACATATATCTTATTTTATAGGGTTTTCGTCGGAATGTACTAAGTATAATTTATCTGTCATGTAATAAAACGTGTTTGCGTGCAGCTTTAGTTATTTTCGAGACAGTTACTTATGCTGATATATTTACAGTGTCGTAATTTTAGACAGCGTAGGATTTCGAAAGTCCTAACAGGATTCTGAACTGCATTAGTCTTCCATTACCCCCACAAAAGTAGTAGAAGAACTCAGTTTGGATTTAGTCAGTAAGAGTTTTGCCAGACCTCCGTAAGTATTTATTTCAACACGCAAAAGAAATATCCAAAACGAACTCTCTCACAGCAAATTTAAATAGTTATAATATAATAACGCCGTCACCACTAATTGAGACCAAACAGTGTCGTGCATTTTATTTACAAGCATTTGACATCATACAAACACAGTGAAAATTAATTTATACACAAGATTATATATATGTAAATTCGTGCGATAAAAAAATGTGAACCTAATATTATAAATATTGCAGTATTAGTACTTGCTTACTTTAATAAAATAAGATAATAAGATTTTAGAAATTAAGTTACTGCTGCATTATCCCTCTTCCTCTTTTTTAAGTTTTTGCTGTGCCCGACAGGGTCCTTAATGATTCTGTACCTTTATATATTCTTATGACCATTTATGTACAGACGCTAGCACGTCAAGTGCACGTCAATGTGTCAAATTTCTTTGATCGTTTTTCAACTTTGATTAGGGCCCATATTCAAGTGGGAATATTTGACACATTGGGGTAAGTTGATGTCTGTACAGACGCCAGCACATCAAGTTACCCCAACGTGTCAAATTTTCCCAATTGAATATGAACCTTATTCTATTAACCATAAAGTTGAAAAACAATCAAAGTAATTTGACACATTGGGGTAACTTGACGTGCTGGCGTCTGTACAGAGACCAGCACATCAAGTTACCCCGATGTGTCAAATTTCCCCAATTGAATTGGAACTTGTCTATAGTTAATTTTTTAGCAGTGCCATTCTGTAAAAATCACCCCGTGAAAAGTGTAATTGAAGTGAAGGCGAGTTGAGCTGTCATTCCATACTAATGCCTGGCATGGACGTGGACTACGTATCTATGGTCATTGTAAAACTTCTTTACGTTTGAGTTTCATTAAACTTATACATTTTATTAATAAAGACGGAGTAAATTACTACTACCATGCTATCTGGCATAACTTTACTCTCACGCCAGACGCCTGATGAATCGCCAAAAATTATGATCTTCGTTACAAACTTGAACACTCTATTTATTTAATTCTTTTTAATTAACAATCTCTTAATGTTTTCATTCAGAGAAAGATGGCAGGAGTTAATCACATGGTGGCTCATGGCGGGTTGGTGAATTCCGACGTGTAATCAGTACAAGTCTAGGTTTCCTCACGGTAATATATTCCATCGCCGTTGTTTTATAAGGATGTTTTTTTCAACTAACTTAACTTGGAGAATACAATTACAAAACTGTAATTCTTCAGTAGTTACTTTTGTTATAAGAAACTACATATTATGTGCAAAATATTTTCATGCTTCTAGATCCAGCAATTTACACTGTGCATTATTTCTCAGTGAATTCAAAAAATATTTAATTATGTTATGTGGATGTTGAACAATCCCAATTTTAAAGGTTCGACCCAAACTCTTTTTATCGAAGGCAGAAACACCAATTTCGTAACTTTAATTGATACGATTCAGAAATCTGTTAAAAAAAATCGGAAAAGAAAGTTTTTCTTTTCAATATTTCCGGTTCATTAGATATCATACTGGAATAATCGTTTTAGTTTGCTCGAGTGAACGTTAGTATTTCATCTTCGATGTTATTTGAAATAATTTTATTAAATATACCTGTTCCGTAACATCCCGCATCGATATTTTTACTACTATATTCTATACATCCCAGGATAGGGTCAGGTTTCCAAAAACACTCATTTTGGGTTCTAAGACGAACACTAGGAAACAAAAAATAACACATTTTTCTAAAATCGTCTTTAATTCCTTCAAAGTTTTTGTTCATATTACTTAAATTGGTATCCTTTTATTTTAAGATCAGTTATAATTGTTTCTAAACAAAATGTAACATATTTATAGAATTAATAAAGACTATAATGTAATAGGTACACATTTGATTTCACTACAGTTTATTTCGAGAAAAATTTCGTTACATATTAAAATTGAAAGAGAATTCTGTTACCGTCGAATTAGCGGTTAACAGTAATTAATAAAAGAAATCACAAATCGTTGATTTGTTATGTCACATTTAACATCGAAATTAAAGACGCTTTTGAATCACACAAGCCAAAAATTAAAACTACTGGAACAGGGTTCGTTGAAGGGACGGGTAATGTCATTCCTTGTTAAAATGTGTAAATGTTTGAAGTGAAACCTTAAAAACTTTTGTTTTAGGTACAATACCTTACATACAACCAGCCACACGCAAAGAATATTTTGTAATTGCTGAAAAGACAACAACAAAATACTCTGAGCTTGGAAATTGAGCAATGTAATCAGAGAACATTGATTTTAATATCGTTGGGAATAAAATTGATTTTGTAATGACACATGCTGCGTTAGACATTGTAAAGAAAATGTTCGGTTTTGAAAAAGATCTGACAATAAAACTAGATAATTCTAATAGTGTGAAGGCAGACGTGGTTACAGCTGGTACTTAAACAAAAGAATCGAATATTCGTTAGAAAAATCTTAAGCTTTTTCTCGAAAACCTGAATGCAAATGATTAATGACAAGCTCTTATGGTAATGTTGGTGTTGTTAAAAAGTTGAGATGTTAAACCTAAAACCAATCTCGTAAGGAGGTCTTACCACAAGCTTGAAGCTAGAATTTTCGGAACTCAAATAATTGAACTAATATCATATATTCAAAAACTTTGTTACTTTGCCTACGCATTTTCCTTTACGGGTAAAACTTTCTAAACATAGAATGAAGATATTTGGTCTTAAATTTTGTTTATTTAAATAACCTCGGTTAGACTTTGTGTTTATTGTATTATATTATATGATCTGATTTATAAACTATTTGAATAGTTATTTTATTGAATTTCTACCTTTGAACTTATTAAAAAACGAATATCATTGAAAGACTCAAGTTCTTAGATATCTTTACCTACGAAATAAGGTATTAAAATTATTAATATGTCTGGCTTTTGATCAAAAGTTATATACGAACACAAGACTTTCTCTGTACTCAACAGATAACTTTTAATAGCCGCTTTGAAATTTATTTCGTTTGAATTTTCATGCACTGATTGAAATTCCGTTATAGGTAGTCCAATATTATTTTGTTCATTATATTCGACTCATGATTATGGATTTGATTTATTACTGACTGAAAATACCATACATTTTTCAAATATGCAATATTACCAATATATTTGCATGCATACTTGTCAATCTTCACGAGAAGGTATAACCTTTATAATGCTTAACAGTATTACATTTTTAGGGAAACTATAAACTCTGTTTTGACTAATTCTTTTACGAGTATTTCGCTTTAGGCTGTGAGTAAAAACGAATAAAATAGAGAATTTTATCGTTATACTGGTGAAGATGATGTAGCTTTTGCCTTCACACTATACAAAGCTGCTAACTTATCAGTACTTACGTGGCCTCCACTGGTACATCGGGTTCGCCAATCAGACGCTCCGCTTTCGCTTGAGGCATCGGATACGGCTGTATCAACGGCTGAGTGTGGTACACCACTCCGGGTAAAAGGTCCTCTATTTCATCCTGCTGATAAAACTATCGATGTTACATTATTCTAATGTGGTCTATTTGAAAAATGGCAGATAGCTTGGTCGTTATTATAATGCAAAAGATAGAAAATTGTTAAGCAGACAGACTAGAGAACTGAGAGAAATTTAATATTTATAGTCTTTGAGTTCTTGGTATCATGAGTAACTACTCGAAGCGCTAGACGTTCTATAGAATTAATCAAAATTCCGTTTCACTTTGTATCTTCTTGTAAATGTTTTATGAATTTCTAAGTTGTTGGTCTGCCTATGTATACATAAATAATAGTTTTTAAGTAAAGAGATATGCCCATTTTTGGGCGTGTTTTTCTCATCTATGTAATAAGTACCAAAAATATTGCTGTTACCGATTAGTAATGAGTACTTAAGGTATGAAAAAGTCCTATTTTTAATGACACTTAATTATTGTGTATTGTAATTGTATCTAAATATTTCCGTTCGGTGGTCTGTGCTGTCAAAGTTGGGATTGAATTTCTCAGTACAAAAGTCCCACCAAGATCTTTGTAAAAAACAGCCATTATCTTTATCTGTGATGACAATCCTAATTCTTATGATTTGTTTTTCCCATGTGCATTACTGTCGGCCACAGTTTCCCCAGCAAATGGGCATTTGCCTTTATTGATCGAAGATTTTAACTGAGTTTTTATTTTCTTAACCAATAAAAGTAATTCCTGGAATATACGACCTGAAAGTGTTTTCGAAACTCTTACCTCTGGTTCATCGGACTCCCTATATGCTGGACAGCTGATGCCTGTGGAACATGGTCGTGATATCTCTGGCCTGGACGCAGGATCGCATCCACCTCCAGAGGGAGTGCATTCCACTCCACGAACTTGTACTCCTTCGCCACAAGATACTGAGCACTGGGAAAAGGACATTACATTATTAAATGTCTATGGAATTACAACTACTATCTACCTTTTCCAAACTATATCGGGGTCTGCTTCCCGTCTAATCAAATGCGGTTGCAATAACAGCTAAGGGCGAAAGCCTAACGAGATTTCTGACTCCACCTAGTTACGTACTTTTGATAGTAACTTTAACCAAAACACTTGGCCATTCTAGTTGGTTTCCTAACAACTCCTTAAAACGATTACTTTCATCATTGTAAAATCGAAGATCACTACCAACCCATTCTAATGGATTTAAATGTTCAGTCAGCCTCATAAGTCGATAAACATATCCATATTTCCAACTTAGCTTACACAAATTGCTAAACAAGACAAGTGCCAGGATTTAATTAACGTCTTAAAGGTTCAAAATTCACTAGTCTTGTTTAGTAATTTGTGTAAGCTAAGGTGTTCATGAGTTTAGGAAATATGTATAATTATGTTCATCGACTTATGAGGCTGACTGTTCAAGTTTCACCATCACGTCGAAGAGTCAATATGGCCATCAGTATCTCTGTCTGTATTAGAAAAAAATACTCAACGGTCAACGGGAAGTAGGTACTCGTAGATCTTGATTTCCATGCGGTCGTAAAAGTATGCGGCATAATATAATACTACCGTATCTTCTAATTGTGTGAACGTAGAAGTATGATTCAGTCACAAATCAAAGAAATTATAGACTTGTGTTGCATTTCATTTCAATTGCATAAATGTTTGCGTGTTTTTGGGAAAAGAGTCTTGACAGAAGGACAATGAAGTGATCCTAAATGTAAATATTTTCCTTTTGAGGTACGAAACCCTAGAAACGTCGCCCAATCTAAAAGACCGCTTGACCGCTCCTCTAAACCTTTGTTGGCTCCTCAAGTCTACACACTACAATCTTGTGGTCTCAAAACCATTATGAATCTGACACTCAAAGTCAAGTTCGCAAGCCAAACTCTAACTATGCAGTCAATATCATGTAGCCACACAAATTAATGAGCCAGACAAAATTGTAATCACGAACTAACTTAGCTCAAATACCCACGTCTAAACTTAACACTAACAAGCTCTAACTTCGCCCGAGTTTCCAAGACTTTACGTCATTGCGGACAAATTAAAAAGACAGGGAGAACTTTCTTAAATTGGAGGTGAGGACGTCTTTTAGATTTTGACGGGTTTTACTAGTGTGTAATCGTTTTGTTTTTGTTTGGTCCACGTGGCTTTGTTGGTATTGCATGTTTTACGCAAATAAATATTTTATTATTATTATTATTTAAGTTTGAAAAGTTTCTGTAAACCCCTTGGTTGAGTTGAGTGAGCTAAAAAGATTTGTTATATTTTCAGTTTGTAGCATGAAGGGCTAGATTTGCGAATTCATGTTGCACGATTATAACTTGTTTCAAAAATGGTGAAGGAAAACACTGTGAGGAATCCGGCATCCCTGAGAGATACGTCTCGATGGCATGTGAAGCCAATTTAGAGACCAATGGGTGGCTTAGAAACTCTAACTTCAGATTAGTCACTAACCTTACGAAAAGAAGAAAAAATAAGCATAAAGGCTGTAAAAACCAATATTACTTTTGAAGGTATCATAAAATTTTGCTATACCCTATTATATTTTGTGCTGCATGATGTTATTATACTTACTGCGAAAGTAAAATATAATTTGACGGACCATAGTAACTAGATATACTTGTAGATATAGTGTGTTCTTTTAATTGTACCTGCTACTTAAGCCGTTATTGATAATTGCGGGCATACGTGTGTGCCAAACTCGGAGTAATTTTACTATGGAAGTTTTCCACTTTTAATTCGTGGTTTTTCAATCTGTCTCAAAAAGACAAACCCAACGACATGCAAGCTGAACTAACAAAACTTTAGCATCAATATAAAATCCCCAACAATGTACGGAACACGTTCCTAAGAAATTGCATCGCCCTGCACTTTGAGCGTGGAACCCAATATAGAAATACGCTTGTACGATATGACTACATACAGAAAGCACAGCCAATAGAAATCTCTATTCCTAGACAGCACGTTTCGCCGAAAACTTTGTTGTTAGAAAACATTGTTTGCAGACATCTCGGTACATAGAAAGCACTGTTGACAGAGATTTCTGTTCATAGATAGCACTTCTTGGCGTAATTTTTTTCATAGAAACCACTGTTTCCAGATACCTTGGTTCACAGAAAGCGCCTATGGAGAAGAAGAACCTATTAATATTTATTATAATTACTAAATTTCGCTTTTCTACCTCTCTATCCATAAAAAATGACGTGTGACACTCGGAGACTGCCGCGGTAAAGCTATTGCATAGCATTTTTTATCAACTCCTCTCCTCTCCCCCTCCCCATTCCTCTCCTCTCCCTCTCCCCATTCCTCTCCTCCCCCTCTCCCCCTCCCTCCCATTCCCCCACACCTCCCACGCCCCTCCCATCACCCCTCCCTCCCCTTCCCTCACCCCTCCCTCTGTTTCCCCTCCCTAACCCCTCCCAACCCCTGCCTCTACCCGTCCCCCTATCCCCTCCCCTCTCACCTCCTCCTTCCCCCTCCCCTACCCCCCCTAACCTCCCCTCCGCCACCCCCTCCCCTGCCCATGACCTCCCCACCCCTCCCCTCCCCACCCCTCCCCCCTTCCCTTCCCACTCCCCTTCCTTTTCCCACTATCACCACTATGCCTGCAAACAGTGGTTTCTATGAAAAAGTTTACGGCAAGTAGTGTTATCTATGAACAGAAATCTCTGTCAACAGTGCTTTCTATGTATCGAGATGTCTGCAAACAATGTTTTCTAACAACAAAGTTTTCGGCGAAACGTGCTGTCTAGGAATAGAGATTTCTATTGGCTGTGCTTTCTGTATGTAGTCATATCGTACAAGCGTATTTCTATATTGGGTTCCACGCTCCTGCACTTTACGTAAGTATACACCAGCGCAATAAAGTTTCGCACTACATATTGTGAGAATAGAATAGTTTATCGACAACATGAGCCGCTTACTGTACACTTTGTACCGGATTTGTTAGACTTTTGTGTACTTTTGAGAAAATATGAATATGTGCTATAAGTATCTCTACAAGAAAATTATTGTTTACGGTATGTATTGCCTCTGCCTTTCCAAGTACCTCGGGTTGAAAAAATCATTCAATGTATTTCTAGTCTGTGTTTTTCTATTAGTGGTTTAGGATTTAATATTTACCAATTCTAACTTAAGAAAATCCTTTTTTTCCTATTATTTATTGCGTTTTTCGCTTAATCGTCATCCTGCCTAGCCTTTTCTCAACTATGTTGGGGTCGGCTTCCAGTCAAATCTGATGCAACTGATTACCAGTGCCTTACATGGAGCGACTGCCTGTCTGACCTCCAGAACCCAGTTGCTGGTCAACACGATACTCCTTGGTGAAACTGGTTGTCAGACTTTCTGGCTCTGACAACTAGTAAGTATGCGTATATCATTTGTAGCCAATGTGTAAACAACTTTCTCTTTTTCTTCTTAGACTTTAAGATTGCAATGATATTATTTGAGAAGTAATAGTGTACGAAACCAACTTTTGAAAAGAGCATTTACTGTATTTTTTTTATGTATGTAATTTGTAGTTCTTACGTTCTAAACTGCCTTTTAATGATCTAATCGAAATGAATGATTTCACTTTGCCTATGTAGGTACACATTGTACAAGAACCTACATATCAGTAAATAGGTACTTGAATTGTGAAGGAGTTTGTTAGTTATGTTCAGTTATGTACTCTGTACAGACATACAAACACAAATCAAACCAAACACAAATATGAAGTTTTGTGTTGCAACGTCGGTCGCATCGCTTTGATGGTCTTAAAGCTACTTACTCGTACAGCTCTATATTTCAATCTAAATATAATATGGTGGACTTAATAATAATAATAATAATGTTTTCTTTTTGTGCGGTTAATGACTAACCTGGTGGAACCATTATATTTTATTTAACTTATAAGTTTGACGTTTAAAAGTACCTTTCAAATGGCTTAATTGAAATACATACTTGATTTTGACTTTGAGTTTATGCCGCCCATAGGCCACTTGGCTCCGCGTGCTGTTGAAAAAATTCTCTAAGACAAATTTAGCAAGCGATAATTATACAATACGCACCTGAATTCCACAAGTCAGAGGTGCGTGCCTTGGGTTGGAATTTGATACTTATGACTTGCACTAAGATGTAGATACTGCTTTGTGGACTCAACTATAAATGTTACTTACCCCTGACCAGGGTCCTGCTACCCATACTGGACAGTCATGTTGACTGCACGGCTGTGTCGCCCGCGGCGCTGGAGACACGCAGCCAGGCTCTGTATTTGCTCCTAAGAAAGAAACCAAAAAACATGTTAAACTCATCAACTGGATCAGTCGAGGAAGATTCTACCCACTACTTTTAGAAGTAAAATTTTTGATGTATGCTTGACTTAGTAAGCTGGTGAATGAGTAATGAGTTACGAAAAGTGTGATCGAGCGAGGCAAACGGAGTTTGAGAGGGAGATATAAGTTAGTGAAGATAGAAAGAGAGACAGTTACTTTTCAAATATTACTGTAGGAGCAAGACAGAGAGATGCGAGCACACTTTTCTTTCTATCTTACTCTCATGCCAGTTACGTTTTGTATATCTAAGACAGTCGCTTCACTGGCACACTAGTTCAGTGATCATTAGTGCTACTGTTGAGCAGCAGGTCATGGGTCTGGTATAGTGATATCAGGTTCTTTCATTAGAAATTTCTGAGTAGCAGACCAAAGTTTGGGCTAGATTTATGGCAACAGGCTCACTATGACACGGGACTTAAACATAACTGGTTAAATGTAGGTGAAATCCTTCGGAGAATAAAGGGTTGATGTTGTTTTCAAAATCGCTTAGTCTGTCATTTATTGCAGTAAACTTACCAGGTTCATAAGTGTCAGTCTTGGTAACGTTGGCAGACCTCGCGCAGAGCACGCGGCGGGAGCGCACGCCTCCACCGCACGTCGTGCTGCACGATGACCATTCTCCGACGTACCATCTGTTGAAATAAATACAGGTTTAACAAGAAAAAAGATATTTTTTTTATGACCGTCTGTATGAAAAGCTTGCGGAAAGAAACTAGCGTGTAGAGTGATGGCAGTTAAAGAAATGTCGTCGTGTGGTGACGACTTCAGTCTAGAGGTTACCTACCTAACCCTACCATAAGGTCTTTCTTTAAAGACTCATCTTGAAGAACCGTGGCCAGGTTGGTTACTAACGATTCTGCACGATCACCGATTAATGGTTATAGGGAGTTTCTTTGGATCCTTAAATCGGTGATGTAATCTGAAGTCCAAAGAATCACATCTACTCCAGTTCAAGTATATATGTTTCTGAACTTCAACAATTTCATACTAATGTATTCAGAAGCAGAAAAAATTGGTAGGTATGAATCAGAAATACACATGCTTGAACTGGAATAGGTATGTTCTTAGTCTGACAGCCCAATTAACATCTATTTTATTATTCTTTTCATAAAATTATGTTGATTTTTACTTTGTAAATAATAATAATAAGAACAACAATAATTCATGAAGAATTAATTAAGTAAGTAAGTATTGCATATTGAATCAGTGTAACTAACTTTTAGTGTTTTGAGACCTTACACATAATTGTCTTGCTGTATACTCGTGTTTTACAATAAAATATATTCTATTCTATTCTATTCTATTCTGTGATTATCATTTATTTTATTATTTTCTTTCTCATACCTAGTTGACCTCAGATGTAAGTAGAAACGCCGGGAGAGGACACTCTAAAAAGACGTAGGTCCACGGAAAGGTCAGGTTAGTAGTGCTATCATGTGTACCGGCATGAGTGTATGAATAGATGTCAGAACGTAAACGAATCCAAAGAAGTAGAATAAGTAGAATGTATTGTTTTTTCTTGATGCTCAGATAGGCGCCTTTTTGGTCTCGGACAGGTCATTTTATTATTATTTTTTGGTCTCGCACATGACATTTTATTATTATTTTTTTTATTTTTGTCTTTAGTTTTTTAATCTTTTCTTGTTTTTTTTTTCATTATCTGTATTGTTGTTCTTTTGTTTTATGTTCTGTGCGTCTAAATAAAATATTTTCTTTATTTTTTTCTCTCTTTCATATTTGACCTTCTTCTTTGAAGAAGGAAACTAGGCCCTATCAGAATAACAGCGCTGCGGTATTTATTGCTTTTCTTTAAATATCGTGGCATTGTGCTGAGATAGGGGCCTTTTTGGCCTCGCGCAGGTCTTTTGTTTTATTTTTATTTAATATGTTAGTTTTAGTTTTGTACTGTTAAATTCCTGTGCGTGTCCCAAATAAATATATTTTCTTTCTTTCTTTCTTTTATTTCAGAACTTACTTGAAAGGACACGGATGCGTGTTACACCTGACGACAGACGCCTGCGGTTTGCTGGATGCATCACACAACTGCTCAGGAGCATCGGAACCGGTGAGGCGGTCACGACACACTGCCAGGGACATCTTGTAACCTGCAATTATACAAACAGTTAGTATAAGGACTGTTAATCTATAAAATAAACCTGGACCTGGATGACCTTGCTCAATTTTTTTGAATAGCTAGATCGATTTATTTCTCCCCAAATCGTTGGAGTCGTTTCCGAGGTCCAGATTATTGTATATACGTACTAGCTGCCCCCATCAAATGAGCAAAATCTTTTCGTCTTTAAAAAAATAAAATAGTACTCAATACTCAATATCTTTATTGCTTTCCATATGTGTTCCTAGGTGGTGGTGGTGGTGTATTTTTATGGTACTTAGGTGGTGGAGGTGGTAGTTTCTCAGACCTACTGAATATACACACAACATTTCATAAAAATCAGTCAAGCCCTTTCGGAGAAAAGCAATAAAAGTAGCATTTCTTGTAAGTATGTACAGACGCCAGCACATCAACCTACCCCAATCTGTACTATTTTCCCAATTGACATGTACCTTATTGTGTTTAGAATAAAGTTGAAAACCTATCAAGGAAATTTGACACATTGGGGTCGGTTGATGTGTTGGCGTCTGTACATCATAAGTACCTATGTCAATCTGATACATAAAATTCTAGTACCACGAATGTTATATATGTATACTAAAAATATACAAGAATTACTCGTTTGAAGATATATTAGATACTTAATAAATCTAATAGTTAAGTTTCAACCCGAAAACAAGGCAAAATATTCTAATAATATATTATATTCTGTACGTATTCAGTACTGCAAAAAATATGGCTTCTAATCTTCCTTATGATATTGACAAAACAAATTAACGAACAAAACAACATTGATTGGACAAAATTATGGTTTTATAAACTGAAATAAATTATTGTTATTATTATTGCTAAATATTAAATGGAATTAACTTTCAATAAGACCTATGGCTTAATAATATCAGGCGCACGAGTCGATTGAAGATTAGAAGCTACGCTAGCCATGGTCAGTTCATGGCTATTCATTACATATAAGCTCGTCAAATTGTTGATCGCGGCTGTCATTTGTAGATTTTTGACAGTTGCTACATGTAGCCAGAACGCTGAAAGTCTGACAACCAGTTTTACCAAGTGGTATCGTATTACCCAGTTACTGGTTTGTGTAGGTCACTTAAGAAGGTCACTTCGTATCATTTTGTTGATCATCATAATGTAGATATTCTAGTCTAACCAGAACAACTTTCAATCAAATACGAACCTCCGTATTTTCGCTAGATTTACCCAATAAACGATCTAATTGACATTTCGTTGGTATTTGGAATTGCAAACTCGCTAGACCGCTAGTCAAACGCCCTTAGTGCCTTAAGCGTTTCAGTCTTAATCCAATGACGATTCAAACTTCAGTTATATTAAGTCTAACAGTTGAGGACTAATTGGCTGTCTTGCATTTGTGGTTTATGGGGTTAGATACTATTAGATTTTCTAAAGATTGTATTTCAAAATCCTTGCTTGGACAGTCCAAAAAACACAGAAAACACAGAATATTTAAAGACTTTGATTTTTTTTTACTATTATTGATAGGCACGCGCTTGATCACTATCTCACCTGATGGTAAGCGATGATGGGGTTGACGATGAAACACGCTTGCCTAGAAGCAACCTGTTCACTCTTGACTTAAAGAGTGCACAGGTTGAAGAACCGAGGGGAGGTTGTAGCTATCAAGAAACACAGAGCCCGGCAGGGAATTTCACTCCTTAGCACAATGAATGTGTTCCCAAAGCGTTTAGTACGTATGGTTGGGATATCTACCATGTACCGGTGGCGTAGTGCTGTACGTCTGGTGGTCTGATGATGCAAAGGGCTTGGTGGAATTAAACCGTGCAATTCCGATGCACACTCTCCGAAATATCACCGATAGAAAACCGACAGGCTAGCCACTCGACGTCGATGCTCAAGACTTTATTATACCTTGACCTTAAATATATTTTGTTTCTTTCTTTCTTTCCTTTTTTGTTTCTTTCTTTCTTTCTTTCTTTTTTTTATTATTTTATTTCTGTGTGGTAAGTGACTTATCTGGTGATGAAGTTTAATGCTGCCCATGGACCTTGGGCTCGGATTTACATGCCGTCAAGAAATATGTCTCAGGCATACGTCACGATGTTTTCCTTCATCATCTTTGAAGTAAGTGATAATTAAACAATACCTACGGACATGAATCCGAGAAATCACAGGCGTGAGGTTCTAACTTGAGACCTACAAACTAAAATACAAGGCTACCACTGCTTTAAATAACATTACCTTTTGGTACAAAAAGTATCTTAAAAGTTACTCCACAACTTTTAATTCTCCTCTATTTGTCCAAATTTAATATTTTCGTGTCGAAATTAAAATACAGACTGTTTCGCAAGCCCCAATTTCCCTCGAGGTCAGAAAAATATAAATTTGGACTAAAAATTACAGCTACCTTCTATCATAGGTATGTACACATATTTTTGCTTCAGTATTATTTCGGCTCGTTACTGACAAAAGGCCCCGTGTGAAAAGCTCTTTCGTCTAAATTCCAGCTCAAAGGGTATTTTATTCTCCCCTTTAAACAAAATTAGGATGTCCAAAGTTATATTTGTCCAAGTAGATGAAAATGTATTCAAGAGTCAAGGGGAAGTATCCCTTAAAATTAAATTTCTGAAACCGGGGATCGACAGCTTTCATTCCTTGAATGGAACTCGAAGTTGAAATTTACCGTGTCGTGTATTAAATTTCGGAGCCCAGTTGAATAACGTTGACTTTACTTTAATTTACAATAGGAATATACGATTAAGTTTGTTTTAAGGTATGAAATTAAGATATAAAAGTAGTTGGGAGTCGTAGAAAATTTAAAAGTTGAAACACTCTGAGATTATGAATCTACACTATATAATATTATTAAGAGGAAAAATTTGAGTGTGTGTATGTTTGTAACTTAAAAACTACTGTAGTGATTTCACTACATTCACCCTAAGTACTTTTTATCCCTGGATTCCTACGGGAACCGCAACCACGCGGGAGAAACTGCGTGATGCCCGCTAGTTCGTAATAAAATAAGAAGTTGACATACACATATATATATAGACTCTCAGCCACTATAAGAAAGGCTGGTATTTTCAAACACATATGCTACGATATATTTACGTATTATAGCAAAGCTGAACAACAAATGAAATTATTGAATAAAATGAAGGTCAGAACGTTTGACCCTAAGATACAAATCTGCACTAAGATTTGGGGGCTCACTGATTGTGTAGCCTACACAGGTTTTAGTAATATTTATTTATTTATTTATTTAATACTTCAATCACACTAATGTACAGAAGATACTACTGCCAACTTCTTACGAATATGCTCGCGAACCTTATCCTTAAAGGAGGATTGTAATGTTGTCCACTGTGAAAAAAGACAAACAAAAGAATAGAAAATGTTATTCTTTATCCAAACAAGAACCACTTTAAAACCACTACATTTGCGTAAAATGTAATTCTATACCACCAATAAACTCCGTGAATAGGCAGCACCTCCACTGGGGGGAAAGTACAAAAACGTAATTATTTTTCCATTTACGAAACACGAAACGTTCATTTAGAAGATGAAATTAGAAAAAAACATTCGAGCAAGTTCGTTCCACTGACGGTTCCGTGGCAACGCTTATTTTTGGTGCTGATTGGGTAAATCGTAAATAGAAAACATAAAAAAACACGTGTTTAGTACACGTGTCCAATTTAGAAGGAACCAGACACGTGGACGTAGTTTTGGGGGTTGGCTTTTAGCATATAGTATTTTGGCAAAGTATAAAAGGGCTCTTAGGTTTTAAGTTCTCTTCCTCTCTACTACTCATATAAATTTTGTTGTGCCCAACAGGGTCCTTAAACGTTACTGAAACTGGATTACCTGCCACCTATATTAAAAAATGATATTTGAAATGAAATGAAATTATATTTATTTCTATAAGTAGATCTTCCCAGATACTTTTACATGACATTTTTTAAAAAAACTAAATGGCATTTGTAAAATAACTGATCCCTGAGAAGTATTGCCGAAATAAACTCAGGGGGTCATGGTCTCGTTTTAAAGTCCAGACATAAGATATAACTCTTGACAGCCTCTTTGAGCTAGTTGTCTACTGAGGAGTGGTCGCATGCCCCGAGTCGGGCAAAACATTATTGAGTTCTGCTTATAGCAATACGCTCGCCCACGTTACATGGATCTTCAACATAACTGGGTTCAACGTAACAAAATGTGGGTGTACTATAGGTACGGCTCTGACTAAACCTTCCAGCAGGGCTAGCATGGGCTGGGGATATAACTTTTATCCACCGGTTATTTCCACTGACAAGGGATACAATTATCTTATCCACCTGCCAAAGCACGGCAACAGGGGGAAAGAGAATTATATCACTTTTTGACATTAGACGTGGATACTCATCCACGGCTTATAGCATGGCGACTAGTGAAAGATTTCGCGATTCGAGCAATCCCAATTGACAACAAAACAAAATAAATATCCAGTACAGATGTAATAAAACGATGAAAGTACTTTGGTTTACATGACATTCTCGACTATTGTGTAATTTCATAAAAGTTTTCTTATAATGGCAATAATTTCGAGGACAAGCGTTTCCCCTGGTTTCTCCCCGTGAATAGTTTATCCACCCATGTCACCATGCTCGGAGGGTGGATAAAATTGACAGAGGGGAATAGTATTTTATCCTCTCCCCGTGGATAGATTATCTCCGGCCATGCTAGCCCTGCTGGTTGTTATAACTCTTAGAAAAATTAGTAAGTTATCCTAATTTTAATATAGTTAAAGTACAAGTGGTCCCTAAAAGTAATAAGAATTGAGGATAGGTCTTGCAGTATTTAAATTCACATTAAGCGAGTTTGGAAAACAAAATTACTGAACATTATTAAGAAACGGATATAAAAGGGAACTGTTGTGGTCAATTTACATTAGGAACGTTGCCGTTCTTAACTAAGTTGACCAAAGAATATAAATACAGAAAACAAACAAATGAAAATAAGGAATCTGATGAAAGTGGCTAGGGAATCCACAAAGTCAATGACTTTTTTTATTTCAATTTGACCGTTAAAAGGCAGTTTAGAAAATCAAACTTAAAAGTTATATAGTAAGATAATGATTTTAGTTGCACTTTGCAAAAATAATGGGCTAGATACTCCATAAAACTCACTCTTTAATTCATTAAACCCCGAGAGGACACCGGTGTCCGCCTGTCATTGTCTTTCTATTGTGTCTCTAATTACCTCAGTTGAAAGATTAAAAAAGGTTTCATAATACTGTGTATATTTATCAGATTCTATGTGAGGACGGAAAGTTAGTAAATAATTTGTCAAGACTTTGTATACATTGGCAAAATGTAATAGTATTTATTGGAGGTAAACAATAAGCCTTCTGGGAGCTGGGTGCGATAACCGACATCCATGCGGGCAAAGCCGCAGGCATCAGCTAGTTATTAATAAAAAGTATTATTAATACTAAGAGAGGTATGAAGTGATAGAAAATAAGCAATGCAGCTGATAAATCACACTAATATTATAAAGGCGAAAGTTTGTTAGTGTGTATGTTTGTTACTTCTTCACGTCTAAACGGCTGGATTGCGATGGCGAATTTAATAAAATTTGGTATAGAGTTAGCTGATACTCTGAATTAACACAAAGGCTACTTTGTATCCCTGTATTCGCACGGGCCCTACGAGGGTGAAACCGCGTGACGTCTGTTAGTAAATTAAAACGTTGATAGATAATTAATTGGTGATCACATATTAACAAATAAATATATTTTATGTAAAATACACAACTAAGTAACAAACTAGCCACTAAGTAAAGAACTGTAGTGGAGTATAGATATTACCGACTGGTATTATATTATCATCTCGTTGTCTGTAAGAGATCGCTATTAGCGATAAGGTCGCCGCGCGCTGTAACAGCCTATAGTAGCTCGTACATAATTTATTTATTTAATTACTACCATTTAACCAGTTAAAGTAAGTAAAATAACACACATAAAATATAAAAAATCAAACAAATTAATTAAAAATTAGAAAAAAAAAACAAGAACATGTTCATGAATTCATCTCACAATACTCCTGACATACAAATAAAATCTCCAACCATCCATCCGCAGACAGGGGGTCGAGTCTGCTGTTGCAATCGTATCTCAATGACCGGTCAATGATCGTATTTTGACGTATAACGTCAAACTTATGACACATTTCCCATACAAAAACTGTCAAAGTTGTCAAATATTCGATCAATGACCGGTCATTGAGACACGATTGCAATAGCAGGCTCGAGCCCCAGATCACTTGTTGGATTAGAGTCCAAGAGATCATTAAGCGCGGCCAGGGTGCGAGGTATTGGCGACTTTGCACGAGCAACACAACGACATGGAGGCAAGGCAAACAGCCTGTGCTTTCTTTCCCGGCAGTAATTGTCTGGTACAAAGAAGTGCCACCACATCCAGCAGATCAGGAGCATCAATAGCGCCACGGGCGCCGTCTTACATAGTAATCAAACATATCTTGATTTTGAAGTTAAATTATCTTGTCTTTTAAGTTTGACTAAATTACACAAAGTAAACTAAATTTCATTAAGTAGTGCCACAGTTTGTCTCAGAAATCCATCGTATACAGGGTGTAACGGAAAGGGTATATACATACAAACAGGGTGAATAGAGTATTTAATAACGAATCTTTCCTCAAAATTTCAGCTCCCAACTAATAACTTTGAAACTACACGATATTATTTAATATCGACAGTTTATTAAATGCAAAATCATAACAAACGTGTCACCGCACTATGAGGGTCATAATCCTGTCCGGCAAGGTTCCAGTATATCTATCTCGGGTTCTGCGCGCCTAGTACAGACCTATCGGGCTCTGCCTAACCGACAAAGGCGCGACGGCGCGGGCGGGCTCAACTTTACAATTATGTATGTATATGTATAAAAACGTTGCCATGTCGTTTCTTATCACCAAGAGAATCCGTGCCCTTCGGATGTATATACCCTTTCCGTTACACCCTGTATAGCGCAAGATTTTTATACGAAAAGTGGCTGCCTCAACTAACTTCGTTTTTCATTACAATCAGTTTCAATTGTATTTGAATCGGAATTACTGAACGAAATTTTTTGGAGTGAGCCTTTGTCACTGAAGGCTATTCAAGACAGTTTAAGGTCTATTTTCAAACCTACTAAATCTACACACTTAATTTCATAAGAATCGGTCATGCCGTTTCGGAGGTATTTTTAAACCCCAACGTAAAAAGAGGGGTGTTATAAGTTTGACTGCTATGTGTGTGTGTCTGTCTGTCTGTGGCACCGTAGCCATTACCGAACCGTAACGCTTAAACGGATGAACAGATTTAGATGCGGTTTTTTTATTTGAAAGCAGGGCTTTGTTACTATCAAAGCTAATATTTTCAAGTGCCATAGGATATTTATAATTATGTTAAGTTTCAACCATGCGGAAAAAAATGCAGGCACAGCCTAATTTTATTATGTTCTCCGTATGCTTGATCAAAGACCGGTATTATTTTAACATTCGATTATAAGAATTAGCTCAGATATTTATAGTGATGTAGTTCTAGAAATTCGCTTTCTTTTCGATACATAAATCGACTTGGCATAATAAAATACGGATACATTATTACTTTAGCTTTCATTCGTAGGTCGAAGCCAATAAAATAAAAATAAATTGTAACCAATAAAATAAAAACGTAAATGTTCGTTTTATTTGAACGTCGTAAGTGTACTTTGTGACCTTTGAATGTAACCTATTTCTAGGTTATTTTGGTTTTTATAGGCGTTGGTGGGTTTAGCAACCTTTATGGTTTAACTTTTATAAAAAACCACACAATCTATTGTAAGTTTAAACGCCATGCAGACTGAATACTTTCAGTTTATGATTCTATAATTCGGTGGTTTGGGTAAATGGTATGCCTATTTTTTATTTTATTTTTTTATAAACTGACTAGAAATTAGACATAATCTCGGGTCGTGGAGCTCCTTAACCATAAAGTTGAGCTCACGATGACTGACACATACATGCTGCTTACCCAAATTGTTTCTGGCACTTTCCTCAAAAGGCTAAACCCGACACTGCTCTGCACGGTTCGTCACACGAAAATTTTGATAATATATTTTTTTATGTCTGGACTTGAAAAGAGACGATGATCCCTGAGTTTGTTTCGGCTTTTCTTCTCAGAGGTAGTCAGTTAGGAAATGACGACTTAAACTAGCTTTAAAGGAAAAAATGACGTGTAAAAGTGCTTTCCAGATCCTACTTGCATAATAAATAATTTCATTTCATTTCATTTCAGGGTTCTGTATACAAAGGGTGCCAACGCGACCCGATGCTAAGCATATGTCAGTCCGTTTGTTCAGTTCGTCTCTTTCAGTGGACTGGTACAGTCAACAGCAAAAGTAGATGATCAAAATCAGAAAATCAATACTACTGAACGGAGTTCGCGCCAGCACTGTGTGGCGTCGAAGTGATTCAAAAGTATGTGATTGTAAATTGTACCAAACATTTACTACCAGTACAGCTGCCATATGTTTGCAATCAGTTTTGACTCCAAAAGTTATAAACTCAATTCGCATCAGAACTAAGAAGTGAAAAAAAAATTCAAAACTAGTGAACAGCTAAAATCAAAATTTAAATGATGAAACAGGCCACGTAATCGTGAAGCAAATAATTCATCCATACGTATTTTTTTATTAACCCAGTAATTTAATTTGTTATGTTTAAAACAGCTGAATTTGATAAAAAAATGCATATTTAATATATGCCAAATTTCATCCAATTGAAACCCTAAAAAAGCACAATGTTCATTAATAAAAACTTATTTACAAAAAAAACAACCAACTTCCAAAAAAACACTACAAAGTGAAAAATATTAAAGTTATTTTTCACTTTGAAATGTTTTTTTGGAAGTAGGTTGTTTTTTTTTTTGTAAAAATGTTTTACTTTTTCACTTTTAGTGGGTCAGTTTGTAATTTATCTAAGTTACAATAGCCCAATGACAACTGCTCATCACCTCTTACAACATATTGCTTTTCTCGATACAGGGACGTTAATTGTTGAGGAGTTCTCCTAGATAGATCCAGGAGATCTGGAGCTCCATGGTGAAGGCATCATCACCACTATGCATTTTGACAAGCTTAAATTACTTAGCAACTATATTAAAGTACCTAATCGAATCGCAACCCGTGAAATACTTAGGTATAATTGAGTAGTTCCGATGCCCTACTGTGGTCTTCATCATCAGTTCCACTTTAGCAAACGGTGCTTTCCGAGAGCGAATGCACGAGTTACTATACAAAATACCCAAATCACTATAGGTGTTCCTATAAAATTTGAGGTTTTTCCTCGATTTCCATAGGATCCCTTCATCAGATTCTGACTTGGTGACAATGAGACCACAGGGAGAGTATACCCTTTCATACATAAAAAATATACATATAGACATCCGAATTGATAACCTCCTCCTTTTTCAGAAGTCGGTTAAAAATAATATAATTCAAAAACTTTAGTATTTAAACTGGTTTGTTTTTGTTACTTCTGTCAAATGTTTATAAGTAGCTGATGTGATACAAAACGATAATTGAATAAATATTATCATCTTTTCATATTTGGGAATTTATGTCAATGTTCAAAAGCAGCTGATGTGACACAAAACGATAATTCAATAAATATTATTATCTTTGCATGTTTCGAATTTATGTCAATGTTCAAAAGTAGCTGATGCGATAAAAATTGTTAACTCAATGATTGCTTTTGCCCAGTCGGCTACAATATATTAAAACCGGAAGGTAGATTGACATTTTACATTAATGAGTATGAAAAAATATTGCTATTATTATTATATTATTATAATCATTAATAATATTATTGAAAATTTATTGATTACTAAATAATTCATACATTCAAATAATATAGGTAAATGTTCAAGAAATATAATTTTCTTACGTTTTCAACGGAAATCTGCTACCTATACAATATTCAGGATTATATTAAAGCTATTCTGCTCATTCATGTAAAATATCAATCTACCTTCCGGTTTTGATATATTGTAGCCGACTGGGCAAAAGTAATCATTGAGTTATGAGTTTTATCGCATCAGCTACTTTTGAACATTGACATAAATTCGAAACATGCAAAGATAATGATATTTATCGAATTATCGTTTTGTATCACATCAGTTACTTTTGAACATTGACACAAAATTCAAAAACATGCAAAGATATTAATATTTATTGAATTATCGTTTTGTATCACATCAGCTACTTTTGAACATTGACATAAATTCGAAACATGCAAAGATAATAATATTTATCAAATTATCGTTTTGTATCACATCAGTTACTTTTGAACATTGACACAAAATTCAAAAACATGCAAAGATATTAATATTCATTGAATTATCGTTTTGTATCACATCAGCTACTTTTGAAAATTGACATAAATTCACAAACATGCAAAGATGATAATATTTATTCAATTATCGTTTTGTATCACATCAGCTACTTTTAAACATTGCCAGAAGTTACAAAAAAAAACCAGTTTAAATACTAAAGTTTTTGAATTATATTATTTTTAACCGACTTCTGAAAAAGGTGGAGGTTATCAATTTGGATGTTTATATGTATATTTTTATGTATGTTTGGGCATAACTTCCGTCATATATAGCCGGATTTGCAACATATTTTTTTTGTTTGAAAGGGTATACTCTCGCTGTGGTCTCATTGTCACCAAGTCAGAATCTGATGAAGGGATCCTATGGAAATCGAGGAAAAACCTCAAATTTTATAGGAACACCTATAGTGATTTGGGTATTTTGTATAGTAACTCGTGCATTCGCTCTCGGAAAGCACCGTTTGCTAAAGTGGAACTGATGATGAAGACCACAGTAGGGCATCGGAACTACTCAATTATACCTAAGTATTTCACGGGTTGCGATTCGATTAGGTACTTTAATATAGTTGCTAAGTAATTTAAGCTTGTCAAAATGCATAGTGGTGATGATGCCTTCACCATGGAGCTCCAGATCTCCTGGATCTATCTAGGAGAACTCCTCAACAATTAACGTCCCTGTATCGAGAAAAGCAATATGTTGTAAGAGGTGATGAGCAGTTGTCATTGGGCTATTGTAACTTAGATAAATTACAAACTGACCCACTAAAAGTGAAAAAGTAAAACATTTTTACAAAAAAAAAAACAACCTACTTCCAAAAAAACATTTCAAAGTGAAACAAGTGCTTTTTTAGGGGTTTAATTGGATGAAATATATTAAATATATTTATTATGCATTTTTTTTTATCAAATTCAGCTGTTTTAAACATAACTAATTAAATTACTGGGTTAATAAAAAAATACGTATGGATGAATATTATTTGCTTCACGATTACGTGGCCTCAGTTTCATCATTTAATTTTTGATTTTAGCTGTTCACTAGTTTTGAATTTTTTTTTCATGTCTTAGTTCTGATGCGAATTGAGTTTATAACTTTTGGAGTCAAAACTGATCACAAACATATGGCAGCTGTACTGGTAGTAAATGTTTGGTATAATTTACAATCACATACTTTTGAATCACTTCGACGCCACACAGTTCTGGCGCGAACTCCGTTCATTAGTATTGAATTTCTAATTTTGATCATCTACTTTTGCTGTTGACTGTACCTGTTGTACTTCGTGTATCTATAAACGTAAATAAAGCAAAACGGGTACAGACGCCAGCACTCCAAGTTACCCCAATGTGTCAAGTTTCTTTAACCGTTTTTAACTTTATGTCAAACAGAATAAGGTTCATATTCAATTGGCAAAATTTGACACGTTGGGGTAACTTGATGTGCTGGCGTCTGTACATAAGGATGGTGATGGCTGATGCCGTTCTGCCTGTGTGTATTTTTAAACATGAGTCTATGGTTGTTTGTGTGTAAAATTAACATTTCCTCGAACCGAATGCGTTTGTTCCTTCAGTTTAGTGACTAACCACTATAAAAATAAATGAGATATGTTTGGAAGTGACTCAAGATATCGAAATACTGAATTCCATAAACTCAAGTTCTTCTAACGTCATAGATACACGAGACGCAGGGGAGCTTCGTAAAAACACTAGAAAGTGATGAATGATTTGATCAGACATTTTGGATTTACCGAACTTCGCTATCGTTAATGAAAATGACGTGACACTGTTTTAATGCCTTTATACCTTCGACATGGCTTCACATGCCGTCAAGAAATATCTCTCAGTCATACGGTTCGGTTGAAGTCATCAAAATTGGAAATTTAGAAAGGTCAACGAAAAAAGTCAACACAATACAATATACAATATGTAACAAAAACCCTGTTGTTCCTTCTACCCACGTTTTAAGAATCGATATACTTACCTAATAAAGCGAGTCATTTATTAAAAACATTCAATAAAAATAATTAAAATAAATATTTAATAATTAATATTTGTAATGTTTGACTGATTTCTTACCTCTGCAGCGAATCTCTTTGACCGATGCCGCGCCGCCGCGCGCCGCCGTGCCACGTGACGCGGCATCGGTCACAAGGTCATGACCTTGTCAGCTGTTGTTCGTCACTTTAACGAATGAATCTATTCTTTGCAAATGTTTGTTTACACGGTATTTTTATGCACAATTGATAGTTGTTCAAACTAAATATTTTAACACTTAAAAAAAACAATAGATGTCTTTGGTTATTACGATGTCTACTTGACGGCCGCAGAGATGCTGTTCAATATGACCACCTTGTATGTACCCCTCCACATTTGTTGCAACGCCTAATACTATTCTAACGACATATCAACATATTAAAATATTTTACGTTAGAATAACATTTACGTAAACGAAACACAAGTCAATCACATAGGTTAACAATTACATCCGTCCGAAACTAAGTTGCGCGGGAGACTGGAACTAGGATTGAAGTGGTTCGCAAGACGGCGCGGGCGGTGGCTTGTGGGGGGGCGGGGTACGGGATAGGCATGCACGTGCGTCGCCGCCGGCTGCGGTAACGTTTGGCGGCATTTTTTGTCACTTCAAAGAAGCCGCCGCCGCCGCTAAATAAAAATGTACTTGTAAAGTCAGGTGTTCTAAACATTTTTTCGAATGTGTCGGTTTTAATAGTTATTTGATTACGACCCGTCGACTAGCCAATCATTATTTTTCTAAAATTATAATTTCATTAATGGTATCCTTGTAGGTAAATGTATATGTCCCTAAAAGGAACAACAGGGTTTTTGTTACATATTGTAGAATCAAAAAGTGCACTGCTGATACCAGTTTTTTTGCATCAATATCCGGTCCATCCTATATTTATGAAGAAGTTTCATCCGGCTATAATATCATGCCTAACGGTATTAAAATAACGTCTATGCTAATCAGCGATTAAGATCGCAAGCTCCAGAAAACTTCTTTTGAATATATAAATATGTAAATACATCCATTTAGTCTTCAGATTCAGCTGAATATCAAATTGAAAGTGTACGCATACTATCTGCAATGTAAGAGAGATGCCACACGGGCGTTGCGGCTAAGCTGCGTCGTCGCAACGCAATGATTTCAACGCAGTCAATGATACACGAGATTTGCGTCGTCGACCTTCGATATGCTAATAAATACTACGTTGCCACTCTGTCGTTTCCACACAGTTCCCTTTCCTACCGCGTCTCCCTATTACCCTTGTGCGTTGCGCATGCGTTGCGTCGCCGTCCGTCATTTTAACGCATCGTGTGGATGTCGTTGAGATTTATATGTAGAACGACGGAGCGTCACCGCTAAAGGTCATGACACATTAGACCGGCACGGCACCGGCACCACCGCTCTAAACCAGCAATTGACTTGTCATTCAAATTAGAGCCTTAAATTGTGGGTAGTATAATATATTTCACAATGTCAAAGCGGAAAAGCTAACGGCGAGCAGTCAGCGCGCTTGCCACTACCATACAACTCGACTCGCAGCCCGCGTGCCGATAGCGAGCGTACCATGTGCTTACAGCGCGCCGACCGCACACTTACAGCACACCGACTCCGAGTCGCCAGCAAAACGTAATTGCGCCGTCGTAAACCTAGACATTATGAAAACGTGCAAGTCATAGGCGTGTTCAATTATAAATGCCATATAACAATCGTGTTCGCGGTGACAGCTAGCTTGCACCTCGCGGCCAGCGCACGGGCTGCGGACTTGCACCCCGCAGGCGGCCAGCTTGCACCTCGACCCGACCGCGACTGCTGTGCAGTTGCGGTGCCGTTATAATGTGCCATGCCCTTAAGTCGACGTAGCGCCAACGCAACGCACAGACAACGCCCGTGTGGCACTGCCCTTACTGTATATTGGTAAAAGTAAAAAGAATCTGGAAATGTATTTGGAAATGAAATAGAGGGATACAACAAAATAGATTTTGTTATAAAACCGATTTGCTTTCTCTGGTTGAATTTTGCAATTTGGTCGCATAGTTGAGGTTGTGGGGAAATATTAATAACAGGCTCAGAAGGTAAGTGGATGGGTGACCATTCATTACACACATCAAGGCTCATCTGTGCTTTGGAAGGCAGAAAAAATAAATATTCCACAACTTTCACAGAACGCCAACTAGTTCCAAACTATGCAGAGCTTGTGCTATGAGTACCTAGTAGGAAACTGATAAATAAAACTTAAATATTTCTAAATACATAGGTACATAATTATTATAAAATATTATAAATATATAAAAAAGAACATCGGTCTGCCAGTTTTCTTCATGTTAGTTAAGAATAAAACAAATGTGTATTGATAATGCTAATAAGTTTTTTGAGCTCTCTAAAATATGGATGAGAAATAAGTATTATTTATTTTATTGTACTCGTATATATCGGTAAAAAGGGGTGGATAGAAACTCAAGGGTGCGTAGTAACAAAACTTTGAGAAGGATATTCACGTATTAAAAGTTGTTGGTCAGGGTCCATAATGATTATGTACCTTTATATTCTGAAGACCATTTATGTACACTGTGGAATGCAATAAATATTGCGTATTGAGTATTGTTTGTTACATACAAGGAGTCTAATGCTTTTAATAAAAACTTAATTACAAAACAAAAACGGATTTTTAAAAAAACACTCACAGGTGAAAAACCCTTGAGTTTCTATCCACCCCGTTTTAGGGTCGTACGTTGATAGAAATTAATGCTCTGCATTTGACAAAGAACGTGTTTGAGACTCAAAGCATTCTATCATTTCTCAATGTCGCCCAAATTTCATTGATCTTAATCAGTTTTGTTAACAGAAACATTTTAATAAATTGTTCATTATAGAATAACCAATTAAAAATAATAATAATAATATATATAAATTATTATTATTATTATTATTAATTCAAATTGGGTATCTCGTCTAATTAAATAAGACTCGCGCTAAATATTTATGAATATTGCTGTCAATTTCTTCTAGAAAGTCGTTTTAATTATGTTCTAAAACAATGTATTTTAAACAATTTGGATGTAACATAACGCTCGTTATCCTCGAAGGGTTATACAGAGGTGTTTTAGTAGTACCCCCACATTTCGCAAGTTATATGTAAGTCCCATTTGTCATCATTCCAGACTCCGGGGTTCTACTGAAACATTCCAGGTTGAACGAATCAATAACACTCTGCCCGACCCAAGGATCGAACCTGGGATTTCATGTTCAGTTATAGCGATCACTGGAAAAACGACACAATCGAGGCAAACTGGCTTTAACTATTGAATTTTCTTATTTTTAATCTATTCTAATATTAAAAAGAGGTAAAGTTTGTGACTATGTAGGGCAATGATATTAAAAGTAAAAAGATGTAGATAGGTTACCTAAACAACATTCGATCCTCAAAAACTGCACACTAACGCACGCACGACGCTTGACGGCACTGAGGTCAAGTGTGGCTAGTTAGTCACATTTTAACGTGTCGCTTATAACCTATCTACACCTCTTTATTTATAATATCATTGTTGTAAGGGTAATCTCTAGATATACTGAACCAATTTTGAAAGTTCCTTTATCAATAGAGAAAGTCACATTGTTTGTGCCAAAGTATATTATTATGTATTTATTTATTTACTCATTAAAGGTAAACCAACAGCTTCTGTATACAGCATTACATTAGAATAATAGTAAAAAGTATCAGACTTATAAAGTCGCCAATAATAGGTCGACCAACATTCATGTGATTGAAAAAACATTTAATTATTATTAGCTCACTAATTATTAAAATTAAAAATAATCAAATTAAAGTTAAAAAGAAAACATAATGAAATTATAAGTACATACATAATGAGAGCTAATGAGATTCAAATTTAAATTATTATAAAAAATTAAGAGGATGTGTAAGGGATTTAGAGTACGAAATGGCATTAGGCACGCCCTTTGTACATTAGTGTGCTTGAAATATTAAATACATGAATGTACGCGGATGAAGTCGCGAGCGAAATGCTAGTCAGTAATAAATGGTCCACGTTTATGTCCATTTCCAGTCGAGAATTACATTACCCAAGTTAATCCCAACAATGGAATCCTTATCGGCATCAAAACACCGCGAAAATTATCTTCAGTCCTCCCCCCAAAAAGTCAGAACCATTCATTTAGTCTTGACCGTCGTTTCTCAACCCTTTAACCGACAAAGGGGTCTGACAGACCCCATTAATCATTACGACACTGACACCTAATTAACAATTGAAACGTCTGAAGGTCTGTGAGACCGTCTCGGGTCAGTGGGCAAGAGGTAATCTAGTGGAGGGTTAGGTCTGCGTTACAACGATTTTTCTGTAATAACTAGTCTGAATTTCAAGATTAACCACTTAACTGTGAATTAGAGGATTAATTTTGTGAAGAGGAAAGGTGAAATAGGTACTTACTGGTGTAAATGCCTTTTCTAGAAATTTAACCTAACTTTTTGGACAAAAATGGTTTGAAATTAAATCTTTTTCTTATAGTGTGGTTGACGACCTGGGGCTCGAGTCTGCTATTGCAATCGTGTCTCAATGACCGGTCATTGATCGGATATTTGACAACTTTGACAGTTTTTGTATGGGAATTTGTCATAAGTTTGACGTTATACGTCAAAAATCGATCATTGACCGGTCATTGAGACACGATTGCAATAGCAGACTCGACGCCCTGGTGGCAGAGATTTAATGCAGCTCATGGGCCTCTGACTTGGCATCATATGCCCTCGAGAAATATCTCTGTTGAGCATGAGGTTCAGAGTTCCATCCCTAGGTCGAGCAAACTGCTACCTATATGTTTTTCTGCCCAGATGCCAGCTACCCCAATGTGTCAAATATCTTTGACAGTTTTTTAACTTTATTACAAACAGAATAAGGTTCATATTCAATTGGGAGAATTGACAGTTTGGGGTAGCTAGTTGTGCTGGCGTTTGTACCTAACAGCCAGAACAGTGTAGTGTGTACACCTCTGCCTTACCTATATAATTGTATGGAAAGCAAAAAATAAATACTTTGATGGCAATGAAATTATAAAAGTAAAAAATCGAATCGAAGATCGAATGTTGTGTAGGTAACCTATGTACACCACATAGGTTACCTACACAACATTCGATCTTCAAAAACGGCACACTAACGCACGCACGCTTCCGTTGACGGAGCGACGCGACACTGAGGTCAAGTGTGGCTAGTTAACCAGATTTTAACGTGTCGCGATCATTATTTGATGGCGGATACTAAGTTCTGTTTCAACCCCATTTTAAAATTGTCCAATGCTAATAAAACAGACTCTTTCTCCTAACTCTTACGTTTCAAAGTCATATGCTCTCAACAATAGCAATTGGCTAATTCATTGAAGGACACAGGAACACTCACTGCCTACTCCTGGCGGTATACCAGCCTCGCTATTACATAAGCCCAGTTGGTAACAGAAACAAATGACTCCGGCGCACAATTCCACTGTGTTAATACTTATCTCAGATTCATCTTTCAAGGGTTCTTAATTAGAATCGCCCGATGAGAATTTCGCTAGCGTAATGGGAAGGGCAGACGGGCAACTTTTTGTCGTAGGAACATGTGAGTCGAATACCGTTCCAATTATACAATTCTCGTGTCACAGTGTTTGAAACAAAACTTCTCTGAAATGGTTTGACCGATTCTTATAAAATTTTGTGAGTATACTCAGTAGGTTTGAGAATAGGACGTAAACCAATAAAAGTTGTACATGACTCTAAGGTGGAAACAAGTTTGCCGGGGCAACTAGTAGTATAGAAGTAGTAGAATTATGACAACTAATTGTTGCTCAGTGGTTAGAATACGAAAGATTAAGCTTCTTCTTCTTCTTCTTAATATAAACGTCAACTATGCCAAATATCATACTCGTTTGGACGCGCAAAGGGATAAAAGTATTCGCTGAACATGAGTATTCAAATGATTTCTGATCTTTACTAGCCCTTTACAATCCAGGACAAAAAGCCTCTTGTCATATTATTATAGAGAAAGCACGAAATCGTCTTTTCTGCGCGGATTGGTAGTTTTGACACGAGTAAATTTTTTTAGCGTTTTTTCCAGGTATCCTGTTCGACATGTAATTGACTTGTACCGTTACTTTTAAGCACGTCCAAGCAACATTTATGTACTTTATTTATTGGTCGACACAAAGCCAGTCTACATCTATTTCAGAAAACAATAGTTCAAATTAATTACAATCACGCGATCAAAACGCAATGACTCACCAATAATTAATCTATCAACCAAATCGCCCGTCTGCACCGCACCACTTAAGGAACTGTTGCGCAGAGACAAAAGGAATTCGCTGTCTGATTTATCGTAAGCTTCGAGTAATGGCGGATTTCCAGATATAAATTACAGGCAAACCCGGAGGCCGACAATTAACAATGCTACCCTAATGTATCGAAGAGATTTGGATACAACAGTCTGTGAGAATTCTGGTTCTGGCGTCTAATTCGTTGTTGAGACGCCTTGTGAAATTTGTTTCGGTGTTTAATTTGTATTCTTGATTAAATTTGGTGCCCTGTGCAACTATCCTTTTCAAAGACACCTTCTTGCTTGCTGGCAGATATTTTGAACTCAGTATGAACTTTGTTCTTTTAAAGTTGCCAGATACATGTGATTTTTCCCTGCTTTTTCCTAGGCGTGTGTCGAGATTACACATTCACTCACATAATTACTCTAATAGCCAAACATGGAACAACTATTTATCTAAAAACCCCGCTAGGTTAGATTAAGTAAACTGACAATCCCTAGAAATATTAATATGGGATGACAGCTCACCTGGACTGGGCCCTAACAATGTGAAAATGTAGATGACATTTCTTCGCAGCAATTTTGTCAGAATTGCAATGCTGTTGTAAGTTTGTATTTTCGTAACTAATTTGAAAAGTATGTGAGAAAACCTGGACTTAGACTTACAATCCGCTTTGGGCATGTGTGGTAGTAATTTTTAAGTCTTCTCTGTACGAGAAGAGGCTATTGTCCTACACCGGGACAGTAACAGGCAGGGTTTTTTTATTAATTATTTAATGCTCTTGTTGCGGCAATGAGAAAAAAGCTTTTCTATCTTTGGCTATGTATTTTTTGTCGTCTAAAAATCTCACTTGACTAAAACCACTTGGTGACCCATTTCAGAACATATGGTTTCAAAATTTCCGGACCAGCGGAATTGGTGCCCCTTCTGTGCAATTCCTTTGATATGTCCCCAGGGGAAATGACGCCGTTTCCGCAACATCTTTACCCATGCCTGCTAGCTCTTTCTTGTCAAATGTCTGCACTGTCGATGATACTAGGTTTAGCAGTAGGTATAGCCACCGATCCGTAATGAAGTAATTTGAACTATGTTTTATGTCATTAAGGTTAAAAATTACCTTAAGATTAACTAAAAATGCCTGTGTGATAAATACTGGGAAGTAAAGAAGATACCTACAGGCAGTGGTATTCACTTACAATAGGGTATATGCATGTATTTTTTTATATTTTTAATTCACTGTTTACAACGTTTTAAAATAGTAAAAAAATATAAACATGTTTAAAAATGCAGTAATGAAGCTTAAAAAAATATTTAAAATACAGAATAAATTTGAGCTGTTTAAGCGCCGCCATTTTCGCGCGCTATTTCGATTACGTCAAATACTATGATCCTATTACTATTACTTTGGGTATTTTCGTTCTTCTAACCATTTCACCATGAAAAAAAGCAAAGAAACCAGTTTACAGGTATTGCTTGTACCCGAATGCAAAAACATTATCAGATTGTGCTTTTACAAAACCACTTTCAGTCATTTTCTTAAATGTTTTATAACCTCACTATGAAGCTAAAATTACACTTGAACATTAAATCAATTCGCAACACACGGCAATAATTATGTTTTCCAATAAAAAAGTTATTCAAACCAAATTTAAATTACATGCATATGTACTGTATAATGTGAAAATAGGGTATTTGACAAAATTTTAGTTTTTAGTCCGTCATCTAGGTAACACGAAAATATTCGACACGTATTTTTTTCTTATTCGTAATCAAAGAATAACGGCGATACATTATTTCCATATTCGTCCAGTTTGATATTTGACAAAAGTTTTAAGCTAAAACAGCAGGAATAGCTAGTTGTTAAATAATTATGAGAACTTACCTCCACCGCAAGTAGCAGAACACAGTGACCCTGGTGTCGCCAGCCAGTGGTACCGAGGTCTTGAGCAAGAGGACCCATCACCTCCACAGACGCCGCACTCGTCCACGCGTCGAGTTGATCCCACTCGGAGATCACAGCCGACCCGCTGGGGACAACAGATAATTAGCGTTAGATGTTTTGTTAATTTAATTGAATTGTTTATTGTTTCAAATGTGCGCTCCCTCAGGAAATCAGGATGGCAACCAACCGATTGTCCTTCAAAGTTAAAGCATGTTCGTAAGAAGTTGGTAGTAGTTTCTTCATGGCAGTTCTACCATTATTTGTTTTAATTGTTAGAGCGTATTTAATTTTATCTATTTGTGCATTTGTTCTAGTTCGAGAAACCTATAATTGGATGTGAGTAGTAGAGTAAAGTAGTATATTCACTAAAAATATAGATTAAATGCTAAGAACATTAATGAAGATGATCATCTTCTAGGCAACATTAAACAGTCGCTTGAGATAACATCAGCTAGGTACATTTAAAAGAAGGAATTGATAATAACGAATACACGGACCAGCTCGATCCACGGATCTCTATTTACTGTCATAACAATAGCGATATCATCTTTCATACAATCCATCCATCGTTTCACTCCGTTCACATTCATACAAAACTTCGACCAATGTGGCTGGTATTACTTAACCACAAGCCCCACACATTTCTGCGTCGCATCAGAGCATCATCCCCAATGAATATTCTAAAAGGATATACGCAACCCAGCGATCTGTCACGCAGGGAGCAATTTCCATAGTCATATACGACTTTACATAATTATGAAACACAACTTTATTGCAAGCCGTTACAGTTTATTTTCATTTAACACTAACTGAGCAATAAACATACATTATTTTGCAGCTGCAATGAGTTATATTGCTTTTGTAATAAGGAAGATAATTGCACGTTCTGTGTTTTGTGATAACGATAGTGTAATACCTTGCGGGCATACATTATCTATTTAGTATAATTGAATTAACCAAATAGTTTTTGCGACCGCTTGTGTTTACCGCGAAGCAGTTACACTTATATTGCTGCCATTGAAATTGGGTAAAGTATCAACTGTTGCTAAATCTAATTACCTATTCCAAAGTTAAACAATCGTTGTTAACATATGAACAGCGCCTTTTCCCTATGGAGGTCGTAGAAACTACAGTGTAGGTAAGCCACCTGGTGTTATTTCATCACCACTGCTCTCAAAAAGGGTGAAGGAAAACATCGTGAGGAATCCGGCATGTTCTAGAACCAAAAATTCGAAGAAATGTGACATCTACTAATTCGAACTGGGCCCGCGTGGTAGATTATAGCCCATACGCAAAATACGCGCTTTGACGTGGAGTTGCGGATACCAGCCCGGTTTCTTTTTTATCTTTAAGCTACCTGGTATAGGATCTTTACATACACTTTCGTTTTCGTTCAATCCGTGAATATCTACCAGTTGGTACCTCAGTATTACGGTGATTACTACTCATGTCTTCTTTGTTTTCGAGATGAGAAAAGATGTTAGTGACAGAATGACAGATTTTTCTAAATTTTAGTGACATAATTCACTTTATTTGAATCACAAATTCGTCGTACCAATGGCTAGATTCCGGCCAGGTCTAAAGAATCAGCATTGCCAATATTTGGCATAGAGTAATTGCATAGGTAGAACGTCAAGAGGTGATGTGGCTCCAAAGTGGTAATAAGGCTTTTTAGCTGTATTCCAATGAACCGAACAGCACAAAAAACAAACAATCATTCCAAATCTCCCTTACAAAGATAAACAATCAAGAACACTGCGAACGATTGTAAGTTGTATTCGACACCTACTCATTCCCGAGCCAGGTACAAATCTCCAATCGCCCCCTTACATACATTCAGAATAAATCCAGAAAATCAGTTTGAACCACATTCTGGGCAATAAATTACATAGATATGTACCTCCTGGGTGTCTCATCGTTTATTCAGACCTCTGAATTCGGGGATCGCACTCGTACAGTCTCGGCGAATTTTCCGATTAACATAATAAAGTAGACTGTTGGTGTCCCTTTCAGGCGTTCGCTTTAAGTTCATGTTAGAGAGAGATAGTATGAGGTTGTTATTGAGCTTTAAAAATATAGGGGATTTGATACTTTTATTTGTTAGTCCTGGTTGAGATTTATTCGAGTGTGGAATGGTGTGTCCAAAGATGGCCAGTTAGGTTCTCATGTATTATGAATCGGCGGAGTGTTCTCATACTTTTGTTTTACGTAAAAACGTATGGAGTTATGAATACATTCATAAAAATATCAAGACTATATTCCCAGAAGGGTTGCGCAAAAGTGTGCGTATAGTATATAAATATTTTGCTAGACATGTTTTAGTCTCAATGGGCGCCATTGCCGTCAACCAGGGACAGAGCCGACTGACTGTTCAGGAATATTCCAAATAGGAAAAACAAGTGAACTTTACTTGAGTTGGGAATGAATTTTCTTAGTGGCAGCCCGAAGTATGCGTGCCATTTTGATGCCAATAGGCTCGCCTCTTATTACATTGTACTTGAAATATATCTGACCAAATGTTGTTGCACCTGTCGTCTGCCTAATCGTACGGGTAATATACGAGTGATATTATATTGTTACACAAATCAATAATAAATAGGTAAGTTTCTTTACAATGATTAGAGTACAAAATCAAGATCGCGGTGTGTGCAGAAGTAACACACAGTTTCTATGACAAAAAAAAATTAAAAGTACGCGTTAAGGGTAAATTTATTATACCTATTCTGTTGTAAGGATTCTCATTGGATAAATGCCAACAGAATTACTTGACTTGCGTATTAATATATTTTATTTGACTACACTGTCCCACAGCACTGCTGAGTGAATACCTTTCCCAAGTCCTTCTAGGTAGGTACTCTCTTCTCTTGTCACCTAAAACCTTCTATCGCAATACAAGTCCAGCAGCACTATTCTGAACTAATCTCACTGTGGATTATAGGTAAAGTGAACGCGAAGTGAGCTATCATTCCATACAGTTTGACAGTTTAGTTTAGGTTTACTTCACCTAAGTTTTCGTGGGGGCGATTTTTGAAGAAAGAACTGGCGAGAGCTGCTCATCATGAATAATGATGCCAATTGTAATAATAAAAAAAGGTTATGTTTTGTTATGATATGAAATAAAAATATGTGGAGTGTTCCAAATATACAAAAGAAATAGTGAAAATTCGGGCGCCAGGAGCACACAAAATAATGCCAAGGATAAACTCACCTGTGGGAGCCTGAACAATTAATCTTTAAGCGGTATGTATCAGTAAGAATAAACCATTGAAAATTATTGATTTATTTTATTACCTGAAGGTTACATAATATATGAAAACGACTGACGTGGTCTTCCCCATTTCATTGAATGGGCCAACTCGCCTACGTTCAGCTTGTCAGTTTTAGAATGCAGTTTAATGTTCCAAATTCTGCCCTGTCTTCTTATTCCTGAGAGATATTTCTCGATGGCATGTGAAGCCAAGTCACAAGGCCGATGGGGGACATCCAAACCCAGGCATCAGTTTAGTCACTAACTACACGAAGAAGATGGCTACAGCTTTGCTTTCCGATGACTGGGTTATTTTCAGATAACTTCTGAGGTAAGAGAATCTGACTGTTAGTCTACTAAAAGCTGACCTACCAAACTTCAAAAACACACACATATAAAACTCCAAACTTCGCCTTCAGCGCCGAACGAACACGATCTTAACATAAAACCATTGACCAATCAAGCCGAGGCAAAACTTCGCGAATAAGTATTCGTAACGTACCGCACGGGATTATGTAAATTCCACTCCAGAAGTTTCCACTTTAATAATATATGAAATTATGCAAAATACGTTCGAAAGACGACGAGTTCCGAATCACAGTTGTATCACTTTTTGAGTGGTTTTGCCTCCAAAATACTTCGTTCTTAAACATCGAAAGAATTTGGGGATTTAGCAAAATGGCTTCCATGGATACTGGAGGTAGTTTCCAAAGTTTAAAAAATTTATTTGGCAGTTCAAAAGTATTTTCTTTATCGATATAGTCTAACAACTTGGACCCTTTCATAAAGACTCGGTGCCTACTTGACTTAGTTTGAAAGTTTGTGATTTTTACTTCAGTTAGGTCACAAATATTTCCTTCATTGTTATAGTCTAGATCGTTGTGAGCTATGAATACAGAATTTGTGGAAAAAGTTTCTATTCAAGCTCTGTGAAGTATTCTTGTGAAGATATGAACTGTTTGATTTATTTTTATGTTATTTTTTTGCTATGTTCAAGATTCGAGGAATGCTTTCGAGTGATCTTACGAACTGGGAACATTTCTGAAAGTGATATTATTAGATTCGAGTACGACTGATCTTTTTATGTATTTCTTTCATTACTTGTTAACAGTTACTAGCATTCGCTATTCAATTTTGCGTAAGTGACATTAAGTGAGATACGACATATAAACAAAATAATGAGATTTTTAATTAAAGAAGTGAATTCGATACTTTATTATTAGAATATGTCTCATTGAGTTTAACAATAAATTGGAAAATGATCACTGGTTTAGAATGAATTCACTGCTCAAAACAACGAGATTTAAAAGACTATAGAGCGGACATATGAGGAAAAAAAAAAATTACGCCAATTTTGTAGCGTAAAAAAATTGTCACTACATGTGTCGCGTTTAATTTTCCATTAAAAAGGTAGAAATATAAAAAAATATACAAAGTAAAAGGATTGGCGATGTAAAAAAAATGACTTGGTAAAGTTGAGAAATGGAATGTCTAGAAAAGAATAAAATTTGTGATTTTGGAAAATAATGCCTATAGGTGAGAAGGGGTTGCAACCGCTATCCGGCCCTAGGCGCGATTAAATTATAACCGTGCTTAAATATAATATCAAAAACGGTTCATTCCGTGACCTTTTTTTCGGACGAAAATTTTGTGGTCCGGTCTATAGATATTGAATGTCTTTGGCTCAAAACAACACTAACTACTACACTGTATTAACTTTACAAATGATCATTTAATTAGCCTTATCCTTACTATGTTTGGGTCGGTTTCCAGTCTAACCAACACAGCAGCAGGCAGCTGAATACCAGTTTTTTACATAGAGCGACTGCCTGTCAGACCTCCACAACATAGTGACTAGATAACACGATATTTTCGGTTAAACTGGTTGTCAGACTTTCGGGCATCTGCCTAATCGTTACGACTGTCAAAGAGCCACAAATGACGGACAGGACCAATGCCTTAAGGACGTATCTACGAAATGACGCGCTTCAATTCTTGGTCTTTTAAGTGCACAAAACACGTAAAGTATCAAATTTGGTATGTCAAATATTTTGTATTCGTATAGCGATCTTATTCAACAGGAGTTGCTGCTTGCAAGCGACACACAAGATGGTGGCCGAGTGCAAACTAATATTTTTGGTTTCAAACTTTTGGGCAATAACTCACGACAGTGATCAGTAAAATAACCCTTAGCTTCAAGCCATTAAGGTTCACGCAATTTAGCAAAATTTGTTGCAAAACTAAAATCGTTTTGATTTTTTTTCTGGGGTTAATTGGAATATTTTGGTAGTTCTTTCTGCCACCTTTTTGAGTTGATCTGGTCTCCTTACATTAAATATTTTTAAATAAACACATTACTGTTATTAAATAGAAGAAAATTGTTCCTAAACTCAAAACATCGACAATTTTGTGTAAAGAGGTACCGGAAATGATTTTTTACAATATTATTTACCTAGACTTTAAAATGAAAAATTGCGACCTTTTCAAGATGAAGGAGTAATCTGTCTGTGGTGATTATTATATTGATTCAGTTTAGTTTAGTTCTGCCGCAAAATGTACCGAAAAACTGTTCATTTTGGTCAGATTTGTAAACGCGTCCTTAACGTGTGGCGTGGCGTGCTTTCCGAAACACGGAGGGGTCTTGATATGTCACCCATCCACAGACCACGTTAGGCATAGCTTAACCTTCGATCGACCCGTGCGGCTATTATTATTTAGCGCAATTTTTTAAAAGCCTTTTCAAATACTACCTACTGACTCGTCAAAGACTTTCCGAGTTTTATTTACTCAATCTGCACATTGACAGTGTCAGTATATTTTCCTTCTGCCTGAATAACAAAAAGATGTTCAAGGATAAAACAGAAGCCGTAAACTAAGTCGTGATTGTGCGCTGGAGCCGCGCCAACGAGACTTTCTTACAGTTGACTTAAGATCAGATGAACTATAGACACAATATAGAGTAAGTATATATAACTTTTTTGTTCGTGTCGTGGTAAACAACGTGAGTGAAGATGAATGGCTTGATGTTGGCCGTTTGTTAATTAAAGGCATTTTGTGTACCTATACAGTAGACCACGCATAGTTGGTTACATTTTAATCTTGAAGTGAGAGTAGTTCTTAGTTTAAATAAAATAGGATAAATAGGAGGATAGTTTTGAGACTGTCAAAGTCAGTGTGATTGTGCGTGACGCGGCTTCACCCGTGTTGTTCCTGTTCCTGTGTGAATACAGGAATAAAAAGTAGCTTATGTCTTCTGGGGACAGTGTAGCTTCCCCAACAGTGAAAGAATTTTTCAAATCGATCCAGAAGTTTCGGAGCCTATGCAATGCAAACAAACAGACAATTAAATCGTTCCTCTTTATAATATTTTTAAGTTAAGATAGTACCTATAGATTATCGAAAGTCGAGGTAAAAGTTAGAAGTTTTTACTAAGGCTTACCTATATTTGCATTCATTTACATAGAATGCATAAATTGTTCTATTTGCTTAAACATATTAACCACATACGACTATTATCCGGTAAAGCCTAGGCGATTAAGGTTCCTTAATATAACTTCGAGAGTCATAAGTCGTTTGTTCGAATGAAATTTATTGCGAAACAACATTTTGTCGGCAAACGCTACTTCGACTGAATGATTAGTCAAATATTTTTGAATCGAGGGACTGCTCTATCAAATGAGTTTACTACTAATTACCTATTTGTTTCTTACTATTTAAAACCCTAAAAGAATTCCTACGACCTATTAACCGATTTCAATAACTCTTTTAGCAATAGAAAGGTACCGATGCAAGCACGTCAATCTACCCCAATGTGTCACATTTCTTTAATAATTTTTCAATATTATTCTAAACACAAAAGGTTCAATGGGGAAAATTTGACAGTTTGGGGCAGGTTGATGTGCTGTTCATTATTTGTAAGTGTCAAAGGCTATATTTATTAACCCCCGACGCAAAAAGAGGGGTGTTATAAGTTTCACCGCTATGTGTGTGTGTGTCTGTCTGTCTGTCTGTCTGTCTGTGGCACCGTAGCGCCCAAACGGGTGTACCGATTTAGATGCGGTTTTTTTAATTGAAAGCAGGGTTTATTGCGATGGTTCTTAGATATGATTCATCAAAATCGGTTCAGCCGTTTCAAGGTTATCAGCTCTTTTGTGTTAGCTACCGTTGCTATTTTAGACGTCTATGGGTATTAACTTTACTTACAAACACATGTGTGTCCTAAAATTTCAAACACCCACGTGTGTAATATTAATAGGCAACATTATGGTGTACTTGGTCTGATGCAGCCAGGATATCTAGCAGACTAATACACTCTTGGGAAAATAACAGCAGATATGTCGTGTTTTGGATTAATTTTAACCAGCATTTGATTCTGCACACAATGCCCTGATGGCAACAGGATGAGCTGATGCTGCAGCCAGGCTATCCAGCACACCAGTAGGTAGACTCTTGACAAAATAATAGCAGATATGTCGTGTTTGGATTCGTTTTAACCAGCATTTGACTCTACATACAATGCACTGAAAAAATCTCATAACTGTATACTCTATAAAACAAAACTAATGCGTTTAAAAATTAAAACAAAAAAAAAATAAAATTTAAAAAACCCCTACCGCAAAAAGTAAAACATTTAAAAAGTTAAAAATTTAACGTAACGTCGGGGTACCGTTAAGATAAGTACCTACATACCTACAAGTACTAGGAACATTGCTTGCTTAAGCGGTACCCCGACGCGAAGTAAAATTTTATGACTAAATTCATTGAATTAGAAAAGATAGCTAAATTGTTATTTTTAACTTTTTAAATGTTTTACTTTTTTGCGGTGGGGGTTTTTTAAATTTTTTATAAAACTTAGAGGGTGTGAAGGTGATAGAACAGTATGAAATGCGCGCAGATAAAGTCGCAAGTAATGTGCTGGTTATTTATACATTGACAACTAAACTCAAACTCAAGCAAGAAAACTTGCTAAATTGGCTCCAAAGACATCCTGAGCAACTTATTAACGTATTTGGGCAAAAGATTCTACACTCGGCGTCCTTTCAGAACGAAACAAAACAGAGAAAAACTACAGTGTATTGAAACCTCCTGACACAATGGCGGATGAGACCTGACATCATCAGGGAATGGGGACGCGAAATAATAAGGCTCCGCGAGTTTTGTTACAAGGTTGGTACTGAAGCGAGAGAAGTATGCAGCAAAAATAGAGATTAACCTGTTGATTGATAAAAAAATAAATATTGGACAATGACACGATAACTATTGACACACTTATCTTACTTACCATAGCATATCCTACTAATATTATAGACCAGCGGTTTCACTCGCGTAGGTCCCGTTCCCGTGGGAATACAGAGATAAAAAGTAGCCTATGTGTTATTCCAGGGTGTCAGCTAACTCCGTACCAAATTTTATTAAAATCCATTCAGTAATTTTTACGTGAAAGAGTAACAAACATCTATCCGTCCTCACAAACTTTCGTGTTTATAATATTAGTAGGATGTCCAGCTTTTCATACGATGTTTTCCTTCATCGATGTTCATGATGTCCAAAATAAACTAAGAAAGTGCTTATGAATTGAAAAGACACATTGGTACGGATTCTAACCACAACCTCGTGTATGAATAATGGGCGTAAAATGTTTAAATTGCAATTATTCAAACTGCTAGAGCTGCGGTGGACCAGTGATGGTGGCGGCCCCGACTTACGAACAGTAAGTCGTGGGTTCGAACCCAGGCAGGCGCAATACTTTGTGGAATTTATTTCATCACCACTGCTCTCAAAAACGGTGAAGGAAAACATCGTGAGGAAACCGGCATGTCCACCAAAAATTCGAAAACTTGTGACATCTACCAATTAGTACTGGGCCCGCGTGGTAGAATATAGACCACACGCAAAATACGAGCTTAGACGTGGGGTTGCGGATAGCAGCCCGGTATCTTTATCTTTTTATTCAAACTGCTGGTACAGACGCCTGCACATCAAGTTACCCCAATGTGTCAAATTTCTTTGATCGTTTTTCAACTTTATGTCAAACAGCATTAGGTTTATATTCAATTGGGAAAATTTGACACATTGGGGTAACTTGATGTACTGGCGTCTGTACAACTCCAGGGGCTTTATAATAGCCTTCTAGGTCTATCAAGCCTTCTTAGGATATTAAACATGTGTTCTCTTCTATTAAGATGTGCAAATGTGCATTTAATGTATCGGAAATCATTGTGAGAAAACCACAACCTCAAATAGTATACTTAGTTCTTTCCGTTATGTTTCCCATGGGCCTTTAAGATGACTTCACATGCTGTCGATAACTTCCAGACACGACGGTTGCGGTATCCTTACGAAGTTTTCCTTCACTGTTTTTGAAGCAAGTGAAAATTACGCACTCGAATCCAAAAAGTCATGGGCCTCACTGCTTATCATCAAATTATTAAATTATTTTTTCCTGATCGCTACCTCCCGTAACTTGCACCACGTCGAGTAGCGCGGGGCCTCGGTGCGCCTTTGTCCTAGGCACGACGTTTGCTCCCGTTTTTAAAATTAAAACTTTGCGGCCCGGAATGTTAAGCTCGTGTACACTGCAAATATTTCGTTTTGCCAATCATGTACTACTAGCTTTGTATTTAGAGGTATTAAAAAACAAACGCAAAAGTAATCGCAACTGTTATTGTGTGAGGTAAGCAATCTCACTGTGAGTGGTTATGAGAGTTTTCCAATTACGTACTTTATATGGTTTGATATGAGTGATGAAGTCTAATAATTATGGTGATGACTAATAAATGCCTAGCCTACAAAGCTGATAGTTAACTAAATCGCTGTATCGCTTAGCCTAGTGTTAAGACCGGCGGATTGTCTAGTCTAAGGTGTTGATTTCGAACTCAAGGCAAACACCTATGATGAATGGGTGGTATAGGAAAACATCGTGAGGAAAACCGGCATGCTGAAAGATACTTCTTCTTGTAGGTATGCGAAGCAAAGTCTGAAGTCAATGGGCGGCTTCAAAACTCTGACACGCAGTGATATTCTGAAAAGTTTATTAGCGAAATCGCTTCTGAATACGCAGTGAAATCATGTGAAATTAAAATATCGTATTCTTATATGGAGTGATTTCGATTCTGGCGCCACCAAGTGATGATCATAGTGACACGAACTAAAACGGGTGAGTATTGTGACGATGACATGTGAATACCGAAACTTGTACAGGCGACATGAGAAGCGTAGTTAGTACCTATGACATTCGAGATGATTTGCGAAATGACTTTCGAAGAGATTTACCATTTACAGAATGTAAGCACTGCAGGTTTGTCGCTAATCACACCAAAAGAAGAGGACTAATTATCGTTCTTCTTCTTTCTACTTAGTTTGATTAAATAATTAATTAAAAACATACGAAAACACCACATCTTTAAAAACTCACATCTACTGCACTAAGTTTGAGCCACTTCAAGCTACGGCTATCTGTGTTGTACGGAAACTTATTGTTGATTTGTGTTGACATTGCTTCAAATGTTTTTTTAAGACTACCCTTCATTTCATTAATACTTTTTAATGTCTCACTTTCTACACTACGCCCAAAAAGCAATTTATGTATAGTTTTAATATTCTCATGTAAGTGAATTGATGTATTCTTATGAGAATAAAGAAATCTCTAACCGGAATTAGGTTTTTTTTTTGTCAAAACTCAATCAATATTGAGTAGTGCGGGGTTTTGCTGCGGATCTACAAAATTTACAAAACAATGGTAAGAATATTGTGGTGGTATGGTGTTATATTATTATACAATGATATAAATAAAAAGGTGTAGATAGGTTACCTAAACAACATTCGATCTTCAAAAACGGCACACTAACGCACGCACGCGTCCGTTGACGGCGCGACGCGACACTGAGCTCAAGTGTGGCTAGATAGCCACATTTTAACGTGTCGCTTGCTTAGCGCTTATATCCTATCTACACCTTTTTACTTATAATATCATTGTTATTATATGGTATTAATGTTAGGTCACAAAAGATTTGAAAGAATGGCAGGTCTATGATGGCGACAAGTTCTTCAAACGAATCCGACAGACGTGTTGCTAAGGAATTTGACCCGCTAAGTACTTCTTTCCAGAAAAACACTCAGGAATTGGTAAAGGGTGAGCGTTTTGGAGGACTGTCTTAAGTATATTTGACGTCTTAAAAGTGCTGATTCTGAGCCTAATTTGAATGAATAAATTTTTATGTTGATTTTAATATTACTTAGATGACAATGCTGAGGAGAATATCTGGTGTTACGTGAATAAACTGTTTTCATTTGCCATTCAAGCATAACTAGACATAATTTTAGTGAGAGGACATTCAGTGTAGGTTCTTGTAGATGTATGTTTCTTAGCTGGGTCCTTTTATGTCGAGAGACGGTTAGAAGATTGTTATCTAGCGGTCTAACAACTGCGTCCACTGGTTTTCTGATAACATTATGCAAGGAAAATCTAGCTTTACAATTTCTACATCTAATACATTTTATAATGGAGTAAAGAGACTATTATATGATGCTACCATCAATTTAGAAAGACGCCCAATTATTTGAGGATCGAATTAATGTTCTTCAGTAAGTTCAGTTGCCTAAATACTCACAACCGGCATGCGTGTTTGACTTAATGTATGAACGTAAACGCAACAACGGCACATGGTAGTCTGTAGCTTATGCCGATTCCTATGGAAAAAGAGCGTGAGTTTTTGTATAAACATATCTGTATCAAAGCGATTCATTTTGTCTAACAACAGTCATTTCAAACTTTGTCACCTTGGGGAGAACTTAAAAACACAAAGTCATAAAATCTCATCTTAAAAATAAAACAAATTCGCTAAGGACAGGAATTTCTTCAATATACTCAACTAGAAAGAAAAAACATTACAAAGAACAGTGATAGTTGATGAAGAAATACCTACCTTCCATTATTTTAGTTCAACTTTCAATACAACTGCAGTAAGAAGAGAATAGATTAAAGTATTCCTTTATTTTCACTACAGCTTGATGGGAGAGGCAAAAAATAAACATTTCAATGGATATTTATTTTCCGTGTTCCAACTTTAACAAAAAAAATGCTTGTAAAGCATTGTTGTCTAGCGGAGACTTGGACACGGAATAGATATCACAGAAGATCAGCTTCGTGCAATGAGTGAAGACAGGCGTACGGATAGCGACGCATTCATAAGTTGATATCAAGTGCGTGTGTTTGCACCTGCAGTACGTACGTAGCATGTCTATGTGTGCGTGATCTTCGCCTGTTGTAAGAAGTTCGCCTTCTGTAACTTCCTACTCTGTCCCTAGCGGCCAGGGTATGAAACGTGGAAGCAATATTGTTATTGAAATTATAAATTCTTGTTTAGCGAGCAATAACGGCGATGGTTTATGCTCCGAAGAAAGTTTGCTGTATCTGTAAATGTTTGTTTCTTCAAAATGTTGAATATTGGAATGGAAAGGCGAAGCGGTGTTAAATGAGTTTAAATGATTTAGAAATATGTATGTTAAGTAACGATATTTTAAAGGACAGAGGTTAAAGGATTTTGGTGTAAATTAACCGACTCTGACGATGCTAATGAATTCTTCCGATATAATAACAAATCTTATTGTTCGTGGAGTAGTGTAAAAAAATGTATAAAGAATTTTGTCGCAGCAGCAGGCCATATTACGAATTCTATTTCTATTATCGTAATCGATAAGCCGACAATAATATAATTATTAAATATCTTTCTTTAATATCTAGTGCACTAAACTGCAGGCCTAGCTGTATTCCAAATTATATTTCTATTCTATTTATAATAAAGAAAGAAAATGGCGTACATGGAATCAGCTGTTTGTCAACTGTCAAGTGTTAACGAGTAGAATTTGTAATATGGCTGAAAATTAAATACACTTGACAGTTGACAAACAGCTGATTCCATATACGCCCGTTTCTTTCTTTATTATAAATCATTTTAATTAATGTATTTGAGTAATGTGTCTGTTATTCAAACTAATTTATCGCATAAGTATCTTGTTAAATATAGGCTATTCCTGAAGTAAACGAATTTATTTTATTTACCAAGTTTTTTATTATAAATCTGTTCTCATTAAAAAAAATGTTCCCTATAAAGCAAATAAAGAAAACGATAAAGCTGATGCAGAAGATGCATTTAAAGATCTTCCAAAGAAAATTTACAACACTACAGAAAGTTAGAAAGTTTAAACGACTACAAGAGTTTCGTAGACGAGTTGATTAAGCAAAAATATGTAGCAAGTTAGGTACAATCAGACGGCGACGACGAATTTACATACAACCGTCTAACAGCCTAACTGTAGAATTTGATTATTCTCGTAATTACCATCCCGGTTTGGCAAAACACTGGCAAGTTTGTGTCTGGCACTTCCAGCGTTGGAACTGTTCGAATGCAGTGTTTTTAGGATAGTTATACCCTATTTAGAATTGCTGATAGTAATAAAAAAAGCTTCTTATACAGAGTGGAAAGGAAATCGACGCACATCCGCACATCAAGAGATCTTTCTGCACATGATTTCGGACCGACCAAATTTAAATTTTCCTAAATAATTAGGTTTATACTGATAGTAACTTTTCCAGAAAAAAATCAAACATAGCTGGGAAAGGCTTGACAGATGATGATGACAGATAACCTCAAATCACACCTGTAACCCCGAAAGGCAGTCGTGTACCTACTGTAGTGCATCTACAGTTCGACAGTTATGTTTTAGTACCATGTAATAGGGGACGAGACTGTTGATATTAATGGAGCACAAATCCAGTCTTCGAGCTATTACTGAAAAAATATAAAAAGAAAAAAATCAATAACCCTTTGCCCGACCCGGGGATCAAACCAGAACCTCGTGCTCAGCTGCACCGCTTGCGACCAATAAAGCAACGCAAGCTAATTAATCTCCAAACGAAATAAATAAAACACTGAATTTAAATAACGGACTCAAAATCAAAGCTTTACTTTAATTGCAAAATCACTTGATTCATACCACCATTATTGAATCGTAGATAATTAATTATTGCCAAAACCATTGCTGGAGAACCTCTTCAGGCATTTGTTTATAAACAAAAGAGCACTTCGCTCACTTGAAATGCCTTTTCAATATAGAAAATCAAAACTGTGGTCGGGACCATTTATAAAATCAGTTTGAGAGGTTCCACGAATGAAATAAGTGGTGAAACGTTGGTAGATATTGCTGGGGCGTTTGGTGGATTTCGACGCTGGATAATACCAGATACTCATAGTGATTGCTTCGGTGTACTACTTTGAGTTTGTTTGTGCGAACAATTTTTTAATGTTATTTGGATTTAGATTTGAAAGTTTAATTTCCTAAGTTGCATGTGCGTTTAAATTTTCTTGGGCTTTTTGCAATTAGTATTGCAGATAATACGTCGCGTATTATCGGTCGCGTAACGCCAGTACAGACAAATACATCTATAAATAATTAAACATGTTTTACACTCAATCAATGATGCGTTAAAGAGGGTCGGTACATATCTGCGAACCGACCTTTAGTCAATGCGCCCAATAACAACAATAAGTTCAATCCGCAACAATCTTCGCCATCAATGTCAATGTCTCAAGTTCCGAGTTGAGCTCACGATTACTGACAAATGCTTGCACTGACTGGTCTGGTCCCGTCATATCTGTGTGGTTCTTTCCTCAAAAGAGCATCTCAGACACTAATATGCATGGTTCTTACATGATTTGACCAAGATAATGTCTGGACTTTAAAAGAGACTATGACCTCTGAGTTTCTTTCGGTGTTTCATCTCAGAGTAGTCAGTTAGTGAAACTCCGACTTCATCTAACAGTTAAAAAATGACGTGTAAAAGTGTTTGTGAAAACCTATTTGCAAAATAAACATCATTTATCATTTGAAAATTGAATTAAAATGTTTTTCTCAGCGAAGCGAGGAGTGAGAGTCCTTAATCTTTCTGTAAGGTTTTTTATAAGTGTACGCTATTCAATAAATTGTTATCTTTCTTAAAGAACTGTGTGTCCGCAACAAAATCTTTCGGTAAAAATCTTTGAATAGCTACAGCTGAGAGGCACCGTCGAAGTGTTCTTGCTAATATTCACTACTTGCCAGAGCTGAGAGAATGAAGTGGAAAACCGCTTAGTTTTATTTCAATACAAAGTTTTATTTTAATAAATGCTGTAAGTAGCAAAAAAATCTCTGCAGGTAGCTTACTTGACAGGAAATACTTATGAAAAATTTATCCTACTAATATTATAAACGCGAAAGTTTGTGAGGATGTTTGTTACTCTTTCACGCAAAAACTACTGAATGGGTTTTAATAAAATTTGGTATGGAGTTAGCCTTTTACTACACTACACTTTTTATCCCTGTTTTCTCACGGGAACGGGATCTAAGCGGGTAAAACCGCGGGACGTCTGGTAGTTGGTATATACTAGTAATCTATACTAATATTATAAAGAGGAAAGGTTACACTATCTCCGGGTGACATAGGCTACTTTTTATCCCTGTATTCCCACGGGAGCGGGAACTTCGCGGGTGAAACCGCATGACGTCTGCTAGTAATATAATATTACAAAGAGGATAGATTTGAATGTTTTGTTTGTATTGAGTAAGCCCCGAAACTACTGGACCGATTTGAAGAATTATTTCAACGTTAGGAAGCTACACTATCCCCGTGTGACATTGGCTAGAGGATATTCCCACGGGAACGGAACTACGCATGTCAAACCCGCATGACGTCTGCTAGTACCTAGTTAATAATTTAAATATAATAGTAATGGCTGGCTGTCTGTCTGTTTAGGTTTAAAAAGTAGGTAAAGGTCAAATGTATATATTTTATAAAATTTAACACACCGATGAATTGTGGCCTTTTTGTAAGTATAGTTATTATGGATGTCAATAGAATATGAAAAAATATAATACTCTTTAATGTGCACTGTGGGACTTAAACACAAAAAATAGTTATTCAAAAGTTGAAAGAATCATTGAAATCCGAAAACAATTGCTAAATATACATCTCTGCCGAATCCCTTCTAGAATATACAGGCGTAATATTATGTTATGGAAATACTTAAACCATGCACAGGAATGCGACTGTAGCAATCGCGAGTAATTTGCTGTAATGCGTTGAAGAGTTCCCTCGATTTCGCCAAGATTTCATCATCAGATCCCGACTTATTGGGGGACTATTTGGGAAGTATACTATATTTTTCAAATCGGTTGGCAAGCGACGAAGTTATGCGTGAACAAACATAAAAACAAACAAACAGCTGAATTGATAACCTCTTCCTTTTTTAGAAGTCGGTTAAAATGACGTGATGTTTTGTTATGAAAAACGCATTGTAACCACTAGACTAAAAAAACAATTAGTTATTACCTAATTACTGGTCTCAGAATAATACATTTCACGTTCAAAATCGTTTCCAATTTGAAAAGAGCTTTAAAACTTAGGTACACTGTAAAACATCTTTGTTCAAATTAAACTTACCAAACTGAAAAGTCAATCTTAGAAACATTAAAGTTATTCTTAAGATAAATTGACAAGTCTCACGAAATAAACCGTCTCTAAAATATCAATTTTCATTCGTTGATTGTGTCTGTTTAAAAACTTTTAGTGTTCTTATCTAGTATTTACTGTACCTCGTGGCTTCACACACTGTTAAGTGTTAATAAGGTTTTAATTTAAGGGTTACGACCAATTTACTAAGCCTTGAGCACAGGCGTAGGGAAGCCAGCCAATCAGGGTCTTTCCGTATTTTAGAGATGCATTATGAAGAGTCTGCACGGGAATCAATGTCTTGATTCCGCCATCACCTTTCTTTTATATCGGACAAAACAGCGTAAGGCAAGTCTACGAACCGGACAAAGCGTTTTGCCTCGTCATTTATACCGCGTACATTGAAGAACTAGGACAACTTGATTGCTGCGTCTGATTATAATTTAGGTGTCTTCAATGCTAGAGGCGAATAAGCTCTTAATAAACTAGTACGCTTCTCCATTATTGATTGCGTCACTGCTTACCATCAGCTGAGGTCGCAAACAATCACTAGTTTATACCGTTAAAAGAACCCTGTAATTAGGAGTAAACATTAAACGTTCGTAAGGTTAAAAACAAATTCAGTGAGATGCCGCGTTATTCCGAAATAAATTTTAAAATTATCATATCGATCACTACCGTGTGAATGGGGCCAGTCATGGTACTTAGATGCACAATACTCTGGCTCCATCAGTCTGCCGCATACGTTTTATACAATATACTATATACTTATTATTCCTAGAAAAATAGAAACTGTAGAATCCGATACATCTGTATGTAAAACAACATCCAGCACAAAGCCATAGATAGCGGTTATTTATTCATATTTCAGAATAAACTCAAAACGTCTCCAAGTCCTAAAGACACGGAGAACAAAGGCAAAACGATAGCTACCTTATTGATAGTCCAAGAGGAAGCTGGCAAAAGTCGCCAAATACACAAAATGCAGAAGTCAGGAAACTCGATAACTAATACATTACAATCTGTTTAGATTTCCAGGTGAGATCTGCAAATTGAATTTGGCAATATGACACCCCTATTGCATTATGTATAAGGTATAAAATTCAACGGAAATTAAGTTTCGAAGGTATAAAAACGGTTGTGATAGAGATGGATGGCTATCACACCGTAGTTTTTGATTTGAAAATGTTGATGGTATTTTAACTGGCAAGTGTTAGTAAATATATGTTAATAATATTGATTTGCGGCATTTCCAAAATAGACTTAAAAATATATTAACAACATATCTTAACTATAACTAACTCCACCACTACTTAACCACTACTTTCACAACCACTACTTTCTACTATTTGTTACAGTGTTAAGATACTTAACCAATGTTAAAATTTGTATACCTTGCAAGGTGAAACATAGTGTTGCACATAGAATTTGATATTTTCACCAAGTCATATACTTTTTACTTATATACAAATAAATTACTTTGACTTTAACTGGGGTACCAGATTGGGATAACAAAACAGTGTGTAAAGTTCCACATCCACCATTGAAAAGAGAGGATCTTCCGACCAGACGGGTGTTGTGAATAGTGGGCCACTTACGTCCTAGAGGTAGTTGTCGAGTACTTCAATATTACGATGTAAAATACGTCAGTTTTTGATCGTGTGTGGTGAGACAGATGTCGCAACTCCATAAAGATAGTCGTCGAAAAATAACTGACGACTGATAACAATCCCAAGAAACTAGCAGCCTTGCCACGTTTTTGTTAGAATATGCTGCAATTACATAACAAAGATTGGTTGACCACAATTCCAGTTTGTGAACTATGAACGCAACATAATGAAGAATTATGAAAGATTTAGAAGCTACAGCTACATGCAATAAATCGCCGCTAAAATGAGAGCTTCATAGGCACATGGTACCAAACCAACATTGGGGTTTCCTATATGTAATTTCTCAGTAATATCTTGGAATTTGAATTCATGCTTGTTAGATGTCAATAGACGATTACACGGGACCTACACAATGACATAACTAATGAATTTTGGTATACTATTAGGTGCATCTCTACCTAACCCTTCGAGGATTAGAGTCGTGGTATTACATTCTCTTAATAATTAAAAGCTATAACATTTCAAAAACACGCTAAACCTGTTACCGCAGTTCAAAATAACGCCTCCCAAAATCCACTTAAGTCTTGTTTAATATTTACAATTTTGATACTAATCTATCTAAACGGAGGTTATTTAGCAAGTCAAATAGATTACCTCAATGAGAATAAACCTTGTAACAGTAGGTACAAACAATAAAATTAATTATAATTATTATGGAGAGGACCCAAGAGGTTCCTTAGAGGAAAATTCTCGTTTTGCACAAGTAAAAGATGCGAAGATGGAAAACTCTGAAATTGTGGAACTAGTTTTATCTTTGTTAAATGTTTCAGAAGCTCCAAGTTTATCAATTTCCGTCGTGATTGCAAATATTTCACACAGATTGTTGTATGTTTTTAAAAATGAGGTGACAATTTTTATATTCAAATATGCAATAAATACTTGAATACTTGAATATATCTGGGAGCCTAGACAGTCACATATAACGATAGCGATTTGCTGTGTTTGGTTAGTTCCGCCACTTCTTCGTCTCAGAAAAAACACTAAGAAGTGGCAAAGGGCGGGGTTTATGGGGGACCGACTTATGTTATATCGACGTTTAAAAATGCAAATCTTCGGCCTAATCTAGTTAAGGCTTTGGAAGATTAAGTAAGATTTGGCATACTGAAATTTATGTAGTAGTAGTTGTTTACATATATGATAGTTATATGTATATGAAAGTACATAAAATAAAGTATTCATATATTTATCTATTCCGCCAACATCAATTTTATACCATAACAATACGTGATCCACTTTTTAGAAACGAACAAAAATATGACGGCAAGTATGCAAGTTAACATAGACAAATGTAAAGCTAAGTTGTAATTATCTACTTATCAAAATATATTTAATACATCAATTTTGAATTGTTACACAGTGGTGTAAACTCCCTCTGAAAGTCAAACCTTCTGGTCCCCGGGCCCCGTGTCAATAGTTGAATCAAGACTTTTCCACATCGGTCCCAATATTCAAATCTGTCGGGTCCCGACCTTCGCAAACAAACTTAGGTTTTGTTTTATTGCATTATCAGTTGGTGACCCTTTTTATTTTGATCCGGGTATCCGGCTAATACGCAAAAAGGTGTTTTGAAAAAGGGTCATGAAGAGTTAATATATATTTTTTTGCATTGATATGAAAATGATACGGTCAGTTTTAATCAGCTAGGTTTATTTCAAAATTTGTTCTCAAATCCACCATGATAAATATTCCACAACATTCACACAACGCCATCTAGTTTCGAGCTAAGCAGAGCTTGTGTTATGGGTACTAAACAGCTGATAAACATACATAAATATTTCTAAATACATACATATTATAGATAAATAACACCCAGACACAGAACAAATGATCGTGCTCATAACACAAACATTTGTCCTGGGTGGGAATCGAACCCACGACATCCGGCATAGCAGTCAGAGTCACTAACTTACTAGACCAAAAGCCAGTCAAAATGATCATTGACATGTATATTTTTATGGCATTTGATTCGCTAACTCGTTGGTCTAGAGATTAGTGGCATGAAGGCCCAAGTTTGGATTTCTGAGTCAGGTAAAGTATTATTGGGTTTGCCCATCCGGAATTTCTCAGTATCTATCCAAAACCTAGACTTGTGTGTGGGCAATTAATACTAAAAAACTACTCAATACTTTAATTGCATTTCACATGTCTTAGGTGGTAAACTTAATTAGATCATTTGGACCCTGTCGGGCACAGCAGAATAAGTGAGTTAGGAGAGAGGAAGCATTAATAATTATATATTTTAAATGTAAAACCTTGTTTAGCCTACTATTTAAGTTATTGAAAAAAATATACATAAAACGAATTATCAAAACGACTAACTAAGCTACTACGCCTTAGGGGCAACTCTTATGGGTGAGGATCTCAAATTAGAGCGTTTCTGGGTAATGCATGTAACCGCCGGGACCAACGAGGTTCAGAGTATGTAATGGCAGATTAACCTTATTATTTGATTAAGATCTCATAATATTTGGATATTCATACCGTTCAAAAATACTGATTCTCATACAAAAAACACCGATCGAAAGCAACACTAAGGCATAGTGACATATACCTAGTATTTTCAATGCCAGAAAAATGCACGATTCCTGTGAAAATAAGATTAAAACCGAGGGCAACAGCTAGTTTTAAATAATTCTAAACACGAATTCATATTTGTGACCATAGTACGAACATAAATTGGAAATTGAGTTAAAGAGTTTTCTCCACACAGGTCCTCTGGGTAAGCAGTTATTAGAATCGAGTTAAACCTACAATGACCCGAGTTATAATCCAGTTTTATATTTAGATTTAGATTCTCATAGCTATACAGTTCTAAACTTTTTCGACAGAACTTTGGGAGACAATTCCACAAGGACTCATAATCTGCCTAGCGTTTTCCCAAATATGTTGGGGTCAGCTTCCAGTTTAACCAGATGAAGCTTAACACCAGTGTTTTACACTGCCTATCTGATCTCCACAATCCAAGGACTGGATACAAGAAATTTCTTTGGTACATCAAGTTATCCCAATGTGTCAAATTTCTTTGATCGTTTTTCAACTTTGTGTCAAACAGAATAAGGTTCATATTCAATTGGAAGAAATTGACGCATTGGGGTAACTTGATGTGCTGGCGTCTGTACAATTGGTAAAACGACAATGCTGAATTTATTATATTTTAGACTTTCATAAAGGTTTGGCTTTGCACGGATCAATGGCTTTACAATTTGTATTTTTGCAAAACAACAAAACTACTGGAAATCAAACTCATAACTCAATAATTAGACCTCATACAAATACATTTAAAGTTGTCGCAAATAATATTATAACGTGTGGCGAACCCAATTTGTTGTTTCAACACGGTATTTTAGCATTGTTTTCACACAAAAACAGCCTATTTATTCTCATGTCCGCTGGCAAAGCATAACTAACTGAATTACTGCACTGTGGTGTTATAACCGGCGGTGGTACAAGGCAAAAGATACAGCGATGCAATAACCTACTACCTACTATATTTAATTTTACTGTAAGTACTTTTAAAATAACTTTTCACACAACGCCACGGAGTCCCAAGTTAAGCTTGAAAGCTTGTGTTATGGGTACTAAACAGCTGATAAACATACTTAAATATTACTAAATACATACATATTATAGATAAATTACACCCAGACACAGAACAAATAATCGTGCTTACCACACAAATGAAAAAAAAATGATGAAAATGAAAAAATGAAATGATGAGTCAAATGATTAGTTATTAGGTTAACAATAGAACTAAAGTTTCGCGAAGAATAGCTAAACTTTAATGGCAGTGGTCTGGGCAAAATGCTTTCAGAATTGATGGCCGTTGGGTGAACCCTAACATGAGTCGACCACGAACCGTAAGACGCAATTTTTGTGGGAGGCCTATCTCCAGTGAACGTGTTTAGCTGAAACGATGATAACATTATGTTATCAAGATTCAAGTGGTCAACTTGTATCAATTCAAGACTTAATACTTGGAAGGGATAATAGAATAATGGGAAGTTTTATCTCTAAAATCGTTACTCTCAATTATTTTATGTACTTATTTTAGAAACACCATCACACACGTTATATGTAAGGGCCTATGCACACGAGAAGTCAAAAATAGTTAAAGAGTGACAAATATGCTCTTTTTCTACAAAGCGGGTGCGTATCACATATCCATACTGTCGTTATCATTTAAAATATTAGCTTCAAAGAAGTCGGATAAATAAATTTGAAGGTGCTGAACCTGTTAAATCTTTGACTATACCATTCAACATCTACCAAAAACAGTCTGATGTAAATAAAATTCTTCAACCCGCTACCTCTCATGCCTCACACCGTAGGTACCACAGAGCAGTCATTAAATATTCACCACACAGCGCCCCACACTGAAAGCTAGACATGCCCGACGCTGATAACGACTTATACTTTTAACTAAGAGATGCACGACATCCTGTATTACTACTTACACTTGTATGATGCAACTTATTATTTATGATACCTACGGGAAAGGCACGTGTTGCGAAAGACTTACATACGGTACTGGTAAACTCAAAGTTGCATAAATACATACATGTATAAAGACACGCCTTTTAGGGGTACGTTGATACCATAAAGACTGTTATTTTGATCATGGTTTTAACAGAGCAGTCTACGCACAGGACATATCGAAAAAAAAATCAGTTGTTTCATATTCAAATTCAAATTTAAATTCTTTATTGCGAACTAAGTGTAAAGAAAAATAAAATTTCTAGATGCTAGAAAGAAAGAAAGAAAGAAAGAAAGAAAGAAAGAAAGAAAGAAAGAAAGAAGAAAGAAAGAAAGAAAGAAAGAAAGAAAGAAAGAAAGAAAGAAAGAAAGAAAGAAAGAAAGAAAGAAAGAAAGAAAGAAAGAAAGAAAGAAAGAAAGAAAGAAAGAAAGAAAGAAAGAAAGAAAGAAAATACATTTATTGTCAACAGCTGGATACACGCACAGTAAAAACACAATAACACAAAAAAAAAGAGACAAAAAATGGCATGTCTCACGGCTGCGCCAAAAGGTTCATTTCAGCGGTAATACCAGACAGATGCTGAGATCACGCGTTAGCCCTGAATAATACCTCCCGAACTACGAATCGTTTTGTTCGCAGTTCGGGAGCGGCTTTCCCGCGTCTCGCCCCTCACACCCCGCACGATTGCCCTGTCTATAAGACGGCTTCGTCGGACGACTGTAGGTTTTTAGACTGTGCTACTAGGCTACATAAATACTTGCATATTTCTCTAATTTCATAATAATTATGCTAGCCTGTTACTGTAGACTTCTATAACTATATAAAAAGTCTAGGTTTCCTCACGACGTTTTCCTTCACCGATGTCAGTGATGTTGAAGACACACATTAGTAAGATTTATTTACGGTTGACTGGCTTGTTGGTCTAGTAGTTAGTGGCCCTGACTGCTATGCCGGATGTCGTAGATTCGATTCCCACCCAGGACAAATGTTTGTGTGATGAGCACGATCATTAGTTCTGTGTCTGGGTGTAATTTACCTATAATAAGAATGTATTTAGAAATTTATAAGTATGTTTATCAGTTGTTTAGTACCCATAACACAAGCTCTGCTTAGCTTAGGACAAGACGGCATTGAGTGAAATATTTTTTCTTATATTACATTATTATTTCCAGTATGCTGATCGCCACCAACCATCTTTCCAAAATAAAGCAACTGTCTCTAGATTTATATTAATTTTAGTCTTCATTTGCCATGAAATTGCCTTACAATACATTTCATTTAGCATTACGTACTTTACATTAAGTATAAATAAAATACATTTGACAATTCATTCAAAACTTCCGCAGCTACTGTTGCTACTGTTCCTGAAATTTGATTTAAGTAATCAAGCCGAAAGCACAGACTCAAAATAAGCTCTCTGTGAATTCCTACAAAACTCTACTGACAGAAAACAAATTGGAACTACCACACTATACAGTATACATAAGACACATTTGCCCCGAAGCACTTCACACGTTTCTAACAAATATGTATGTGTATTTATATTATGTATTATCACTACGTTTGTTCACACTCTTTGGGTATTCAGATGGGGTGTTGTCAATTGGTCATACTGTAATTTGGTGAGTTCAAATTGGTGTGCCAATTGATAATTTATAAGTCTAATCATTTCGTGAACATTATCAGTTTTATTTTTTTATGATCTTAAAATATTTAGTCCACAAAAAGATCAAATAGCTCTGTAGAAGACAGATTGAATAAGTCAACTCTGTTACATTAAGACAGTAGAGAAATACGTGTCATACCAGTGCGGGCGTGTGTATATGACTACATGTATGAACGTAAACGAAGCAAATGAAGTATGTGAGAATTTGTACCCACATGGGAAAAAGGCGTGTGTTTATGTATGTATGTAAAACATACTTAGTCAACAAATTTTTGAAAAGCTGTGACCAAATTACATCGTGGCGACTCAACAATAACCCATATAGATCGACGTGTGTGTGTATTTTATCGCACATCTAGGTACAGTTGACAAAATTGATTACTTTTCAGCCGGGATACCACAACTTTCTTATTTTTTTAAACTTGGTGTGTTAAAACTGCTTTCAAAAATAGCCCTACTATTGCAGCTGTCATCTGCAAAGCTAAGTTCATGCTCATATTTTTGTCACGGTATGAGCTATTCTTATAATATAGGTAGTGAAAATACTTGAGAAATAAACCCATATTTTATTTGTATAGTTTTCACTATACAAATAAAATATGGGTTTATTTCTCAAGTCTTCCGTCTTCAGAATAGGTTGGAAATGGTTTGGATTTGAATGTGTTAAAACGATAAATGATATTTATTCGTGTTAATTGGTTAAAATTAAACAGTTTCAAATTATAGATAGAATGAAAAACTAGATCAGATTGCTATTTTCTTGTGAAAAACTCGTATAAAAAACTTCAAAACACACTCGAATGGAAAAAAATACAGTTATTAGAGACCCACACGCAGAGGAATTTTAACAATAAAAACTAATTCTAACATAACATACCTATAACCCAAAGACCACAGGTCTTTCGCGAGGTCAAAAACACTCCTCCCTATCAACACAGGGATCACGGTCCTCTTTTTAAAGACCAGACATTATTGTGATCAGATCGATCATAGGAGAACCTTGCAGATAACTATCGATACGTTTATCGATAACTTGTCTAAGGTCTACACACCAAGCAATTTTGTCGACTGTACACAACGCTGTCACGCTCCGAGTGCGAGGCGACGTGTTAAAAGAAGCGTGTTCATTGTTTATTGGCGCTTTGCGGTAAACACCTGTTAAGGTACGGTTTTAGAACGCGAGCTCATGATAAAAAATGCCGTCTGTCAGGTTAACTCTAAGCTGAATTGATTCTTTCTTCAAAAGGCTTTTCCAGTCCGGCTTTACCCTGCATCTTTAGACTCGCATAATAAATTAATACAATCTTATGTCTGGACTTTAAAAGAGACCATGACCCCTGAGTTTCTTTCGGCATTATTTTCAGGGATTGGAAATGTCATGTCATTTAGTTGTAAAAGTATCTGGGAAGATCTACTCAATACTCATTACTTTTATTGCATTCCACATGTATTCTTAGGTAATGAAACTTAAAATTAGATCATAACATGGACCCTGTCGGGCACAGCAAAATAAATAGAGTTTAGGAGAGAGGAAGCTTATTCTAGATAATATTTTATTAAATAAAAAAAAAACAAATTTATAATACTTATCAAACTACTACTTAATTATTGAAAACTAGCTGCCCCGGCAAACTTCGTTGTGCCTTAGAGTCAATTCATTGCTCTTATTTTTTTTTATATTAGATATACATACGTTGAATAAGACGACAACAAATAAATCCAAACCAATAATAACTACTACTACTTTTAAATTACAACATGTATATATACCCTAACCTAACTGACCATACCTATCCTATAGCTAACCCAACTATCTAACCTAACTACCTTACTAAAAAATACTAAATTCATCATTTTAATCTGAACTATTGCCTCTATGTTACATACAATAATTTATGCCTATAGTTTTCCCGGTCTACTTTAATTAAAGTTCTAACAGTAAAATAAGTTCTATTTGCAAAGAATTATTAAAGTTCGTCTCTGTCATCATTGCTAGTTACGTAAATTGATTTCTGAAATATAAGACTTTTTTATGCTACATAAAACCTCTAAGTTTAAATAGTTAGTTTTGAATTTCAGAACGTAGGTGCGTATTATAAATTGACAACCTTACCTTCTTGGGTTTAGCTTAAGACTTGTCAATTTTAAATTGTCACCTGATAATGAACTGGGAAGTTGGACTCCTGTCATGTCATCCAAGATGGCGCTGCGTTTGAAAAATGTTTGAGACAACCGATATTCTTGATATTTATTTTTATGATGTCGAACGGGATAAAAAGTATCCTATGTCCTTCCCCTGGCTCTAAACTACCTCCCTGCCAATTTTCAGCTAAATCGGTTCAGCCGTTCTTGAGTTATAAGCGAAGTAACTAACACGACTTTCTTTTATATATATAGATAAGTGAGATCAGATTGAGTGATATAGGTACTTACAGAAATAAATATCATTTCAATATCATTTTTCATTTCAAAGGAACCCATTTTTATTTGTCTTTTTCCGCTTACTTTGCCTTGGTCAATTTTGTTTTTTGTTTTTAAGGTTTAACAAAATCATAAATTTCATAAAGTTAAAAAAAAACAACAAAGGTATACGGTTGTTGCATCGTATCACACGCACAAAACAAAATGTGTATCAGCCGGTTGATTCAGTAAAAGTCATGCCGTGGAAACTTGAGCGAAGTGAACTGTCAATGCCTAGCATTAGTATACAATAGTGCTCATCGCACAAACATTTGTCCTGGGTAGGAATCGAACCCACGACCTCCGGCATACCAGTCAGGGTCACTTACTACTAGACCAACAGGCTTGTCAAAGTTAAGTACCTTGTAAATAGGGGGCGAGCTTTTTGCTATTACTGCAAAATGATTATTATAATACGATGAAATGATATCAGCGCAAGAGAGTGATAAATTGAGCCCTAAATAAATACTTCACCGTGTTTCATCACGCCCAAAGACACTTTACACCATAGCATATAAAATGAGGCCAATTAATTAACACACGGTGTTCTTAAGAACACCTATTTAATGTTAAATAATCAAAGATATTCCTCTCTGCGCTCGTACAAAGCCACATTTCAGTTTCCCATCTTGTTCTCGCATGAAAACCACACATTAAGCCACACTTAGAACCGAGCTGTATTCGCGGGAAGTTTTTGACACGACGCGATGAGTTCACAGAGTAAAATATATATAGTAGAACTACTTTGTATTTTCACACCAAACTAATTTAAGCAAATTATTTTTGTATGTTACCGGCTTGTCGATGTCGTGATGGTCCTGAGGTTAAAGCTCCTTCATGCTCCAGGTTGTGGGTAACATTCGGGAAAGTACAGAGGCCAACATATCAAGCTATTGAATCGTGTCAATTTCTTTGATAGTTATTCAACCTTATTCAAATAGAATAAGGTTCACGTTCAATTGGGAAAATTGTATGCTTTGGGGAAGCTTGACGAACTGGCGTCTGTACCAATGTGACCTTTCAATTCAAATTTACTTCTTAGGTTTATCTAGGACATCATTGACGTCGATGAAGGAAAACATCGTGTGGAAACCTGCATTTACAGTTAACATGAGTTTTAAATTGCCAATCCGCCTTAAGTAAGCGTGGTGATCAATGCTTGTGCCTTCTCTGTGTGAGAAGAGGACTTTGCCCTGCAGTGCGACAGTAACAGGCTGGTATTATAGTATTATTTTTATGTGTTGCTGTGTTTGTGGTTAAATTATAATAGACGGATCGATCGAAGGTTCAGCCACGCTTGTTGAGATGGGTCCGTGAATGGGCGCACTCTTACGTGACTCGGAAATCACGTTCAGCCGTCGTTCCTGGCTGTGATTTGTAAATATTTGACAGTCGTTATAGGTATTCAGAAGTCTGACAAACTATTAACTATTATTCGATCAGCTTTTTAGTACTGAACCACTGAATATATTTTATTCTATGTCAGCCCAGACACATGAAACGTGTAATTCTCTTGAAATATTAATATATGCGCGGTCTTGTCGAGGCAACCGCGTAATGCTTGACTAATATCAATCTTGAATATTATTGCTGAGCATTTCTTGAAATTATCATGTGTTGTGCAAAATGGAGGAGTGTAAAGTAAAGAAACATTGATTTCTACATTAAACCAAAGGAAACTTATTCACGAATAACATGGTTTAGTACCTTGTGTAGTAACGGTGAAGCAAGCAATATTTAACACGATTTAATATTGCTTTTAAGTAGCATATGAAATAGAAGCAGAACCCGCATTTTATTAAATAATGAGTGAAACAAACGACAGACTTCTAAAACTAGAGTATATTACATATTTCAGTGTTTTATTGTAAAGCCAGTTGATTTTTTTGGGAGATAGTATTTTTGCAGTTCTTTTCATGTCAAAACCAAACTTCTAAACCGATTTTGATGATGAGATACCCTTTCAAACAAAATACGACTTTTCCGAATCAATCAATCTAGTTTAACTTTAATTTTATACACTTGTTTGCATACCAAATTGTAAGTTTAATAGGTATATGATGTGATTATTTGTAAGATTAATGTTACCTACAATCGCCTGAAACACAGGATCACCTAGTTCAGGCACAAATTCCGGGTAAACTTTATATAGATTTAAGGAAAATTGTATTTAATGTTATACCTTATAATTATTAATAAAAAAACATTTATATTAATCAATATATAGGTATATCATATCAATATCCATAAAATACCAAATTTTGTGGTAACACAAATAGAAACAATAAAAATACAACCAAATGTTTGTAGGTCAGTTAAAAATGGACACATTGACAAAATGAATCCGTCTAAAAATACGCTAGAGCAAGGCTAGGATAAGCTAGGGATTTCCAATATACCGAGGATTGGTCACAGCCCACACAGATGCGGTTGGAAACAATTTTACACGATGCTCTTATTGACCTGGACAACCCAATTAGTGACCATAGCAATGTCCTAAGGTGACCAGTTGGTAAATAACTATTGGAGAACTTGTAGCTACAGCGAAGACTGGCTTTGGTGGTTACCTACGTTTTGAATACAGGACCGTAAAGTATAGTAGCTAAGGTTAAATGTACTTTATCTAGCTGGTGTTAAACTATTGCATACGCACAAATGTGCATACGCGGTCTTAATGTTATAGGCATTTTCTACCAGTCAATCTTTGGGTTATGATTAGACAGACAGTGGTAGGTGCTTTGTCGTGCCAAATAACTGCTTTTTCTTTCTTTCTTTCTTCTTTCTTGCAGTAAAAAAGAAATAATAATAATCATTTATTAAACAGATCATACAATCCAATTTGTTAGTAATGAGTTTACAACTTAAGCACTAATGTTAGCAGGCACACACATTTGGAGAATATTGATTATAATTACTAATAATGTCAAAACAATTTGCAATAATAATGTCAAAATCAGAAAATGTCAAAAACAAATAATGTCAAAATCTAACAATGACAAAATTACCACTAATCATGTCAAAACCATTAGTATTATGATAATAATCAAAGAAACATAAATAAACATTACTTGAGCCAATCATTATGAACCAATAAACTTTATTATTACTTCTGTTCTGGTGGTTGTGCTTGTGTGGTGAGAAATGGTGATGCAACTTTTTTTACTAAGATTAGTCAGTTGCACTAGATGCGATTAGTCAGTGTTTAGTGGCCCTGACTGCTATGCCGGTCATTTGTGTGATGAGCACGATCATTTGCTCTGTGTCTGGGTGTATTTATCCAAAGTATGTATAAGTAATATAATAAACACTTATATAAGTAATATATGTATGTTTATCAGCTATCTAAAACTCATAGCACAAGCTCTTCTTAGTTTCGGACTAAATGGCGTTGTGTGAAAGTTTTGGAGTATTTTTTGGAACAAAGTTCCTTATCCCGCGTTGCGAAAGGGGGCTAGACGGAAAAAATTAAGACCAAAACTTGTAACGACACTTCTTGCTATAAATAATAGCCGTGCGGCGTGCGCGTGTTTCTCTGTATTTCTCTCTATCTCTCTCTCATAGAAAGCAAGCCAGTTATTTTCGCGTTCGCGACGATTATTTTTGTTGAGTGTATACAGGTTTATTGTACATAATAAAAAAAAACTTCGTTCCCGTCCCGTCGTTCCGTATCCCTTGACACCTCTCAAGTTTTGTTTTTATTTGTTATTATTTATATTTTAAAATATTCGGACAGGCACTGCCTCATTTGCCTGCCTAGTGGCTGAGTCGGGTAAAAAGTGATTTAGTTTTTTCATTTGGTATTTCTCAGTACCTACCCTATTATATTGTCTTCCAACTAAGAAAAATAAGGTTTAATGAGTTAAACACTCGTGTAGACTACTATGTTTCGAATGGAATACCTCCGCTTCGTTACAGTAGGGATACATTTCAAAAATTATTTTTGGAATTAAGAAATACAAAATAATACTTTTCTCTTTTCACTGTATTTGTCAGTCAGTCTATCGCAATTGTTTCATAATGCAGAAAATTGAATGGATTGAATTTAAACCACTCTCTGCGTGATCAACTAGCAATATCCCATTTAAAATCTATACTTATATAAAATTTCTGTACATTAAGAATATCAAAAAAATAAATAGCAGGGGGTGTTACTAGACCGACACCGAACCCAAAATTATGTTTAAAAAAAATTTTGTCTGTCTGTCTGTCTGTCTGTCTGTATGTTCAGGTATCACGCAAAAACTACCGGTTCGATTACGATGAAACTTGGTATACTTATTCTTTAGTATCCTGGGCACCACACTGGATACTTTTTATCCCGGAAAAGTATGTACAATTAAAAACAAAATTAATTTTGCGGTTCGCTCCCTAGATCCGTCTACTGTACCAACCGCAAATAATAAGTTTGTCGTAGGTTACGTCACCCGCAGTGGAGGTCACCAAGGGGCGCTGCACACGGCTAAGATATTATAATATTTTATCTTAAGATACAATATCGCTTGCCATGCAATTCAATGGACTATCACACACTACGAAGATAATATTATGTACAGACGCCAGTACGTCAAGTTACCGCAATGTGTTAAATTTTCCCAATCAAGTATGAACCTTATTCTATTTGACATAAAGTTGAAAAACGATCAAAAAAAATTGACACATTGGGGTAACTTGATGTGCTGGCGTCTGTACATTGAATATATATTCAAAATTAATATTGGAGGATGATTGGTGATCGATACTGATGCCAAAAATGCAATCAGTATATGTTTTGTCTGTCTGTCTGTCTGTATGTGCACGCATAGTTCAAAAACTATTATAGGTATTTTAACCAAACTTGGTACGGTTGTAATCAATACGCCTGGGCAGGTTGATCTTAGTCTCAGTTGTTTTACACATGGTCAGTTGTACGGCACTCTTTCCCGGGTCAGTAGTTCCAGAAATCTTTATGCATACATACCGGAAGGATCAACTTTGAAAGTAGTCTATTCGGAAGTATTATGCTAAAATTATTACGTTTATATATCAACGCACAGCCCAAACCGTTGGTATTAGAGACATGAAACTTGAAGGGGTGTTCTTAGTGAAGAGTAAGTATCCACTAAAAAACGATTTTTGGAAATTCAAACCTTAAAGGGAAAACATAGGGGACGGAAGTTCGACATCCACGCGGGCGAAGCCGCGGGCAAAAGCTAGTGAATAATAATTTAAACAAACAATGGAATATCAAAACAAATGCATGATGATTGCGTTAAAATCTATGAGCCAACCGTATCAATTTTGAATAATTAATTCCAACTAAAGCAGACGTATTTTATTATGCTGTCTATTGAAATAATTAATTTATTTCAATACGAAATAATGGAATAATAGATCTCATTAATATTTTCTGGTTGATCTCATAATCACGTTTATTTTCTAATGAGGCAAGATTGACAAATAAAGTAATATTTGTAGTTGTTCAAATGTGTGTCGAATAGTTTATTACCATAAGAAAAGTGGTATTAAACTGGCATCAATCAATGTAACTAAATAAACTCATTTTTGTTTTTTTGGTCTCTCCCTACTTTCGATTCATCATTATCATCATTTCAGCCATAGGAAGTCCACTGCTGGACATAGGCATCCCCTTTAGATCTCCAATAAGACCGTTTGGAAGCGGCTCGCATCCAGCGCGTTCCCGCGGCCTTAATGAGGTCGTCTGTCCACCTTGTGGGTGGACGTCCTACGCTGCGCTTGCCGATACGTGGCCTTTACTCGAGAACCTTTCGACACCATCGGTCATCAGTCCTCCGTGCTATGTGCCCTGCCCACTGCCACTTCAACCTGCTAATCCGCTGGGCTATGACGGTAACCTTGGTTCTTCTACGGATCTCCTCATTTCTGATTCGATCCCGCAGAGAGACTCCGAGCATAGCCCTCTTCATAGCTCGTTGGGCTACTTTGAGAGCGATTGACTATTCCACCAGTAATTGGGTACCATGATACCCCTTGGTAGGACTGGTAGATTTTAAGACTACTAGGAACGACTTTCAAAGACCTACAAATTATAGCTGGATCAGCACCTTGACTGGCCCGTTGGTGTAGTTGTTAACGACCGTGACTGTAATACCGGAAATTTTGGGTTAAATTCCCACCAAAGACAAATATTTTTGTGATCAGCACGACCATTCGTTCTGTATCTATATGTAATTGATCTATAAATAATATGCATTTATTTAGAAATATATAAGTATGTTTATCAGCTGAAAAGTACTCATACCACAAGCTAAGTTTAATTTTGAACAAGATGGCTTTGTGTTAAAGTTTTGGAATATTATCTTATTATTACGCATCCTTCATTCCGTTTGAGAAGAAGTCTTAACTTTACTATAAAACTATAACTACTTGGTTGTTATTGAGTCAGATTTATATTAATACGGGGCTCCGATTTTAATGTACAGTCAGACCAGTTAATTACTAATAACTATTGTTCTGCGCGCGACTGTACTCAATTTATATCTACATAACATATTCATGGTTAACATAGGGTTGCCATCGTCTTAATTAAATTGGATATGAATTCTAAAGAATTTTCGATGATTGAAATGAAATGAAACGACCTGAAAGTTAGTTTTATTTAACTACTAACTTTCAGGCCGTTTGTATTAGGTATATTTTATTACCTTAATGTTTCAGATCGGTAGAATCGATTTGGAGTTGCACAGGAAGAGTGACGTACGTGAAAAATTTAGATTATTCCGATCTGTCACCCCGCCTTGTCCCCTTAGAGTGACAGATAGGAAAAAAAAGTTTGATCTGTCCCCCTGTTAGCAATGAGGGAAGAGTTCGAACTTTATTCACTCCTTAGCGGTTTTATTCCCTACGGGGAACAAAGCGGGGTGACATATCGGAATAATCCAAAAATGTGTGATTCCTAGAATGGGGCAATGTTGAAAAAAAAACTGAATTTGACTGTCTTTAATTAGAAAATTCGAATGAACAGACGCTCAACCCTAAACTAGGAATCAGGGTCTATTTCAACCAGCACGTTGGTTCGCCCCAACTCCTGTCCGTTCAGAATAGCCGTTGACAGCCTTTCACCGGCCATCGGCTCCTACCTTCATTTATATTTAGGGTAACAAACTTTGAGTTCCACATAGTCGGTGTCCGTACCAGAGGCTTTTGTTGAAAGATAGTGTGGTGTTTGTACCATGTATTGTCAAGAGTGTACTGTCGAAATTATTGTGATGTTCAGAAATTTATTGGGAGTAGGAAAAACGATTATGTATTAGAAATACTCATCTTTGGGAACAAGTCGGAAGATGTGAGTCTAACCTTATAAGGTCGGAGCATTGTGGAGCTATGTCACAAACCATGCACTGCATTCTATTTTGCCCCCTATGTCTAAAAACGTGCATCCATTTGTATATATATACCTCGCGCTATAATTATAGTATATGCACGTTGCGTCTGTTGTGCACTGCAAATTTGCTCGAGTAAACAATAAAATCTGTATAAAAAAGTTTATTTAATAAACTCAATTTTCTTAATTACACTACTTCTACTCAACCTACGTACCTACGTATGTTGAGTAGAAGTAGTGTACCTACATACGTTACCATCCTGTTTATAATACATTTTTTTCCTCCTATTTTAATTCTCATATAGTGAGCAGAGGCGGTTGTGCTGATGGTGAATATCACCAGACGACAAAATAAATGTTGGTTTGATTGTTTCATTACTAATGAATAAAACTGAAGTTAATGAAGTTAGTTATCACGCAAAAACGTTTTCGTTGTCCTACTCATAACATGGTCTCTTATAGTATTGAAATTCCGTAATACGCTGATGGCCAAGTTACCAGTGATGAGAGTCCACTATGCAATCGTACCTAATCCTCTGCTCAAATAAGAAGACCAAACAAATCCAGGTAACACAAATAATCCTGTCACGTAGAATAAATAAATTGATAGATAATTAATTAAAGGTTTATCACCACTAGCCGGTGCGTGTCTTACAGTTGCACCAAATGGAAGTCAAGCTCAACATATGCCAGGTATTCTGGCGCTGGTATTCTGCTGAATCCCGTTAGTAACACAAGGATAAAAGTCATATTGTGACAATCTAGAAACTTATCAAAAACAGTACTAACCTGGCACCTCCCGTCGATGCACATGTCCAGACTGCCAGGCCTGCACCTGGTGCCATCAGACACCCTGGCTGCCAGCACAGCAACCACCACCCGGTCTTCATCGTCCAGGGAGACCGTCTGGAATTGAAATTAAATAAGCTATAAATAAATAAATATTCCACAAATTTTTCACACAGCGCCGTTTAGTCCCCAGCTATGCTTCTTAGCTTAGCTTACCCATAACACAAGGTCTTGCTTGTGTTATGGGTACTAAACAGCTGATAAACATACTAAAAGCTAATTAGTATTTAGTCGTACAACTGTTTATATGAAGTGGATTCTCCAAGGATGATGGAAAAGGGTAAAAATGCTGATCAAATCTTACGTGCTAGTACTAAGCTAGGGTATATTGAACAACTTTTAAAAGTGATAGAAAGAATAGAATAGAATACTCTTTATTGTATTCTCTTACAAATTATAACAATATGGGCTACATACTCGTAGAGTGTTACAATGGACGGCCTCAAAAGATTTCAAGATGGTTATGCATCTTCCGTACTAAGATACGGTATTGTAATATGGGGTAACTCATTGGACTCTGACAGAGTTTTTAGAGCTCAAAAATATGTCTACGAGCAATTTGTGGAGCTCACTTTTTAGACAGCTGTAAGCCACTGTTTCAAAAACTTACAATTCTACCTTTGCCGTGTCTGTATATTTTTGAGATATGTTCATTTGTTAAAAATCATTATAGTTTATTTGAAACAAGCACAGTAAGGGCAAATAGCCGAACCCATAAAGATAGACTTCGGTTGCCACTAATAAAACTAAAATTATTTAAAAAAAATGTATACTGCATGTCGATTATTATTTACAATCATTTACCAAATAGTTGTCAAGACTTACCCCTGACAATGTTTTAAAAAATGTTATTCAAATTATTACTACTTAAAAGATACTATACTATTAAGGAGTATCTAGAAAACAAATCAATAGATTCTGTAATTTGTAAGCTCGTTTAATTGACATCGCTAATTGTGAAGACATTTGCACGCCATGTTATGGCAGGATATGCCGAAACAAAACCATTGTAAAACCTTTTATACCATATTCTGGCAAATAAATATTTTTGATTTTGATTTGATTTGAAGATTTAATGTGTTTTTTTTACTCACTCACCAATTCATTTTACTCATTATAATTTTATATTGTTCCAAATGTAGGTTTCCTTTTGAGTGTTGCAGTTGTTGTTCAACGATAATATAGTTTTTTTTTTATTTTGCTAAGTTAAGTTAGAACAAACATAAGTAATTATTCCAACCTAGTTATATAGTGTATTTTTATTCGGGTACGTTGCTACCCACTCCTTACAAATTAATTACACTTGCATTTAATGAGAGAAGATTTTGAAACTACTTAATTAGTTTTTAATTTCTTATATAAAAATGAATCTTAGAAGTCTTAAAGCATAGAGGTCATCTCTTCTCTGAATACTAACTGCCTCTAAACCTAGTTACAATTTCTTCTGAGAGTCGCTAACTTTATTTTTAAACTTTCCTTAATACTAGACTGGCATTTTAAAGTTGCTTTCAGCTTTGCATTATGTATTTAAGTTTCAACTGAAGTGAAGGTTTTAACAGTTTCAAGTTTTTTTCTACCAAAGGATTGCTTTCATAGAATGTGTGACATTAGAAGACCTATAACCGATATTACCTACGTTAAAATCTCATTTCAGCGACAGTCAGTGCTCAACACTTGTAAAAAATGTAGAAGTTGTTAAGATTCATTAATTGCCCCTCAGTATTTTTGGTTCACGGTAATTTCATCTTCCAGTTTGTTTTATTCTCTTTTTAAAATGAATTGGTATTATGAGAGACCCAATGAATTGGAACAAGTGGTGGAATTATGAAAGACCTAAAACGCCAAATTACAGTCCGTAATTTGTAAAAAATTATATAGGATGCCATTAAGTTTACTTTTTTTTAAAGTGTAAATGGTTTTTGTTGCGTGTTTCACTCACTGCGGCCAGTAACGGCGCGAGTATTTTGCAAGACCTAATAAAGAAAATTATTTTGAAATTTTTTCCTTTACCGTCTATTCTCCTATTGGACATGCAATGGTCATAGACTACTGGACTGAAAAAGAATATTTTAATACTATTAATTATAATTGCTATTAAGCATGAAAAGAAAAAAAAACAAAGAAGACTCACTTTGTCAATGCACGAAAGTGCTTATCAATAAATTATTTATAAGTTGGCAAAATTGTCAATTGACTCCTCTTGCCTTGTTTTATAAGACATCGCGCAGTTCTTTATTATAAGGAAGATTGTCAATACTGTGGACACTAACTTCTGGCCAGGGCAATAATAATTAGAGTCACTAAACTAAGATTTGGTAAGAGGGATGTCCTTAGTAAGTTTTTGCTTAGCGTCTAAGATTGATTATATAGCGTACAGAGTTCAGCTTAAGCTAGAGGACAGCAATGGCATGTCACTTTGCTGTGCAGTAGCGCCGTGTATCTGTATATAGTGTATCTGTAGAAAGTGTATATGTAGAAAGTGTATCTGTAGTGTCGTGTATCTGCATATATCCTGGATCTGAGTGAGCTTTACTTGTCATTACCTCATGTTAGTTTAACTTGAACAATCAATACATACCGGTTCGGGACTTTGGCCTGAATGCTGTGGTACGCCTCTGCACGTCAGCGCGCATGGTTCAGCGTCGTCCCTGTGAGCGCGCCAGTGGAACAGCTCTCCCCCATAGGGGGTGTCGTCGTGCGCGCTACATTGTTGCTCGCGCCAGATGTCATCTTCTAGCAGCGATATGTTGCCTCGACATGGCTGTGGAAGAATGAACTTATTAAAGCGCGAATGCACATATTCACTTATAACGTAGTTTTTATTGTAGGTACTTATACAAAATATTGTAAAAACTATTATAAAAGAGTAAGTATGGAGTTTCTTGCCCATTCTTCTCCATGCGAAACTACATGTTGGAAGGAGTAATTAGAATCATTACCTATATCCTATGCTACTAATATTATAAACCGCGAAAGTTTGTGAGGATGTTTGTTACTCTTTCACGTAAAAACTATAGAATGGATTTTAATAAAATTTGGTATGGAGTTAGCCGAGACCCTGGATTAACACATAGGCTACTTTTTATCCCTGTATTCCACGGGAACGGAACCTACGTGGGTGAAACCGCGGGACGTCTGCTGCTAGTTTAATCAAATTTTTAAGTTTGACGTTCAAAAGTGACTTATAAAATGACATATATAGTATTAATGGTGTACAATAAAGAGTATTCTATTCTATTCTATTCTATATTGAAATAAATGATTTGACTTTGACTTAAGAATAATATACTAGCACTTTTCTTCACCTCTGTCTGCGTGTATTTCGTGCTTCAATTCATTAAACTCCAAGCGAACGCCGCTGTCATTGTCTTTCTATTGTGTCTCTAATTGACACGATCACGCCCTTCACACTCTCTTAATTTTAAAAATAAAATATAGACCATGAGACTCACATATTATGTAGCTTTCTGTTGGTAAAAGAAATTTTGAAATAAAATTGGTTCAGTAGATTCTGAGATTACTTGTTCAACGTCCCAGACTCACAAACTATACTTCTTTATAATATAAGTATAGATAGGTGAATTTACAAAACACCTAAAAAGATAGTCAAACGTGATAAAATCTTATATATAAAATTCTCGTGTCACAATGTTCGTTCCCATACTCCTCCGAAACGGCTTGACCGATTCTCATGAAATTTTTTATGCACATTCAGTAAGCCTGAGAATCGTCTACTATCTATTTTTCTAACCTGTAAGTGATAAGGGGTGTTCACCCCAATTTTCAATTTTTTATTTTTTTGATAATTTTCATTTTTTTTATTTTTTTATTATGTGGCATCAAAAAATACATACAATACTAAATTTGCACTTTTTTATCACCAACCCTTGCTTTTTAATAGTCATAGCAGAACTTTTAATGACTTTTTGAAATATCACGAGGAGCGGGAAGAGGGAGGGGAGTGGGAGGGTGAGAGGGAGAAGGGAGTCGGACGGGGATCGTGAGAGAGGGAGGTGGAGATTGGGAGAGGGGAGGGGGAGATTGTGTGAGGGGAGGGGGGAGATTGTAAGAGGGTGGGGAGTGGCGAGGGATGGGGAGTGGGGAAGGGTGAGGTGAGAGGGAAAGGGAAAGGGGGAGGGTAAGAGGCAGGAGCCGGGTGGGGGAGGGAGGGGAAAGTGAGGGAGGGGTGAGGGGAGGGGCGTGGGAGGTGTGGGGAGAGGGAGGGAGAGGGGGAGGGGAAGGGGAGAGAAGTTGATAAAAAATGCTATGCAATAGCTTTACCGCGGCAGTCTCCGAGTGCCACACGTCATTTTCTCCTATCTTTTTTAACCATTCAATCACAATGTGCCACAGCGAAGCGTGGCAGGGTACAGCTAGTAAAATATATAATCCCTACGTAATTGTAGTCAAACATGTATGTTTATTATTCAGTTAAATCTGAATGTGAACTTTTCTAATAACTAATTCTGCATTATTTAAGGCAGTGGTGTAGCACATTATAATAATAATAATAATAATAGCCCTTTATTCCTAAACATAGGGTTACAAGAGGTCCCTACATTCGGTGTGCCTTTTGACATAGGCCTCCACCAATTCCTTCCCATGTTTCCTGTCCCTTGCTACTCTCAACCAGAAAGGTCCCGCCGTCTGTTTCAAGTCATCTTCCCATCTCCTGACTTGACGACCCCTGCCTCTTTTGCCGTCTCTTGGTTGCCAGAGGGTGACTTGCTTGCTCCATTTGTTGATGGGGTGACGTACCATATGACCAGCCCATCTCCATTTTTGGACGTCTATCCGGGTAAGAATGTCTGTGAGTTTTGTTCTCGCTCTTATGTCTATGTTCCTGACTCTGTCTCTGGTTTTTAACCCTAGCATGCTTCTTTCCATGGCACGTTGGCATTTTGTAAGCCTTTCCCTGTGGTGAAGTGCTATTGACCAAGTTTCACAGCCATAAGTAAGAACCGGTAGAATACAGGTCTCAAATGTTTTCTTTTTTATGTGATTGCCTAGATCCTTACTTTTTACTATTTCCTTCAGTGACCAGTATTTTCTCCATCCTTGGGCTATTCGCCTGTTTATTTCCTTTGCCATTTCATCTGAAGGGGATATTATCTGTCCTAAGTAAATATATTCTTTGACATATTCGATCTTGTTGCCATCCACCATAACGTCTGTTTCCCTTGAGTTTGTCATCAATTTTGTTTTACTGGCATTGATTTCCAGACCAACTTCTCTACTTATATTTGCTAGGCTCTGCATCATTTCTTCTAATGCTGCTGGATTCTCTTCAAGAAGCACTAGATCATCCGCAAATTTTAGGTGGTTTAGGCGAGCTCCATTAATGTTCAGACCTAAGTGGTCCCAGTTTAGCTGTCTAAAAATATGCTCGAGTACGGCGTTAAATAGCGTAAGGGAGAGAGGATCGCCTTGGCGTACGCCCTTTTTGATAGGAAATGATTCTCCTGTTGATTCTAGTTTAATACTGGCCTTGCTAGATTTGTATATATTCTGAAGTATTTTTGCTCTGGACCCCTTGTTGTTCAAGGCTCCGCCATATACTTTGGTGCCTGAGGCTGTCGAATGCCTTTGAGTAATCTATAAATCTGTAATCTGTAGCACATTAAAATCTTGTAATTCCAGACGTAAAACAGAGGAAGACAGGAAAAACAAAAAAAAATCAAAGTCCGTTCCCACGACCCTCAGTGCAAGTGTGAGTCGGAGTGGTTTTTTGTCCGTAAGAGTCTTGAGACTGATTCCAGAACCAAATAAAAAAAAACTCTGCACGCCTTACGCCCGATATTAATATTCTATCTCAATCCAAATCCCGATCCTTTGTTTTTGACGGCTGCTTCTGATTGGACATCTTTAAGACTCGGATAGGCGAACTCGGTCGTTGATTTTTTACAGACAAAGATCGGGATCAAGATAGCAACCGAGATAGATTATTAATATCCAGCGTTAGTGATGTGTACCGTTAACCGCTCATAAAGGTAACACGCCACGAAGTTATTTTTCTACAATGACTAATTTTATTTCTAGCTCTTTCTTATAGTCAGTAATTACATATACTTAGCTCCGATTAAAACATAATTATAATGAAGGACTAACAATAAAAGCAGTAGTAACATGTAGAAAATGATTAAACCAACCAGATTATAGAATAGTAGCCATTAAACTGGAATTAGGTTACCGAAAGAAATCCGTTTCGTTTGCTATCGTAGAAGAAAATCTTGAACACGTACATTATCGGACTTCAAAGGCAGTGCTGCGACACAGAGTTGGGATCACGTTCGGATATTTGCGGATATCTTCGGATTTTTGTCAGCAACTTATTGATTGCCCAATCTTTGTGTTTTGACTCTGTTTTTTGTTTGTTTTACAAGGCCAAATGTTAAAAAGATCGTGTTCGAAATTCAACATTAATAAGCTATTAATAATGAAGTGAATTTTAAATACTTAATGTTGTATTTAAAGAGGCGTACGATGAATATTAACACCAAAAATAAACCACAAAACGAAAGGTTATTTCTGGTGGTATTTTATGGCCATTATTTTGTTTTAATATTTTGTATTATGTTATAAAAATACCAATCGAAAATCCCTCTCAATCTGTTCAAAGAATTTTAATAAACGTAAGGACCAGAATACCTACTTACGCAAAATGAGCTCTGCTGATTTTTGAGTTGATATTTCGGAATTAGATAAAATTAAATTACACATCTGCGGTTATCAAATGTGAGGTCTAAAGCAACTTGCCGCATACTCGTTTTAAGTAAGGATTGTCATCCTACATCGCGATGTTAAAGTTATCTGCGTGATTGAAGGCCGAGTCGCCTACTAAGCCATTTAATATTCCGACAACAACCGTCGGGCAATAGTAGCCCACCAGACACACCACCCGTCTGGTCGGAAGATCCTTCCTTTTTAATGGTGACAGAGGAACTTTACACTGAAGTTTTTCTTCATATAGATAGATTTATTATAGAAACCTCGCAACTACGAATTTAACAGGTTAACAGAAATAACTTTAAATCCCGTTAAAATCATATTGTTACCGATTATCTTGTTCTAAAACTAAACTTGTATCAGAAAAACTTATTGGCAAAAAATAAAACCGACTTCAAAAAAAAAAAAAAAAAAACTAATAGAAACACACAAAAAAAGTGAAAAATAAATAGCTTCAGAAGCTGGTGACAAAAACACTAAATCAATGTTTTTGTCACCAGCTTCTGAAGCTATTGATTTTTCACTTATTTGTGTTTTTCTCTCCTCCTTGTTTGAAGTCAGATAAAACTTAACATCTCTTACTGACTTACAGCTTTAAAAAAGGACAGAGATAGACAGTGACAGATAAGAACTAAGTTAGAGGTGTCAAATTAGTTTTTTCCTTGAACTTCGCCATGTTTTCGGTCGATGCATTTGAAATGTCAACTAGACTCAGTACGAAAACTTAAATTGACAGCTCTTGTCCGTCCTTTTCATATTGTATAAGAGTGAAACAGATGGAAATAGCCAAAATTAAGTTTAGTTTGACAAGAAGGAAATTGAAACCATTCTTTGATTAAATTATGATCAAAATAGAAGCAATAGTTAGTTAACCTCTAATGAAGATATGTCGGCAAATATTAGAATGTCATATTGAAGAGGAACGAGATTTGACAACTGTCAGTCTAGCGGAGAGTTGAGGCGATGGTCAGCGCGGCCATCTTGAATGTCATTGAGATTTGAACAATAACGGCAAGCGCACCACGTGTCTGACGAATTGGTTTTGTTCCAAGTGATCTTCTCTCTTAAGATCCAAGAAGTAATCAAAACCGATAGACTGTGATTTCTTAACTACTAGTGAATAGATTTCAGTAAGATTCTGTTAGAAAGATATTTTTTTGTGATAAATGACTTTTGATTGTGACTTAAGTAAGCGATATTTTATTGGTCCCCCTACATTATTAGCACCTATTGAAGAAATGGCCGATTCGATTGATTACAGGTATCTAGCCATAGACGTTTAACTTTACAACGGAAATATGAATCTGTTGACATTTCACCCAATAATGCAACCATTGGGCCATTAACGTTCTCCAAAGCCGAAACAATAGTATTGAATAAAATACGGTTGATACTGTTTATTTAATTTCCAACAACTCATAGGTATTATGTGTTAAACGGATCAATTTCATGTTGAGTTATCTGGTGAATGTTGGGAGAGGTAAAAGAGACATAAAAGTATAATAAATGCATTAAATGATAAAAACTATTTATTTCTGACAGACTGCTACTGCGTAATTTCAAATGAAAAAATCTCAATAACGCTTTGCCCGACCCGGAGTTTAAACCCAAGACCCTATGCTAAGCAGTAGCACTTGTGGCCACTAGACAAACAAGGCAGTCCTTAAGAAAACCCTAAAGATTTTGTTAAATTCCACTTGGAAATAATCTCTATTAACGACTAGTATAATAAAACGTAGTTACTAAACTAATTATACACTGGCCATTTTATAATACCCCACTGTATGAAAGAAACAACAAAAATCATTCGACAAAATCTGCCTTTGTTCACGTATACTCGGATAACGTTTCATCACCAATAAAATTCGCAATACACCATCAATATTTCCCGCCACAATTCAAAAAACTCAAAAGGCTTTAAAAGCCTAAATCCCATTGAAGAGGCTGCCACTCACACCGCAGCGTAATTTGCATTCACTGAAAAGGATATTGTAGTCCGAACCACTCACGAACTTAATCGGCTCTTCTTTGCGAGGGAGGGAGGCACGCGTATAGAATGATAATGAGTTGCTCGCAACGGTTTTATTGACTCCCGACGTTTTTCAAATCTGATTGGTCGCTTTTTACGTTCCTTTTTTTTTGAGATAATTTTGTATGTCTGAGTTTCAGCTTTTGTTGGTTCGTTTTATCTTGTTAGGCGAATAGAATTTATCGTAATAAAATGTATTATGTATATTTGGTACTGTTCTAAACTTCGTAAAGACATTGTGGATGTTATTGAGTTTTCTTTGAGGTCACCTTCAATTAGACTGAGTCAAGGATCTTTATAAAACGACGGCATCATTATCTGCCTAGTTTTTTCCCATCAACTTCATAGCCCAGTTATTGGGTAACGCTTTACTTACATTAAACTTTCGGATTTCTGACTAACGGTGCCGACTGTCTAAGATCTACAAATGACAGCCCAGACCTACGGCATAGTGTGCGTTCTGTATATAACGTTGTGTCTATAAATATGGACGGACACCAATCCACGAACTAACCAATCAATGGCTACTATCTTTGACTTTTAATGACCTCGCAAGTGTCATAACAAATCATATTCAGGATTGTACAATAGAATCAGATCTTTATTTGAGGGAGTCAAAAACACGCAGCTCAACTGTAGAGGTTAAATTGCTTTAGCGTCGATACGCAAATTCGTCCGTCAGCTTCATATTTGCTTATCACAAAATTATAATTCACATTAAGTATAGAAATACAGATGAAGTTAGTCCAAAATATTAAATACATGACGCGTCGCTTCGTTTCGACTCTACAGCAGTGAAAACTGAGCCTCATTCTTAATATTAAACTTGGTTTCTATTTTCAAATTGATGTTTTGTGACGGACATTTTAATAAAAAAAACAAATGAGTACATTTGAGATTATAAGTCACTAGCGGATGTCCCGCGGTTTCACCCGCGTAGGTCCCGTTCCCGTAAGAATACAGGAATGAAAAGTAGCCTATGTGTTAATCCAGAATGTCAGCTAACTCCATACCAAATTTTATTAAAATGCATTCAGTAGTTTTTACGTGAAAGAGTAACAAACATCCTCACAAACTTTCGCGTTTATAATATGAGTAGGATTTATCATAATAATATATGCTATTAAATTAAGGTTAGATTTAATCTACATGATAATAATAATATCAGCCTGCAACTGTCCCATTGCAATAAACCCCCACGCTAGCTGACTACACGCTGGCGATTTCCGACCAATTTATTCCCTACATTTATCTTATATCCTCAGTGACTGCAGCAACTTTGTAAATTTAAATTTGCAAATGGAGTGTCGTTGGTATTAAAATTTATCTGTAACATAAAAGTTGATTACAGTTTTTGTTGGTAGTCCCAACATAATGGCGCGATCGTTATCTGGAAATACATGTTATGTGTAGCTGTATTGATAGTAAGTTTGAATGGTGACGATAGGGACGGCCGTTTATGTCTCATCAAAGATACGGGGCCCAGGACTACAGAGGGCCGATATGGAGGACCGAAAGTTTTGCAAAAAAAAAAAACACAACCGAGTTTATGAAAAATCGTTTGCTTCGAAAATTTGTGGCTTTAGTGGTTAAATTATATGCATTTATTTGCAAAACTTTTTAATGTTTCTTTAAACCAACCTACACGGGATGTGTATCCTCTTACACAGGGTTATTTGTAAAACACCAACAACCTCGCAGGACTAGATACCTAACATCATAAGTAAAAGAAAAAAAGAAAAAAAAAGAAAAAAAAAAGAAATAAATAAAAAAAAAGAAAGAAAAAAAAAATTATTAAAAGTTGTAGAACAAAAGTTGAACAAATTCAACTTTTGTTCTACAACTTTTAATAATTTAAGTATATGATTTTATTTTCATACAAATATAAATACTAATACAATTGCCCGCTTCAATGTTAATAACTCTACGCGCATCGTAGTTTAGGTCGCAAGCGCCTTGAATTTCGTAGTACTTTCGTTTATGAGTGAAACATAGACTTACATATGTCACGACAGTACAATAAAAAACTTAAAATATATTCTTAGTTCCATGTATTGTTTTACGTCAGAACTCGCACAACAAAAGTTGTTGCTTATGATGTTAGCTATGTTGGTTGTGTTGTCGAGTGGTTGTTGATTTTTTACAAGTAACCTTGTAAAAGAGTATTCAATTTTTTCCGAAAATTGCGAAGTTCAGAGGTAATACCTACGCGTAAGGAATGAATCAGCTGTTATTATTTACCACAAGTCCTTCATGCCGAAATATTTATCACACTAATTTATGAAATACTAGCATTTCTCTCACGACTTCATTCGCGTGCATTGCCACTCGCTTTTAGTTTTCAAAATAAAATATGGCCTCTGACACTCACAAATAATGTGGCTTTGTATTTGTAAAAGAATTTCCAAAATTGGTTCAGCAGATCCAGGGATTACCCCTTACAACGGCACAAACTCAAAAACCTATAAACTTTACCTCTTCATAATATTAGTACAGAAATAGATAAAATCGCAAAATTTTAACCGATTCATCCTTCAACATTTTAAAATATCATTTTGATACTCTCATTATAAATTCCCATCTGTTATCTTGTACCTACAACAAGATTAGCATTTAGAAAATGATAAAATAATGTTCCATTGTCTGTCTTGTAATAAACAATAGTGCTAACGAGCTTCTGATGGCTCTAATTTCGTTGAAAGGGGTCTAACTTAATTTTATTTTCAGCTACAGAGGGACGCAGTTCGGCACTTTTTAAATTTTACTTGATTAAGTAGGGGTTTGTGGCCTTCTAGAGGTACGGTAGGTAAGTTATTCTCGAAAATATAATTAACTAATATAATATTTGACTGGTATGCTGGTCTTCTGTTTGGAAGCTCTGACTGCTATGCCTGAATAGGGTAGTTGAGTAAATTTTTGTTTTAGTCTCTCATCTAGATTACAAGAAAACATTCAACATACACGTACCTAAAAAATAAACAAACAAAAGAACAGTAAACCAATTATAGGGCATCAAATAACTCTAAATTAGGAAGTCTGTGGCTTTGGTGGTTTTGTCTTATTCATGATGGGCCACCGACTTCCGAATTTAGAGTTATTTTACACCGGTTAGTGTTTTTATTGAAGTGGGTTTTATTTTTTGCAAAAAGTTTTTATCTTTCAATTTTTAGTTGTTCCCACAAATATTTGCCATGAATTTATTTTATATTGTTATTTGTTAACAATACATATCTTGGTAATATGGTTATCCACTTATCCCTAATAAGTGAAACTTAACATACCTAACTGTCAAAATTTAGGTATATTGTATACATCTGCGTACCCCTCAGAGCATACAGGCGTGACGATACGTCACGATGTAGTATAAACAATTAACATCCAAGCGATTCCAGCAATCACGACAGATTTGCCGTCTATTTTTAACCGACTTAAAAAAAAGGAGGAGGTTCTCAATTCGGTTGTATTTTTTTTTTTAGGGTTTGTTACCTCAGTTCTCCGTCATTTGTGAACCGATTTTCAAAATTCTTTTTTTGTTTAATAGGGTATACTAACAGATTGGTCCCATTTGTATCAAAACTCATATGTGATGAGGGATCTTTGAGGAATTGAGGGAACTCCTAAAAAAATATAGGCACACACGTACCGATTTTAACATTTTTAGTAACAAAGCAAGCATTTTCATTTAGAAAGTATCATTTGGTGAAGAAAAAGTGATGTAGAAAACACGCAACGGAACTCTTCAACGCCTAACAGCAAATTATTCGCAATTGCTATAGTTAGATGTCTATGCTGAGCTTTTGTATTTCCACAACATAACATTACGCCATTCTATTTTAAACGGGGTCGACAAAGACGTACAGATTAATGTTTAGATAGAACTTCTTTAGCAATGATTCTTTCAAGTTTTGAAAGACTTTCTTTACACACAAAGAAACTAAAAATTACAAAATAAAAACTTTATTACAAAAAAAAACAACCGACTTCTTAAAAAAAACTAACAGGTGAAAAATAACTCCAGTTTCGGAAGTCAGTGGCCAATAATTAACAAAACAAAACCACCAAAGCCACAGACTTCCGAAACTGGAGTTATTTTTCACCTGTTAGTTTCTTTAAGAATTCGGTTGTTGAAGAGTTCCGTCGTATATCTCCGAAGGTCAGCACCAGATCTTCACCAAATTAAAATGAGACCACCTCAGAAGTATACTCTTTCAAATAAAAAAAGAATTTTGAGAATCGGTCCACAAATGGGGCAGTTAATTTAGAATCCAATAAAAACTTTAAACATACACATTCGTGATGGTTTTTTAACGTAAGTAATCAAAAAATAACTGCGATACATCGACTCAAAATGTCGCATGACCTCACTATCCCGTGCAGTTTATAGGTAGGCAGAAAGTACAGAGCGCCATATGCTATTTTACATACTTTCTTCTTTTGCTTCGTTTACATTCACACATCATGTTGTCATACACACTCGCCGGTTGCGGGTACTGCGCACCTGTCCTTTCTGAAGAACCTCACCAATAACGTCTATGTATGTCCTTCTATGCCTTGCTATACAGGGTGTCTCATTCAAATCGGTCAGTATGGGAAAGTCTGAAACTATAAGACATACGAAGATCTGTTTTTAGGAACCATGTCATCGATTTTAATAACAAGAAAAACTGCATTCATACATTTAAAAAAATACATCTGTACTCCGTTCGGGAATCGAACCCGGTTATTTTGAAAAAAAAAACATACACTGTCACATACATGTCTAAAATGAATAAAATGCATTGTTTCCACATACTTTAATTTATTTTAGTAGGTGCTCAAAATAACCGGGTTCGATTCCCGAACGGAGTACAGATGTTTTTTTTAAATGTAGGAATGCAGTTTTTCTTGTTATTAAAATCGATGACATGGTTCCTCAGAACAGATCTTCGTATGTCTTATAGTTTCAGACTTTCCCATACTGACCGATTTGAATGAGACACCCTGTATACGTAATAATGGTTCGATTTCAACTCATCACCATCTTATTTTTTTTGTTTGTTGCTTGTCGGAATACCATACTTGGTACATTTGCCTTGCACATTCTGAGCTAGACTCCCATTTGGTACAGCCTTGAGACGCAGTCATGACAAATGTTTGTATTGTGCACTATCATAATTATTTATTTATTTATTTGAAGGTACACCAACGACTTATTCACTAGAGACAACAGATTAAGGATAAGAGAAATATTTTTTTAGTGTTTTGTTTTCTTATTATGTTCTGTGTCTAGGTGTAATTTATCTATAACTAACTGCCGTGGCTAACTGCGTTTCGCCTTAGAATCAATTGATTAGTCTTATTTAGTTTTTAATAGTTTACCTACAACATATTTTCAGACCACAACATTTCAGAATAATCGGCAAAGTCGTTTCGGAGGAGTTTTGTTACAAACACTGTTACACGACAATTTTATACAGCGTGGTGATGACAATGCGACAATAAATGAAACTTCGTATACTTAAGGACGTTCCCAGTCTACATACAAAAAATCATTTGAAAATATCCAGTAGTTTAGTCACAGGAGGTGATTTTACTTTTTTAACATTTGTTACATGATGTATCTGTTAATACGGAAGCACTGACAGGTTAACGACCCCCGCATCGGTAACATCAAAACATTAAAGACACGTGGTGACGTGGCCAACTCGCAACCTACTTAAAAACTTTCGCCAAATCAGTTTTTAAATTTAATTTAGTGAAAATTATGCCTTAAACCCGTGTCATAAGAGTCATAAAGCGTGTCATGTCATCAGAGTTCGATAAGAAAATAACGCACGCGGAAGTAAGTTGCTATGCACTCATATCAATAGAAAATTTAGTGTGTGCGAAAGAGATAAATCTAGTTTCGTTTGCTTATTACTTCACTTTCTTGTCGAAACTTGCAACTACAAATTTAGGTCACGGTCACTGGTGGTCAGTGTATCGCCGTAATCCTGTGACGATCCACGCGTCATTGATTTGTGCAAGCGCAAAGCACCGGTGCTCGCGCCGCCTTTGAAGTACCTACCCGCCGCCTTTCAAGTACCTACCCGCGCTGCCCGCCGCGCCGCCGCTCGTGTGTTTTTGTAACGAACGACTGATTATAAGTGCGAAATTGGACGCTTTATTTTAGTGATAAGATCATAATTATGACACGTAGTAATAGGTACTTAGTTAAATAGTTAAGTGAATGTGCGAAATTAAACGCTTAGTTTTTATTGTGCTTTCGTGTTTTTTGTTAAAAGATAGGATAATATTGTCTGTTAATAAATTAAATGACATGGCTGCAAATGGTGACCTCTTAGCAAACGTTAAAAATAACCTTCTCCGACGGTGCGATTTGTGTATTCGTATTCATGGCGGCCATATCGAAAAACGAAAAATTTAGTGACATAGGTACCTACCTACCTACTGAGTTATGTGATTGAATAGTGATCCTGATTGTGATTAATAAATGACGCCCTGGTGAGAGTTACCTGATTATTCAGTTAATAATCTGTGATTCAGTGTTATTGTTTTTACTGAGCATTAATAATGGCGACAAAAGATCAAGTCGCTGCAAGACCGCGCTGTTGCCACTTTTACCACAGGTTAGTGAACTAATGTTTCTAAAGGGCGTTCTATTTTGTTTTCAGTTTAATACCATTTAGTTTGTTTGATTTTTATTTTTTTTTAATTTTGGTGTTAGGATGTTTTTGATGGTTTAGAATTATTCCTAGGAACTAGCAGTGTCCGTGATTTCATTTATTGTCGCATTGTCGTCACCACGCTGTATATATTAGATATACATACGTTTAATAAGATGACAACAAATAGATCCAAACAAATACTAACTATTACTACTTTTTATTTAGCGAGTCTCTAAAGTGATCTTATTTAGACACTAGCTTCTGCCCGCGACTTCGTACGCGGATCCTGTTGCTTATGCCAGCGACAACGGGGTCGTCAAAATCGAAGATCTGAAACATCTGATGTCGAATTCTATAAGCCCGGGGACGGGAAATCAATGGGACGCGCGAGACGATTCAAGATGTTCCAGATTTTTTATTTTTGTTGGTCAACAGGAAATGCCATCAGACTTAACAACTTTTGCTAAGACGCCATTTCTATTATGTATATGTTATATTGTCTCTGGGCTTTGGAGTTCCCCTACAGGTGCTCCAGATCTTCAAATTTAGTCTCACAGCAGAAAACACTCTTCTCGTGGAATAGTTTTTGCAATGGCACCATTTTTATATCTCTTTTACTTTAGGTGTTCCATTTTCCAAAATAAATTATAGCCTATAATATGTTGCGTGACGTTCACGATCAGCGGTCAGTCGCGCATCTCCTTCCCCCACTTATCTCTAGAGTCGATGCGTATATACGCTGAATACTCAAGCGTCATGCTTTTTCCGTGAACGTCTCCAACTCGCGAGACAGTGCATGATGTTCACGATCAGCGGTCAGTCGCGCACATATTCTTCACTGGTCTCTAGAGACCTGGATGTAGATGCGTAAATACGCTGAGAATGAAGTTTCCACGGAGCGAGTTGCACCCTCATGTTCTCGAACAGCATCAAGTCTCTCCTAACGCTCTTCGGTAGATTGTTGGGATCATAAATGGTCTTTAATCATTTAGCACCTTTGGAACATTGGGAAAAATTTGACCTCTTTCTAGGCATGGTTATAGTTTTATTGTGATGATACCTGATCAATTAAAATCTAAGTGGCTGCTCCCCTGCGTTACCGGGTAAGCTACCGTGTAACGAAGATAAATGGAAAAGGAAATTAAACACTCAAATAACATAAGCCCGAAGGCATACGATAAAAAAATGGGAGTTTTAGCCAGTAGAGTCTAATTTTCAACGATATACCTACCATCGTCATCGAAAATCAGTCCTGAACTGTTCCCGCCTTCACCGCGTAGTACCTCCTACTTATGTTATTTTATAATTATGGAATGAAATTAGTGATAGTTTTAATTTCTATATCAAATGTTTCTGATCTTCGATTTTTATAAGTCAACAGGAAATGCCTATCAGACCGAACAACTTTTGCTAAGACGTCATTCCTATTTGAGTTATGGTGTAGCTGGGCTCTTGGAGTTCCACAACAGGTGTACCAGATCTTCGATTTTTATACGTCAACAGCGAGTGCTCATAAGGCTGAACAACTCTTGCTAAGACGTCATTCCAATATATGTTATAGTGTAGCTGGGCTCTTGAAGTTCCACATCAGGTGTTCCGGATCTTCAAATTTATTCTCTCAGCAGAAAATGCTCATAACGTGGAACAATTTTTGCTATGGTACCATTTTTGTATCTCCTATAGTTTAGATGGTCTGTTGCGGTTCTGCATCAGGTGTTCCGGATCTTCAAATTTATTCTCTCAGCAGAAAATGCTCATCACGTGGAACAATTTTTGCTATGGGGCCATTTTTGTATCGCCTATAGTTTAGCTGGTCTGTTGCGGTTCTGCATCAGGTGTTCCGGATCTTCAAATTTATTCTCTCAGCAGAAAATGCTCATCACGTGGAACAATTTTTGCTATGGGACCATTTTTGTATCGCCTATAGTTTAGCTGTTCTGTTGCGGTTCTGCATCAGGTGTTCCAGTTTCCAAGATAAATTATAGCCTATGTGTTGACCAGACTTAATATCTATACAACAACAAAAAAAACATTCAAATCCGTCCAGTAGTTCCGAAGATTAGCGTGTGCAAACAAACAGACAAACAGACAAACAGACAAACAGACAAACAGACAGACTTTTTTTTTTGGATTCGTGCTCTATTACTGTTTCTAAACCCCCCTCAATTATTATTTTTTAAATATATTCAATGTACAGACACAGTTTTTTTACAGTCTTATTATATGTATAGATTTTGTGTTCGATATTCAGATTCAGATTCATTCATTTATTTATTTGCCAACAATGTAGAATATAATCAAAATGACAACATACATATATATATAACCTAACCTAACTTACAAACCTATCATATAGCTAACCTAACTTCCTAACCTAACTACCTTACTGAAATGCATTGATTTCAAAAATAATAAATTAATAATTTTAAACTGAACAACTGCGCTGCGTGCCTTTAATTATGTTTCACACAATTTATTTAGATTTCCCAGTCTTCTTTAAAGTTCAAACAGTATATTAATTATCTTATTGCGAAGAATGATTGATTTCTGAAATATTCGATTTTTTATTGCTACATAAAACCTTTTTTTAACTTTAGTACCAAAATAAATTTCAGAACGTACGCATCAATTGACAACCAAAAAAAAATAGGCATGTTGATCCGTTGACATGGTGCCACTATTTAACTTTTCGTATTTTTTCAAACTAAATATGCAATAATTCCAATATTTGACATAGGTATATGTTGTTGATTCAAAATCCTTATTTAAATACGTTCTTAAATTTAAGAGGAGTATATCGTACCGACGACGGGACGAACATCAAATGTTTGACAGGTAGAAATAGTTTCTAAGGGAAAACAAAATTATTGTTTTTACTATATTTCAAGCATTTTTTTCATATTATTTACTCACCTTTTGAATCTTCTCTGGACTGTCACAAACATTTGGCAACCAAAATCAGCTAAATCGACCGTTCTTGAGTTTTAGCGAGACTAACGAGCAGCAATTGTTTTAATATATAGATAGATATATGTATGTGTATAGGAATATATAAGTATGTTTTACAGTTGTCTAGTACCCATACATAACAGAAGCTCTGCTTAGCTTGGGACTAGATGGCGTTGTGTGCAAGTTGTAGAATATTTAATTTATTTATTTCAACAAGCTTCTTTTGTTTCTGCGCATTGGATTTTGTAAGTACTCCGTCGAAGACCACTAAGTCCCATGTACAGACGCCAGCACATCACCCTACCCCAAAATGTAAAGGAAAACGCCCAAAAAATGCCTGAAATAGACAGAAACTACTAATAGTCCTTAATTCTATCAAGAATAAAATATATATAACGAAATGTATCTCAAGTTTGTTTACCTAGGGTGAAAATATAACGTTAATTAAAATATTTATTTTGATATCCGTCATAGTCATTCTTAATTTATAATGGCGGTCAGTGTTTATTTGTCGTGAGTAATCGACATTCAGCCTAAACAGATATCGTCAAATAATCCTTAACGAACTATTTTATGGAATTATTGCATAGTTATCATTCATTTAATATTATTCGACCTATTAATACCATAACTATAATTAAAATAGTTTAAGCGTATGAATATTTATCAAAATAAAAAAAACTCGAATTATAAATCGTATCGTAGGCTGTATGCATCACATGTCCTTTGCCTTATTGACAATTTGACTTGAATGCATTTTCATTTTTTCGATTCATGGTTTTGCGGACTTTTGCGTTTGCGGCTCGAGTAAATTCAGGATATTATATTATAACGACGACTGTGGCTATTTTTTAAGGATTTTGATTTTACTTCTGCACACGTTACCCATTTTTGAACACGACTTAGATTAGACCCGCCTAAACGTCAACTCGGCTTTTTGACGACGGATACGACTCTGCTGTTGTTTTGGACTTGTGCAGCGTGTACATTTAAAAGAATGGATAGAAACATACACTGTATTCATTGCTATCTCGATATTGCAACGTTGAGATGTAATCTCATATCAGTGCAAAATGATGAAGTACGTAGTATCCTTAACCTTGACTTAACCTATATTTTGGAAAAAATGTTTGGAACTGGCTTCTACCAAGTTTTTTGATAATTATTGAAATTGTCATGGGTTCCCTACGATTTATAGTGCAATTTGGCGTATATTTCATTGTTGTTCATTTCAGGCATTTTTTTGTGTGGCCGATGGGCATTCCCCTTTTCCTATTTGAATATGAACCTTATTCTGTTTTTAATAAAGTTGAAAAACGATCAAAGAAATTTGACACATTGGGGTAGCTTGAAGTGCTGGCGTCTGTACCTAATAGGGGGCAAGTCTATTTCTGGCATATTCATACGATTTAAAGAAATGTTGCCCCACATTACGATTTCTTCCTTCACCGTCGTTGTATTTACAAGCATTTAAAGCCACATACACAAACAACGGAACTACTACGACATACAAATATTAGTTCCTTTCAGGAATCGAAGCCTCGCAACGTGGCAATGTCCAAACATGTTCAAAATAACTTAAACACAGCTGCTGTCAGACCGTATCGAACATCAGCTTAAGTACACTTCGGTGTAACAAGCTCCTGCGCCAAGTCATTCTATTAATCACGTTGAAAACAAAGTTTCTTCGCATGTTCGCTCACAGAGAATAATGCTCCAATACACCGCCATATTGAAAAGTTAACGTTTCAAATACACACATCAAAAGTGTCTAGGGATCAACATATATTTTTGCAATAACTTTTCTCCTGATTGATATTAATTAAAATTTTCTTTAAGGATTCATCAAATAAAGTGTTTTCGTTTGTCACAGTAACGATAAACCAAGTCACCTTTGCATTAATAAAGAAATTTGCCATTTTCCTAATAAAGGGATTTTTGACATTTGAACCACTAACATTAAAGTTCGAAAAAAAGACTGAAATAACAGTTTTCTTTAAAATTTTATTGGGTAACTTAAACAATTAATAATCCGTGTTTCTACCGCGAACACTAACAACACAAGAACATCGGTTTGGCATACTCAAAATGAGTTCATCCAAATCACGCTATGGAATGGCCGCCCATGTTCGTTGCAACAACAAAAAAAGGTCTTCTTGCGACTGGATACCCTCCATATTCGGCAGAGCTCTTCTCTGTAGCATATCCCATGCATGCTCAATCGGGTTCAAGTCTGGCGACTGAGCAGGCCAGGGCAGGACATTGATGTTAGCTGCGGCGAGAGTCTGTCTTACAACTCTTGCGGTGTGCGGTCGTGCATTATCATGCATTAACTGAAATAAGGGACCGATTTGCACTTGTAGAGGAACGATGACGTCTGATACAATCGTCTCAGCATAAATTTGAGCGTTGAGGTTGCCTCTGATCCAAATCAACTCAGTTCTTCCGCCGATCCAAATACCCGCCCATACCATGATGGTTCCACCACTATAAGGATGGACTTCCTGGCAGGATTTTAATCGCTGTTGGCGTCCAGGGGTTCTCCAGTGTCGTATACGTCTTGTATCCGGTCTCATACCAAAACGAGACTCATCAGAAAAGCACACGAAACGCCATTGTTCTTCTGCCCAATTTCTGTGTTCAAGAGCCCATTGATATCGAATCCTACGATTGTGCATTGCTATAGGTGGTACCCGTAGCGGTCTTCGGGAATGAAGGTTCACTTCATGCAAGCGGTTTCTGACAGTTTGGTCGCTAATTAAGTTCCCTGAAGAGTGATGAAGCCTCACGGCTAACATCATGGCGGTTATTGTTGGAGCTCTTCGAGTTAAGATTTGAATGTATCGGTCTTGTCTCCGTGTGGTGCAGCGATACCGTCCTCCATGGCGCTCAGCCACGGTACCAGTGCTTCGGTAACGTGTCCAAAGTCGACTGATAACACTCTGACTTGTATTCAGAGCTAAAGCCACAGTACGTTGCCGGGAACCTGCTTCTATCATTCCCACGGCTCTGAGCATTTCTTCCCTGCTTAAATGACGTCGCCGCTCCATAATAACGTTGGTTTTAATCAGTAGTAGGGAAACAGTAGCACTAATAATGTCTTCAATGCGTTGTATGTTTTTATAGGGAAAATATTGACAGCTGATTTTCATCTTTTACTCGAATTTGATTCACAGTTCCTGATTCAAATTATGAAATGCACCAAAAAGGATCCATATAAATTTATAAAATCATAAATTTATTACAAAGCCACATCTCAATCTCAAGAAATCCGCATAAAAATGCTTGATCCCTAGATACTTTTGATGTGTGTAGTTTCTGATTGTGTTGGCCTTGTGTAGCTTCAATAAATTGATAGTTGAGTCTTCTTAATTGAATATTACCTCGACTTTGCGGCGATAGTAGCGATAGCAGCGGAGTTATAGTTTTAAGTGTTTTAACTGCTTCCATAGTCTAGGAGGGGGTATTCCTCAAAGCGCAACCATTTTTAAGCGCAACTAAATTTTTCCTCAAAGCACAACCACGATTAAAATAAGAGTGAGAACGATATGATGGATTCATTAAAGATAGTTTAATATCAAATATCTAAAATGTTTATTATGCAAGGAACATTAACAGGAACTTAGTGTTAAATTAAGCTTCATTAAATTGAATTATGACTTTTGTTTTGAAAAGTACCACGGTTTCGCGCGGGTTCTCCTGTAACTAGATTTTAGTCTAGGCACCTAAAAAGTACAAATTTTAACAAAAAAAAGATCGGCAGTTTATACAAGTAGATGTTGTTTTATTTTCAAGTTTCCATCCTGAATGTATTTAATAAAGTACACGACTGTACCAACAATGTATCGCCCGTACTGTACACACGGGGACAATGTGTCCGGCACACAATTGTTTTGTGTAAATTTTGTATTTTAGTGAGGTATACTGATTTATTAGGAACGAGACGACGCGACGTTATAGAGATTTTCTTGTAGAATTGAACGTCTTTTCAGTTACGTATTTGGGTTTGACTTGCATGCAAGACACTAATATATTTTTTATAATTTCCTTTTTTGTTGAAATGCACCTTTATGGCACGTCATACTACCCGATGGTTTCGGCAAAGTTTCCTACAGTAAGTATACCCTTGTTTTGGTAGTTGTGTTTACGTAACATGTCAAATGGGGCGAGCCTATTGCCTAGGACATAAGACACAAATCCAGCTCCAGTCTTTTACTAGGAAATGCGAGATGAAAAAAACAATAGCGTTTCACGTGACCCTGGGCTTTGAACTACCAGACTAGCGAAGAACCTACAGCCTTAAAAATAATAATAATGGGAAAATTTAAATCAATATTTTCAATAAAAAAATCGGTAAAAATACCCACGGAAACCCCTGAAACACTCACTAATCATTTGAGCTCACCACGACGAACGGAATGGCGAGCTAAACAGTTCCATTATGTTAACGCCCCATTTATTTCGGCCGCCAGTTGCCGCTCGCCAGTGTACGGACGTAATTATCAACAGTCGAACGCGACACTTTGATTGCACGCCACGATATCAAAGTGATTCGATGTTTGTTGTTATTTTTGTGATGGCTATAGGAAAATAATGTAACATAACATTACATAACGCCTGTATTTTCCCAAGGGAAAGGCAGAGGTGCAAAATTTGAACACTGGGAGTCCAGGATTATTAATAGAACTCAAGATATCCCTATAAGCGTGGATGTTCCATCTAAATCCTTTTCTAATAAACAGAACCTTACCTGCATGTTACAGATCTTGTAGCGCACTGGCTCGCCCCTGCAGCCGGCAGGAGACGAACAGGTCCGCAGCTGCCGGGACACGCCCCCGTCACAAGTTCGCGAACACAGCGACCACTCGCTCCACTGCGACCAACCTCCACGATCCTGTGGAGATTATTATTATTTAATTTATTTATTATTTATCTCGCATTGTATAGAATTTTAGAACAACGCGAGGTCAGCGTAAACTGGAAATGTATAGCTTGATTTGTAGCAGTGTGTTCAAAAATAGTGTTTTAAGTGATTACACAAAAGAAACAATGATTCCATGATCCCATACAAAATGTTAAATTTCACATTAGACATTAGGTCTTGCAAAATACTCTTGCTGCTGGCCACATCGAGTAAAAACCAAGTTTTAAAACTTAATGGCATCTGTAGATGTTTTTGACTTATTTATACGGACAGCATTCTAACATTTTAGGTCTTAAATAATTCCAACCCTTGACACATTAAGGTCTCCCATAATACTCCTATCTATACACAGAATAAATATCTACGATAATCACTCTCATTTAAAAAACGAATCGCTTTTCGTGTCTATTAAACTAGCAAAAAGAGTATGCTTAGATGGTTTGGTCACGTTGAAAGGATGGATGAAAGGCGACTAACGAAAGGTATTTACAAGGCAGATGTAAGTGGGAACGCCGGGAGGGACGCCCTAGAAGGACATACATAGAACTTATTAATGAGGTTCATCAGAAAGGTCAGGTGCGTAGTACTCGCCACCGGCGTGTGTGTATGACAACATGTATGTACATCCGTAAACGAACCAAAAGAAGTATGTAAGAATATGGCGCTCTGTAGTTTCTGCCTACCCCCATGGGAAAAAGGCGTAAGTTTATGTATGTATGTATGTATGTAAACTGGCAAAGAATTAAAAAATTACGTGGTTTTCATATCTATATAAGAAATCTCAACTCTTGCTAAGTCGTAAAAATTCAAGAGAGAAAACAAAACGAACAAACAAAAATAATAACATGTGAATAAATCCTTCATTATTCCCATAACGCATTATTTACAGTGAGGAGATTCGGTGTACAGTCAACAACAGAGGCAGAGTGATCGGCTGTCACGGCACTCCCGACGATAATTGCATGCGATGTGACAGTGCGCTGCTCTTGATTGGAAACATAGGGGTGATTATTGCGACGGAAAACGTTTACTTGTGAGCAAAGACATTCAATACCTATAGACCGGACATCATGAACAAAATTTTCGTCCGAAAAAGTGTGTCCTGCTGGATACAAGTATATGAGTTTTTTGTAGTACGCTCCGCTGTCGCTCCAATATTCATATATTATTCTAGATGGCGTTACTGAGACATGGGATCAAAGTTTTTCTATGACATCCCCGCTCTATAGTATTTTAAATCTCTTTGCTTGTGAGTAATTAAATATCTAGCGGGACTGTGAAATAATATTACAGCTACGATATAATTAATAATGAAAATCGGTTAAAATGTCACACCACCTTTGCACCTTTTCACCACCTTTAATAAAGGGATCTACTGGTTTTTTATTTTGTGTTAGGCAAAAGAATCTGAGGTATCAAATCCGCCTTTAGAAGTATGTTTTTACTGGTGGGTAAAGTTTTAATAAATAAATAAATATCTAAATAATATTGACGCATCCACAAATTATTCTGATATACACACATCAAAAGACGTATACGACACTGGAGAACCCCTGGACGCCAACAGCGATTAAAATCCTGCCAGGAAGTCCATCCTTATAGTGGTGGACCCATCATGGTATGGGCGGGTATTTGGATCGGCGGAAGAACTGAGTTGATTTGGATCAGAGGCAACCTCAACGCTCAAATTTATGCTGAGACGATTGTATCAGACGTCATCGTTCCTCTACAAGTGCAAATCGGTCCCTTATTTCAGTTAATGCATGATAATGCACGACCGCACACCGCAAGAGTTGTAAGACAGACTCTCGCCGCAGCTAACATCAATGTCCTGCCCTGGCCTGCTCAGTCGCCAGACTTGAACCCGATTGAGCATGCATGGGATATCACGAGTCATACAGAGAAGAGCTCTGCCGAATATGGAGGGTATCCAGTCGCAAGAAGACCTTTTTTTGTTGTTGCAACGAACATGGGCGGCCATTCCACAGCGTGATTTGGATGAACTCATTTTGAGTATGCCAAACCGATGTTCTTGTGTTGTTAGTGTTCGCGGTAGAAACACGGATTATTAATTGTTTAAGTTACCCAATAAAATTTTAAAGAAAACTGTTATTTCAGTCTTTTTTTCGAACTTTAATGTTAGTGATTCAAATGTCAAAAATCCCTTTATTAGGAAAATGGCAAATTTCTTTATTAATGCAAAGGTGACTTGGTTTATCGTTACTGTGACAAACGAAAACACTTTATTTGATGAATCCTTAAAGAAAATTTTAATAAATATCAATCAGGAGAAAAGTTATTGCAAAAATATATGTTGATACCTAGACACTTTTGATGTGTGTATGTTCTAACGAGACGTAGGTACTATTTTTCAAACGTATTTAAAATAAATTATTTGAACGTATTTTGCAAGGCTTAGGCATACAAATCTTACAGTAAGCATGTTTTAAATCAATTGCAATTTAGTCTAAATTCTTAAAAAAGAACAATTGGGATTTAAAAATAATGCATAAATATTTAATAAGACCAAAATTACATAGCAAAGTAAATAAAAGATCAGAATAGAAAAAAGCCGCGACATTTTGCGCATTATATCGCCGTACGTTTTCATAATTTGTTGAGATTATTTGAATCGGAAAATTGGATAAAAGTGACGGTTCCCGCAGTGGCAGTATTGACACAACTCCAAAGGATTGTGTTAAACGCTTCTGCACCAGTCAACAGCTTTAGAAACATAGAAAACCAATTTATCCATTGAAGTGCTTTTATTGCCGAATCGCCTTTATTTTGTGAAAAATAAAAGAAGAAACACCTCTTTTTTTCTAACTTTAAAATGAGATATTTATGTTTTTTTATGAAAATAGAAACTACTATAAAAGTCACGGTTCGTCTGATAGTCTGGCTTTTGCGAAACTTTTCCAACCCTCCCTATACGGGGAACGGCTGGCTACTTCGCCAGAAATACACAACTAATTCTAAAAAGTGGTTTTACTTGCAGATTGTAATAGACTAGTCCCCAGCAAAGGGCGGGCTTTTGGAAGACTGTCATAATAATAATTAAATAATTTTGACGTTTAAAAAATGCTGATACCCTAATTTAAATAAATGTCTTTTGTTGTCCAAAAAAACACTTTTAGGTGTAAATGTGTGGATTTTTCTAATACGCACGCTATACAAAAAAGTATATATTTTTGTTATAAGTATCTAACCTATCACAACACGGTGCTTTAAATAATTTTCTTTATGAAATCTGAGTGTAATATTCAGTAATTAAAATTAACTCGTTTGCACCACCATTTGCCGCAAAACCTCTCAATTCTCCACCTCCCTACATGCCTCAAAATAACATCATTATTAAAGCAGGCGGTAGGCGACGTGCCCTGCATATCATCGGTATAAATTTATACAACCCGCCACGTAGCTATGACAGACTCACTCGCAAACATTATACCGTCAGCTACTTATGTACATTATATCATATTTTGATTGACTCGCGAACAAGACCAACAGAGCGGGTAATTGGGGAGAATTTTTAACATGTAACCCGGTTTTTACATTGTACAAGACAAGATCGTATCATGTTTAGGCAAGTCCGTAAGAAATTGTATGGTAAGTTCCCAATAAGGCTACGTTCTTAATCACGTTTTTGTCCAATATGTAGGTGTTTTGGAATGTTAAGTACTCAAAATCAGACTAATACATATATGTTATCTAGCCATTGGAATCTGACATGAAGATTATAAACACACGTATTTTCCCCATGGGATTAGGCAGAAATTGTATGTACCTGCTGTTTTTGCTCCGTTAAAGTTTGTGTCCTAGTAACTCACGCGCGTAGGTTGCGAATACGCACCTGACGAATTTTAAAGATTATTGGAAGTCGTAGATATATAAAAGTTCCTATAGTGGAAGCCAATTACAAAAAACCTGTAACTACAATGAATTTATTGGATACTAGCAGACCTCACGCGGTTTCACCCGCGTAGCTCCCGTAACCATGGGAATACAGGGATAAAAAGTAGCCTATGTCATCCGGGGATAGTGTAGCTTCCTAACGGTGAAAGATTTTTTTAAATCGGTTCAGTAAGTTCGGAGCCTATTTAATGCAAATAAACAAACAATCAAACCTTTTCTCTTTATAATATCAGTATAGATGATGTGTGTCCCACATAAATTCTTATCTCTAAACCAAACAATATTGTAAGTAGTGGTATTTGAAGTATTAAGACGGCTACTATCTGATCTAGATTCGTGCCCGGTTCATGGCAAAAGACAAACTTAGAATACAACTACAATATCTTTAGTAAGAACTAGCAGACGTCACGCAGTTTCACCCGCGTAGTTTCCGTTCCCGTGGGAATACGTGGATAAAAAGTAGCCTATGTCCACCGGGAATAGTGTAGCTGTCCTCCAGTACAATAATTTTTAAAATTGGATTATTAGTTCCGAAGATTACCCCCTACATACAAACTTACAAACATACAAACTTACAAATTTTACCTCTTTATTATATTATTAGTATATTAGTATAGAAGTATAGATTAGTATAGATAAGTTATTGTTTGTAAGTGTTTATCTAGTTTTAACGTTGCCTCATACTAGGAATTCTACTAGGAATAGGAATCGTCGGTGTATTTACAATAATTAAGACTCACATGTGAAAACAGCCAGACCCAAGACTATATGCAGCACAGCAATCAATTACCCAGTCATTGCGCCAACCATAACGTCAGAAAAAATATGAGTAGTATATCCTACATTAAGAAAGGGACTGCCTCGTTGGTCTAGTGGTCGCAAGCGCTACTGCTCATCATGAGGTCCCGAGTTCGATCCCCGGGTCGGGCAAAGTGTTATTGAGTTTTTCCATCTGGGATTTCTCAGTAGCAGCCCGGAGTCTGGATTTGTGCCCGATTGATGGCAATAGGCTCGCCCCCTATTACATGGGACTTAAACATAACTGGCGAAATGTGGGTGTACTACCAGGTACACCTCTGCCTAGCCCTTCGGGGATTACAGGCGTGACGTTATGTATGTATGTATGTAAGAAAAGGGAATCTTACGTTTAGAGACAGTTTACCTTCACAGACAGCCCATTACTGGTTAAACCTCGAACTCCTTAACTCAATCATGTTCCCCGTCAGCTCTAAACATCACGAAACAATTGCACATCATCTGAACTTCCCTTCAGAAACAATACAAAGGTTTCTGTGAATTTTTCTCACCGCCATATTTGTGATTCTGTGAGCGCATGAGGAAGAGATTTGCAAGCGCGTGATGTTTTTGCATGTCCCTGTCTCGAATATGTAATTGTTTCGCCTGGATTTCGTATCTTTTAAATTTTACGATGGAATTTTATTTTAGTATGTGTTAGGTTGTTTGGAATTATTTTAATACACGAAATGTAACTCAGTTCTCCCTCACATTTTTTTCTGTATGTTTGAGACTTTCACTTAAAATCGTTTGGTTGTTTGGATGAAAAACTAACGTTGCTGCTCACATGGGGTCTGTAGTGACCCCATTTCTTAGGTACGTGCTTATATATTGCAAAATACTCAATGATCTAGATGAGTTAAAACAAAAATATACCTACTACATTAAACTATAAATTTTAACAAAGATATAACCTAGTAATCCTTATAGAAATTGGTTTCAAACAATACTCAACTCGATACGTTTGTACATTTATTATTCTTCCATACGCATTCAATATAATGAATAAATATCAAAAGAAAACATTGACTAGCGCTCCTATAAAAAAATCAGAGTTTATATATGAAATGTTTAATTTTAAAGGCGCCCCCTTCCAAATTAAACATTTCATATTAAGGGAAGGTTCATATCTGAGGACAACATCGGTCGCGTAACGCCAGAACAGACAAATGTATAGAAAAACACTTGACCGTTCACACTCAACCGATGATACGTTAGTGCGTCGGGCGAACATAGTCGTAAATGCTCGGCGCATGTTCCATCAGATATGAACCTTCCCATAAACTCACATTTTTATTCCATGGGTACCTACATACAAACAAGCAGTTTGTTCGGTTTTTGTGTGGTTAGTAACTAACATAGTATCATAGTATATATGCCGCCCATAGGCTTCATATATCGTCAAAAGATATCTCTTAGGCATGCTGGTTTCTTCAAGATGTTTTACTTCACCGTTTTGAACTGATTGATTGATTTGGAAGTCCGCCGGTCACACTTTTAGGCTCAAACTACAAAACAATACCTCCTTCATACTCCTTATGCTTCGCTGTGTGTATTTTATATCGAGAAATACCTCAGTAATATCACAGTATAAATATAAATACAGTAGGACGACGCCTTTGATCTCTGGAAAAATGCCGACAACGTCTACACGCGTTAGCCCTGAATAATACCTCCCGCACTACGAACATCGTTTTGGTCGCATTGCGGGAGCGGCTTTCCCGCGTCTCGCCTCTCACACCCCGCACGATTGCCTTGTCTAGACTGCTTCGTCGGACGACTGTATGTTTTTAGACTGTGGTAATATTCTGGACAAAAGAAACATCTTATAAAGATTCCAGTTTCCTTTTAAAGCTTGGAAATTTTAACAAGCAACAATGTCAGCGCAACACTTTCTCACGTGGCACTCACTTCAGTAATGCACATTGAAGTAGAATAAGATTATGTGTAAGTGTATAAAGCACGTGATGTCCTTATAAACTGCCATTCTAGGTTAATACCTCCCACGTGTGACGACGAGAAAATTGTTTTAAGCTTCAGGAGTTTATGGTCTGAAAAGGTCAGACAGAGTCACGTTAGGTTTAATACGTAAATAACTAAAGATAGAATCTATATAAAGGGTCAAATAGCTTGCCATTAAAAATGTTAGGGCTGGGTAGATTCAAAAATAAAGAAAACAAAAGTAATACAAGAAAAGAAAGTCAATCTTAAAGGAGAATGCCAAGTTTTCCTATATGATTATAGAATTTAACTGTATCGTGATTTTAAATTTCATAAATAAAACACAATTAAGTCATTTACTAATTAAACTTAGGAATCAAGATTCGGGATCAGCATTTTTTTAATGTCAAAAATTACAAAAGACAATCCCTCAAAACGCCCGCCCTTCACCTCTTCCCTTCACAGTGCATTTGCTGGGAAGAAGTAGCGCAACAATCTCCCTAACAACACGCCTGTCTGTTATGTTAGAAGAACTTGAGTTTACACAATAGTGGTATTTATTAAACATAATCATTTAATTTAAATAATTTGCTACATGATAGCTACCACACATCAATATATAATTATGATAGGAGTTATAATTAAAGTGCACTTAATACAAATAATACTAGCCTGTTTACAGAGAAGGCAAAAGGCTTTCTCAAGGTAGATTGACGATATCAAACTTATATTAACTGGTTTTTAATAAGATGTTTTCTTTCAACGATTTCAATGACATCTAAGATTATAATCTTAGAAATCATATTATATGAACTAGAAAAATCACATTGTTATTTGCTTGAATTTTAACCATATCTAATAACCTCGTGTATTAGTGGTAGGCGCCTTAGCTTCTAGGCCATTATGTCATAAAAACAAATGATTTCTTTAGAAATGGCCACATTATAATTAATATTGCTTTAAATGATTATAAGAAATAAACAAAATGAATAGCTTTATTCATTTATTGTATAGCTTTGGAATGAAATGATTTATTATTAAATAATTAATTAATTACCACCTAAATTACTGTTTATTGGTATGATTACATATTATTATCTTGGATCAAACTTGTATCCTGTTTTTACACGAAAGAGGCTAAACCCTACGACACAAGGTATCCTAGTATGAGGTTCAGTGTCAAATAAATGATGGATGTTTACTATGAACAACAAAAAATTGTTATTATTAAATTTATTATCTGGTGTATGATTCTGTTTCCTACAGTTCATTAAGTATCGAAATTGCAGGAAGTCTGTGGAATGTTGCATGATTTGAGCCGATTCTTGGTATTTTCCTCGGATTTCATATAAAATATGAAAAACCAAATCACAAAATTTTAATTGTATGAGTTACTGCATTTTAATTTTGCGCGCCTTTCCAGACGTTCTATAGGAAAACTATGAACATAATAACAGCCCAGACCAGACAGTAACTTAAATATTTAGAAGATTTAACGAACTAGTACTCTTTTACATCTCCAAATTAACAAAATAATAATACTCGTAGCACCGTAGCAGCTACACGCTACGGCGTAACCCTACGCCGCTACGAAGCTACAGCGCTACAGAGCTACGGAGCTACGTCATTCTATATTGGTAAATAACGAGCAATAGACGGTAACTCCTCATTTGCTCTTTTTGTTACCCTCATGTCTTTTGTGGTGGTGCTGCCATGCAAACGAAACGACACACACACATGGGAAGCGTATCATGGTTCGATGTAGACATGGGACTTTTAAGACACGGGATTTTGTTAAAATTTAAGCGATTATATTATTGGTTTGAACTGTTTGTGTGATAAGTATAAATTTGCAAGCAGTTTCAAAATTGCTAGGTGTTTTTTATACTTTTAAGGATATGGGTTTTATTTAAATTGAAAATTATCAAGACGTATTTTTAGTGACGAATGAAATAATGACGAACGAATTATTTGTTGGTTTTTATAGTGGACAAAAAGAGTACCTAACATCACGCTTGTGGGTATTCCCCGAAGGATTAGGCAGAGCTGCCTTCCATAGTTATTTCCACTTGCTAGTTACTTTTAAGTCCCATGTGTAATAAGGCGATCGAAACCGAATAGGGATACATTTAGACCTCTGGCTGCTACTAAGAAAGTCCAATCAAACACAAGACTTCAAGCTCAGCAGTATTACTTTAGTGTATTCAACCATTAGATTAACTAGGCAGTCTTAAAGAGTATTCTGTCTTTTATCTATCTATATTGGACTGTTGGTCTAGTAGTAAATGACCCTGACTGCTATGCCGGAGGTCGTAGGTTTGATTAATGGGCAATTTGATTAAAAACTACTGAATGGAAGTTTTTAATAAAATTCGGTATGGAGTTAGCTGACACCCTGAATTAACAGATAGGTTACTTTTTATTCCTGTATTCCCACAGGAACGGGAACTACGCAGACGAAACCACGTTACGTCTGCTAGTTTAGTATAAACTGTACTGGTTAGTGACTTCATGCGACATTTGAGTCGATGTGTCACCGTTTTTTTTTGATTACGTGAAAAATAAAAAATATGTGTCGAATATTTTCTTGAAATCTAGATGACGCACTAAAAGCTAAAATTGTGACAAATAACCTATTATTATATCTTCAAAAAACGACTATTTAGTCGCTCGTCTACAATCTTCTGCACATAAATGTTTAATCTGCGCGTTACGATTATTATACTCGTGCAGCGAGCGCGTTATATAGGTATCATACTCAGCCCATTATTTCTATTGTACGCCTTCCGTGGATTTTATAGCTTTGTATTACTCTTTATATTCATTTTATTGTCTATACAATAAACTGGATATAAAGGGAAACACAAGAAATAAAAAAAAATGAACCAAATACGTACCTATACGTATTTTTGGTTTACATAAAACTATTAAAAGTTAAAAAAAATCTTTTTCAAAATTGTATCTTTCGCATAAAAACTCTTTTCCCTAAACCTCTGTATGTATTATAGAAAATAAGAAAAGAAAAAATAAAGAATAAAATTAAATAATAATGAATAATAAAAATTTAAAAAAAGAAACTCAGAGGTCCACGGTCTCTTTTAAAGTCCAGACATTATCTTGGTCAGATCATGTAAGAAACATGCAAATTAGTGCCAGAAATATTTTTTTTTTAAGAAAGAACCACAGAGGTATCATCATATCTGTGTGTGGACCAGATCAGTTTGTGCAAGCATTTGTCAGAAATCGTGAGCTCTATAATAATTATTATTATATTAATATTATAATATCTACTATATGAAAAATAAGTCGGGTTTTCCTTCCTGACGCTATAAATATTTCTTATTCACAACGCCCTATCACCAGGGTGACAGTTCTGTTAAAAATAAAGGCACGTTTCCTTTATGTAAAATAATCTATTTTCATTTAAGAATTTTAAGAGCCTTTATTTAGGGCCAATAAATTTCTTCCATCCTGCTTATTAAAATCCAAAAATACGAAATCGTCAAGAGAAACAAAAGTACGTTGATGGAGAGAAACTAATTTGACAAATCAATTCCAGTCAAAGTCAAAGCCTCAACATGTCGAAAATACGACGAATTTCCCAACATTTTTGACAATTTTTGACATCTTATTGAAACGTTTTTAATTACGGAAATATGCCTCCAGGTGTTATCGTGTATGTGTATTTTTGTCAAAGGAAATTTATTTAGCGACGTCCACGGGAAACAGAATGTTATGCAAGTTTAAAGCGTTCATTTTGGGCCCGTCAGCGAGGCGTTAATAAAACACGACGATGCCCCGACGCCCCAATCCGAACACTTTGATAGCCGTTTCAAATTAAAACTAGACAAAACATATGTTGGCGTTTAGCATTTTTTGCAGGGCTCTGTACAGTCGAAAAACAAACTTTAATAATATAGAAAACTAGCTGCCCCGGCAAACTTCGTTGTGCCTTAGAGTCAATTCATTGCTCTTATTTTTTTTTATATTAGATATACATACGTTGAATAAGACGACAACAAATAAATCCAAACCAATAATAACTACTACTACTTTTAAATTACAACATGTATATATACCCTAACCTAACTGACCATACCTATCCTATAGCTAACCCAACTATCTAACCTAACTACCTTACTAAAAAATACTAAATTCATAATTTTAATCTGAACTATTGCCTCTATGTTACATACAATAATTTATGCCTATAGTTTTCCCGGTCTACTTTAATTAAAGTCCTAACAGTAAAATAAGTTCTATTTGCAAAGAATTATTAAATTTCGTCTCTGTCATCATTGCTAGTTACGTAAATTGATTTCTGAAATATAAGACTTTTTTATGCTACATAAAACCTCTTAGTTTATTAACAAAATAAATTTCAGAACGTAGGTGCGTATTATAAATTGACAACCTTACCTTCTTGGGTTTAGCTTAAGACTTGTCAATTTCAAATTGTCACCTGATAATGAACTGGGAAGTTTGACTCCTGTCATGTCATCCAAGATGGCGCTGCGTTTGAAAAATGTTTGAGACAACCGATATTCTTGATATTTATTTTTATGATGTCGAACGGGATAAAAAGTATCCTATGTCCTTCTCCTGGCTCTAAACTACCTCCCTGCCAATTTTCAGCTAAATCGGTTCAGCCGTTCTTGAGTTATAAGCGAAGTAACTAATACGACTTTCTTTTATATACAGGGTGTCCAAGAACCTGGCGTCCAACTGGATTCCCACGATGCCCCAAGTTCTAACAGTACTCAGAAAAATATTTTAAAAAATCCACCCCATGTACTTACAGAATTATACTGATTTCAAAAAAAAGGGGGAAATGAGCACCCTGTGACATACTTTTGAATGCTGTGACTGCTAATGCTGATAATTTCGATATTTCTTGGAGGTTTTGTAATCTAGGGTATTGCTGTGTCTAAATAGAATGTAAAAATAAAGTACTTATTGTACCATTTTAAAATAAAATATTATTTTAACTAAAGGTGATATGGAAAACTATTGAATTTCGCAACTTTGACCGACTGTAGTGTAAAAAAAATGTACCAAAATAGTATGGCAAGTGACGTCAAACTTTGACGCGTTTATTCCTCTTTTTAAAAAGGTATAATACTTACACATTAATTTGAAAAAAAAAATATTGATAATATTTTTACTCAACAACCCAATTTTTACGATGTCTTACAGAATTCTTAGAAAGAAAAATTTACGACGAATTGAATCTAACCTCTAAAGAATTACTATTGTATGCTCATAAAAATAACAACAGGCCTCTCAAAAAACAGGTTAGACCGTAAGGGACGGTATGTGCATGCATCTCACCATAGTGATTCGTTATTACAACAGGAGGGAGCAAGACAGAAACTATCTTTGCGATTTGCTGGTTCTTCTTTATGGTACCCCATTATTCAGGTAAGAGTGAGGGAGAAAAAGGTTAGAGGTGCGAGTGAGATAGATAGTGACGCTATCTGGGATCGTGCTATTTAGGATAACAGTACGGTCAGTACGCGTCACTGCCTCCTGCCGTTACTACGCACCTCTCTCTTATTGTTACCATTGATCACGTACTACGATTTAAAGCTTTGTTTATTGGACTCGATTACTCTTTGTGCTCTGGACTTTGAAACGAACTCTTTACGACGACCTTTGCCTGTGTTTGGACAGTTTGTGTTTTGTGTGTGCTACCATGGCGACCTACACTCCGCAAGAATACGCAAATATGCACTACATTTATGGAGAATGTAGAGGTAATGGACGAGCTGCAGCGAGACTTTACAGAGAAAGGTATCCGAGGGCTACGCGATATCCCGACCATCGAGTTTTCATTAATGTGCACAGATCACTATGTGACGGGCGGTTCCCCAATCAAGTAGCTGGTGAAGGACGACCCGTAAATGACTTCATACGCGATGAAGTTTTAGAGGCGGTGTCGGCAAATCCAAGCATCTCTGTGCGAGGAATAGAAGCTGATACGGGGATACCGAAGAGCACAGCACACAGTATTCTCCAAAAAGAAGAATATCATCCGTACCACGTACAGCGAGTGCAAAGTCTTTTACCTCGAGACTATCCGAGCCGAGTCGCGTTTTGTGAAACAATCCTGCGAAAACATCGAGAAGACGAAAACTTTATCGACAAAATTTTGTGGTCAGATGAATCAACATTTAAGAAGGATGGCTACATGAACCTACACAACTTGCACGAGTGGCATGTGGAAAATCCGCACTTGATGCGAGAAGATAGATCCCAGTACCGGTTCAAAGTGAACATGTGGACCGGTATTCTCTGTGGGAATATTATTGGTCCAATTGAGATGCCCGAGAATTTGACTGGCGAATCATATTTAAATTTTCTTCAAAATGATTTGCCAAACTTACTAGAAGAGACCCCACCAGATATGTGGTTCCAACACGACGGCTGTCCAGCACATTTTCGCGTATCCGTTAGAGAGTTTTTGGACGAGCAATACCCGAACAGGTGGATTGGGCGATCAGGAACAATCCCGTGGCCAGCCCGCTCACCTGACTTAAATCCGCTGGATTTTTTTTTCTGGGGAACTATGAAGGAGCTCGTTTATGCGAAGCCCATTAATGACATCGCTGACCTTCGTGAGAAGATAACACAAGCAGTGCAGGTGATACGTCAAAAAAGTTACTCGCGAAACATAAAGCGGTCCTTTTTAAGGAGAGTGAGAGCTTGTATTGCCGCGGGTGGTCAACATTTTGAACATTTATTGTAATAAAATATCTTTAAACTAACATTCTTTGCTTTTATTCTACTGGGAACCCATCTACCTGTGTGTATTTCCTTCTTGCTCACTCTTGGAACCGAAGTAAATAATAGTAGTAAACTAACAGTTTCTAAGATAAGAAAGGGTCCGACAGTTACCGTTAGTAGGTAGGCACTTCGTAAAAATTGGGTTGTTGAGTAAAAATATTATCAAAATTTTTTTTTTCAAATTAATGTGTAAGTATTATACCTTTTTAAAAAGAGGAATAAACGCGTCAAAATTTGACGTCACTTGCCATACTATTTTGGTACATTTTTTTTACACTACAGTCGGTCAAAGTTGCGAAATTCAATAGTTTTCCATATCACCTTTAGTTAAAATAATATTTTATTTTAAAATGGTACAATAAGTACATTATTTTTACATTCTATTTAGACACAGCAATACCCTAGATTACAAAACCTCCAAGAAATATCGAAATTATCAGCATTAGCAGTCACAGCATTCAAAAGTATGTCACAGGGTGCTCATTTCCCCTTTTTTTTTTAAATCAGTATAATTCTGTAAGTACATGGGGTGGATTTTTTAAAATATTTTTCTGAGTACTGTTAGAACTTGGGGCATCGTGGGAATCCAGTTGGACGCCAGGTTCTTGGACACCCTGTATATAGATATAGTAATAGGGCAGCCTCGCAGCGTCGTATTACGGTTCGGGCGTCTTAAAAAGGTTTGAGCTACACAAATAGGACAAGCCAACTAAAAGCTGAATATACTATGCGTTTCAAATGAGAATAGGAATGACTATGCGCCATATTGTGACGTCATAGCTGTCAATTCGAATAAAATGGGTAAGATCAGCAAAACAAGGTTTTTTTTTCAATATAATTTATTAACGAATTACGAACGAATAATTTTTGAAATTGTAGTCTCAAAGTATTTGTTTACATTGGAGATAATTTCTCGAGCCCTCCCATGCAAAACAGCGCCTCGTTTACACAGTTTCGCGCAGTCAAGGAGATGAAAACAAAAACAAATATCAACAAAAACAAATATCAACAACAACAACAACACACAACCGTGTAACAAACAGAATTAATAAATAAAACGTATGCACTCTAAGACTAATTAGTTTAAGACGTTTTTTCATTTTGAAAAAACGTCTCGTAGAACAAAAAAAATAAAATAATTGATACCCGATTAAGGTTTCGTTGCAGGCCGTACTTTTCGAGCTACATTTGACGAATAGAGGTCATTGACGTTCCTATTCTTATTTGAAACGCTTATTAGTTATTTTATCATTTTCTAGAATTTGCCGCACTGCACTGTTAAACTGCATAATATATACTGTTTTGAGGATGATTTTGAGGCGACAAAAAAGGAATCAACGGAAAAAAAAAACAAAAAATCAAATCCTTTCGTACCAGAAGTATCCGAAAAACGGAAATCCTATAAATTTAAGATCCACAACAAATGTACACGAATTTAATTATCAAGATAAAGCCGGTGTTTGTAAAAGAACACGGTTAAAAATGGTAGTATGGAGTGGCAGCTGACAAATTGAAGTTGTACACCCGAGGGTTGAAATTTGCGTACACGACAGTATTGCATTGATGTTTGAACTGTAGGCGAGAAGCGATTTGATTTTTGGGAAGGCAGCAAGCGATTTTGAGCCAAAGGCGCAATAAAATTAATTAATAATCTGCCTAGCCTTTCTCCAACTATGTTGGGGTCGACTTCCAGTTTAACCGGATGCAGCTGAATACCAGTGTTTTACTTTAATAGCGACCTCGTGTCTGACCTTCACAACCTAATTACCTACCGGGTCACACGATACCCCTTGGTTAAACTAGTTCTCAGACTTTCGGGCTTCTGACTACCCGTAATGACTATCAAAGATCTAGAAATCAAAACACGACAAACGGATTTCCTGAAATATTGGGAAATCATGAGCCTATAATTTCACTGGTACTGATTAATTTTATATCCTTAACTACCAGACGTCCCGCGGTTTCACCCGCGTAGGTCCCGTTCCCGTGGGAATACAGGGATAAAAAGTAGCCTATGTGTTAATCCAAGGCCTCGGCTAACTCCATACAAAATTTTATTAAAATCCATTCAATAGTTTTTACGTGAAAGAGTAACAAACATCCTCACAAACTTTCGCGCTTATAATATTATATACTAGGATAGGACTATCTTGATATAAGCGACGGACAATTGGATTGATAAAAGTAGAAATTCTAAACATTAATCAAAACTCATTTATTTAAACGAGGCTGAGAATAAGCAATTTATGAACGTCAAAACCACATAAAGCAGTCCTCAAAACGCTTTCTCTTCACCACTTCCTAGTGTTTTTTTGCTAGGAAAAAGAAGTGGCGGAACATCAAATAAAACAAGTAAAACTACAGATTTTCGAAGCTTTCTTTTGTTTACACGTTATTGTTTATTTTTAGAAGTCAGTTTTTTATTTACTAAAAAATTGTGCTTGGTATAAGTTTGACGCCACTCAACTCCACTAAAAGTTCAAAGGCAAAAACCTCTCCCGCTATAATCCCATCCCTCGCACTCCGCCTTTGACGGGTACGTTTCGATTGTAAATTTCAGCGCAAACCGGTTGCTGTTATTGCCGTCTTGTTGGCCAGCGCCTCTAGTGCCGTGCCACTAAATGTGGCGTCGAGGCCGTCACTTAGTACTAGTATATTGGCAGGGAGATTGCTCCCGTCGGTGGTACTACACTCGTTTGCTTGCTGTCCCTCGCCTGAACTATGTAGGGTCGGGACCTAGTCTCGCCGAAAAGGCTCAATGGTATTTTATGTGAACACCAATTGTTTTGTTTTTGTTGTGAATTTATTTTGTTGTAAGGTTAAACGTTTCCATGTTCACCTCTGCTTAAACCTTCGAGGATTATCAGCTTTGTTGTTCTATTAAGCACTGAGGTTAGTAGTGGGATCGTTGCCACGTTGGTTGAGTTGTCTCGAGTTCAAAACCTAGGGACGCTTCTCTGAATTTTCAGATTATGTGCGTATAACAAAAATCGTGGAAAGGATGAATGAAAGGCGACTAACGAAAGGTATTTACAAGGCAGATGTAAGTGGGGACGCCGGGAGGGGACGCCTTAGAAGGACATACATAGACCTTATTGGTGAGGTTGTTCAGAAAGGTCAGGTGCGTAGTACTCGCAACCGGCGTGTGTGTTAATGTAAACGAAGCAAAATAAGTATTTAGGATACAAAGCATATGGCGCTCTGTAGTTTCTGCCTATCCCGATGGGAAAAAGACGTGAGTTTATGTATGTATGTTTAATGGTCTCTTGCTTCAAAAAAAATGCTCGTCACAAAATAAAGTGTATACGTGAAATCCAATTAAAAGAAAAAAAATACTTTGAAATTATGATCTTACGTATGTATTTATGTGTGAAATATTTATATTAAATGTTCTAGTGCCCCGGCCAAACAGCTCAAACTCAAACTTTTAACACCCCGTCGTTTTTCGTCTGGGGTTAAAATCGGTGAACAAAAACATCGTAAGGAAACATGAGAACAACCTGAGAGATATTTTTCGACGGCATATGAAGCTAAGCCAAGGTTCATGGGCGTCATCAATCTTTGAAACCAGGTTTTTTTTTATTTTTGTTAGGTACGCGTTTGACCACTATCTCACCTGATGGTAAGCGATGATGTGGTCGACGATGAAGCACGCTTGCCTACAAGCAACCTGTTCACTCTTGACTTGAAGACCCCTAGGTTGTAGCTATCAGGAAACACCGACTCCGGCAGGGAATTCCACTCTTAAGTTGTTCGCACAATGAATGTGTTTCCGAAGCGTTACGTATGGTTGGGATATCTACCATGTTAGTCACTAATAAGTAAATTAAAATTGTATAAGTAATATCTTTAATAATACCAGCCTGTTACTGTCCCACTGCAGGGCAAAGGCCTCTTCTCATACCGAGAAGGCTTGAGCATTGATCACCACGCTTGCTCAAGGCGGATTGGCGATTTCAAACTTATATTAACTATAAGTCCAGGTTTCCTCATGATGTTTTCCTTCACCGATGTCAATGATGTCTAAGATAAACTTGGAAAGTACATATGAATTGAAAAAGTCACATCGGTACTAAGTGCCCGGATTTGAACCACAACCTCGTGCATGAGAGGTAGGGGTCTTAAACTCAGGGCCATCACGACGTAATATCTTTACACTGCACAAATCATATAAAAGCACTTGCGTCTGATATAACTTCAATTCCACCAGCACTTAAGCTCTTCAAACGAGAACAATAATCCTATGTGGTAACAGAAATGGATGTGAAAGAATTTTCTCGGTGGGGCTTTGTATTGAAATGGTGCTCTAAGACTTATTGTTTTAAAGATTACAAAAGATGGCTGACACCACAATATGGCGAATTACTTACATAGACTGGCCTGTTGGTCTAGTAGTTAGTGGCCCTGACTGCTATACCGGAGGTCGTGGGTTCGATTCCCACCCAGGACAAATGTTTGTGTGATTAGCACGATCATTTGTTCTGTGTGAAATTTATCTATAATATGTTTGTATTTAGATATATTATATATATGTCCGAGACGGTATACAGTCAATACCGCCTCTGGACTATTTCTTGTGGCGTTAAGGATGAAGTGTACAAAACAAGCTATGACACCATTGTAGACCTCAAAGTAGCCATAGAGACAATTTTAACGCAAATTCACCACATGAAGATACAAAATGCAATTTTAAGATCGTTACCTAAACGTGTTGAATATTGTATTGAAAAAGGCGGTGGTCACTTCGAGCACCTACTAAAGTAAATTAAAGTATGTGGAAACAGTGCATTTTATTCATTTTAGACATCATGTTTCATACAGACATTTACTGCTTAAGACCTACACAATCGATATCTAAATAGAAATAGTGTAGGTTTTTTTTTTTCAAAATAACCGGGTTCGATTCCCGAACGGAGTACAGATGTTTTTTAAAATGTATGAATGCAGTTTCTCTTTTTATTAAAATCGATGACATGGTTCCTCAAAACAGATCTTCGTATGTCTTATAGTTTCAGACTTTCCCATACTGACCCATTTGAATGAGACACCCTGTATAGTATGGAGCGAAAACGAATCGCAGCACGAGTTTCGAGAGATGACAACACTGCACCGTCGCGATGACGGCTAACTTCGTGTTACAACGGAGCCTATAAAACGGAGGAACGCTACGACGACAGCCCCTCATCATCCTGCCATCGTGGAGACAACGTCACCTCCACTATAGGAACTGTCATCCGTTTCGTTGTATTTTATTATTTAAAAGTCTGAAAATGAAACGGGTAAGTTATCCTGAAGAAACGTTTCTGCTTGTAACTCATAACGCCGTGATAATCATGTTCGTCGATGAAGATTCAACCCAAAGAGGTTTAAAATACTATAGAGCAGGCATGTCAAGGAAATGTTATAGAAAAACTTTGATCCCATGTCTCAGTAACGCCATCTAGAATAATATATGAAAATTGGAGCGGCAGCGGAGCGTACTACAAAAAACTCATAGACTTGTATCCAGCAGGACACACTCTTTTGGACGAAAAATTTGTTCGTGATGTCCGGTCTATAGGTATTGAATGTCTTTGATTCAACCCCAACCGGAAGCCATCCCCGACATATTATATGTATGTTAATCAGTTGTTTAGTACCCATAACACAAGCTCTGCTTAGCTTGGGACTAGAATCTAGACTAGGACTAAAATAAATAATAATTTTACAACTTTCACACAACGCCATCTGATGGCGTTGTGTGAAAGTTGTAAAATTATTATTTATTTATATTTATTTTTAAATCTCTATGCGGTGTTAAATTTTTGAATTTAAGTTTTTAAAAGTGTTTCGGAACTGACCTTTCCATGGTGTGTGGTGTTGTCGTGATGCTGATCGATGATCTCCGGATCCTCAGTAGAGATGTCGTGGCCATGTCTGTGCCCGCATATTATGTGAGGTATCTGAAACAAAGAGATAGAAATAAATAACGCAAACATAACATTTAGACTGTCCTGTTGGTCTAGTAGTTAGTGACCCTGACTGCTATGCCGGAGGTCGTGGGTTCGATTCCCACCCAGGACAAATGTTTGTGTGATGAGCACGATCATTTGTTCTGTGTCTGGGTGTTATTTATCTATAATAATGTATGTATTTAGAACTAAAACTACTTCACACCTGTATTCTCACGGAAACGGGGACATCGCGAGTAATATTAAAACTGGAACTAAATTAGAAGAGAATTGTCCTCGAAGGGTAAAGCATCGATGAGGTCAAAGTACACCCCAAATTTCATCAGTTATGTTTAAGTACCAAAGAAATAGAAGTAGGTAAGTCTATTGCCATTAATGCAGCACAAATACATACTTCAGGCTGTTTCTATAGAATTTCCAGACGGAAAAGCTCAACAACTAAAACTACACATACACACTTACATTACCTCATACCTCCTTCTCCTTCTTGGGCTAGGCAGAAACTAAAGAGAACCATCTGCGATTCTTACATACCTACATCTTTTTCTTCATTTACACTAATACATTTGTTGTCATACACACACGCCGGTTGAGAGTTTTAAGCACCTGACCTAAAACTAACTAAATAATACATACATACATATCGTCACGCCTGTAATCCCCGAAGGGCTAGGCAGAGGTGTACCTGTAAAAGTACACACACATTTTGCCAGTTAAGTTTAAGTCCCATGTTATAGCGGGCGAGCCTATTACCATCAATCGGGCACAGATCCAGACTCCGGGCTGCTACTGAGAAATTCCAGATAGAAAAACTCAATAACACTTTGCCCGACCTGGGGATCGAACCCGGGACCTCATGCTCAGCAGTAGCGCTTGCGACTACTAGACCAACGAGGCAGTCCCAACTAAATAATATATCTGAAACGAGTATTTTGAATTTTAAAACCGTACATTTAGATAAAACGCATCTGGAAATCTTGCTAGAGGAACTATTCATACGAGTTTGAAACTTAAATTCCATAAAAACCACCCGCAACTGTTACAACAGTCGCGACCTCAGAGCTTTTTTTTCGCACAAAAACACCGTGTAACGAGCGCGCTTTTGCACCCACTAAATCACACGGGCTTGTTGGAAATCTGCACTAAATGGCCAGCCCATGCAACACTCTGCTGACCCTGTTTCGTGGTCCACTTTTACGACCATAAAAAACTTTATGCAGATGAATCTGACAATTCATATTTAGGGGTATTTGTGACTAGTAATGCCTGGAATAAGGTGATTATTGAAAGCCATCGTACAGGCAAAAATAATCATTTTTTAGAAAATAATTTAATGGCACAACACAGGCACACGATAATTTATAATTATTATAAGCACATAAGAGAAAAAAGTTGAAATAACGAAACAAAAAGATGTGTGCCTTGCGGCTGCGCCAAATAAAACACGCATTAACACTGGCAGATATTTGTATAACTACACTTTCATTCTCTCACTATTATATATTTAGATAGATAGTGAGTGAGTGTATTTGTATAACTACACTATCATTTACTCACTATCTATTTAGATAAATAGATAGTGAGTGAATAAAAGTGTAGCAATACAAATACACCTTTGACAGTCGCTACAAGTAATTAGAACCATTAAAGTTTGACAACCTGACCAATCAAGAGGTATACCTATATTCCATTTTTAAAATTAGAAAAAATAGGCTCGTAGAAGCAGGAATGCAGAACATTTTATTTTAAAGATAAGTGAAAACAATTTTTATTCAAATTGTTTTATTTCATATTAAGAAGAATAAAAGAGAAACGAAGAACGTGTCCATGTACACGATCTTCGTTTCTGATTGTTTTATTTCAAACAGATTCATCCTTACATTCTTTGAAGTTTTTATCATTGACAATACAATTTTCAAATAAAAAGTAACTGAATGAAATTCAAAAAACATTTCTTGAAAGCAGCAGTAAAAATAGATTTAAATAATAATTTCGGCGTCTATCGTAATTATACTTAACATACTTAGTAATTGTACTTTCATTACAAAGTGTGCATAAAAAATAACCTCTTTTAACTTCTCCCTAATGCTATTGTAAATGGAGTATACACGGTTAAATTTAAGTCGTTTTAATCCACTTCAGGGGTCATTGTACTCATCATTGAAATCGCGAAAAAAAAATCGGCTGTTCCCTACATTTATGTGCGCATAACTCGTTAAATATAATGACAGTTACATATTTAAATTACAAATGCTGGACACCTGTTAGACATGTTGCGATTGGTATTTTTGTTTAATATTTTATTTGTTATTGTGACACTGTAGCACTTTAAAAATGTTTTGTTGTGATGTTGTATTGCTGTGCCCTAGCAGGGTTCATGTATGAAACCTATACCTATAAATGTAACAACTTCTAAACTACATGAATGCAATAAATGATGATTATGATTATGATTATGATAAAATGTAGGGAACAGCTGATTTTTTTTTCGCGATTTCGGGTTTGGTCCCATAGTAAAAGTTGTTCACAATGATGAGTACAACGACCCCTGAAGAGAATTAAAACGACTTAAATTTAACCGTGTAGTAACTCGACTGTGGAGCTGAGATAGATAGTCGTTTCTTGTAAAACAGTAGTAGGCATCCAGTTAGACTAAAACCCGACTCCAACATGGTGTAAGTTTGTTTGGACTTGCTTATTGATGAAACTATGAATTGGTTTTGGTGTTATGTATGTACGCGGAAAACATCCTTTTACAAGAAAAAGACACATGCAAAACTAATGCATGAATACTGTCGAAGATATTTCGCATGTAAATGTTATCACCACCACTTTTCGAAACCATTCCCGTCATGCAAGAAAAACATGGTATCCCTCAATGTCTGTTCAGGCAAGCGATGAAACGTAAACTATATCGATGTACCGATGCAGCTCAAATTCAATCGCCCGTGCAGGATATTCGATACAATCGATTATCTATTCGAATTGGGACATCTCGATAAACAGAGTGATTTGTGTTCGTTGTGTAATCTATGGCGGGTCGTGTTTAGGCATTGTGTTCACGTTTATAAGTTATTGTTGTGTGGCACAATTTTGCTTGATGACGTCACTAAGTCTGGAATATTGTGTAGTTTAGGTACAGACACATCAAACTACTCCAAAATGTAAAATTTTTCCAATTAAACATGAACCTCGTTCTATTTGTAATAAAGTTTATTAATAGATTTTACGTTACCATGAAGCGAATAAATTTTATAAGGTATCCATTTCATAGTTATCTATATTCCACTTATAATAGCATAAGAAAAAAGACGCTCGTAGAAGTAGGAATGCAAGAACATTTTATTTTAAGGATAAGTGAAAACAATTTTTTATTAAATTTGTTTTATAAAATTGATATTATTATTATTTATAAAATGGTTTTATTTTAAATTTAGAATAATTAAAAGTAAAACGAAGAACGAGCCCATGTATTGTTCATCCCTGCTTCTTTGAGGTTTTTATCATTGACACTACAATTTTCAACTAAAATAAAATATTTTATCTATCTTTAATTGTACTTTTGTTACAAAGTGTGCATTAAAAATAACTTCTTTAAACTTCTGTCTAATGCTATTGTAATTGAAGTACCTATAGGTACCTTCTTACATAAACTCACTTAAACCGAATAACAACAACATCTTATTCCTAATAACCATCGAAAGTTATTAAAATCAATACTCAAATCAAAATAATTACGACATTTCGAATAATAATACAATTTGATTGAATAATGGGTACCTACAATTAATTGAATCGACGCTTCCCGAGTTTGTGCGAAGCGTTGCTCTTGGAAATACAATAGGCGCTTTTGTTCTATTGCTGTTTCTGAGTAACCCTCGTACGTGGATTCAATACACTGTGGTTGTGTTTTGTATTTTTGTATGTAATTTGTGTTATATGGATTTGATAGGAATAAATATTATTTTAATTTTCATTGAACATGAATGTAAACGGATTTAGAAATAAGTGGTGATGTTTTTGGTGTACAATATAAATAATACTTATTAATGTAATGTGCCTGAATAGGTAAGTAAGTAGGCAAAATACTTAAGTTATTAATAATTATTGTTATTGGGGAGTTTGTTCCGCCATTTCTTCTTTCCAGCAAAAACTCTAGAAATTCGTGAATGGTGGGCGTTTTGGGAGACTGTTATGTATTTTTGTCGTTCGAAAAGTGCTGATTCTCAGTCTTATTTAAATAAATGAATTTTGATTTTGATATCCAATGAACTGAAACTTCGTTGATAAACCTATGTTGCATTTACAAATAAAAAAAAAACTAAACAAAAAGTCGGTTTAGTAATACAGCCTATTGCAATTTACTACTGAGACCTTAGCCAAATTTAGCCTCACTTGGCACAACTCTGAAAGCTTTAACTACTTGATCTGTCTGTAAAAGTCTGTAAACATTTTCAATTTAATCATTGTCATGTGTAACTAACTGTACCTTATTTTTAAGTACTATAGCTTCGTTTAAAATGATTTTATGATAATAAAGAATAATGCTAAACTAAACTAAACTAACTACTTGATCTGACAAAGAAACTTGGCGAAACCACAACATATAATATCCATAATCTCGCCTTAACGACCTCTATAGTGGCCAAGCCTATTCAACGTACACCAGGCATAAATCAAATTCCTGTAGAAAAAAATCACAAAATATAAAAATAAACAAAAAAAAAGTGGCCGGCGCGCCGCGCGGGTCCGAGCGGGTCCGAGCGGGTCAGTTAACCTAATGTAGCGAAGATGCTCACTGGTCCGGAAAATGCCGACCCGGCCTGATAAAACATCTAACTATAATTAAATTTTTCGTATTTTTGCTACGATACATGGTACGTGGGTAGTCATGAAATATGTAAGTAACTGTTTGTCCATGCGTGGGTATTTGGGGCTAGATTCTTTGACCGATTTTTTGCAGTGTACAGTTATAATAAAAATGTTGTGATGGCCCAGAGGTTAAGGTGCCTAACTCTCATGTACTTAATTTTGTACTTTCTAAGTTTATCTTACGCTGGATATTAATAATCTATCTCGGTTGCTATCTTGATCCCGATCTTTGTCTGTAACCAATCAACAACCGAATTCGCCTACTTAGACTTAAAGATGTCCAATCAGAAGCAGCCGTCAAAAACAAAGGATCCGGATTTGGATTGAGATAGAATATTAATATCGGGCGTATGTCATCACTGATATTGGTGAAAAAAAAACATCGTGCAAAATTGTGTGTAGGTACTTATTTAGAAAAAAGTTAGTATGATTTTCAAATGTCTAGAAGTCATAGCACAAGATGTGCTTAATTTGGAATAAGATGCCTTTGTGTGAAAGTTGTGAAATATTTATTTGATTTAAAAAGTAAAAAAATACTTGTCTATTATTTTTTACTGTGTAAGTTATGGACTTAATACAAATTTAATTATTTATACACCGTCATCATGCCTATTATTGTCTTTATACCTACGCTTCCACAACATTACACAAAACTAGTAACATTCACCGGAAAAATTAAAATTATACAAAAATCATTCAATATTAAGGCGAATACGTAATACGTGTTAGGGGATACGTTCCCAAAGTGACCTTATTACTAAGCTCCCGCTGTCCATCTGACTGTCCGACTGTCCACCTGTCAGCGGGCATATTCCCATGAATCGTAATAATATAGATAGACCAAAGACATTCAATACCTATAGACCGGACATCACGAACAAAATTTTCGTCCAAAAAAGTGTGTTCTGCGTAGTTTTTTGTAGTGGGCTCCGCTGCCGCTCCAATATTCATATATTATTCTAGATGGCGTTACTGAGACATGGGATCAAAGTTTTTCTATGACATTTCCTTGACATGCCCGCTCTATAGTATTTTAAATCTCTTTGAGATAGACAGTTGAAATTTTCACATGGTGTGTGTTTCTATTACCGATTCAACTTATACTAATACTAGCTGTCCCGACAAACTGTGTGTCACCTTAGAATAAATGTATGTTCTGATACCTTCTTAGTTTTAGCACAGTATAAATATTAATACAGTAGAACGACGCCTTTAATCCCAGAATAATACCTGCCGAACTACGAACATCGTTTTGTTCGCAGTTCGGGAGCTGCTTTCCCGCGTCTCACCCCTCACACCCCGCACGATTGTCCCGTCTAAACGGCTTCGACGGACGACTGAAGGTTTTTAGAGTGCGGTTTTAGCTTAAAGTTATGTTTAGATACACGGTGTTCAAAGTCGAGGCGATAGCCGCCCTTCCATGTACGATATTGTATAATAATATTATGTAGTTTACAAACACTATCACAAATTATTAAGTAGCGGTAAGAAACTCTTCCTCCATGTAAATGGCGCTTTAGACTTAAATTTCAAATTGTCACCTGATAATGGACTGAAGACATATTATATTATCCTAGGGGTCTTCAAGTCAAGAGTGAACAGGTTGCTTCTAGGCAAGCGTGCTTCATCGTCGACCACAATACATCATCGCTTACCATCTGGTGAGATAGTGGTCAAACGTGTGCCTATCAATAAATAATAATAAAAAGAAAATGTTTAAGAAAATGAATTTTCTTCACATTATTTTTTGAGAAAAAAGATAGCGATTCAAATTCCTTTTTTTTGTAATTATAAACAATCCACAACATTCACACAACGCCAGCTAGTCCCAAGCTAAGCAGAACTTGTGTTATGGGTACTAAACAACTGATAAAATAACTACCCAGATATTTATAAATACAGACGTAATAATTATTATAGATAAATAACAAACAGTTTGTTTCATTTTGTCGCCGTCCCCACTGCTGCTTAACTCTTCAATGGGAATACAAGCATGCAAGCATGTTATTTAAATGGTTTCTTACAATTACGATATTTCCACATTTTCACCATCAAATATCTTATTTTTATTTTTTATTTTTACCTTATTTTTGTTTGTTTCTCTTTTTCAATTTTTAATGTATAGACTCAAACGTTGTATGGTTAAAAACCAATCTTATGTCATCAATCATAAATGGCAGAACACGCAGATCTATCTGTTAATTTAAAACCTTACACATAATTGTTTTGCTGTATGCTCGTGTTTTACAATAAAATATATTCTATTCTATTCTATGATGTTATATTTTTTTCTATAAATCGATTATTTTATCACACCATTCACAATCGAGGGAATTCGCGAACCAGAAACTAATTGGATCGCAGCCCTAGCGTATTACATCCATAACGACCGCTCCCATGGAAACGCCATAGCAACCGCCTGTTAGTTCAATAAATACCATACAACTTCAAAGCATTGTAATTATTTTCCTTTTACCTTCAAAATGGTAATATTTCTCGTGAAAAGAGGTGATGAAAACCAGTTCTTGTACGAAACTGATGTGGAAAAAGAAGTAGATGACGTAGTGAAGGATATCACGGCGATTTTTAATGGTAGGCTGAAGGTGACGAGGCTGTGTTATGAGATGGATGAGCTGCAGAAACATGGAACCTTCCTGCCGCTTGAGATGCAAGGACTGACGGATGAACAGGTATTATGTGAACCACGTTCTATTTGCTATTAATACCAGCCTGTTACTGTCCCACTGCAGGCCAAAGGCCTGTTTGCTCATGGCGGATCGGTTAAGTTTATCTTAGACATCGTTGACGTTGTGGTAGGGAAGGAATACTTCGTGAGGAAACCTGGACTTATAGCTAATAGGTATAATTATGTTTAAAATCACCTATTTGCTATTAACTGAACATAATTATTGTATCAATTCAAGTTATTTAAACCAATCAGTGTTGCTGTAGAGTTTGTTGCACCACTTTTTATTTACAGCAGTCTTATCTTATTTTATCGTTTCAAAAGTGCTAATTCTTAGGAGAATTACGAATGAATTCATTTTATTTTATTTGTTTCATTTTGTAGCCCTGTTATATATGAACTTTAGACATAGAGAATCGACTGGGTGTTCCTTATCCAGCTGCAAAGTAAATTTTGGTAAGAAAGTGTGAGTGAGATAAAGCGATCGTGCGGCCAATAGTTGTATCTTTCTAGAATTCTGATTAAAAGAGAAAGAAAGAGACAGGTTTTGACCGTACAGTCCTTCTGTCTTTTTCCGGGAGTTGTCAATTTTGTGCGGCACTTAGTATATGCAATGCTATTCTGTAAAAATTACAGACTGAAAATGTAGGTGAAGTGAAAGCAAATTGAATTGGTTTTTCTAAACAGACTAAGGGCGAGACTCCACCAACGCGGAGACGAGAGGAGATGTTTTGTATATAACCAATAGGATATTGTATTGTGCTGAAGCTAAGCACTGAGCGGTCAAAATGACGCAAGCTGATTCAATTGGTTGTAAAACACATATCTCGTCTCCGCTTTCGTGGAGTCTCGCCCTAATGCTAGGTATTGACAGTTCACTCCACTAAAGTTTGAATCAACCGGCAGTCTTTAACTGTCCCATTGTAGAGCAATGCCTAAGATTAACTTAGATGCCAAGTCAGAATCCCTTGAGCGGCATAAAAATCTTGACACCAGGATAGCCACTAACCGCGCGGATAGTAGAAGAAATATCTTAGCTATAGAAACCTTTACATGGTATTTCAGATAGTGGAGTTAAAGCTGGAAGACCCCTGGGCCAAGCGATGCGCCCCACCAGGTCACGTGTTCGTCAAGGACGACATGGGTCGTCGATGCGGCCTCGCACCCCCTCCCAATATGCAGGAGGTGATAAAGAAGGCAGCTGAAGATGCCAAGGAGTTCATTAGTAAGAAACATGTAAGTATTCCAGTTCATTAGTCATAAGTTCATAAAGTATAGTTTGTGCGACAATCACAAACGGCCAAGTAATATTTTAGCCAAGATGTAGTTTGTACACAAAATGGAGCTCAGTTAGAGGCTTGGTCTGCTTAGCACAAATATGGGACTTTAGTAAGCGCAAATGATTTTAGATCTTATTTTATCATGCTAGGCGGTGCGGTGTTTTTTCATTACGGTACGCCAGACCTTGCCAAAGGATGCCGAAGTAAGCTGAAGTATGAAAGAAATGTGATTCTTAACAGTGTTGAATAAAATTCAAAATCATCTCTACGATAAGAGTCCGTTGTCTGTCCATGCCAAAGTCTTGGCATTAAAGTTTAAATGAATCGTTATTTGGTGGTATTGTCTTTCCGAATCCCGAGCAATCTTCTTTGCATTCACAAAATTAGCACTAATAAAAATAATTCCATCTCAATCATTCGAATAATTCATTTTAGACATAGAACTAAAGAAAAACTCAAGTGGCTTCCAATACGTCTTCGCCGGAATACTCATATCCTGTCCCTGCTCTACAGTATTCTGTTTAATCCGAAAACCCCCAATTATCTTAAAGAACGTTTCAAGTTCCTTCATGACACACATAATAGATATCTAAGGTCATCGGAAAACTTGAGTCTAGATATGCCCAGGCACACCACTAATTTCTACGGAAAATCGTTCACAGTGGAAGCTGTACGGCTATGGAATGCTTTGCCTGTGTCAGTGAGGCAAGCTCAGACATTACAATCGTTCAAAAATTTGGTTAAAAATTATTACCTCTCTCCTAACACGTCCTAATATAATTGTTCGTCACTCTGTAAATGGTTTGTATTTATGTATTTATTTTATTTTTATTTTTTTTTTTTGTCTTGATAATTATACTTATTATATATGTATATTCAAATAGTCTTGTATGGTATATATTTATGTAAATAGTACACCACACACTGCCTACTCATCTTTTTTTCCTCCACTATCAAGTCCATCCAAAGGTTGTCTGTAAGAGATCGCTTTTAGCGATAAGGCCGCCCATTGTATCACCGCTTGTAGCCCTTAAAATTATTATTTGTAAGTATTAATGGTGTACAATAAAGAGTATTCTATTCTATTCTATTCTATTCTTTTTTTTAGGTGGATCTCCGTAAATGCTTGACCCAGAAAGATGTGGCCAGAGCCCTGGATGAGCTTCGAGGAGCAACCAAGATAGTGTTCCCCGGAGGTCTCCCACCTCACGATCCTGTTCGCATGGAGCTGGATAATGTGGAGGATCTCTCTGGGACTCAGGCTTCCACCGAAGTCATCGACCCGTCTCTAGCCTGTCTTTGGGCTTGTGGGAAGAAGTTTCTAAATGGAAACAAACTGAGGGATCATTTGGGTACAGTATTTCTTTTGTTTATGACTTACTAACAAGTTGGCACTTGATATAGTTTAGGGGTATCAGAATCAGCTAGTCGATTCTGATAAAATCTTCTCGTGAAAAGTTTAGTGAAATGAACTATCAATCCTAAGCATTAGAATGGAATGACAGCTTAATATTGCCTTCAGTTCACCTATATATATTTATGTCGTGATTTTACAAAATAGCACTGCAGGTTATTAAGTTCTTGATCTACTTCTGAAAAGGAAAGATCCTCCAATCACACGGTTGTTGTATCTGGTGTGCTACTGCGCTGGTTGTTGTCGAGTTCTTGTATAAAAATATAATTTTCATTCGCGTGGATGATTATAATACCGCTTTGATATACGTCCGTTTAGTTTGTATATGATGAGATAAATGCCGTTACAATATACGTATTTGTTGTTTGTTTAATCGAAAAAATGCAGTCATAATTATAGTTAATATAATTATTTAGTAGGTTTATTAAAACAAGGAGCGAGAACTTTGAATATCTTATTATGAATGCAGTGCTCGAAGGAGTGTCATAAAGTCGGCCTTCTTAAAGTTGTGTATAAGGATAAAGATTCAATCCATTACTTAGCGACCACTATTATATTGATACTGAATTTTAAGGACTGATAAAATTCGGGGAAATTATTATTGTAGTTAAGCATCCAGCCTTTTGATTTACTAAGTATGTAGTCAGTATACGAATTGACCTAATATAAATATTCAGACTAACGACCCTACCAGATTGACATTTTGTAGATTTAGGTGAAATGGCACGTTCAACTGGTGTCGTTAATCATAAATATGCGAAAGGAATGAAATAAATTAATGTTTGTTTAAATATTAGGACATCCTTAATAATAAAGAGTGGAAGGGACATCAACGCATAACTGGACACTATCAGTATGATTTAGTACAAGAACCTGGACCCAGCCTTTATATTTCCTCATTTCCAAGTTATCCTGATGGTTTTTTTTAATTTAGACTATGCAATCATTATTTTTAACTAACCAAATTAAATCTATACTAATATTATAAAGAGGTAAAATTTGTAAGTTTGTAAGTTTGTATGTAGGGGGTAATCTCTGGAACTCATAATCCAATTCTAAAAAATTTTTAACTTGCTGAAAGCTACATTATTCCTGAGTGCTATAGGCTATAAATTGTTTCTATAACATGTATATTAACCGAGCTATCACAACTTTTGTCTAGCAAGTCGGAAAAAAATACCTCATAAAACAGAATCATTTGCGTGCGCTGCCTAAACAGTTGCTTAAAATTAAAAACAATGTATGGCTACCTGGACCGTCTTAATTATTTCTACAAAAAAGTCCGCGATACCATATCTCTATCTTTTATATTTTATCTTTTATACTTCATTTATTGCATTAAAAAAAATTTTTTTCGGCATACTTACGTTTGGTTGATTATTTGAGCAACAAAATATTAATTCATTAGACAATAAATTATTTCAGTATCACAAGAACATCATACCGATAAGATTTGCCATTTACAGTATATCAAGTGGTCATACAGTTTCGGAGATAATATAAAATTACTAAAACGCAAAATGCCCCTAGCATAAGTTTCATTGTGCAGACGTTTTACCTATTTGCCCATAAATGGCGTTCTGTAATTACGTCATTTTTCTGAATCGCGGTGTTAAGACTCCGTTGTCGTAAGAGTTAGAATTCTAATATTGCATGTCAGTTGCTTATTGGTTTCGGTTCGGTTGTTTCGTTCGTATGGTTGTTGTTGTTGATAGATACCTCAGAATCGAAAATATTGTAATTTCGTTGTACGTGATAATTGTTTTCAAGTCTGTGCGTAGTTTGTTGAGAGCATGCTTATAAGGAAATCTCAACTGTCCCGGCAGACATCACAGACAAGAGCCGCTCGAGTACGCCGTACGGAAGAATCTGCCCCTGAAAATGAGCAGCGCCTCTCGAGAAATCTATACTTACAATAAAAAATCTGTAGAAGTAAAATTTCTGTACATTGAAAATATCAAAAAAATAAATAGCAGGGGGTGTTACTAGACCGACACGAGACACCGAACCCAAAAATATGATTAAAATTTTTTTTGTCTGTCTGTCTGTCTGTATGTTCAGGTATCACGCAAAAACTACCGGTTCGATTACGCTGAAACTTGGTATACTTATTCTATAATATCCTGGGCATAACACTGGGTACTTTTTATTCTGAAAAAGTATATACAATAAAAAACAAACTTAATTTTGCGGTTCGATCCCTAACCCCAACTGCACCAACCGCAAATAATAAGTTTGTCGTAGGTTACGTCACCCGCAGTGGAGTTCACCAAGGGGCGCTGCACACGGCTAAGATACTATAATGTTTTATCTTAAGATACAATATAGTTCGCCATAAAATTCAATGGACTATCACACACTACTAAGATAATCTTCTTCTTCTTAGCGTGTCGATGGCAAACAAAGTCACTAAATTCTAAATTGAATGACTAACTAAGATAATAAATAATAATTATAATAAAACTGTACAGAAGTCAATTCTGAACATTGAATATATATTCAAAATTAATATTGGAGGATGATTGGTGATCGATACTGATGCCAAAAATGCAATCAGTAAATGTTTTGTCTATCTGTCTGTCTCTATGTGCACGCATAGTTCAAAAACTATTATAGGGATTTTAACCAAACATGGTACAGTTGTAATCAATACGCCTAGGCAGGTTGATCTAAGTCTCAGTTGTTTTACACATATGGTCAGTTGTACGTCGCTCTTTCCCGGGTCAGTAGTTCCAGAAATCTTTATGCATACCTACATACCGGAAGGATCAACTTTGAAAGTAGTTTATCCGGAAGTATTATGCTAAAATTATTACGTTTCTAAATCAACGCACAGCCCAAACCTCTGGTATTAGAGACATGAAACTTGAAGGGGTGTTCTTAGTGAAGAGTAAGTATCTTCTAAAAACGATTTTTGGAAATTCAACCCTTAAAGGGAAAACATAGGGGACGGAAGTTCGAAATCCACGCGGGCGAAGCCGCGGGCAAAAGCTAGTATTTAATAAAAGGGGAGATTTAATTACTATTTACGTTAAACCTCATTAATTTACTTACATAGAAATTATGACGTCGATAGTATCATGTTTTTTTTTTTACTGTAAACAAACTAACATCAGAATAAAACGTAAAAAATAGACAAAACACAAGGGATGATGTCAACGCCATGGAGTTATGTAATGCAGGGCTTGCACACCTTCAAGCGTGTTTCACTACACCACTTCAAGTTACGATGACTTTCAGACGGGGTACCGTGCGCTTCGTCACACCTCTGCGGGTGCGCACCCGCAGAGGTGACGTCTTCCTATACACACTGTAGATAGCCAATACGAAACCAGCTGTTTGACAGTTAATCGTTGAACACTGCTCAGTAGTGAATATATCAAGTTACCCCAATGTGTTGACCCAATTATTTGAATTTTCCCAATTGAATATGAACCTTATTCTGTTTGACATAAAGTTGGAAAACGATCAAAGAAATTTAACACATTGGGGTAACTTGATGTGCAGCTGGCGTCTGTACATCGATGCCACTTCTACCATGTGTAATAATACTTATTGGTTTGTCAAAATTTCCAGGTAACAACAACAAGACGAAAGTTACGGTAAAGCTCTGCACAAACTCCGAAGGAGCTCCTGGTCGGGAACCCATCCTATCAGAGGAAGAACGCAAGCAGCTCACCCTCCAAGCTTACAGGAAGCAAGAGGAATGGAAGAAGCTGGAAGCAGACGAGGATGACAGCTACCTGGACTCCAAGTGGTCTGATAAGCAGAACATGAAGAGGCAGTTCCATGGGCTTGAGAATATTTCTTGGAAACCTACTATTAGAAAGTAAATGCTTACTGCAGTCTTGCCGAGGTGTTCTTCTAGTTCTACCGTTTTAAATGTGAATTTTTCTTGTCATTTTTTGGCATTACTATCATATCAAATGTTTGCCTTTTTGTCTTTTCAATATAGATAACTAGATTATGCTTGACACACTCTCGTTGTTTTATTTCTGTCTGTCAATAATTGTTTTTTGTTGATAAGTTAATCCCTCATTGGCCTGGTTATTGGTTACAAATGCTACTCCAGAGAATGAGGTTCTGTGTTAGAAATCAGTTCAGTCCAGTTCGAGTGAAATCATTTTGAAGTTTTTCACCTAAATATTCTCAGTAAGTCTGGATTTTTATCTGGTTGATGCGGCAAGCGCATGCAGCGTAGGTCGTCCACCGAAAAGGTGGACAGACGACCTCATTAAGGCCGCAGGAACGCGCTGGATGCGAGCCGCTTCCAACGGGTCTTATTGGAGATCTATAGGGGAGACCTATGTCCAGCAGTGGACTTCCTATGGCTGAAATGATGATGATGATGATGGGAATAGGCTCTCCTCCTACTACATGGAACTTAAACATATCTACGCAAATATGGTTGAACTATAAAATACCTCTGCCCAACTTTTCGGGGAATAAAGGCTTTGTTTTAATATTATTATTTTCGTTAACCTAATTACGATCAACTTGTAAAATGTCTAATTCTTTATCCATTGTTACAATTTAAGAAAGCCAATATTAATTACAAAACCTTGACATCTTACTAATACTAGATATAAAAATTAGACCATTTGGGTCAGTAAGTTGAGTTGTTGTTTTACCACATATTCTCAGTTAGGGTTCATCCTAGGTTTTTACCCCTCCCAATAACTTTCTCATAGATTTAATATTTGGTCTTAAAATGGTTACCTAGTCTAATAATAGAAGATACAGATCCATTTTAGTCTAAGGGCAACCCACTATTGGGTTGCCCTTAGACTAAAATGGATCTGTAGCTAAATAGCAGTGTAATTTAGAATCTAAAATTTTCGGCTAAATTGGTTTGAAACTTTGAGTATGTATCTATTTACTAGTAACAAACTTATTAACCAATTGCTCTGCAAAGCTGGCCAAAGTCTGCAGCTTTGCAGAGCAATGAGCTTTGAGAGAGTGATGATGGTGCTGAAGATGATGTGATGCCAAGTCATGGCTGGCGCACAATTCAAAATTGTGCGCTCATTTCAAACAGTCTCGCGTTGACCGCGTCATTGCATGGTCTTCAAAAATGTCAAAATGTCCGTTGAAAAATTGTGAAAATATTAATCTAATATAATTAATCCATCAGTTATGTTAGATTATAAAAACTAATAGGTACATAATTATGTTTTTCCTTTTTCAAATTGAGGCAAAACTACTTAAATGAAGCGCATTAAAGTTGAGGAGAGGTGGCTTCTCACGTCATTATTCAGTAAGTATAAATACAGGATAGTGACGTCATGCAACATTTTACCTCGATATATAGCCGTCATTTTTTATTACGTAAAGAAAGAAAAATATGTGTCGAATATTTTCTAGTAACCTATGTGAGGGACTAAAAACTAAAATTTAGTACACTTGTCTATTGTTGATAGAGGTGAAATAACTTCATTATACATTGTCATCATTTAGGCTACCTGCCTGCCTACCCCCTGGTATTAAATCTTGTAGATACGTTAACAGATCAGCTAATATTAACGCCAACAGTATTATTAGTGTGAGATGATGTATGGCGTTATCATGAATAGAATCTATGTAGCTTGTGCGGCACATGGTTGTAAAAGTTGTGCGACTTTTCGTTTGACTCCAATCTTGTGTCTGGGAGTGGAAACATTCTTACACACTTGTTTTGAATCGTATTCATAATTATTCCGATCGCAGTTACTTCAATAAAGTCACCCCGTGAATGCTCCAGTAAAGTGAACAGTCAATGCACAGTATAAATATTAATACAGGACGACGCCTTTGATCTCTGGAAAAATGCCGACAACGTCTACACGCGTTAGCCCTGAATAATACCTCCCGAACTACGAACACCGTATTGTTCGCAGTTCGGGAGCAGCTTTCCCGCGTCTCGCTCCTCACACCCCGCACGATTGCCATGTCTAGATGGCTTCGTCGGACGACTGTAGGTTTTTAGACTGTGGAACGACTGTAGGTTTTTATAATATGGAATGTCAGCTCAACTTTACTTACATTTTCACATGGTGATTTTTACATAATAGCACTGCACGCCGGTAGCGAGTAAAAACAGTTTTTTAACCGACTTCAAAAAAAGGAGGAGGTTCTCAATTCGGTTGTATGTTTTTTTTTTTTTTTTCTTTAGGGTTTGTTACCTCAGTACTCCGTCATTTATGGACCGATTTTTTGTGATTTTAATTATCATCCCGCACTAGCTTTTCTACGTCACACTGTGTTGTTTGTTGTTGTTGTTGAATAGTTTTGGTCAAAGTCACAAGCTATTTTATTTAAGTTTGCTTAAGGAGTGGCGTATGGAATATAATGGACAAGAAGCTCAATGCTCGGAATTAGTAGTGTGGTTTTTTAACTGTGCCTATAGAAAATATTATTTTTACAGTTACTTTTTAAACCAAGTTACTGAACTTACTAAGACGAGCGCTAATCCTACCTACATAATGTTTGGACAGTTTTTTTTTTATCTAAACTCTAATAGAAGTTTAGATTTCATCTCACATTAATCAAGTGATGCACCAAGTGGTTCCGACTGCTATGCCGGAGGTCGTGGGTTCGATTCCCACCCAGGACAAATGTTTGTGTGATGAGCACGATCATTTGTTCTGTATCTGGGTGTAATTTATCTATAATATGTATGTTTTTAGAAATATATAAGTATGTTTATCAGCTGTTAAGTACCCATAACACAAGCTCTCAAGCTTAGCTTGGGACTAAATGGTGTTGTGTGAAAAAGTTATGGAATATTTATTTCTTTACTTATTTTTAAAAAGAAAGGTACCATATTATTTAAACAAAATAAGCGAATTAAATAAAAAAAAAATATCAATCACTTTCTTAATGTATTTCCTATTCCAGTGTCACATTAATTTAGCTCTCCACTCACACGCTCCGTGTGTACCTCTCCATTATCAAAGTGATAGATCTTTCTTACGATTCCTTTATGTGTAATCATTTCTTCACCCCTTGCCATCCATCATGCCAAATGTGGGGTCTATGTTACTTAAAAATAATATTCTAGCTGTAGAAGGTTTTTTTTTTCAAGGATAAATGATTGATTCTTCAAATCGCATTTGTAATGACGTAATTTATAGGTTTTTTTAAATAGCGCATTACAATATTTTTTATTATTTACCTTAGATACCACATTATGTTTTGTGTTGTTGTTGTTCGTTGAAAGTACGGATGAAAGGCGACTAACGAAAGGTATTTACAAGGCAGATGTAAGTGGGAACGCCGGGAGGGGACGCCCTAGAAGGACGTACATAGACCTTATTGGTGAGGTTCTTCAGAAAGGTCAGGTGCGTAGTACTCGCAACCGGCGTGTGTGTATGACAACATGTAGGTATGTATGTAAACGAAGCAAAAAAAGTATACATATGAATCGTAGCATATGACGCTCTGTAGTTTCTGCCTACCCCCATGGGAAAAATGCGTGAGTTTATGTATGTATTTATGTGTATGTACCAAGTGTATGTATGTACAAGTGCCTATTCAATTTTCGGGACATGGCCAAGCGGTTGGTCGACTTTTCACGTGACCAGAAGGCCTTTACTTAGGCCAAGGAATCGGCATTGTCATTCAACGTGGCAATGCCACCAGTCTTTAGGGCAGTTTCCCCGTTGACAGCGATGTGGAAGCATTTTTTTGATGTCTGTTAATTCTCTTTCTTTGTCTTTTTATTTTTGCTTGTATCACGAATATTTGTTAAAATACAATAAAAATAACCATGTCTTTTTACCAGATTACTTTTCAATCAGTCAAATGCAGGTGGCAGTAGTTTTAGTTAAATCTTAGACTTGATACCACTGCAATGGACTGTCTACAAATAATTTACTTTGAATTATTTTAGTTTTTCTTACAGTTGCCTTCTATTTTGGTTTTAGATAAGTATACTACAGTTTCTTGTGAAATACTTATCTAATACATTATGTAACCTATTGGTTGCTGAACTTTTGCAACCACATACGAATATCATACAGTAATACAGTAGTTAAAATATTCAGCTTTCCCACAATGACAACATCGCATCCAGTGCCAATTATTCCCACGCACATCCCGGTACTACGCGATGTCGTAATTACGGCTCTCATTAGCGGAGACAATCCCGATATTACCGCTTGCAGCTGGCTTGACACGTGAAAAGGTGGAGACAGAAGGTAAAACAATTAACTGCGGGAGATAAATATATCAAGTCTCTGGGTTAAAATCACCCCGAATAAATAAAAAAATATTAACACTAGAGTGCACGCGTGCTCTACTATAGTAGAACGCACTTACTTATTTTAGCGCCATTCATTAATTCTCACACCTGACCCCCCGTGCTCCTAGATAAGCCTCGTCGACAAAATCGCGGAACGGATTAGTACGGCACCCACTTGCAGCGTAAGCGCACTTTCTTGTAATTACGTGTCAAAGTTCGTCTTCTACTATTGTAGTACGTGCGAGTATTGGCGTAATAAAACCGAATGTAAGTAAACATTTTCTTTTTTGACTTTTTTAATCCATTATGTATAAAAATTGAATGTTTATGTTTTGACAAATGAACAATATATATATTTATTGCTATTTAATATGTTATAGTGTTTTGATAACTATTATTACTTTGTTTCAGCGAAAATATGGGCCCAGTCATGGAATCTCACGTGACTCAGTGGTTGCATGAAGAATTTGAGGACGAGGAAGTAATTCAAAGTGAATCGGATGGTGGGGAAGAAGTACAACCTTAGGGAATATAATAACCTTATGAACAAAGGAATGATCCTCAAAGAATGGGAAGAGTAGGTAAATGTTGCCTGTGCTCTCGAGCCCGAAATCGTTCCACGAAAAAGTGGTGTAAGCGATGTGCCAGGTGGATTTGTCCTGATCACTAAGTTGTGGTCTGTATCGAATGCGAGGATGGTGACCAATAAGATAGTCATTGCTTATTAGAAGTTTTTTTTTATTGAGCAGATCTCAAACATGCCAAAAATGTTGATTATTTTCTGGATCTCATAAATTGTTTCTAGTTTAAGTATGTTCTATTAAAACTGTAATCTTTTGCAATAATTGTGTGTCATAATAATTAGTTGACAAACATTATTCAGTTTTATCATTTTAAAACCACCCATTTTTAAAATATCTCGATTATTGTTTTCTACTATGGTAGAGCATGCGACCATCCATGTCAAAAAAAGGGGCGCGTGCACTGTAGTGTTAACAAAACAATAAACTTATTTAAAAACCACTTCTAAAAAGGTGTAAAAAAAAACTCTTGTTTTAGAAGTCTGTGGCTTTTAACTTATTAATTGCTAGTAGATGTCCCGCAGTTTTACCCGCTTAGGACCCGTTCCCGTAGGAATACAGGAATAAAAATAGCTTATGGTGTTCACTCAGGGTGTCAGCTTACTCCATACAATTTTATTCAAATCCATTCAATAGTTATTACGTGAAAGAGTAACAAACATCCATCAGCTATCCAGACTCACAAACTATCGCGCTTATAATATTAGTAGGAAGTAGGACTAGCAGACGTCACGTCGGTTTCATCCGCGTAGTCCCGTTCCCGTGGGAATATACTGGGATAAAAAGTGACCTATGTTACTCAGGGTGAAAACAGGGCTTTCCAATGATGGAAGAATTTTTGAAATCGGCACAGCAGCTTTTGAGTTTATTCATTACAAACATACACACACACATTTTTTTTTCTCTTTATTATAAATGTCTGGATAAAAATATCAACGACTTCTAAAACTACAGTTATTTTACCCTTTTAAGGGTTTTTTTTTGTAAAAGTAAAAAATACAAATTACTTCATGTTCATCTTTTTCGTTTATTTTTAAAAGTAGAGGAAGAAATGATGGATGGATTATGTTTGCTTTATATAAATTGCTTTAAAATATTGCTTTCCTTTTTTTTCAGTTTTGCTAACTGTATCTAATATAAACTAGATTCTTAAACCTATATTATTTTCACTTGTACAACCTTGCGGATTGTACAGACGCCAGCACATCAACCTACCCCAATGTGTCAAATTTCTTTGATAGGTTTTCAACTTTATTCTAAACAAAATAAGGTTCACGTTCAATTGGGAAAATTTGACAGTTTGGGGTAGATTAATGTGCTGGCGTCTGTACATATACAATGTATATGTTGGTTTCGCAAATAAAAAAGAAATAATAAATCACGATACATAGACATGTATGGGAGAGAAAAAAACATCTTTATCAACGTCATAAAAAATTAAACTTCTGCATCTCCCTGTCTCCATCAAAAGGCGGTTCAAACCGGTATATTCTGGTTGTATACTGGTTTATACCAGACGGAAACGCTGTAATCCGGTTATGAGCTCTGTGCTTGTGTAAGAAGGATAATGTTTGCCCGTTAATCTTAGCCGACTTTACCGTGTGTATGGGGTTTCGGATCGATGGTGCCTTGATTAGATCAGTAATTAGAAGGATGAAAGTGATACGTCGATTGGAAAAGGATATTGGCATCTTGAATATTATCTAAGTAAATTATGGAGGGTAATATGATGTGTCAGTTGCTTTAGTAGGGTGGCGAAAGATACGAAGACGTTAAGTTTTATAGGTGTTTATTCAATACTTTATTTCAATTTTTATTTAGGTTTGGTTCGAAAGAAATTTTATCTGCTTAGTTTTATTTTATATATGCTTCTTTGTCCAATCTCCTTCTTAATTTAATATCTTTCAATCACTCTTTTTAGCCGACTTCAAAAAAAGGAAGAGGTTCTTAATTCGGTTGTATTTTTTTTTACCACCAAGCCCCATCCTTTTCCTAGCAGGGGACTATAATAGGCTAGGTATCATATTAAATACTAGGACTTGACTTGCGCCTTGGTCTGTGTGAAATTTCGTACTTTTCCCTTCAAACTTGGACATTACTTTTAAAATGTAGCCTATTTTGCTAATCCCACTAAATAATATTAGAAACGCGAAAGTTTGTGAGGATGGATGGATGGATGGATGTTTGTTATTAATAATAATACCAGCCTGTTACTGTCCCACTGCAGGGCAAAGGCCTCTTCTCACACAGAGAAGGCTCGAGCATTAATCACCACGCTTGCTCAAGGCGGATTGGCGATTTCAAGTCCTGGTTTCCTCACGATGTTTTCCTTTACCGATGTCAATCATGTCTAAGATGAACTTAGAAAGTACATATGAATTGAAAAAGTCTCATTGGTACTTGCCCGGATTTGAACCACAACCTCGTGCATGAGCGGTAGGCGTCTAAACCTCTGGGCCATCACGACACATTGTATATTAGTATATTATATTATTATTGTTTGTTACTCTTTCACGTAAAATCAACTGAATAGATTTTAATTAAAATATATCAAAATGATTTTTTGTTATCTTCAGTGCCTACTAACAAACACATCTTATTTCTTTATAATTTAGTATATGTATGTATAAATAAGTAAGTACAGAAGTACATTTTCTACACATAATAATATTAACTTCAACATAATCGTTAGCCATTTGAATAGTCTATTATATGCATCATATGTAAATGAATATTCATTGTGAGAGAAATATAAACCAAGAGATATTTTGCACATCTTTATTTCGGCTCTAACCCCGGGACTAAAGTATATAAAAGCCACAATATGTCGGTTCATAGTTCAAACGCAAAGTTTGTGTTTATTTGCTCCAACTTTCTGTTTTCAACTAAAAACTAAATGAAACTGCAAACATTTTGTATGATTATTAATTACTTTTGTATTTGCACCTGTTTATTTTAGATTTTGGTTAGTAGGAACTTAACAAACCCATGTAAAAGGTGTTCTAGCAATGTTATTATACCTAAGTAAAAAGGTGTTGATAAACCTATCAACACCTTTTTACTTATAATATCATTGACATATCAAGCTGTTTCATTTTTAACCGACTTCAAAAAAAGGAGTAGGTTCTCAATTCGGTTATTTTTTTTTTAGGGTTTTGTTACCTCAGAACTCCGTCAATTATGGACCGATTTTCAAAATTCTTTTTTTATTCGATAGGGTATACTAGCAGATTGGTCCCATTTGTATCATTACTCATATCTGATGAGGGATCCTCGAGGAATTGAGGGAACTCCTCAAAAAACATAGGTACATAGGTACACGTACCGATTTTTACATTTTTAGTAACAAGTCAAGCATTTTCATTTAGAAAGTATCATTTTGTGAAGAAAAACTGATGAAGAAGACATGCGACGGAACTCTTCAACACATAACAGCACATTATTCGCAATTACTATAGTCAGATGTCTATGCAAAGTTTTTGTATTTCCAAAACATAACATTACGTCCTTCTATTTTAAAAGGGGACCAGCACAGATGTACGAATTAATGTTTAGAAAGAACTTCTTTAGCAATTGTTAACTAATTTCATTGAGTCTTTAAAAAACATACAAATCATTTATTTATTTTTTTGAAGTTTCAAAAGACTTTCTCTACATACGAAGAAACTAAAAATTGCAAAATAAAAACTTTTTTACAAAAAAAACTACCGACTCCTAAAAAAACACTAACAGGTGAAAAATAACTCCAGTTTCGGAAATCGGTGGCCAAATGAACGAAACAAAACCACCAAGGCCACCGACTTCCGAAACTGGAGTTATTTTTCACCTGTTCGTGTTTTTTTAGAAGTCGGTTTTTAAGAAATAAAATAAATTTAAGACGTCAATGTTATTTTTGTAGTTCAATATAATTGTTCAATTTAAAATCAGGTTACAAAAATGTGTAAATGTTATTCTTGTTTAACGGCTTCATACATTTTACAATGTCGTCAATTTAAGCGTGACATGTGCTTCCATTAAAGTGGCCGTCAATTGAAATAAAACCTTTAACATGTTTGGCGCTGCGGTTTGGCACGCATGTTGCAGTCCATTGAAATCCGCAAAATGTTGGAAATCCTTTCATCTGCTGATATTTTAACAAAAATAGGTTCATTTAATTTTGGTCGTTTGTTATTTTCACGACAAAACTGGTAGAGCTAATTTATAAAAGTTGTAGCGACATCTATCTCGCCACATACGAACTATCCTACATCGCGCTATTAAAGTTATCCGCGCAGTTTGAACGTATACAAGTTCCCGACAACAACCGTCGGGCAGTAGTTAGCCCACCAGGCACAACACTCGTCTGGTCGGAGGATCCTCTCTTTTCAATGGTGGATGAGGAACTTTACACCCTGTTCCTCATGCCCCCAAAAAGTAAATAAAATTGAATAATCTGTTCGTAATGTTATACTGATAAGTTCTTTACAAAACCCATTTAGAATGAAAGCTAAGTTTATCATTATTTACTTCGGTAAAGCAATAACTATATCGTGACGAAACCTGAAATCGAAGTTATTATAAGTCAGAAATCGCCAATCCGCTTTGAGCGAGCGTGGTGATCTGTATGCTCTGTGCCTTCTCTATATTAGAAGAAGCAAAATACCTTTCATACATGCTTTCAACGTGCCCAAACCATTTATGCATACTACTACTTTTATTTTAGAAATATAATTAGGGCACCGCGTAAAGAAATAAAACTCATAGGCGTTTTATTTTTATTTCTTGAATCGTTGTTACTTCTTTATTCAATTATTAATAAGCAAGGAAACATCCATTGTACCGATAAAATATCAGGCCAGGTGTGTCTCAACTCGGGGTCTAGGATTATGTACTATACACGCGTTTATGTGGCCCTTTCACCCTGTTTACATCATGTAGCTGTGAATACAACACCCAAGATTCTCCAAGATGTGTTCTACATATGAAACGACCATCAATGATTGATTCGTCAAAAATAGTGACTTATTTGTTTATTGTATTACGGGGTCCAGCTTATTTTATTGGGGCCGGAAAAATAATTTAGCATTGTATTATAAGCCACAACCTTACTACTTTTTGTGGGTTTTAGCTATGGCTGCAGACTCATCTTACTACTTAATATTTGAAACGTGAAAGCTTGTTTGGATCAAAGAGATTTAAAATACTATAGAGCGGGCATGTCAAGGAAATGTCATAGAAAAACATTGATCCCATGTCTCAGTAACGCCATCTAGAATAATATATGAATATTGGAGCGGCAGTGGAGCGTACTACAAAAAACTCATAGACTTGTATCCAGCAGGACACACTTTTTCAGACGAAAATTTTGTTCGTGATGTCCGGTCTATAGGTATTGAATGTCTTTGGTTTGGATGGATGGATGTTTGTTACTCTTTCACGCAAAAACTACTGAACGGATTTGGATAAAATTTAGTACACAAATAGTTTATGCCCTACACACACATAGGATAGTTTTTATCCCGATTATATCTTCCCGTGGGACATTTTTCGAGCTGTAGTGGGTGATGCCGCTGGCAACAGCTAGTTAAATCATAACCTCAAAAGTGACGTACTACATAAGTCTATCGTTCTATGATCCTCGGCCTTTAAATAATATATTTTCTATTTAGGATTGATGCTTGTGCCTAGGGGAACGGATTAATCTATAAACTAGTCATGTTCGCACAGGTCACAGCATGTATGGGCAGTGAACGATGTTCTTTCGCCACCAGTAGCGGATTAAGCCACTTCGCCTACAACTAGCCACAGTAAGCCGTCAAATCACAGAACCTTTCAACCAAACTGACATACGCCACTCATTGTAAATTTAAAATGGCCGCAGTGACGTAAGGCTCGCACATACGTCATACGCACACACCAGACCAGTGACACGGACAATGAATTGACACTCCACAGATAACACACAATGGTCTATTATGTTTGTTTGTCGTCAGAAGTGGGACAGAAATGTCATGGAATGAAAAATGTGCAGGTAAACAGCTGTTGTTGAAAAGATAGTATGGGGTTCACTTTGTCCTTGAACTTGATAGAAAGTTTGGCGTGAACTGAACTGTCAATTCCTTCCATTAGTATGGGATGTCAGTTCCGTTTGACATAACTTTACCTAATTTTTAATAGTACCCCACACAGAAAGAACCACACAGATATGTGAGATCATATCTGTGTGGTTCTTTCCTCAAAAGACCATTATCAGAATAAATCTGCATGGTTCTTACATAATCTTGATAGATAGAAGATACGAGTAGATAGATAGATAGATATAGATAGATCTTGTAATTATGTCGTTGGTGTTCCTTTTAAAAATAAATAAATAAATAATCTGACCAAGATAATGTCTGGACTTGACCTCTGAGTTTCAATCGGTGTTTCTGTTCACAGTAGTCAGATAGCGAAATACCGACCTCTTCTTTTAAAAAAAAATGACATGTAAAAGTGTTTTAAGTATATGAACCCATTTACAGAAATAAATATAATTTATCATTTATCTCAAATTTCCTTGGACCTTCGTTCATCACTCTACGAAAATACTTTGATTCAACTATGATCTCTCAAAAGCATCTTTGTTTCTGACCTCCTCCACAGGATCTTATCACTCAAGATAATTAACTAAATTCCCTTTATTAAACTAAATAAGAATAAAAAATGAAAATTAATATTTTTTGGCTCAAGCACAGATAATTTGGCAACTATACTAAACATTTATTTCAGTTAGGCCCCCCTATAAGGCACTTTTGAACGTCGAAAAAAATTACCTTTAAAAAATGATTCTAGTTGCCCCTTCCAAAAAGTAGATTTGTATGGAGAAGAATGGGCAAGAAACTCCATACTTACTCTTTTAAAATCGATTTTACAATACTTTGTATACATCAATAAGATTATATGTGAGGACGATGCACCTAGAATAAAAAGTACTATACTAAGATAGGTTTAATTAAAAAAAATAAGCAATGGAGTTAATAATTACATTAGTTGATAATTACATTATAGTAACATGTTAACATTGGTGAGGTGTTCATACAACTTGATTCCCATAAGCTTTCCTCTGAAGGTTCGGAATACTCGTACCAACTCTATCGATATTGAATAATGGCTGCCAGACTGGTACTGTCAAATATAGATACTATCGGTATTACCTCCAAAGTAAACAGCAGGTCTGCAGAGAAAAAGCATCACAAATTCTATTTCTATTATCGTAATCGATAAGGCGACAATATAAAATGGCGTATATGGACTCAGCTGTTTGTCAACTGTCAAGTGTTAACGAGTAGAATTTGTAATATGGCTGAAAATGAAATACACTTGACAGTTGACAAACAGCTGATTCCATATACGCCATTTTCTTTTTATAATGGAAATAAAATTGTAATGATATTTCTCTGCAGGCTGGTAAGAAGACCGATAACTTTAAAAGAGACAGTAAATAGTGATAATGCGAATACTAAAGTTTTTATTTGTTTTTTTTTTAAAGAAAATTTACCCCTCGCCAATGACCCCTCGCCGCTGCATGTTAAAAATAAAAAATAACACGTGCGAAGCCATAAAAAGCCCTATCTCAGCACGAACTAACCTCGTCAAGCGTTTCTTAACATCTGACCATAGACATTCAATACCTATAGACCGGACATCACGAACAAATTTTTCGTCCAAAAAAATGTGTCCTGCTGGATACAATGCCTATGAGTTTTTTGTAGTTCGCTCCGCTGCCGCTCCAATATTCATATATTATTCTAGATGGCGTTACTGAGACATGGGATCAAAGATTTTCTATGACATTTCCTTGACATGCCCACTCTATAGTATTTTAAATCTCTTTGCCTTTGACCAACCCGTGAGGTTATTATTATTTAACCACAAGCGCTTCAAATAAATAACAGCCACTCCATTGCCACTCCAAGCACTCCATTGCCACTCCAAGCACTTCCATTGCCACTCCAAGCACTATCGCCCAAGATAAAAAAATAAGAAATATTACATAATTCTATTTTATTTTAGTTTATCTTGTTGTTTTTGTGTTATTTTGAAAAATAAATGATTTGATTTGATTTGATTTTTTGATTTGATCTGTGTTCATGTTTGTTTATTTCTATTTTATTATCATCACTTATTTTTGTAATTATTTCGATTTTATATTTCATCAACCAATAGCTTGTATATTTAGTTATAAACTGTTATTATAAGTTGGTTATAAATAAATAAAATAAACAGATACTAAAATAAATGATTCCCAAACGCGTCCATGTATACAAAAATAGCAGGTCCCATAAGACCTCTCTTCGAGTATTAAAAACCTAATTAATATTCAGAAAGCGACGTTGAAATTGTTAAAGCAGTGCTCGGCAACTTTTCAATCCCGCTCGTTTTAAAATTAATTTCTTTCGCTTACTTTAATGATCCTCCGTTGTAAACGTCTTCATCAAAGAGATTTTCTAGTTTTATGGTTGTTGTTCACTCTTGTTTCGTGACAAAACGTACCATCACGCCTGTTACCCCTGAAGGATTTGGCAGAGGTGTACCTTATATTACACCAACATTTCGCCAGTTATATTTAAGTCCCATGTAGTAGAGGCGAGCCTATTGCCATCAGGCACGAACGCAGACTCCGGGCTGATACTGAGAAATTACTTGGAATAGCTCAATAACGCTTTGACTGACCCGGGGATCGAACCCGGTACCTCACACTCAACAGTAAGGCTTGCGACTACTAAACCAATGAGGTATGTCTTGTTTCGTGTTAAATATTAAACTGGGTACTGCTCAGTGGACCCCAGGTTATCCTTTTATTAAAACAGACAGGCCATCTGACAAGTTTTGTCAGTATCTTTCATTGTTTTTCGGTTCATTGCGAGCGAAGTGATAATGTTTAACATTATCACTTCGCTCGCGAATTCATCCGCATAAATTTCGTATTCCCTTTAAAACTAAAATTTCTCTCAATCACCCCATAGTTATGAAAATAGCCATAGCATATATAGCCTATGTTACACGATGATAAAATAGCTTTCTAATGGTAGCAGAAATTTTAAAATCGTTTTGTAATTTTTGAGTTAAATTCCTTTTAACAATAAAATTTATAATAGTACTATAGTAGGTAGTGTAGTTGAAGTAATAGAAGCAAACTTTATAAGATGTTTATCCTGTTTGAAATTTCAATAATCAAAGAAATAGATTATACAACTAGCAGCTGTGTGTGCTCTTCGATATTTTTTTTTGCAGGGATCCCTATTTTTTTCCAGCTATTGAGGAGTGTTTCCGTCAAAATCGATTCAGCCGTTTTGGAGATTAAGCCCAACCCCAGACGTATAAAACGTAAATGAAACAATTTTAGCTGCGTACATACATGTTTTTTTTTGTAGATAGACACGTTTCCATCCATACATAGCGTTAGGTACATAATTATACTATAAACTACCGACCACAAAGCGGGCAAACATTGTATCTGCCTATAGGTAGGTACATGTGTGCAATTAGCTTTACAAGTAAGCACACAATTACAATTTCACTATTAATTGAGAACATTACATCAAAAGACCGTGTTAATTAGTTTTACATCATGTTAATATTGTTATGTAGATACCTACGTTCTGACGTCACTTGATTACAAAAATGATTTTTGAAGGTGATAGATAGGACTCCCTTGTTGGTCTCACTGCTTAGTGGTGGTTAGCACTACTGCTGAGCAAGAGGTCCTGGGTTTGATACCCGAGTCGGGCAGTATTGGCGGACTGCTATGTCATTGGTCTCGATTTCGAATGTAAAGCACGCTCCTCTAACTTTTTGGATTTACAAATCAATTTTATTTTTATTTTATTTTTTTATATTTAGGTACCTACATATATATATGGGTCTACTCTTGACCTCAATCTTGTCCTGCGGTCAGAGATGAGGTTGATGATGGAACGAGCTTACCCAAAAGAAGCCTATAAAAAAGTAAGACTTTCGGACCTTGTCAGACCTTGTCAGACTTTCGGGGCTTTTGAGTACTTGGATTTATAGACGGTGTCAAAAAACATTGTGAAAGAACCAGCAAGCCTTAAAGATATTTTTTGACGACATGTGAATCAGGAAGAACCAGGTTACTCACAAACCAGACGATAAGAAGGCTCCGTAAAAATGTAGGCAAAGTGAAAGCAAATATTATTGAGCTCTCATTTCATACTAGTGCTAGGCATTGACAGTTCACTTCACTCAAGTTTTGACGGAGTATTCCCGTTTGAGCACCTATTTATTGAGCACCATGCATTAACCTATGGGAAATGGGAATACCTTTGGTGCTAAATGCATAGGTGCTCAAAAAATAGGTGCTCAAACGGGAATACTCCGTTTTGACAGCGTGACTTTTACTGAATCAACCAGGCTGTTACACCACAAATGATATAACAATATATAGTTGTTGTAAAATTGAATATCAGTACGGTGCGGCCGCAGAATCGGGCTCAACGAATAATTATATCCGGGGTAAGTACTTCTACGTGATGGTACGGACGTGCCAAGATATCGAGCTGCGTTCTAGCTGGCGAGCTACTGGCTCCTACTAATTTTAAGGGTGAGAGGGACATTGACACGCCAACTATGGGTTCAGTCCACGATTTTTTTTTTGTCTACTTACAGCAGTGCTCCGTAAACGTCACCCTGTGATAATGTTGGCGAATTGAGCTTTATTCCAATGTACTGCTATGCATTGATAATTCACTACACACAATATGTTATCAGGTAGTGAATTTGAAACCCGGAGAGATAGATTATGACCCTCATAGTGTGGTGACACGTTTGTTCGCCCTATTTGTATGTATATAACCTTTCCGTTACACCCTGTATATACAGTCGGAAGGACTTTTTAAGTACCTTATCTCTTAAGAAATTATCGCACGTCTGACGGCATGGGTTAGTAATAATCATTGGTTATGTAACAGTAATGATTAAAATGCTCATCAAAAAAACACTTAATACAAACAGTGCAGCTTAACGAGTGCAGCTGGAAAGTCTGCATTATATTGCTTTTATTCCTCAGACCTAGACCGTACGATGGTTTTATTAAGTTCAGTACATAATCTAGTCGTGTCTCCAGTACCGTGTGCCAACAAAAACTTCGAAGTCAATGCACACACTTTCAGTTGACTTTTAACCGTATATAAGCCAATGAGCTGCTCAAATAGGGGTTGTAAACCAACATTTGCGTAACACATCGAGCGAAGAAGCTAGTAAGCATTCTAGTTGATAATTCTAGAAACTGATATTTTTAAGTATAATTTGGCTTTTTGTGTTGGGAATCCTAGATTATTATTACTGCCTACATTGTCCATGCCTTACGTTACTGTCTTACAGACTCACCCCTATTTCCCATGGGGGTGGGCAGAAACAACAGGGCGCCATTTGTTAAGATTCTTACACACTTCTTTGGCTTCGTTTACATTCATACATGTCGTCATACACACACGCCGGTTGCGAGTACTACGCACCTGACCTTTCTGAAGAACTTCACCAATAAAGTCTAAGTTTGTTCTTCTAGGACGTCCCCTCTCGGTGTTTCCACTTTCATCTGCTTTTTAAATACCTTTCGTTAGTCGCTTTTGATTCAAACTGCCACTGTCTTATATAGTAAAATACGAGTTTTTTTTTTTTTTTTTTTTTTCTTTTATTATTCATTAACACAGAATTACAAACAGTTTTTATAGACATAAACATACCACACAAACCATCGTGGGTTTAACAGTAGTATGCCAGACACGGCAACTCGGTGCCACAACATTATTTATCAGTACATAATAATATAATATAATATAGAATAAGTTGCAGGTACTAAAAAGACACTTCCTAGACTGCAACACAATCCAGGAAGTGCCTCTTCAGCACCTTTGAGCAATTGTTTACATTTATTTTGTTTTGTATAGCCAACGGTAACTCGTTCATAATAACGGGGAGCATGCATTCCCACGTCCTTGCTCCATAAACATTATTAGACCTAGGTATCCTAAATGTGGGCTGATATGCCAAACAACGCAAAGACTCAGGCCTCACGTATTTTTTAATCTTATCCAAGTTGTGATAATTTTCTTTTAAAGCGAGTATACGTACCTTGTCAAAGACATTTACAACTTGACAGTAATTAAATAGACCCGTATCATGATCGTGGAATTTTTGTTTTATTTTTGTGGGTACAATAGTTTTTAATATACGCAACTGTAACCTATAAATGTCCTCGACGTAAGTTTTGTATGTAAGTCCGTAGCTACTTAAGCCATAGTCAATCACGGAGTCAGCCAGTGCCAAGTACAATGTTCTTAGTGATTTATATGGAAGCTTATACTTAAGAATTGATAACTTTGACAATACAGATCTAAGCTTATTACATACGTGATCAATGTGCGGCCGCCAGTGGAAGTTGCTATCGATTATTAAACCAAGATACATGTGATGAGTCACTAACTCCAATGTTTGGCAACCGCACGATTGGGCCGGGCGATGTAAACACAGATGCTCATGGGCAACGACAGAAGGCGCGCTAGACACCGTCAGGTAAGGTGAGTGTATATGCAGAAGTTTGGTTTTTTTTGCATTAATAACAAGACCAACGTCATGCGCCCACTTACATAATAAGTCGAAGTTACTCTGCATCACTCTCTGAGCCTCACGTATGTCTTTGTGTGCAGCTACTAAACATGTGTCGTCAGCAAATTGGTACACGGAGCCTTCTGTGAAGATGTTACACATGTCGTTCACGTACAATAAGTATTCGGTCGGCCCGAGAATCGAACCTTGTGCTGTGCCTTTATCGGTTGGAATCCTAGTACTTAACGAGCCTGCGACACTCACCGACGTGAAGCGGTTTTTGTGGTAATTTTTAAACCATTCTAAAAATGGACCCCGTATACCATTTTGCTGTAGTTTATTAAAAAGCGTCTTATAATCTAAACAATCAAAAGCTTTGCTGAAATCAATGAGGACAACAAGTACGTGTTCACGATTGTTCAGGTACTTGTTGACCTCATTGCTAAACTTACATAATAATTGCGAGGTATTTTTGTTTTTTTGAAAACCGTACTGTTTATCATTGATAACTTCATTTTTGGTCAAATATTTGTTAATTTGTAGTCCGAGATACCTCTCAATTATTTTATCAATACATGATAAAATAGTAATTGGCCTATAGTTATTAACATCTGTATATGAACCGTTCTTATGGATAGGTCTTACTATTCCAACCTTTAGTTGATCGGGGTACAAGGACGTGGCAATGCATGTGTTAATTAGATGCGTTATGACGGGGGTAATTTCTTTATATATGTATTTTAAGTCTTTGACTCGGATGCCATCGAACCCTGGACACTTCTTCTCGTTTAGGTGTTTTATTATAGAGGAGACAACATCATCTGTGGCTTTTTGTAATCTCATTGATGAGCTACAATTATTTATATATAAATTAACATCAAGGATTGGTGTGTTACACTGAAATTTACAAGTATTCTTCACATTATCTCTAAATTCGGTAGCAAACTTATTCGATACAATATTTGGTAAAAGTTTAAAATATTTTGTAATTATGTCATCTATAGATTTATTTATTTTTCCACATAAGTTATTAATAGTTTCCCAGACTTTTTTAGAATTATGAAAATTGGCTTTTACTTCCTTCAGAAAATAGTTATTTTTTACATTATTAATATGTTTATTTGTTTTATTTCTATATTTATTGTATATTAGCCTATTTGCCAGATTGCTTTGATCTTTAAGCCAAATATCCAGTAGTTCATCTCTTTTTTTACACATTTTCTCTATTCTAACACTTTTCCATTTACATGATTGTCTTTTACCTAATTTAATTTTAACATCGTACTTACAGTTCTGATATACATAAGAAAACTTATCTAATAAAAAACATAATATATCTTTAGGGTTGTCGTATTCCAGAGCCAAGCTCCAGTTAATTTTAATCAATTCACTTTGCAACTTACTATTATCCAATTTACTAATGATTTTATATTGACTGGCTTTGTTTACATACGTATTGTCCACTAGCGCGCAACCAGTTATGAAGTGGTCGGCTAAGGCATTTTTAACAACAGCTGTTTGTGCGGCGCGGCAGTCGACACTACGTATAAATATATGATCAATACATGATTTTGTTATGCACTCACCTCGCTTATCTATCCGAGTAAACTGGTTTATTCCGCATTCAAGACCTAATTCACACAGTGAGTTTAGGTAATGCTTAGTTAGCGAAGTATTTTGTTTGAGATCGATATTCATGTCACCTAACAGAACAAAATTATGTTTTTGTGGAAATTTACTGATTAGTTTACACAACTCCTCGACGAACAGGGCCTTGTTAGTATCAGGTGGTCTATACACAGCACACAAATCAATTGATTAACCATAGTCCGTTTTAAGTTCACCGGTTACGCACTCGAAGTATCGTGTACACGTAATAGATAGTCTCGTGAAGCAAACACTCTTATGCACATAAACAATGACTCCGCCTCCTTTCTTAGAAAAACGCAACTGGGTATTCATGTCGTAGTCCACGAGTTCGAACAATGATTTGTTTCTGTCGGAGATATTTGCCTCGGTGATGATGACCAGGTGAATGGTTTGAGGGCAGCTCATGATGATGTATTCGAGTTGAGAGAAGTTCTTCAGCATTGATCTGATATTTACGTGAAGCATAGTTATTGAGTTGTATATCTGTGGCAGATCATCTGTGTATTCATTCCAATGTTTGTATGTGTTTTCAATTATGTTATGTGCAAGTCAGTTATTTGACAATCTTTACTACTTGCGCCAGTTACTTGACAATGTAAACATTCCACATCAGCGATTCAGTGAAATTTTGCAACATTGTTTCAGAATATTGGTAATATTAGTTTAAGTAGAAGTTTGCTGTCGTAATTTGTTTGTTGTAACACTCCGTCGAAAACTCGCTTATATACTTTGTGTACATTTTGTTTAACTTGTTGGCAATGATTCTTCTACCTATTATTCCACTATCATTTTATTTGACTGGCCTGTTGGTCTAGTAGTTAGTGACCCTGACTGCTATGCCGGAGGTCGTGGGTTCGATTCCCACCCAGGACAAATGTTTGTGTGATGAGCATGATCATTTTTTCTGTGTCTGGGTATTATTTATCTATAATATGTATGTATTTAGAAATATACATATAATTATGTTTATCAGCTGTTTAGTACCCTTAACACAAGGTCTCAAGCTTAACTTGGGACTAAATGGCGTTGTGTGAAAAGTTGTGGAATAGTTATATTTATTTTTTATTATATTATTTTAAAGAAAAGCACAAATTAAATTTTATTTACACAATTTTTGCCATATACATAGTTATAGTAACTGATCAAACCAATTTTATCAACTGATAGAAATGGCAGCCTTGCTGGTTTTAGATCACATAATTATCCTGTTAATAGAAATAAACGAATTACTATTAATAGTAGATTATTAACCAAGGGCTGTATGACATCAATTGCATACGAGGTTTTTGGCGCCTGAGCGAAGCGAAGGCGCTAATTAACCCGAGTATGCAATTGATGCTTACGCCCGAGATAAATACTCTGCTTTACATATCGATTGTGAGGTAAGTAAACAATAAGACAGCAGGTTTCAATGAACATTTATTAAGAAGAAAATTAATTATTTTCGCGATGCTTTCGCGCCTACTAGTAGACTGCCTTTTTTTTTTCACGCACGCAAGCGCGTCAAATCTTGCTGGCCAGTTTGATTTTTAAATCGATTCCATCTAACATACGATGTGGAAACAAATAGTTCCATATTTAAAATAAAATCTTTATAAAATAAATTGTCTAGATTCCGATTCGAGTAATTAATCGATACCGAGAAAAAAAAAATTAACTTTTTAAAAATATTCTTCGTGCAGTATGAGTATGACAGTTCTTTTTTCAAATTCCAAAACCTATGCTGTAATGATAGTCATACACCCCGGCATTCAGGGGTGTAAGGGTGTACTTACAGAGCAAGAGATATGTAAAAATATTATTTTTAACTTTCCTAATTTTCTTTATTTATGCATATAATCAGCCCATACAATCATCATCATCCCAAATCCGCCTTGAGCAAGCGTGGTGATCAATGCTCGTGCCTTCTCTGTATGAGAAGAGGCCTTTGCCCTGCTGTGGCACAGAAACAGGCAGGTAATATTATGATTTTCAATCAACCCACAAAACGTTCTTGAGGTATTTTCATTAAGGAAAAAAAATATTTTTATATCACTCTCCTAGCCTTACCAAATCGCACCAGTAACTGGCTCATCCAAACGCTCCACCTCTTCTCAATATGGGAATCACGTGCCGCTTGCTGACTGCAGATTTTTCCCTTCGCGTTCCGATCCAAAGATATTGATAATTCGGAGTGACCTTCCCAGACAATTGAGTTCCGTGGGTCGACGGTCTACGTAATTGAAACGATTTATGAAGAAATGTTTATAGAAACCTCCCTTCTTCTGTAGGTAAGGTTCGTTTGTGTTTTGTTTAAGATCGAAACAGGAAAGGCGATTTCTTATTCACAGTATTCCTTTGGGGAATAATTTAAAAGTAAAAGATTGATTGAAAGTTTTGTTTTAAGAATGTTTATAAATAGACTTTGTTTTTTATACGGGACAGAGTTTTAATATCTATAAATAAAAAATGACAGGGGCGTTAAATAATAATACCTACAGAGATCGGTCGAAAGTTAAGCAATTCATATTAATATTCATTTATTTTGCATTCCATATTGTATAAAAGATGTTACAAAGGGCTTAAAGCTAGGTACATAAATATGGACCCCGTGAGGGCACAGCAAAGTACGATAGAGAGAGAGGGGTTTAATTTTACAATTATTTGGTATACACAGAAGCAACAAAACTGGAATATAATAGTACTTTAAAATTTGTCATTTAAATATTCATTAATGGTATAATAGCATTTATTCAATAAAAATAATTGTAATTTATTTATGAATGAATTATATTTAAAAAAAATATTATTAATTTTATTATATTTACCTTGCCGAAGTCTGTGGATTAATCATCATTCACCACGTCATAATAAGAACATTTTGTGCTTCAGAAAGCATGTTACGGTTGGTCTCAGATGTCATCGGCAAATGATAAATGATGATGGAACACGATATTTAACGATACATTCACATAATGTTCACAAACATGTTGGTAACATGTCAAATAAAATAATAGCAATACCAGCCAGTTACTGTCCCACTGCAGGGCAAAGGCCTCTTCTCATATAGAGAAGGCTCGAGCATTGATCACCACGCTTGCTCAAGGTAGATTAGCGATTTCAAACTTATATTAACTGTAAGTCCAGGTTTCCTTACGATGTTTTTCCTTCACCGATGTCAATGATGTCTAAGATAAACTTGGAAAGTACATATGAATTGAAAAAGTCACATTGGTACTTGCCCGGATTTGAACTACAACCTCGTGCATGAGAGATAGGCGTCTTAACCTCTGGGCTATCACGACATTCATGTCAAATATAAAACATTAATTTTTAATATATTTCATGAATAAAGCAGTATAATTCATTCATAAAACAACCCAGATTTAACTGCACTTAAGTTACAAATTCCCATTAGGTTCATTCTTGTAACAAAGTATCTCGCGTATAATATCTTGACGCAGTATGTTGCGCCCGGGTGCACCATATTTTAGCAGAATGCGACGCGCCGTCACACGGTAACACTATCATTACAGAGTTACCAACGATGCCTGAAATATCTGAAATGGGAACGGTTTTAGGTGTAGCGTCTGCAGAACTGAAGACATTCTGTATTTTAAATTACATTGTCAAATAATAAAATCCACATCTTTCACATAACGCCATCTAGTCCCAAGCTAAGTAGAGCTTGTGTTATAGACCGTACTAAACAGCTGAAAAACATACTTATATATTTCTTAACACATACATCTATATATATAAAAGAAAGTCGTGTTAGTTACTTCGCTTATAACTCAAGAACGGCTGAACCGATTTAGCTGAAAATTGGCAGGGAGGTAGTTTAGAGCTTTTTATCCCGTTCGACATCATAAAAATATATATCAAGAATATCGGTTGTCTCAAACATTTTTCAAACGCAGCGCCATCTTGGATGACATGACAGGAGTCAAACTTCCCAGTTCATTATCAGGTGACAATTTGAAATTGACAAGTCTTAAGCTAAACCCAAGAAGGTAAGGTTGTCAATTTATAATACGCACCTACGTTCTGAAATTTATTTTGTTACTAAACTTAGAGGTTTTATGTAGCACAAAAAAGTCTTATATTTCAGAAATCAATTTAAGTAACTAGCAATGATGACAGAGACGAAATTTAATAATTCTTTGCAAATAGAACTTATTTTACTGTTAGGACTTTAATTAAAGTAGACCGGGAAAACTATAGGCATAATTTATTGTATGTAACATAGAGGCAATAGTTCAGATTAAAATTATGAATGTAGTATTTTTTAGTAAGGTAGTTAGGTTAGATAGTTGGGTTAGCTATAGGATAGGTATGGTCAGTTAGGTTAGGGTATATATACATGTTGTAATTTAAAAGTAGTAGTAGTTATTATTGGTTTGGATTTATTTGTTGTCGTCTTATTCAACGTATGTATATCTAATATAAAAAAAAAAATAAGAGCAATGAATTGACTCTAAGGCACAACGAAGTTTGCCGGGGCAGCTAGTATTGTATAAATTACACCCATACTCTTTATTGTACACAATGTTCACCTAAAAAACTTACAAATTATAACTTTAAGGGCTACAAAGGGTGTTACATTGGGCGGCCTTATCGCTAAAAGCGATCTCTTACAGACAACCTTTGATGAGATGTGAATAGAATAGAATAGGCTTTTATTTGTGATACATAGGTGGTTCAAGGATCTTCAGTACAATTAGAGTGCTCTATGCTCGTTCATACAAAGGCATACAAAACAATTGAAGTTAAAAAGTACATACAGTCAAATTTAATCATGTGATAAGAAAATCATTGGGTAATCATAATTGAAATTTACAAAACATCCAAATGATGATGATCGTGCTAACCACACTAGAGCTTGTATTGTGGCTAAACAATAATAACACAGGTTATCGAAGATTAAGCTAAGCTTGCTGATTTTGGTCTGTTGATGGGGAACCTCTATTAAAATAATATCAAGACTACTACTACTACTACTTTATTACTTCTGTTTTCTTGGTTGCTGTGCGCTTGTTGTGTCTGTGCTGAATAAATATTTTTCTATTCTATTCTATTCTATTCTAAGACTCCTCCGTGCCTTGAAAAAGAAGTTAAACTGTTAGTCCCGGCTGTCATTTGTATATCTTTCTCTTCTATCTTCATCTATTGATAGATAAACTTCATGAATGCCCTCTGCTATGACGTGGCCACAGGTATCAGTCTCTTACTGACTAAAAACCACTCCAATAGGGAATATGCATGTAATTTAAATAAGGTTCGATTTTTTTTTTCTGAATCTTTAATGGCAGAAAATATGAACTAAATCATTATTTTACTTTTTAATAGCGTCATAATTATTTTAAATTAAAAATAAAAGTGTGAATTAAGCGCGGGAAATTCAAATTTGTGAAACGCATCACCATTGGTTAGAACGAAACTTGACGTCAAATACTACGACAACAACTCAACGCCTACAAAACATACATTGTGTAAGTATGACATTAAGTTGAGATCATAAAATATTTAAGAAAAATTACTGAAAGTGGTTTTGTAAAAGCACAATCTGATAATGTTAATTGCATTCGGGTACAAGCAATACCGGTAATCTGCTTTTTGAGCTTTTTTCATGGTGAAATGGTTAGAAGAACGAAAACACCCATAGTAATAGTAATGGGATCATAGTAAATGACGTAATCTAAATAGCGCGCGAAAATGGCAGCGTTTAAACAGCTCAAATTGATTCTGTATTTTAAATATTTTTTTAAGCTTCATTACAGCAATTTTTAAGTATGTTTATATTTTTTACTATGTTATAACGTTGTAAACAGTGATTTAAAAATTTAAAAAATACATGCATATACCCTATTTTCCATCTTGTACCTGCGCTAGAAGTCACAGGACGATTCTTCGGTAACATTAGCTTAGACGCTTTATTAACACCATTTTCGTAATCAATTTCCACACTATCATAATGCATAAGCCTTGTGTCCCGAGTCTTTCGGTAAGATTGGATTAGGTACTGACCTCGCACTGTACGGAAATCCTATATCATGCTAGATCAGCTTATTATATTGGATTATATTGGAAATGCATAGCGTGATGTGTAGCCGTGTATACTTGCATATTCAGGCAGACTTGTTCTTCTTACGCGCTTACTAATGCTTATACATATAATCTGAACGAACTGTATAGGTACTATTTTCTTCTGTATTTTCTTGTTTGCGCAAGAATACTGTCTTCAAAAGTAGGACCACCAGATACAAAGAATATTTCACCTTAAAGATCTAAAGATTCACTTAGTCATTCAAATATTTTTCTACAATCTTCAAAAGGGGTTAAATACTGTTTATTGCTGAACAAGATATTTTTCTTCAGATATAAGTAAAGCCACGGAAAGTCTTTGCAGTTTCAGATAATTTAAATGGAATCTTCTCACGGTAATGCTGAGTTTGTAAATAAACTTACATTTTTCCTCCAGCCAGATTAATTTTCCTACTTTACGGAATTTTTAAATGATAAAATATGTATTTGAAAGTTTCAGAATTTAAAAGAGCTGAATTCTGTCGATATACTTTAAATTGGTGAAAATTTCGCAAGGGCGTAGTTCCAATTTTATATATTTTTTTAAGTTTAATCATAGTAGGTAAATCTTAAGGTATGTAGTATTCTAGTTATTTCGTTTTATACGTCAAATACTTTTTAATTCTTTTTCATATTGTTTAATAAAATGTGTTTAAAAAAATATTTATTATTCTGATTACTCTTGGTTTTCGTTTGTGGATATTGTTTTGACTCTGATATTCGAATAAAAGTCTAGAAGAAATCTAAAAGGTTTACACTAAAAACTAAAGTTTCAAAATACAACCACAGTTAACAGTAATTTTGATACATTTAAAAAACATAACATAAATTCAAAAACTATTTTAGAATATTTACCATTTTAATTTTTCCAACTCAACCCTTCGAACTTCCTCCAAAGCCAAAAATAATATAATCATTTATCAAACACCTTATTACACGTGACAACTCCATTATTTTTCAACTCAACAACAAAGTTGTTTGGGGGCAATGCGTTGCGTAGCCTCTCTGTGCCAAAAAATATTCGTCACGTTTCGTCTTTATTTTTCTCAAAGAGCAGGCTTTTTTACTGCTACAAAAATATGGCTAACCTAGAAATGTGCAAAGTAAAACTATTATAGTCATCATTGTCTGCCTAGCCTTTTCCCAAATACCAGTGTACTGCAACTGCCTGCATGTCGGACCTCCATAACCTCCATTTTCTGACCTCCAAGATACAGGACTTTCCTAGTTTGGAGGACAGAAGCTCCTTGTTTTTTTTCAATTTTTTTAATATTTCACAACTTTTCACACAACGCCATTTAGTCCCAAGTTAAGCTCGAGAGCTTGTGTTATGGGTACTAAATAGCTGATAAACATACTTCTATGTTTCTAAATACATACATATTATAGATAAATTACACCCAGCCACAGAACAAATGATCGTGCTCATTGCACAAACATTTGTCCTGGGTGGGAATCGAACCCACGACCTTCGGCATAGCAGCCAGGGTCACTAACTACTAGACCAACAGGCCAGTCTTGTAAATTGCATTTATAAAAATTGCCTAGTCTATAAGTAGTTTAAGTAAATTCATTTTTGAAAATTGTACCTATAGGCTGTGTTTTTTTAATACATTATTATTATTATTATTATAACCCAGTTACTGGTGGTGACTGGCCTGATGGTCTAATAGGTAGTGGCCCTGACTACTATGCCGGAGGTCGTGGGTTCGATTCCCACCCATGACAAATGTATGTGTGATGAGCACGATCATTTGTTCTGTGTCTGGGTGTTATTTATCTAGAATATTTATGTATTTTCGAAATATATAAGGATGTTTATAAACTGTTTAGTACCCGTAACACAAGCTCTGCTTAGCTTGGGACTAGATGGCGTTTGGTGAAAGTTGTGGAATATTTATTTATTTATTTATTACTGGGTAACACTATATACACCTTGGTAAAGTCAATATATATTGTACTAAACGTCACGCGGTTTCACCCGCGTAGTTCCCGTTCCCGTGGGAATACAGGGTTAAAAAGTAGCCTATATCACTCGGGGACATTGTAGCTTTCCAACGGTGAAAGAGTTTTTTGAATCGGTCCAGTAGGTTCGGAGCTTATTCGATGCAAACAAACAAACAATCGAACTTTTCCTGTTTATAATATTAGTATAGACAAGTAAAATAAAAAGAGCTACCTGATAAAGATAAACGGTATCTACTTTTGTAAATTGGCCTAATCAGCTGTTTTTTTTTCAGTTCACGTCTACGTCTTTTACACTGAACATGTTTGGTCAGACAATACAACACTCTCCTTACAATAAATAGGACCAACTAAATAATATTATTTTGCATAAACTCCTCTTGCCCTCAAAGAAACAAAAACATACTTTCTATAAATACCTAAATATTCGTGTTGTAATCTTTTTGCTGATGGTACGAGCTCATCAATATTCATCGGTGTCGGCCCAGCAGATTTATTAGGTAGAACATATCATTAAGGTGGTCCCGCGGAGGGTAGGCACACATATTTCATGTTTCTATACGGATTACCTCGATACCCGTGATGAAGATTGATATGGTGTTATTTTTCAGGCGTATTTGTCTACGCTTTTTTTTGGCGATGTTAATTTTATTTTTGAAGTTTTCAGTATCTAATTTTTATTATTTTGACTGGCCTGTTGGTCTAGTAGTTAGTGACCCTGACTGCTATGCCGGAGGTCGTGGGTTCGATTCCCACCCAGGACAAATGTTTGTGTGATGAGCACGATCAATTTTTTCTGTGTCTGGGTGTGATTTATCTATAAAATGTATGTATTTAGAAATATATAAGTATATTTATCAGCTGTTTAGTACCCATAACCGAAGCTCGTTGTTTAGCTTGGGACTAGATGGCGTTGTGTGAAAAAGTTGTGGAATATATTTATTTATTTATTTGTTTAATTAATATTTTACAACTTTTACACGACGCCATCTGGACCTAAACTAAGTAGAGCTTGTGCTATGGGTACTAGACAACTGATAAACATTCTTAATTTTTCTAAATACATACAAATTATACATAAATTTTAAAAGCAGCGTCAGGCAGGATCTCAGCATCTGTCTGGCATTACCGCTGAAATGAACCTTTTGGCGCAGCCGTGAGACATGCTATTCTTGTGTCTCTTTTTTTGTGTTATTGTGTTTCTGTTGTGCGTGTATTCAGCTGTTTCCATCAATGTATTTTCTTTCTTTCTTCTTTCTTTCATAAATTACACTCAAGTAAACAACAAATGACCGTGCTCATCACACATAACATTTGTCTTGGATGGGAATCGATAGCACGACCTCCGGCAAGGCAGTTAGGGCCGAGCACGAGGTTGTGGTTCAAATCCGGGCAAGCACCATGTGACTTTTTCAAATTCATAATTTACTTTCTATGTTTAACATAGATATCATTGACATCAGAGAAGGAAAAGATCTGGTGAAGATACCTGGACTTTATAAAGGGTGACTGGTAATTAGTGACCGATACTTAAACACGTGATTGTACTCATGGATACGAATAACTTTGCCAAAGAAACTATTTCTTTATACTCATTAACTTTCAATTCATTCAGTTACGTCAATACTGCACAATGGGAGCGCTGGGGGTTGCGAGGGAGCGTGTGACGCTACTACTAGTAGATTTTGCCCTTCCCGAGGTCAGACTATCAGCTGATAGATCGTGCCGATTCGTGATTACTGTGATCGAACGCAGGCGCGCGCGTGAATTTCAAACAGCGTTTTTGTTATTTTATTGTGAATAAAAAAAAGTTTCTTTGGGAAAGTTTATTGAAATCATGAATACAATCACGTGTTTAAATATCGGTCACTAATTACCAGTCACCCTATTTAAAAGTCTGAAATCGTCAATCAACCTTAAGCAAGCTTGGTGATCAATGCACGTGCCTTCACTGCAATGAGACAAAATCAAAAACAAAAGTTATTTATTTAAATTAGGCGGAGGAACTGCACTTTTTGATCGTCATAATTACATAAGACAGTCCCCCAAAAAGCCCGCCCTTCGCCACTTCCTAGTGTTTTTGCTCGACAGTTAAAGTGGCAGAATAAACTCCCCAGCAAAACGTTTGTCCGATAGGTTAGACACAACAGACATGACGTAACAGGCTGATATTATTATAATAAAATTGATAGAAGAAGAAAGAGCGTTTATACAGCAGGTACAGAAACTGACCTCTTGAACAGAAATGTCTCAACGGCAAGAGGGATCTACATAAATTGAACAATGTTGTTGATAACCACTTAGAATAGAGCTCGAAACCCAAACCATTTCTACCTTAAAAGAGACCAAGATAACTTTGAAACAATGGCACTCAAAAATCTCCGTAACTATTATGGCACGTATCGCCCGAATACAATACAATTCGGTTCCAAACAAGATTTTTAAACTGAAATAGAAGAATATTCTTTGTATATTTTCAAGCTGTGGCAAAAATTCTGAAATATAGACGAACATTCTGGTAGAAAACTGTAAATGTTAACGAATGAAGTTCATATGTTTCATGCTGACACAAGCTCTGTTGGTTTCAAAGAGTTATGTTAGTAGGAAAATTATGTTATTTTACTATTTCCTACGTTCGGTTGGACTTGTTATTAAGAATCATAGCGAGATATTAGAAACCCCTTGAACCTTTTGCAAGAATTGGATTATCAATGTTAAATTTTAGAGATCGTCGAAGTCTATAACGAGCTGAACAGGTAAGTTCATTCCACTTTAGAATCCATTTGTCAAATTTTTTTAATTTTTATTCGTTTAAGTCCCATTTAAGGAGGAGTTATGTGACACGAAAATTTTATTTATCAGATAGATTTCAGTCACACTTTTTTACAGCTGAACTAGTTTACAGCTGAACTTTGTTTACTCCTACTCGTATAATGATTTCTCTATCACCAGGATGAGATCAAGATTATCGTAATCATATTTGTAGATAAAGTTTTAAACCTTACTCGTACATTTAAACTAAACCTATCAATACTATTGAGCGTAACAAGCACAAAAAAAACAAAATAAATAACAAATTACGACAGGGTATGAATACTTTCAGAGTGGAAAGAAAGTTTAAGTCAAACCTGAGCACTTAAGAGACATATTAGCGATGTCAGGAACGTCACCAAGTAGACCTTAACATCACTCACTATCTCCCAAAACTTTTACACTCAAAATTAGAAACGGCAACACAACACATACACAAAATATCTATCCAGTCCCTAAGGCATGTCCGCCACATTCAGTCTGACGCCAAAAACGTCCAAAAGTTACCAGGAAATACCCACAAAAGTATAAATTCGCAGTTATTTCCGTCGAGAAGTTTTCAACGTTTACAAATATATAAATAGGAATGCCCCGGGATATTGTTTTGTGTGCGCTGAACGCTTAAACAAAAAAAATTCACCCTGGTCTCAATTTTTTATTTTTCGGAGAATGTGTGACATTTTTTGTCCGTCGAGTCCGTTCGTGGGTTTACTTTTTAGAAGCATGTGAGCGTCGTAAAAATACATTTCGTGTGAATTAAATTAATCTCTGAATACGATGTGCGGGGTGTAAACTTGGGCTGTCAACCAGCAAAATACTGCACTGCGCTCCGACACACGAATCGGCGATTGAGCTTAAAGACTGCCTATACTTAAAAATATCACTTCGGTGAAATATCACATGTCCGTTCAAAAAAGAATGATATAAAAAACTCAATCCCACAGGGCAGTGTACTAGGCTGCATATTGTTCCTGTTATATATTAACGACCTTCCAAAAATCATAGATTCAGCAAATATTCTATTTGCTGATGATATATCAGTAATATTTCCATGTAAAAACATATTAGACTTAAACCCTAAAATTAATAAAACCCTTTCCGAAATTGTAGCGTGGCTCAAGGACCATAACCTTGAAGTAAACTTTACAAAAACCAAAATTATGCAGTTTAAACCTTACCAAAAACGTCCACTAGTAATCAACTATACCCACCATAACACAATAATAGAGTGCGTTGATTCATTTAAACTATTAGGCCTACACATAGACACTAACCTAAATTGGAAAAGCCACATCCATAACATAAGCGGGAGACTATCCAGGTTCACATATGCTTTATTACAATTAAATCCAATATATGCATAAGAATCCTCGCAAACACCGACGGAATGGATAGCTGCAGGCCACACTTCATTGAACTAGGCATACTAACATTACCATCCATGTATATCTTTGAAATCTGTCTGTTTGTTAAAAAACATATTCATTTATTTACTATAAAGAAAGACCGTTACTCACAACCTCGTAACACAAGAAATAAAAACACACTCGTTCTACCGGTATCAAAGTTGTCTATATTTCATTCTGGGCCTTATGTAATGTGTATTAAAATATATAATAAAATACCACAACAACTAAAAGAAACCTCCAGCTACAATATATTCAAGAATAAATTAAAAAACTACTTGACAAAAAAAAGCTATTACAGTATAAAAGAGTTTTTCGAGGACAAAACTAAACTGTAAAACAGTGTGAAATATAAAAAAATATATTTATAATATGTTAAAGTAAATATTATATAAATATAATAATTTAATAATAATAATATAGGTATATATAAATATACTAATATAATATATAAATACCAAGAATATTATATAATAAAAGATTGATTAAATAGTGTGTAAGTATTTCTATATTGAAATTGTGTTGCTGCGCCCTAACAGGGTATCATGTATGTACTTTTACCTTTTATAACACCCTATGTATCTACTCATGATCGCAATAAATATTTGAAGTTTGAAGTTTGAAGTTACTTATGTAAAACTGTGCAGAACATGTCTGCTGCATGCTGAACGAACTGTGGGACTGATAAATACGTCATAATTATTGATGCATAATGATGTTAGTTCGTTAGACAGCGAAGGAGATTTAGATGCCTTCATTAGCAAGAGGTAACGCTAAATTGTAACTGAACCAACAGAAATAAAGAAATGGAGAGCCTTACCTAGAAAAATTCGAGCTACTGATGAATAGGATTCGAACGGGCCGTATTCACATCAAATATACATAACTCCTTAATATTGCACGGTGATTCTGCTGCGTCCCATCCAAGTTGTTGATAATATTAACTTCTATTTCGGTTTTTAAAACACATATTACAAGTTACAAAATAATTAGGAGTGACTTGTCACACTCCGTCTGAAATTGTCTCCGAAATCACAATCTATTATAAATTAAGACAATCCCAGCCTGGGAAGTTTTTTGAGGACAGAACCACAAAGATTTGACTTCGGTCAAAGATTTAATAACAAATAAATTAAAGTGAAATTATAGTGTTCATAGCAAGGTGATCTGTACTTTATTTCTACCCCGAATACCACCAAAGCGCCATGTAAATGTGATTGAGAAGGTTATCATTGGGATTTGCGCCCGATTGATGGCAATAGGCTCGCATAGGCGAAATCTTATGCCTTTGCCCTGCAGTAGGACCATAGTAACAGGCTAGTATTACAAACATAACATCACGCTAGTAATCCCCGAATGGCTAGGTAGAGGTACCTGGTAGTACACCCACATTTCGCCAGTTATATTGAAGTCCTATGTAATAGGGGGCGAGTCTATTGCCATTAATAGTGAACACATCCAGACTCCGGGCTGCTACTGAGAAATTCCAGATGGAAAAACTCAATAAAACCTTGCCGGATCCGGGGATCGAACCCGGGACCTCATGCTCAGCAGTAGCGCTTCTGACTACTAAACCAAAGAGGCAGTCAAAGCTATCCATAAACTGGGGTAGAAATACCCCATAGCACAAACAAACCAAAACCAACGTCAAACTGGTTCACTTACCCCCTATTTCCATAGAGCCGTGATAGATAAAAGCAACATGAATTATTCTTTATTCCACCTAAACTATAAAAGGAAATGACGGATCTCCCGGTAACGGAGCATATTAGCGGTAAACCTTGAGACGGACCATCGGACCATCGATCCCGTCCATCAACTGAACAATAAAATGTGGTCTGTTAAAGCGAATCAGGCCGGAATTGGGATTGCGGGTCGGTGTAATGCGGGATTGAGACAGCCATTTTTTGTTCTTTGGTTTTTTAGGTAATCGCAATTGGCGATGGCGTGGCTAAATTTTAAAAGAGTTACTTACCTAGTTGTTTTGGTTGACAACATCAAGAGGATGAATGAAAGGCAACTATTAAAAGGTATTTTTATCACAACTATTCAAAAAGAGCTAGCTTATTCCTCGTAAACAGGGACCAAAATAGCTCATGAATCCCTAGGGACCAAAATTGATTTGAATTTGGAATGTGGACATTGTTAGTAAATGTTTCAATCAGCAAAGAGGTGAATCACAAACCGGTTGAAAAACTGCGAGCGCGCCAAATTTAAAAAAAGTTGATGAAAAATTAACAACGCGCGAAATTAAATGCATTCTGCTTACGTTCGTAGTTGATTGATATTCAGATTTTAGAATTATATAAAATGAGTGCGTCTTCCTCAAGTGAAAGTATTATTATGTCTTATGGTTCTGAATTGTAAATTAGTAAATAAATTCTTGTTCATAAGTTGCACTTACTTATTTTCTCATAGAGGGTGATAAAAAGTAGAGTGTCCACCTCGGGAGCAACACCATTTTAAGCTCGAGTGACATATTTTTAATCCCTTGCTGCGCTTAGGATTAAAAAAAACACTCTCGCCTTTAAAATAGTTGTTTGCTCCCTAGATAAAAAATCTACTATTTTATGGCAGATGCTACAGAAAGATCAGGTCAAACGTTAACGAAGCAAAAGAAGTATGTAAGAATCGTTGTATATGGCACACTGTTGTTTCTGCTATTATATTCCCATATGAAAAAGGCGTGAGTTTAGTAGTAAATCTATTTGCATATTATTTATGTAATTTATATATTTATTTATTTATGTTTTTTTTCATTTTTAACAAATCTGAAGCAACACTAAACATATTGACACCGATTTTCGAGGCTAAATTTATTTTTGTTTTATATTGATAGCAGACTGGGTGACTATTTGTTATTTCGGAAAAAATATAGCTGAATAATAATGGTGAACTACATGTAATAAACGTGATGGTAGCCACTTTGACCGCTAGTGTAAACTAATTAAAATGTGTTAATAATAAAATTCGTACACGCAACCTGGAAAAAAATATTTAACACTAGTTTTCTGGGAACAGTTATTCAGTAGGGAAATTAGAATAATTGTAACAATTACTAGAGGTAAAGTTTCATCGTAGTTTTATATTAAAACGTTCTGTGTATTTTATAAGAGAATGATAGTACTTTAGTTTTGGAAGGCTCAATGATAGTAATCTAGTAAATTGTTAAATTCCCAAAAGGCAATATATCTGCAATGTTAAACCATTCTTGATGAAAATGTATTTAAATATGATAACGTGTTGTTCTTAAATCAATATCAATTCAGAACTTGTAAGAAAAACTATCAAAAAAGTTTGCCACATTGGGGTAGCTTTATGTCTCGGTATCTGTGTTTAAACATAGGAACAAATTATTGTAATACCTATGTATGTTCACAAAATGAATGAATTAAAAATAAATTATGAGTGAAGCGAATGAAAATAATCTAACTGTGATATGTAACGGAAATATACCACGTTGAACATGACATAACATTTTGTTTTAAAAAAGCTTGAAATCAATGTTTGTTGTGCAATACTAGTAGTCTTGTAACCCTTTCCAACTAAGCTTAATATGCTTGTACCTGGAATGGGTTTACGTCAATAGTGCAATGGATGGCAATCGAACTCACGACCTCTCGATTGATAGTCCAACGCCTTAAAGCATATGCTAGTGTTGCAGCACATGCATGCCACATGCAAGTGGGATTAAACCTTAAGGCGATAGAGGAGTAGGGGACTTCTGGGCCCAGCAGTTAACTAGTTGAAATTTGTTTAAAAAAACCTTTATATTTTTCTAAAGAATATCACAAAATACGGTACGATGTTTCTACCTAGGTAGCGAGAAAATTCAGATTAAGTTAATGAAACTGAATAATCGATTAGATGATGCCTGATTTACTAGTAATCGATTATGAGTAAATCGGTATAAGCTGAGAATATGTATAAAAATCGAGTGACAAGTGCTTATCAAGCGTTTCGTGGAATCGATTCATAGTTAGTAGACCTCCTTTAATTTTTCTTCTGGCAACACTTGTGCCTGACATCCGTCAGTCGCCGACTGACAGAAGCGGCAGATCGACTCGACTCGTTTGGTTTCTTTCGTTCTGTGTGGTGTTATTGGCTAAATTGTGGTGTCTCTCTTCCACAAATTAATGCCATAGAGAAGAGTTGAAGTTGACGTGGTTCTGTGTGCACCTGCAATTTTCCTTGTTTTATTGTTTAACCTTTTATTCGTGTCAAAATAACAATTATAGACACAATAGAAAGACAATGACAGCGCGGACGCCGGCGTCCGCTTGGGGTTCATTGGTTTAATCAAAGAGATTTAAAAGACTATAGAGCGGGCATGTCAAGAAAAACTTTGATGGCGTTACTGAGACATGGGGTCTCAGTAACGCCATCTAGAATAATATATGAATATTGGAGCGGCAGCGGAGCGTACTGAAAAAAACTCATAGACTTGTGTCCGGCAGGACACACTTTTTCGGACGAAAATTTTGTTTGTGATGTCCGGTCTAGGTATAGGTATTGAATGTCTTTGGGTTTAATGAATTAATCCCACGACCTCGGCTTTGCATTTTATAAAGGACTATTTGACGGATCTAGCTATTCTAAATTACTTGGCTCTTATTTTGGACCACTGTTTACGCCTATCGATTGGATATTGACGATATGGATCGCTGTGTATATTGTACGGTTATGACTGGTCGCAGTAACTCTATTGATAGAAGACTCTTAGAAGATGAGGCGATTTTATCAGTTACTTATTTGTCAGTGGCGTGCATCTGAGCCTGTAACGTATTACCTATTTTTTTTATTTATTCAAATCGTGCTTTTAACCTATTAAGACATACAAAAACTGCAATATTGTAATATAACCTACTTTTACTATAATTCTTATAACTTGGTTCCTGGATAGCCAAATTTCACCAAATTTTCAGTGAGGCCTTGTAATTATATCATCCTAAAATAAGGCTAGTTTGATTCAGTTAACACCTGGGCCCAGGAGTCTATGGAGCCATTCCCTTCTCCTTTATCTATACTCCATCCGAATAGGTAGTTAACAAAAGGAAAACAATTTTGACATGTATTTTTAGTTAATAACACAGTTTAAAAATAAAATGCAGCTGAAAACAAATTTAGATACAACAAAAACGATTACATGATCAATTAAACAATTTGTTAGAACAGTAGTTGTACTTAATTAATAAGCGTTTATGTAAAAAGACTTGTCAAGATTGCTTACTTTTAGTTAACTACCTACTCGGATGGAGTATAACTGTATATTCTCACCACTCATAAAGGCTATACCATATAAGCCTGAAAAATCTCCTAAGTACCCAAATGAGGGACAGTATCGTCCGCCCGCAACATACTTAATCCTCACGTAAATCAGTAAAGTCGAAATCAAACCAAATGTGCCGGAAGCGGCGACCGCATCATGCGAGAATGAACCATTTAATATTTATTCCTGTCCGCTTAATGATCGCGATGAGATTGCTAGCAATCACAGATTTTATATAAAATTGGAAAGAGTATTGTGATGAAATAAATTGGGCATGTCGGTTGATGTTGAATTGTTTGCGAATTTATCTGGTATGCAAAGGAATAAGACACATGGAGTAATGGGTTTTTTTTCAGTTAATTGGGTTTTATGTTTTGATACATGTGAATTAACTTTATCCAACGAATAAATAGAAGAAAAATAGTGTAACTATTTTGTAACCAGATATATGAAATCAAGATCTCATTCTGATAAGTAAGCAAAAAAAGAAACAAAGAAAGAAAATACATTTATTTGCATCACGCACAGAAATTGAGATTACTTACTTTTAATTTAGTTACACTATTAAGGCAAACCGTAGAGATGTTTCTAATCTTTTAAATAAATACATTGTGCAACACTAGTGGTCGCTGCCTAACCCGTGAAGACCACCAAAAATGAAATACTTAACAAAAAAAAATCCGCCCGTTCTTCATTTCAAAAAACAAATGCAGAACCAGTAGGTATGATCAAAACCATTATTATTCAAAACACTCACTCAAGAGCTTTGGAAAGCCTAACAAAATACCAGTAAACAGGCAATTCAATTTAAATATCACGTAGGTACCAAAAAACGTACCTACGGTTTGTCGATATAATAAAAATAAATTGTATCGCTTCTTCATAATACCGTCCCTAACCCGTTTACGGCCCCAGTAATATGATGAGATCTGCCAAGACGATTCCCTGGACACGGCAATATCCGTTGCTGCGTAAATAACGCTCCCGACATAAATATTAGATTGACACCAAGCAATCTACTGCGAACATTATCCTGCGATACGTTTTAAGTGTTATGGCTGGCGGTGGTGGGTAGGTGGGAGATATTCGCACGTTATTTTGATCGAAAAATTTTTGATTTGCTGAAATTATATGGCGTTAGTGGCACGCAAGATCGTATTCGACATGAATTGAAGATTTATTTCCGTATTTCCCTAAGTTTGGAGGGGTTTCGAGTTTCACATATTTTGATCCATCGATGAAAGGGTCTGAGAGTTAAAAATAAATCATCATCTTTGGCCTTTAAAAATGAATATTCAAGCTTCTCTTAAATCGCGCCAAAATAAGCTGTTGGGTTTGGAAATTTCTACTGTAAAGTGAAGTTTGTGTTGCGTCTTAATAGGCAAGTAGGTATTCCATTAAGGCTTAAACTAAAGAAAAAAAAAGAATACAAAACAATCGATTGAACAACTTGGCCAAATAAACAGTCGACGATCACTTAGATTCACGTCATCAAATCAAAGTTGATTACAAACTTCCAAAGTTTCATTACGACATAACAACATAACATTGTCTGCAAACTTGGTAAACTGAGTCATGCTGAGGTAAGGAAGGTAACTGTGCCTCTATCCAACTCAATAGTACTGTACCTCATCCATACAAAATAAAAAAAAACTGGCCTAAGTGTGGGGCATCCTCGCATTCAAAAGCGTGCAATACCAAAGTATAAATAAAGGATACAGTAAAGGTTTCGGTCAATCAAAAACACCAAAACATTACATTTTTGTATGAAGTTCACCCCTTTAAAAAAAAGAAAGGAGGTTCTTTAAAATGTACCTTAAAAGCTAAAAGCAAACCCTTTTATGATCACATACTTGTCCGTTTGTCCGTCTGTCTATCCTTTTGTCACCTCTCACTACTACAACGCTACTTACTTATTAACATTCATGAGATACATTCCACTGACAGACAGACCGGCGAAAGGACGGGCAGCGGACAGACGGCGGCGGTAGCAAAAGATTCGTCCTTTGACCACGGTACCCTTAATAAAACATTCCTCAGAAAAAAATAATAAATTTCTATCAAAACTTCGCTAATTAACTATCAACAACATTTTTCCGAAACACCTGCAACCTGAAACTTCGCCCCAAACTGAATATTAATTAAAAGTTTTTTTCGCAAACTGTACCAAGCCACCATGCGTTGGAAAATAACCAATATTTGAACTATGTCCCTCTGCATTGCTTTAGACCTGGCTCGCAGCCAGGGTGCTGGATTTTAATAACATTTTCGAGTTCTTTTAACGATGAGGTCGTCTGTTCTAGTTTTTGAAGTGGATATACCTATGTATTTTTATTGTGCGGTTTACGTGGTTAACATGCGTCAGACAACCTATGGATGGTCTGAAAAAGAGGAAACAGATTTTGGGTAAACATACACACACACACACACACACTTAAATTAATAGCAATACGGCTTAGGAATCATGTATATATCCTGCTATCTAACGCACATCATTTCGTCACTACACACCACCTTTGTAACGCACAACACCCCATCATGACACACCGCTTTTATTAACACACACTCCGTCACTACACAGTATAACACTCTGTCCCAACATACTTCCAATGTAACACACAGCATTTCATCACTACACACCACCTTTGAAACGCACAACACTGTCACTACACACCTCCTATACGTGCCATCTCACATCGTCCGCACACACTAGTTATAATAAAGCACATCAACATCACTCCGTCACTACACACCTCCAATATAACGCACAACACACCGTCACTACACACCTGCTACGTAACCCACGTAACTCCGTCAATACACACCTTTTATGTTACGCAAAACACACCGTGACTACACACCATCTATGTGACGCATCTCACTCCGTCACTAAACACCTCCTATGTTACGTATATCACTTCGATCATTAACCCCAAAACCAACCCACGATCTATTTTAATCCACTTGAAAACCCTCCCCCATACATAGTTTAAACCCCTATTCCCCACTCCACAAGTTTTCAGCTCGTGTCAGACAATGCACACGTCAATTATGTGCCTAATCTGTTTCCGCAGAATGCCCTCGGGAAGTCACGCGTTCGAACCCCGGCTCGGAAATTTCACTGCAATCTTTGGTGTGTCGAGGGGGTGACTAAAATGGTACGAACAGAACTTTTGTGTCGTTTTGCTTTGCCCCCGATTCGGTTTTATTTGGCGTATTGGCGCTCGCGTAGTGATATTTTTGTTTTGAAAAGTTTGCTTGTTATTCTTGTCTGTTGGAATAATAAAAAATGGTGTTGAGCTTTAAATAATTAAGTACGTGGTATTTTTACTTAGGTATATAGAATGAGTAGAAAGAAGATTATTATTTATTTATTTATTTATTTAACGACTTTGGAAGACTTACAGCTAAATACAATGAAAATAAGTAACAGTTAGGTTAGGTTAGGTTATTATGTTTCTATAATTGAGAGTAGACAACAAAGACAGCGTGCAAAATTTTATTTTTCTTTTATAATTGTAGAGCAACAAGCAGTTTTATTGTACAGACGCCAGCACATCAAGTTACCCCAATGTGTCAAATTTCTTTGATCGTTTTTCAACTTTATGACAAACAGTATAAGGTTCATATTCAATTGGGAAAATTTGACACATTGGGGTAACTTGATGTGCTGGCGTCTGTACATACATAATGTAATGCCAAAGATGAGTTCAGAAACAGAGAATTATAAGAAACTAGCGGACATCACGCGGTTTTACCTGCATAGTTACCCGTTGGGATAAAGGAATAAAAAGTAGCCTTAGTCACCAAAGGATATCGTAGCTTCCCAACGGTGAAAGAATTTTTCAAATCGGTTCAGTAGTTTTTACGTTGATTTGTTACTTATAAAAATACAAATATTTTATCTTTAAAACATAAGTATAGATATAGATAGAACGGTGAATAACTTAGTCAACGTGTATAAGTTAGAAGAAAACATAATAAATATAATGTAGGTAGAACTTGCTATTTTTTTTTTCTGATGATGTTTATTTAATTTAGATGTGCGTCGATGTTCCTACCACCCTGTGTATACAAGAGAAATATTACAGTAAATTAATCATTTCCGACTTTATTCTGACTCCATTAAGTATCACAATACAACAGCTGCGTCAAAACAAACCAGGTTTTAATTCCTGTGTTTACTTTCGATCAGATTCGATTGAAATTGCGACGGTTCGATGTGGAACTGTGTTCCGGTGACTGTCAATGATTGGATACTGGTTTACAGGGAATTAAAGAAACATAAATATGACTATCAGCTTGAAGTTAAAATCAACATCATTCTTTGGCCAAAGAATTAGCATTGCCATCCAACGTGGCAATGCTGCCAGTCTTCTGGGCACGTTTCCAAATGACAGCGATGGGGAGGAATACTTTGACGCCTGAGTGTTCCAATTTTTACTATTTTATTTGTAGTTAGTTTAAGTGTACATATTATTTAATATATTTTAATTCGTTTTATTGTGTTTTCTGTATTTTAGATTATTAATCATATTACATCAGGTTGTTCATACTCAAAAGTACAGACGCCAGCACATCAAGTTACCCCAATGTGTCAAATTTCTTTGATCGTTTTTCAACTTTATGTTAAATAAAATAAGGTCTATATTCATTTTTCTCCTCATTTTCAACGGAATTTCACATTTGAACCTTGTCAGCAGAACGTTTGGCCCCGTTTTCGTTCGCACACCGGTTCAGTCCAATCGATATTTATTCAATAACTACCGTCGCACAACCCTCCATGTTATGACAGGCTGGATCTACGACAATCTGTTACCTAGTTGGATTAGTGTCATGACGTAACGTGATTGCCATGAATGTTTCAGGTAAACTAAAATAATGTTTAAGGCCTGTTGGGAATAGCACCCAACAAACACGCATACGCCACGCACAGCCGCTGTGATCGTCCGACGAGTCATCAAGGACGGCGAGTTAGCGGAGGTGCGGTGCGGCGAGACGGCGCGGGAGGCGGACACTCGCTTCCTCGGAGCCCACCGCGACGGACGACACTCAAACCTCATATATACAGGGTGTAACGGAAAGGGTATATACATCCGAAGGGCACGGATTCTCTCGGTGATAAAAAACGACATGGCAACGTTTTTATACATATACATACATAATTGTAAAGTTGAGCCCGCCCGCGCCGTCGCGCCTTCGTCGGTTAGGCAGAGCCCGATAGGTCTGTACTAGGCGCGCAGAACCCGAGATAGATATACTTGAACCTTGCCGGACAGGATTATGACCCTCATAGTGCGGTGACACGTTTGTTATGATTTTGCATTTAATAAACTGTCGATATTAAATAATATCGTGAAGTAAAGTCAAAGTTATTAGTTGGGAGCTGAAATTTTGAGGAAAGACTCGTTATTAAACACTATTCACCCTGTTTGTATGTATATACCCTTTCCGTTACACCCTGTATAACTTTTAAATTCATGTATGCCCGAACCAACCTATGTAATTATCGCAATATAATCAGCATATTAATCTATAATACAGTCCACCTTCATCTCTTCGCCATCGCCACGAACTATCGTCGGAAACAAGGCCTTTTGGAAGTTATGTCATCTGCCAAGTCTATTTATCCCAATACCTTGGAGTCGGTCGGTAATCTAACTGGATGCAGCTCAGTACCAGTGTTTAACGTGGAGCAACTGCCTGTATTCAGAACTCCACAATCCATTGACTGGATATCTCACAAGGATATTCTTGGTTGAATTTCACCGGATTCATCCGATGGATGAATTAAACAATGGAAAATCTTGTTTTCCTTTATTTTTGATTTGTGTTTGTTTATTTTTGTTCGGGAATTTTCCTTCTGTTTGCCCATTTTAAGAATTTGTTAGTAATAATAATAATAATAAAGTTTATTCATCAATCATAAGGTACAGACGCCAGCACGTCAAGTTACTCCAATGTGTCAAATTTCTTTGATCGTTTTTCAACTTTATGGCAAACAGAATAAGGTTCATATTCAATTGGGAAAATTTGACACATTGGGGTAACTTGATGTGCTGGCGTCTGTACATACATAATAAATACAATTTTGGCTTAAATTTACGTAAAGCTTAAATAATAATAATAATAATAATAATTCTTTATTGCCATTAACACGAGTTACATAAAAATGTGGGACCCTGGCTCCAGAGTTAGGTTAAAGTACCTGTGTTTCAGGAGCCAGTGACTTATTCCATTTTGGTTATAGTGAGGCAAGTTTTATGCAGCATAAGGTGACAGTTATATTTCTTAAAATATTAAGGGTAATAATTAACATTTAAATATATAATTATGGACTAATGAACTAATTAAATAAACGTACGTTTTATTTAGATAGGACAACATTGAGATGGTGAGATCAGTCAAAAATGTTTAATGATACGTTTGAACTGAAGTAGAGAAGTTTTTTTTTTATTATTACTGATAGGCACGTGTTTGACCACTATCTCACCTGATGGTAAGCGATGATGTGGTCGACGATGAAGCACGCTTGCCTAGAAGCAACCTGTTCACTCTTGACTTGAAGACCCCTAGGTTGTAGCTATCAGGAAACACCGAATCCGGCAGGGAATTCCACTCTTTAGCTGTTCGCACAATTAATGTGTTTCCATAGCGTTTAGTACGTATGGTTGGGATATCTACCATGTACCGGTGGCGCAGTGCTATACGTCTGGTAGTCCGATGATGTAAAGGGCTTGGTGGAATTAAATTGTGCAATTCCGATGCACACTCCACTCTAAAGAAGTGTAATCAATCACAGACAAGATGTGTGCCACTTATCGCCATCTTAACTCTCATCATCATCATCATCATCATGTGATGTCAATCCTAAAAAAGCCTATCATTGGTTTTTCCACATGCGTTACCTGACCAAAGTTTCTTCAACAAATGGGTATTTCCTTTTGGACCTAAAATGCCAATAACATTTCCGTCTCCGTTTACCAAAAAACGGAAAAATAGGCATTTTAGGTCCATGATTCCAATTTGTTATCTGCGATTTTCTATGAGAGATGATAAATTGGAACCGTGTCGTTTATCGGAAATGATATTTACGAGAGGAAGGCAATTTTATTTTCCTACAGAGTTTTCCTGTTACTCTTATTTGTATTCCATTTATTTAGTTGCGCGTTTCATGACAGTTGAATCATTTTTCAAAATGGTTATTTGTATTTGTGAATCAAGTACATTAGCTAGAATTATGACTTTCAGCTTACTAAATAAACGATTATTTCTAAGCAACACTTCTTAAACAAAAACATTAAACTGAGGACGGAACCACGTGATCTGATATAGCTCAAACCATGAGAAAACTAAAGTTGTAGTGGTCTAGATGACATTCCTCGCAGAACCGATAACCGAAAGAGCTCTCGGGTGGCGACCCCGTACCATAATCAAAATCAAAAGTGTCCTTTTTAAATTAGGATGAGAATCATAATTTTTTGATTAAGACATAAGACACTACCTAAAACGCCCACCACTTATACACTCCCCCAAAACACTAGGTTTTTGCTGGGAAGAAGTAGTGGCGAAACAAACTCCCCAGCAACACGTCTGTCTGTTTTGTTTGAAGAACTTGAATCTATACAATGAAATGCAAATAAATCATTAGATTAGTAATGTAAATAGCATAATCTAATTATATCCATTAGTCCATATCAACAAGGATAAAGGTTGAAAAGGAAGGATAATCTTTTTTTTCTTTTGCGTGCTCAGTGACTAACCTGGGGCTCGAGTCTGCTATTGCAATCGTGTCTCAATGACCGGTCATTGATCGAATATTTAACAACTTAGATAGTTTTTGTATGGGTGTGTCATAAGTTTGACGGTATACGTGAAAATTCGATCATTGACCGGTCATTGAGACACGATTGCAATAGCAGACTCGACCCCTGGTGTCAGAGTTTTGATGCCGCCCATGGGCCTCTGACTGGCATCACATGGTTTCCTCACGATACACAGATGAATCTGAAAAGCAAATCTGCGACGTACGAATTAGTCTAATTATCAGCACTTTTTGAACATCTATACTACATAACATAGTCCATCAACAGGCTCCCTTCACCACATCTTATTGTTTTTTGCTGAGAAGTGTGACAGAACAAACTCCCCAGTAACACGTGTGTCTGATAAGTTAGAAGAACTTCTTACTTCTTACCTATCACAGCTTAAAACTGCTTTAGAGTGGCACTAAAACCTAACATTTTCGTGAAAAAGGTTAAAATGTAACATCATCTATTCAACCAAGTCATTCAATATTCGTCTACAAAATGAGCATGCGAATTGAACCAATCTGGGGCATGGAGGCAAGGAAGTATAACTTGCTCGCAATAACAAACCCGACCTTCCTTAAGTGCTATCCTCTTAGGTGTGACGTTAGAGTATGGATATTGTATAGAGCGTGCAGGTTATGTAAGTTGTACAGGTTTAACTGGCTGAGATATAATGATCTCCTGTTCCTTAAATGACGAAGAAAATTTCAAACTAACATACATCTGTTTTAGGTTATTGTATACCTATACAGAACCAAATAAGTACTACATTTAGGCTGACATCATAATAAGGAGTTTGTGATTAAGTTACAACAGCCACTCAGGTCAATCAAAAGCTAAGCTATGCTATGCTTGCAAAGGTTGGTTGGTTTACGAGTAAGTTATACAGAAATATTGAAACCCCTCCATGCTTCGGAAAACACTTTTAGTCGTTGGTAGATCTTTCGAATTCATTATGGGTAAGTCAGAAGCCTGAAAGTCTCAAAAACAGTCCTTCCAGCGGAAACCGTGCTACCCAGTAACCGAGTCGTGGATCTCATATAAGTAGATCCATCTAGTTGGACAGAAACTCAACCCCAAAGTATCTGGGAAAATGCAAGGTGCGGCTACTTGTATTTTTTTTGTAACATGTAGTTGAGTTGCAGATATCGCTCTGCACCTCGTCACATTCATACTCTAACGTCACAAACTTGAATCAGTCAGTTCTGGGCGCACCTCCACCCGGCGTAGTTTGTGACAAATCAATATTTATACAGAGGATGCAGCCTGCATAGACTGCGCCAGGTTAAATTATTGAGTACCTCTGTTTTACGACGAGAGGCGAATATGAAGGAGGATATGAGTAACTTTACGGTGCTTGATTCAATTTCATGGTTTATTTGGTGTCGAAGTTACTGCCTTATTTTGATTTACTTATTGGGCAGAGATAGATTAGTTTTCTGATCGGTAGACTGGTAATTCATAGGTATATTTCATCGGAGGACTGCTAATTCAATAGGTCTCCAATTCGAACCAGAACACGTTCAGCTGTTGGTCTCGGCTGTCGTTTGTAGATCTCTGACAGTCGTTACAGATAGTCAGAAGCCCGAAAATCTGACAAACAGTTTAACCAATGGGTATCATGTTACCCAGTAACTAGATTGTAGAGTTCAGACAGGCAGACGCTAAATGTAAAACACTGGTTTTCAGTTGAATCTGGTTAAACTGGAAGCCAAACATAGTAGGGAAAAGGCTAGGCTAAATGATGAGTAAATGTTTAACTTTTTTTCTTTCTTTGTTTGTTTAACACCAAATAATTTCAATTATAAATACTTTAAGAGACAAATAGTGACTTTTGAATCTACCTGAGTAAGTGTTGTAGCTCTTGACTGTTCACAAGTGAAGGTCAGACAAAGTCAGACAGCAAGAATCGATATAGGATTGTTACGTATTTCGTTCACATGTGCGTATTAGAGCAAAATTTATTTGTGCTACATTTGTATGTTAGGTTTACAAATAGCGAGGGAAACATTTTAGCTAGGACAGATGATTGAAGAGGTAGGGTAACAACAACTGGTGTTTTACTGAATATTCTGAAAAGAGTTTTGTAAGGTTTGAGAGATTTCAGTGTTTTAAAAACTAGCGAACTGCAAGTACGACTTGCGCATCGCGACTTTCGTACCATCGTACAAGATTAGAAGTACAGAGGACAGCTGCACATCAAACTACCACAATGTGTCAATGTGTGTGTGTGTGTGTGTGTGTGTGTGTGTGTGTGTTTATTGTTATTGAATTGAATAGAATTTTTATTGTAATTGAATTGAATTTTTATTGTAATTAAATTGAATTGTACTGTAAACTTATATTATGTTTGTCTACATCTATCGTATTGGATTCAATTCTGTAATGTATGTGTGTAATAAATAAATAAATAAAATAAAAAATAAATAAATATCTCTGATAGTTTCTCGACATTATAACCTGATGACCAGGCCTCTGTAAAACGATTGTCGAGTTTGAGCAAGAAATACGGAAACCCTTTGTTTTATTTTCAACTAGCTTTGCTTGCCACTTATTCCACATGCATTGCTTTACATATAAAATATAGCCTTTGACACTTACAGCTTTCTATTGGTAAAAGAGCTTTCAAAATCGGTTCAGTAGATCCAGAGGATCTTAGAGAATATTGAAGTCACGGATAGCTGTAAGGCCCACTTTCAGGAACTAAAGATTTTATCCCTACCCTGTCTTTATATATTTGAAGTATGTAAGTTCGTTTGTAAGTACCCTGAATTCTTCACAAAAAGGGAAGACATACAAACAATTTTTTATTAGGACATAAAAACAGACTAAACTTTCCAACATCGCGACTAAAATGCACTCCAATAGTACCTATGTCATGTCCATAAGAATCTACAATAAATTACTCGAAATAATAAAGAAATTAAATGAAAATAACATCTTCATCAATAAATTGAAGCTTTTTCTAATTAACAAATGCTACTTTAGTTTAAATGAATACTTTAATGATAAATTATAAGCAACTTAAACAGTTGACAAACAGCTTATGCCATATACGCCATATTTTTTCTTTTGTAGCAATAGAATAGAAATAGAATTTGTAATATGGCCAGGCCTGCAGGAGGTGATAAAAGGTAGGCGTTTTGAGAGACTGTCTGTAAATTGTTGACGTTCAAAAAGTGCTGATCCTCAGTTTAATTTGAATTTATTATTTTATATTCCAGATTTCCTTACAATCTTTTCCTGCGCCGATGTCGATAATGTCTAAGATAAACTATAATTATAAAGTAATTCTGTATTTTAAACAGTAAAACTACAAAATAAATAACGCAACAACGTAATGATTTGAATATTACGGAAATTCCACGTTACACAAAGCGCAAACCTAACGCATAAATGCTGCAAAATTTATAGCGTTGAATAAATTAAGGTACCATCAAAATGATTATTATGAACCACAGAGCAAGTATTCGCATCGCTAACCGAGAAAGAGAGAGTTAGAAGATAAAGAAAGAAAGAAAAATAGGGTGTGTACGTGTACGAGCTGATCTCACATTGTATAGGATTTTCGTACAATGCGAGGTCATACATGTACATGTATGTTTATACATGTACATGTGTACATTGAAAACGTAACATAACATCACGCCTGTTATCCCCGAAGGGTCAGGCAGAGGTTTACCTGTAGTAGGTACACCCACATTTCGCTTGTCATGTTACAATGAAATTTTATCTGATTTTATAATTTTAAAATATATCGCACTTTACATACATATATAAACTCACGCCTTTTTCCCATCGAAATAGCCAGAAACTAAAGAGCGCTATCTGCTACGATTTTTACATACTTCTTTTGCTTCGTTTAGATTCTTAATTTCACACACGCTGAAAGCTCCAAGATTATGTACCTACCTACTAATGGTACCTTTGGGTGTGCAACTCCTGTGTAATTTTCGTTGTCCCTTCACCCTTTATGGCCATTTTATTATTTTAAACCGACTTTAAAAAAAGAGGAGGTTCTCTATTCGTTTGTTTTCTTTTAGGGTTTGGTACCTCATTACTCCGTCATATAAGGACAGATTTTTTTAATGTTACACAAGTTCATACAAGCTTGCACAAGTTCTATTAACGTTTTGGTAATAAAGTCTCTGACCGACGCCGATTCCGTGTTCTATATCATGAACATTAAAAGCCTGCAAAGCGAGGTGTTATAATTATTTACAACTAGTCGTTATTAACTGATTGGGAAACTAATCAATCATGTGTGTTCTAATTAATTTATTAGAGTTTAGTTGGCAATTTCGTATACCGTTTAATTTTGCAGGTTGGCTGACGATAAATAGGGCAATTAGTACATTGCTGAATAGGTACTGGAGTTTAGTATTATGTTTTTGAAGTAGGCAGTTTGTAGACACGGCTTCGGGTTTGTACTTCCCTTTTCGAGTTTCTATTTTCTATGATAAAAGGAGTCCTTTGCCTTAGCGGTTTCTTTGGCACGTTCGTCAGCACGTGAAGCGATTCACGATTACTGATTTAATGCTTGCACTGACTGATCTAATCTAGTCAGTGCCTCATATCTGTGTGGTTCTGGTAAAAATTGTAAAATAACCGTCTTTCCTCACCGTCCATCCTCTCACCGCCCATCCTCTCACCGCCCATCCTCTCACCAAACTTGCTCTCGTACATTCATTCACACATATTTATGTATCACTTGTCATACTCGCTCTTGTACTCTCTTGCATATCTGACACTTACACCGTAACACCGCAAATTACTCATTTCACAAAACTCGAACTACATTTCTGCTATTTTAATTTTAATTGTAATTTATTCTTATTTTATTCCCGTTTTTATAATAGTTTTTATATTCCTTATATTTTTTTTCTTCTTTTCTTCACTTATTTTCTGTTCTCGTTGCATGTTCATGCTTGCCTCATGCAAGACTATAAGTGTTTTTACCTGTTTTGCCAAGGGGAGGCCCTGGTGACCTGTACCACAGGTTTTTCTACAAAAACCTATTTCAGGCACCAGTCTCTTACATTGGTGGATTATAATACTTTTGTCTTAATTGATATTAATTTTAAGGCAACCAATGTGAAGAGAAACAAAATGTTTTTGAATTTGAATTTTGAATTTGTTCTTTACTCAAAAGACAATTTCAGACACTAATCTGCATGGATCTTATATGATCTGACCAAGATAATGTCTGTACTTTAAAAGAAACTATGACCTTTGAGTTCCTTTCAGTGTTTCTTCTCAGAAAAGCGAAATGCCGACATCATCTAGCGATAAAATGTCGTGTAAAAGTGTTTGTATAAATCTAATAACAGAAATAAATATCTTTTAGGTTTGAGCTACACGATGATTGATGCATGCATACCATTTGCCTGGACAGGTTAACTAAAAGCTGCAATACAATGCCTCCTGGTGGGTTTGGTTAGATAACACGATGCCTCTTGGTTAAACTGTTAGACCTGTTAATAGATCTTTATCAGTGACGACTTTTATGGTTCTAAAAGCTGAAACTGGATTATACGATATCCGAGTGTTAAACTGGTAGAAGACTGCATTTCGAGGTTCAAACTATTTGTAACGAAAGATCTATAAATGACAGCTAAGATCAACGGCATAACGTCTTTACCGAGCCACGGAGAGAACTTGATTAGTAATGAATGAATGTCTAAGAGCTCATACGCACTATGCGGCTACCCGCATGCGGGCTGCCGGACGGCTGGCCGCAAGCACAATTATGTACGTAATATTCATTTCTATGCGCACTGCGATGCGGTTACCCGCAGCACGCTCCGACCACCCGGATGGTTGCCATACGTAGCTATAACACGGGCAGCCGCATACGCAGCCATAACGTGCGGGCAGCCGTCCGGCGCATGCGGGTAGCCGCATAGTGCGTATACAGCTTTAGAGCCATAACTAGCACAAAAATTACTGACAGCTGCAGACCATTATTCTTAAAATTAAAGATTCTTACGTTACCATGTATATATAATATTAGAGGTTATAATGTTCGTTAGAAAAAAATCTAACTACTTCATTAAGTTACATAGCAAAATATACAGATTCAATATGTTTACCAAGCAATAAAAGAGAGTTATTAAATAAAAGCATAGTGTGTATGGCTCCACGCATATATAACCATTTACCAAACTCAATTTTACAGATAAATGATATTAATATATTTAAAAACAGTATCAAAACACTTATATTAGTAAAAGCATATTACTCTGTTGCAGAATATTTAGAGGATAAATCTATGTAATGCTTCTGCCTGTATGTGATATTTTTATTGGTGTTTTCTTTTTGTGTGTGTGTGTGTAATTTGCATGACTTATGGTAGGATATAGCTAATGGACACTATAGTTATAAGACCTTTTTCTTTTGTACCCATATTCGCAAATGAATAAATGATTTAAGATTTATGAATGTTCACTCTTCCACGACCTGGCCTTGTAAAGCCACTACCATACACCCATAGAAACATACACACGTTACAAAATCCCTTTTAAAGATTAAAACCCCTTCAAAACGAAAAGCCGTACCAAAATATGATTAAAATAGGTCATGAGGGTCATACGTTGCGTGTTTTTCATCTCATAGGCCATCTCAATGCGAGGGGGCCCTGCGGTGACCTTCAAATATGACCTCTTCCTTCGTATCGGCATTTGGAATATGAGAATAGCTGAGGTGTAGAGTTAACGATATTGGGGCTAAACAGAAACCCGGATATAGTACACCCGGTGTAAAGGTATGAAATTGAAGATAGAAGACGCTCGGACTACAAACCTCCAGGCGGTTATAAAAATGAAAGCATTTAAAGATCTCATAATTCAATCTATTCCTTAATTAATTTATATTTTACAAGCCTTTATTAGATTATTATCTTTTATTATTTTGCCCACTAACTCTGCAGAAATTATTTTTCGCGGTAACGTGCATCGACATCCTGTAGTATCGCAGTGATGGTCTATCGAGCTAACGTGCATCGCGGTATAGTGGCTTCGCAGTGACGGGCTTTCGCGATAATGTGCATCGCGGTTTTGTAGCATCGTGTTAGCGTTCATAGACGTTTCGTGCGTCGCGGTTCCGTAATTCCGTAGTTCCAATTCAAATCGTGTAAAAATGGACCAGGAACACATCTGCCACCTGTCATCTCATCAAATATGGCGCTGCATTTAAAAATGATTTGTCGTCAAGGTTCTTTAAATTTTCTTGGGTTCCGCTCAACTTTCCTTTTTTTTTCTTATGTACCTTTTTCTGACAATAACAAACACAACTAAAAGAGAATTAGCGAAATTGGTACAGCCGTTCACGGGTGATGAACCTCACTTTAATAAAAGTGATCACATAGCATAACTCAGATAGGTAAACAGACAGTTTTGCACTGGACTAGTATCTTCGTTGGTGTCTCAAATCCAACTGAGCTCTGCCTAGCTTCCACTTCCCAATACGACTCCATTCTCGTGACATCGCTCGCGCCATTTGCAAATGACATCTGACGTCACGTCGTTTACCACAGACTCCGTACTAATGTAATCAACTTCACAACTTCAAATTTCTGAATGTCGTTCGCCACGACATATAGATAAAACAAGGCAGGGCGCAACTAACATCATTCATGAATAATTCTCTATGCAAGAGACTACAGCAATTTCTTCTCTTAATACAACCCTTATCACCCCTTTTATGACATTCACGACTGCAGAAAACTACTCCTTCACTGACAGACTACCTTATAACACCACAATATACTGTACGTCTAATAAGTTCAGCATCATAACAGTACCTATTGTAGATGGTTCACATAGAACGCGGTCGCTTTGCTCGCATTACTACGTACCGACATACTGTGGGGTTTATCAAACCAGTCAGAATTTGGTAGAGGCTCAGTTTAGCTTAACGTTGTGGTGTAGTGGCAGCAAGCACTACTGCTGAGTATCAGGTCTTGGGTCCGACTTTTGGGTCGAGCAAGGTGTGATTGAATTTTTCCACCTGGAATTTCCGGAGATTGGAGTCCCAATCCATGCTCGATGGGAATAGGCTCACCCTCTATTTCAAACTTTCGCATTTATAATATTAGTAGGATATCATTGGGTGCGTATGTGCGTATATACCTTAGGTTCGAGCTAGAAAACTATTATAACTTGGAAGTTCGTCGCCGGTCACACGATTAGGCTATGACGCTGGTTTGGCTGCAATGTGGTTAAATGGCTTAATTTAAATAAATAAAACAGGACATAGTGTAGATTTTATGCCTCGTTTGCTGCAGTGTATTAGCAATTTTAGACTATTGGATAAGTCCAGTAGATGCTCCAATTGCGGACTTATGGAGCCAAGCGCTCTAGTAATGTGGCCATTTCCTTTACTATTGCATGCAAATACTGGAGCTTAGATAAAAGCTGACACAAAACACCGTTTAATATTTTCCTTATCTACATCTGATGGAATAAATACAACTTGAGAAGTCGAATTTCTTATAACAAAATAACGGCTTTGTGCCACAGTTAGTACAAATCGTTTTCTGTGCAGTCACAAAACATATGTTTTCAATTTTTTTTTCTTTTTTTTTTTTTTTTTTTTTTATACCACGACGGTGGCAAACAAGCTTACTGATGGTAAGCGGTTACCGTAGCCTATGGACACTTGCAACACCAGAGGCGCCACACGCGCGTTGCCGACCCTTTAAAAACCTATTATTACCAACCTATGTTTGTTTGTTTATGTTTATGTTTACCTATGTTTTCAATTGTTTCTCTCTCTGTTTAATATCCGGAACGGGTATACCAATTTTAATGAGACTTTCACCGGCGGATAATAAAGATGCTATGTTATTAAGCATGGTTGTATGGTCTTGAATTAACGATGAACTGAATCAATGTTTGCAAAACAAAATAGTGATACGAGTATGTACAGACGCCAGCACAGCAACCTACTCCAATGTGTCAAATTTCTTTGATGGGTTTTCAACTTCATCACAAACAGAATAAGGCTCATGTTAAATTGGGAAAATTTGACAGTTTGGAGTAGCAAGATGTGCTGTACAATGTACATACAAGGAAACTTTAATATTATTTTGTATCACCTTATTGTTAATACCGGCATTCTGAGCAAATAAATGAATATTCTATTCTATTCTAAAAATCAAACTTGTAAAAAAATCCGATACCACAATAGAAAAAAATTATCACCAGTCGTAAGTAGAAGGATCCTCAAATATTTATTTCTTTTTTTATTACGGCTCGCGTTTGTTCACTTATCTCCCCTGATGGTAAGCGATGATGTGGTCGACGATAAAGCACGCTTACCTTGAAGTAACATATTCACCCTTGACTTAAATACCCCTAGGTTGTCAGGTTATCAGGAAACACCGACACCAGCAGGGAATTCCAATTCATTTATTTTCTGTTTTATTCTTAAACTTATTATATTCTTCTCATCAAATCATACTATTCGCTTTTGCTCACATCTCGCACCACACTACAACCAACTCAATCTACACCGCAACAGAGATTCAACACAAATTACCGCCTCAATGCAAGTATAATGCAACTATTATATTATGCGTTAGAAAATCCAGTTCGCACAGAAAATGCACCTCACTGCGCAGGTGAGATAGAATGTACGGAAAATTCACTTTATTTGTGAAGTGAGAATATGTTCCTAAAGAATGAGGTTACTGGAATTAAATTTTAAAAGGTGTTGGTATTTTCATGCTTTGGCTGTGGCTAAAATAATAGCAGCCTCACGGGTAGCGAGGTTGGTCCGTGGGTCGATGCCCATTCATTACATATCACGACTTCTCCGTGCATCGGAAAGCACGTTAAGCCGTGGGCACCGGGTAAAATGGGGTGAATAAATCCTTAAGGGTGAATAGAAACAACATTTTTAGTAAGTTATTCACGTAAGTTAAAAGTTGTTTGTTATAAACGAGGACTGTAATGCTTTTAAATAAAGCAAAGAGATAAATAGTTTCGACACCTTGATAATATCAAACAATAAACAAGTGAACGTACATACGTTAATATTGAGTGTATCGTAGGAGCTACGTCTGCCAACAAACTGCTCTGTAGTTTGGCAGAAGTAAACTGTTATGTATTTGCCTTAAGTTACAAATAAACACTTTTTCATTTTTTTTTTTTTCATATTAAACTACCGTGAAAATCCTCCGCAAAGTTTTGTTTCCATTCACCCTTGAGTTTTTTTTCACCCCGTTTTACGGTACCGGTTGTCATTTGTAGATCATCGACAGTCATAACCGACTTGTCCCGACAGACGGTGTGCTGGCTTCAATCATCGTGTAGCTCAAACCTATTTTAAGGAGCTCAGCGACCCGTGACACGACGCTACCTGCTGGTCATGTGCGTAAGACACATAAATAACTCAAAACCATCCCATTTGGACGGTTTTGAGTCTAACACCATATTGTTTCATTAAAGGGGGTCAATTCCTGAACAGAAAGCTCGCTGAGATCACTGTACCAACTACAGCCACTCGAAAATAATCAAGAAGGTAAATCCTCCAGACATCATAAAAAGATATTCCTTTTTTAGAATATCAAGACCCTCCCCAATTATCCTTATTCCCAAACTAAACATCGACGAAGAAATTAGTTGAACAATTCTATCTAACTAGAAAATTACACCCGGCGGCGCATGCTTACAAATTGTTACGCGTTATTAGCATTAGGGAATCAATTTAAATGGAGCCTTAGAGAATTTCTGCTGCCGTTAGGAAAATACAGCTCTTTGGAGAATAGACTAATTCACAATGTTAAGGATGGGTTGTTGTTACTAACGTAAATAGTCGATTTGTTGTTAGTAAGTTTTGCTAACAAAATTTTATAATTTTATAAACTTTGAATGTGTTTGATTAGTATTGTTTAGTTTATATGAATCAAATGTTATAAACATGTCAGCGCACATTAGAATGCTATAGTAAAGGAGAACGAGATTTGACTACTTGTCTTGCCCCCGCAAGACAAGACGTCAAACGGGAGATCATCACGGGAGATCGGGGTCTGATCATCGTCTCGACGGGAGCGTCGAGACGATGATCAGCGCGGCCATATTGAACGTCGTGGTGATTTGAAGGTCAACGGCAAGTCACTTTTACGACTAATCGCCTTGTTCCAAGTGATCTTCTCACATTTTTTTAAAGAAATAATCAAAACCGATGAACTAAGTAATTGCCTATCTACTGGTGAATAGTTTTCAGTAAGACTCTGTCAGGAAGATAATGTGTGCGATACATGACTTTTGATTGTGGCTTAAGTGATTCCTTCTTCGTTCTTTTCCACATATTGTTGATTGTGACACAAGTGATTCCTTCTCAGTTCCTATCCATTAACCTATTGAAAAATGGCTGATTCTGATGATTACGGGCATACGCCCATAAATACACTCAAAGTACAATGTTTTTTGTTAGTCATTTTAATTTTATGTTAGGTTTTGTTGTGGCGAGATTGAAGAAGAAGGAGAAAGAGAATGTGGAGGGTATCAAAAGTAGAGAAAGACCTAAGTATGTTTGATGGATTGTGTAAAGATTATATGGCTAGTTAGTAGGTGATTTATGGAAGAAGGAGACTTCAAAGTCAAAGATAAATCATTTATTTCAATCAGACCGTTAAATGGCACTTTGGACGTCATACTTAAAAGTAAAAAAAAATAAGAAAATGATTCTAGTTGCCCCTTCCAGAAGGTAGTTTTGTTCTTTATCTACTCTTCTAAAATAGGTATACATTAATCAGATTATTTGTGAGGACGATGCACCTACTTGCTGGGCCGACCAAATAAATTGGGTTATGGGTAGGATGATGAAAGTCCTGTGCCAATGACGGACTTTCACAAATACGTATAAGTAATATGTAGAAAATAATGAACCTTAACTCACACACAAGACGTAACAAAACAGAAAATATCTGAGTGTGGTATTTACACATATCATATTTTCATGGAATCTTGTCAAAGCTATAGGTAATTAAATAATTAGCTGTACAAACTGTTTACTTTATTATTTACATTGATATCCCTCCAATTTCTCTGGCACCTTATTTATTTAGTGTACTTCACTAACAAACTTACATAACGACTTATGAACGATAAATTGGGGAATGATGTGATAAAACGAAGTTGTGGTCTAAAAGAAGATGTTTGAACAAAAATTAAAAAGAGTTACCTAATTTGGATGAATGAAAGGCGACTAACAATAGGTGTTTTTATGGCAGATGTACTATGCGTTTCAAATGAGAATAGGAACGTCAATGACCTCTATCTGTCAGCTGTCACTTGAAAACTACGACCACAAGACTTAGGTATTCATTTAAGATTTTTTTCATTTTGAATAACTGCGACTCGGTAAAAAAAAAACAAAAATAATTTATTACTCGAATAAGGATTCGTTACAGCCCGTACTTTTTAAGTGGCATCTGACAGATAGAGGTCATTGACGATCCTATTCTCATTTGAAACGCATAGTAAGTATAAACACCGGGACGGGACGCCCTAGAAAGACATACACAATACTCACTGGTGATGGCCTACAGAAAGATCAGGTGCGTAGTAGTTGCAACCAGGTATTATTAAGACCATATGCATTAAGAAGTGTAGCTGACGGCATTCTGCAGTTTCTGTTTAGAAAACGGCGTAAATTTGTGTATGTAAATGTATGTGTCGACTAACCATAATATCTCTAAGCCCCCATCACTAGAGCAATATCATACAACCATGTTTTTATTAAGGCTACGAACTGTGTGAATTGAAACATGGCGGGTCCACAATATTAGCATATTAAACATATTACCGCGGTTTAGCGTTCTTCGCTAGTCACTTCGAGGACGGAAAATGGTCGTTTTAACACTATAGTCACAATGATTATTTAAATAAAATGAATAAAGTAGGAACTATCTATACTTAAGACTGGTGATAAAATAGCAGTAGGGATTTGCCGAACTATGTCGGGGTTAGCTTTCAGACTTAACAGACATCATAGTGCGAATGCTTGTCTGACCTCCAGAACCCAGTGACTGCGTAACACGGATATCTATGGGGTAGCACGATACCCCCGATATATTTACTGCCCGTTACGACTGTCAAAGATCAACAAAAGAGAGCCGGGACAAAAACTCATTAGTTTGGACTGGAATCACGATTTTCTACAGTTTATTTATTTATTAAATCTTTATGCACAAGTAAAAAAACGGTACAACGGCGGACTTAATGCCTTAGGCATTTTCTACCAGTCTACCTTAGGGTGGTGCAGAGACAGAACAAGGTAGGTGCAACGGAGTAAAAAAAAAGGACAAATAAGTGACTCAAAAAAAATAAATACACAGATACATACATACTTAAATCAAAATAAATACATATTCAAGAGAGATAAAAATACATTTGTAAAGAAAGGTTAATCAGAATAACAATCAACTCTGCGATGAATCTGGCAACATCTTATGCATATCATCATCATCATTTCAGCCATAGGAAGTCCACTGCTGGACATAGGCCTCCCCTATAGATCTCGAATAAGACCGGTTGGAAGCGGCTTGCATCCAGCACGTTCCCGCGGCCTTAATGAGGTCGTCTGTCCACCTTGTGGGTGGACTTCCTACGCTGCGCTGCGCATTATGCATATGTTCAAGAACTTTCATTCAGAAAGAAAACGACACGCGACAGTTCGAAGAAAACGTGGTAAAATTTAGAAATTCTAGTAAGATGTGGAAAACTCATAGTCTCTTCCGTCCTGTATAATGAATGATCACCCATCCATGAACCGACCTCGGCAAGCATAGCTTGACCTTCGATTCCTGTGCATCTGTGATATTTTAGCCACCGATTCCTATATCATTAGTTATGTTGGTAACTATTCCCTTAAAACCACATAAACATGAAAGTCAATTATAACAGGGCACATAAAAGCTACGGTTACCCGAGCTGCGGTCACCCATCATTATAAGTTCATAACGGGTCGCTGTACCCCTTTGATATTAATGTTGACTTGGAAGACGGGTTTTCCTTTTCGATAGATTTTGATTCTCGTGAATCTAGTATGTGGTTAAAGTTACTTTAGTCATTCATAATATAAAAGGGTTCGCTGAGTTATTTCTCTAATTAGAAATATAAACATCATTGTGTATCTGTATAGCATTGTATAGCGACATCTATCGCGCCACAAACGAACTAAAGAATGACATCCTACATCGCGATGGTAAAGTTATCCGCACGATTGAACGTATCGAAGATAGCGACAACAACCGTCGCGGGCAGTAGTTTGTACTCCACCAGGCAGAACACCCGTCTGGTTAGATTATCTTCGCTTGTCTATGGTAGATGAGGAACTATACACCCTGTTCCCCATACCTTCAACGCATTTATTGGTTGCATCTGAAAGTCACCGTTAGCTGTGACATTCTGAAAAAAAAAATATGTATGTGAAGATGAAGATTTGGGCAGTGTACCTCGGAAAGCACGGATATAAGCCCCAATGTTGAAAATTTTGCAATGGTTACAACTAAGTGTGATAGCTGCTGTGCAAATAGATTATAATAAATTCAGCGTCTATCGTAGGAATTGTAAAATGCTTGATTATGCTTTCGATAACAAAGTGTGTATTCAAAATAACCTTTTTTAACTTCTGTCTAATTCTATTCTAAATAGAGTACAGTTAACTAACAACTGCTGAATCTGTTGCTAATGTCAAACACTACCACAGACTAAATACATTTCCAAAATAACACTTGTCGACAGAATAACGCCACAGAGTAACAAATAACAGCAGTTCTTCTTTATGATTGGCTGTTTACGACTTTTGTGACGTCAATACTACGGTCTACGGATCTCTGTTCATTTGTTTTTATTGCCTCTCCGCAAATTATTATGCACGTAGGACAGATGAGTTATGATTATGACATGAATATAAAATGGAGGTGTTGCTTAATTCTCATGTCTTGGGGTGCCTCAAGGTTCTATGTTAGGGGCTGTGGAGTTTGAAGGCCTTGTTGTTTATGGCTATGAGAATAACAATGTGCTACGGTCGCACAGTATGCATGTATATAGAAATGTATAAGTACACAAGCTCTGCTTAGCATGGGCTAGTCCCATGGCGTCATGTGGGAAGTTGTGGAATATTTATTATTATTATTATTTATTTATTGAACCTTTGAATAAAAAGCTTTTCGCTTTTATTCCCACACACAATCTTAGATACGTAAGCTGCCAAATGACAAATGATAAACGAATAATTTTCTGACACCAATCGGCGTAATTAGAAGTGATACATCAGTTCATAATAGCGTGAGAGACTGACATTAATTTTATTGGTGTAATCAGTAGTAAGTGAGTGCCACTTCAAGTCGTAATGTCGTGAGTGTGTGTCACACCGGGTCATAATGACGTAAGTGTGTACTGTATCAGGTCATAGTATAGTGAGTGCGTGCCATATCAGGTCGTTATGTCACGGGTGTGTGTCACACCAGGTCATAATGACTTAAGTGTGCACTGTATTAGGTCATAGTATCGTGAGTGTGTGCCATATCAGGTCATGATGAGTTAAGTGTGTGCCACTTTAGGTAATAATGTCGTCATATCAGCCGATATATTCAGTTAAAGCAACCCCTATAATTAAAAAGTTTTTGTGAAGTGAGCAGTCAACGTCTAGCATTAGTATGAAATGGCTGCTCAATTCGTCTTCACCACACCTACATTTCAACGGGGTGATTTTTACTGATAATAATTTCGTGAGTGTGTGCTATATCAGGTCATAACGTAGTGAGTAGGTATCAAATCAGGGTACCTATAATATCGTGAGTGTCTGACACTAAATGTAATGATCAGTCGTGAGTGTGTATCATCTTTATTAATAATTATGTAAGGAGGAAGAATGTTGTGAATTTCTAACAAAAGAATGGTAAGTGTGACTCTGATGTCCCTCGTAGTTATACTAGAGTTCTGTTTATTTCTTAATCTATATATATAAAAATGTTATGTTGGTTTGTGTACGCTTCAAAAACTCAAAAAGTTCTGCACCGATCGAGCTGAAATTTTAGCATGATATATAATCGGCATCAAGGATTTTTTTTATCATTTTTTTTTTATTATTTTTTTTAAACATTCAATCACAATGCCACAGCGAAGCGTGGCAGGGTACAGCTAGTTATCTATAATTAGTAACTTACCGCACACAGGAGCACAAGTAGTAAGCACCGTATCAACATGGTGTCTGATCCCCTCCTCACATCACGTTATGTGGAACTAAGTCATTTGCACCTGGAACAATAAGAAAAATAATGTTAGTATGCAGTCGATGATATTCATGGTAACTATTTGACCTTGAACCAATGAAGGAAGCTGTGTCAAGGCCTGGTAATATTGGTATATAATATAATTATTATTTATTATAAATATTAATATTATATAATTTTTCTTTTATAATTTTAGATTTTTTTTAAATCATTGTATTTATGTATTATTATATATATATGTTTTCTTTTTTTAATACTTTGTTTTCTTGGGTGTGTCCGTGGCATCACAACGGGCCCTATCAGAATAACAGCGCTGCGATGTTTATATTTTTAAATGTCGCAGCTAATGCTGAGATAGGCGCCTTTTTGGTCTCGCACAGGTCTTTTTATTATTATTTTTTTATTTTTGTCTTCGTTTTTAATCTTTCCTTTTTTATCTGTATTGCTGTTCTTTTGTTTTATGTTCTGTGCGTCCAAATAAAATATTTTCTTTCTTTCTTTCTTTTCTTTCAATACTCAATACTCAATATATTTATTGCATTTCACAATGTGAACTCAGGTGGTAGGTACATAAGGATATAATAATAATATGCATCATTGGGCCCACAATGATGCATATTATTATTATATCCTTGTCGGGCATAACAATATAAAAATTAGGAGAATTACAAGGAGGGCTATTATAAATATTTCAAATTCTGATATTAATCTCTACTACTCTTTTGTTTAGTGTAGGTAGGCTGTACCTCAGCCTACCTACACTAAACAAAAGAGTAGTAGAATATGAATAATTGTATACATATAATTTTTACTACTTATGTGTTTCTTTCTTCTGTATAGCTGCCTCCTACCGTCCAAATCCAAGTCAGAATTATAACAGAAAAGTTGTGCATTTAAAATATTCAAAGCTTTTTTACAAGATTTAATAATAATCTTGCCTGCCAGTCTAATACAAATACACAATTTGTCAGTATTTATTAAAAAAAAACAACCGACTTCTTAAAAAAACACTAACAGATGAAAAATAACTCTGATGAATATCTCTGTCGGGCCCCTTTTAAAATAGAAGGGCATAATGTTATGATATGGAAATAAAAAAACTCTGCATAGATATCTAACTATAGCAATCGCGAATAATTTGCTGTTATGCGTTATTCGCGATTGCTATAGTTGCATTCGCGATCGGTTGGAAAGTATGTTGCAATTCAAAACTGCATAAGACAGGACATCACGAACAAAATTTTCATCCGATACTTGTGCCTAGTGCACGAGTCCTTGAGTTTATTTTAGTACGCTCCGCTGCCGCTCCAATATTCTTATATTATTGCTAGATGGCGTTACTGAGACATGGGATCACACATTTTCTATGACATTTCTTCGCTTGTCCTCTCTATAGTCTCTTAAATCTCTTTGGTTGCGCCGCTTCTTCTTCCCACCAAAAATACTAGGAAGTAGTGAAGAATGGGCGCTTTGGGGGGCTATCTTATGTAACTTTTGATGTTTAAATAAATAATATTGCAAAACTTTCACGCAACGCCATCTAGTCCCAAACTAAGGCTTGGGCTATGGGTACTAGACAACTGATGAACATACTTATATATTTGTAAATACATACATAAATATTATAGAATTAATACTAAAACTATACAATAAAACTATTCTAAATTAACTGGTTACATACATACCTAAAAATAAACAAATAAAAGAACAGTAAACCAATTATAGGGCATCAAAAAACTCATCCGCATCGCTATCAACGGGAAAAGTAAAGAGAATCAGCATTGCCACGTTGAATGGCAATGCTGATTCTCTGACCGAAATAAAGGCCAGCCCTCTGGTCACGTGAAGAGTCGACCAAACGCTTGGCGATGTCCCGGAAAACAAATTATAAAAAATATTATATAACAATATTATAGATAAATTACACCCAAACACAGAACTATCGTACTTTTGGAGGTATGAGGAACAGGGTGTAAAGTTCTTCATCCACCATTGAAAAGGGAAGATCCTCCGACCAGGCGGGTGTTGTGTCTGGTGGGCTAACTACCGCCCGACAGTTGTTGTCGGGAACTTGTATACGAGTACGTTCAAACTGCGCGGATAACTTTAATAGCGCGATGTAGGATATCGGTCATTAGTTTGCATGTGGCGAGATAGATGTCGCTACATGCTCATCACACAAACACATTATTTTGTTCTGGGTGGGAATCGCACCCACCACCTTCTTCATAGCAGTCAGGACCACTAACCACAAGACCAGTCAATCCACGTGTATCTTAAGATGAGGACCGCCAAATAATTGAACTAAGAAGAGGGATCAATGATTCGACAGCTGGATAAAACAAATACTACCGTATTACCCAATTCCTTTTCTATTTTCTCAAATGAAAGGCGGAAAATCACAAAATCCTTAGATACTTTATTTTCCAAACATCCTAAGTCAGAGTCTAAGTAAGCTTAGGCGAATAATCTAGATCCCGCTGACGTACATAAGTATTTCATTCCACCTTTCTTCGGTTCAAACTGTAGCTAAGGAATACTGTATTGTACAAAGAGTTAGAGAATTTGGAAGTGATGCTTTATAAGCCTTAGATTTATCGGACTGATTTTTCGACTCATCAGGTTTTCATAATTTTGACTGGCCTGTTAGTCTAGAAGATGGTGGCCCTGACGGATATGCCAAAGGTCAAGGGTGTGATTCCCACAGTGATGAGCGCAATCATAAGGTTCTGTGTCTGAACAGAACAAATGACTGTGCTCATCACACTGTGTACATTTGTACATAATCACTGTGTACATTCGTACTGTATGGTTCAGAATGTTGGGCTGTGAAAAAGACGGATGAAAAGAGATTGCATGTAGCGGAGACGAGAATGTTGAGATGGATGTGTGGTGTGACGAGAAAAGATAAAAAAGTAAGAAATGAGTAGTATATCAGAAGAACTTTGAAAGTGACGCCAGTGACTGAAAAGTTCCAGGAGAATCGTTTATCTTGGTATGGTCATGTAAAGAGGAGGGATAAACGCATGATACTAAAAGAACTATAAGTATACATGTGGATGGGGGAGGGGGATAAGGAGGCCAAGGAAAAGATGGCTGGATGGTTTGAAGAGTGATGTAAAAGAAAAGAAAGTAAGTGATAGCATGACGGGTTACAGGATAGAATGGAAGAAAAAAACGTGTTGCGCCGACCACAAAATAACACGGGACAAGGGCCAGGAAGATGATGATGTATTTAGCAATATACAGGGTGTTTTTGAAATCGTGGGCAATATTTTCACAGGCTGTTCTACCCGAAAATCGCGAAAAAAAATCAGCTGTTGCATACATTTTAGTCGATTAGGTATTAAGATGTCGTAGCAACAGCTGATTTTTTTTCGCGATTTCCGGGTTGTTTCCATTATGAAAGTTGTTCATATTCATGGGTTGAACAGCCTGTGAAAATGTTGCCCACGATTTCAAAAACACCCTGTATAAGTGTGTTTATCAGCTGTGTACTAAACCCATAACAGGAGCTGCTTAGCTTGCTTAGATAGCGTTGGGTGAAAGTTGTGCATACTTTATTTATTTTAATATTTATCAGCACTACTTTTATGCAGATGTGTTGTGTTTGCAGTGTCTTACAAATTGAGCTTGTGACTATGAGACTATACAATAATAACACGCGCCAACCACTTCGCTTGCCGAGGTTGGTCTGTAGGTCTACAGCAAAAACGAAGCAAAAGAAGTAGGTATGTAAGAATCGTAACATATGGCGCTCTGCCTACCCCCATGAGAAAAAGGCGTTAGTTTATGTATGTATGTATGTATGTTTGTATGTATTATAGATAAATTACACCCAAACACAGAACTATCATGCTTTTGGAGGTATGAGGAACACTGAATGGTCATTCATTACATAATATCAAGTCCGCGTCTCAAAAAGTACTACTCCAAGCTGTTGGTCCTGGCTGTCTTTGACAGTCGTTACGAGTAGTAAGAAAACCAGAAAGAACCCTAATATTTAAACCCCAGGCATTGGGTTATGAAATTCGGATAGTGAGTCGAATCAAAAATCTCTGACTGACCACCACAACCCAGTAGCTGGAAACACGATGATTCCAGTTTTGTACATGTAAGCGGGCACGCCCTTTTTACTTGAAGGCTTATATTTATTCAGTTAGTATATTTTATCTTTTGCATGAGTTTAGTTGTCAACGTCGGTACTTACTATTCTTATTACTACTGTCTTGTATATTGGTGTGTGCTAGCTAGCATGTAGCAAATTATTTAATTTAAATGATTAAGTTTATTAATTACCAATGCTGTTTAAACTGTTCTTCTAACATATCAGACAGACGTGTTGCTGGGGAGTTTGTTCCGCCACTTCTTCTTCCCAGCAAAAACACTAGGAAGTGGCGAAGGGCGGGCGTTTTGGGGGACTGTCTTATGTAATTTTTGACGTTCAAAAAGTGTTGATCCTCAGCCTAATTTGAATAAATGACTTTTGATTTTGATTTTTTGATTTTGATACCCTTTAATTGTTAAATCCCTCCCAATGTTCCTATTCAGAAGGGCTTTGCACGGATGGTTGATTGAGAATCCATTCTATGACATTAAAGAATTCCTTGACTATAATTTTATCAATTAATTAATTAATTTTATTCTAAAATTTGCATGCCATTATGCTATGATTGAATATTTAAAGCTACTTGTACTATTATTTTAAGAACTTATGTAACCATATTTATCTGCAAATAAATCTTTGACTTTGACTTTTGACTTTGAAACTGATTGACTGACTTTCAGGCTTCTAACTACTTACGTAACGACTGTCAAAAATCTACAAATGACAGCCGGGACCAACGGCTTCACCTGGATCTGCCACATCCATAGTTCCCTACATCCGCGTCCACCTTGCGTGCCGTACGACGGTAGGTAACCGACGCTCCGGCACCGCTCCGATCCGTTCTTATTGATGACAGCCATTACTTCGCCCTTCAGCGTATGCGGTAAACGTATTGTAGAACTTTCAATATGAGCGTATTACGTAACGTAGGCTTAGAAGAAAAATCGAATGATGGCTATATTGATCTGTACAAATCTAAGGTCTTTAATTAAGGAAAAGAAAGAAAGAAAAAGTATTTTTTTTCAACCGAAGTTTATAATATACACACAATTAAAAAAATAAAACGGTATATTCACCAAATAGCCCGCAACAATATCAACGTGGACTTTAAGGGTTAGCCCATCTAGATAGACAATAACAGAATGGGAGTTTTAGTTTTTCCTGCAGAAACTAATTGTTTTTCCAAAATACAAGTAACTATAACACACTCTTTATAACATTAGCTATCTGAAATTGAAAGTCCCGTTAAAATCAGTCCAGTAATTTTGGAGATTAGCCACAAACAGATAGTGTAATGAAAGTAAAGAGGCCTTTGCCCAGCAGTGGGAAAATCTAGGCTAGTAATAATAATATTATCAAACAGCAATATTGTCTTACATATTTTGTAACAATTATAAAAACACTTGAAAGAACCTGAACGTTTCGTAAAGCCTTAGTTTTGAAGAAAAAACTATATATAAATCCCCGAACATTGGGAGTGAAAAGTGTGCGCTGAAAGGGTGAGCCCCGCGGAATCCCGGCTAGTGATGGGAAATGTCATCTAGGTATGTTTGTCTCGATTATTTCAAACTTATACTAATATATAATGTTATAAACGTGAAAGTTTGTTTGGATGAATGAATGTTTGTTACTCTTTCACGCAAAAATTACAGAACGGGTTTGGATAAAATTTAGTACAGAGATAGTTTATAACCAAGATTAACACAAAGGATAGTTTTTATCCCGATTATATCTTCCCGTGGGATATTTTTAGAGTTGTAGTGGGCGAAGCCGCTGGCAACAGCTAGTATATTGTAAAAATATAGGTACGTATTTACATTCATTATTATTGTAACTGTTTAACATAAGTGACAATTCTAAATAATAATTAATCTATAGTTAAAAATGAGTTGCCGAAATGTAAGTACCTACGCGCGTAGCTCCCGAATGACTTTAAAAAAATTGGATTATTCTGACTTTGCTGTATTTATATTGGGTCTTAAGATTAGTTCCAAAATTTGGCTTGGTAGGTAGGTGACGATGTGATTATATTATGTTCATAACCAACGTTCAGGCAGAATAACGTCTGTCGGATCCGCTAGCTAATGATAAAATTTAGACTAAGATATAAAAAACTATAAAAGTTAGCAACACTTTTAAAAATCTCTCTTGCAGTACCTATTTCTGCGATGCCAATAAAATCTACGTCTATTTATCCGTAAACAGTTTTGTTTTTGGATTAGAATCTAAGAAATCACTAACGCGCTTAGTGATTTCTTAGATTCTTATCTAACAACAGAGTGCGAGCAGCGAGGCATTGGAGACTTAGCACACTTAAAACAAGCAAACTCGATAAAGGTTTAATTCAAGTCTTTGTATTTTAAATAAAAAACTTAGCTGAGTCTAAAAAATAAAGGGTAATGGTCAAATGCGAGACGTACTTGCACATGTAGGGGTCCGTTAGATATCGAGTAATAATAATAAGCTAATAGACAGAAATGTTTTAAGTAAAATAAAATAGAGTACTCTTTATTGTACACCATAAAAACTTACATGTTATACCTTTAAGGGCTACATAAAGTGATACAATGGGTGGTCTTATTAATAAAAGCAATCGCGTAAGTTTTGGCGTTCACTGGGAATTTTCGTTCATTCCCATTAGTTCATTAGTTCGATCGTCGAACTAGTGAGAATTTTTTTTCTCATCTGTTCGACGGTCGAACTAGTGAGAATTTAATATGAACCTTAGTCTGTTTGCCATAAAGTTGAAAAATGATCAAAGAAATTTGACACATTGGGGTAACTTGATGTGCTGGCGTCTGTACTTTCCTAACTGTTCATTTTGTGGTTGCTCATCCAGCTTTCTGACATAACTAAACCTTTCTTGAACTGCCGCTCAATCAAGTCTATCATAAAGACAAAAGGAACATTTCACCTTTGAAGTTTATCGACATTTCCCATCACTAGAGGTTCCGTCAAACAATCCACGAGCTGTTCACGAAGTTTCATCGAAGTTTCGCATAAAGTTTTCGAATAAAGGATTCGACGAATCGGCACGGATACCCGACAATCGTGGAAGAAAACATGGAAATATAAACGTTATTTATTTATACGTTAGTTGTTTTGTTACTTACTTCTTTTTTTCCTGTTTGCAAGATAGTTGTGAACTTTAGGTACGTTATTGTTTTATTTTTACAGTTCTAGAATAGGTTGGGTTATACCTTCACTAATAATTTCTCACCACACCAGTAAGTCATACAGATATTTAATCTGTATGAAATTTTAATCCTATGACACGTAGCTCAGCAGCCAATGGCTCAGCCACTGCATTTTTATTTAACGTATTGTTGACTGAGAAAAAGAAATTGAATTGAACACCCTGAGTTAGGTACTTGTTTTACATTGGTACTCCCCATCTGGGGAAGATGAGGATTTTTACCGACTAAAACCACACCAGTGTTCCTTGACCAAACTATGAGCGGGGGTACACGATTCGCTCGCACAATTACCGCGACCACGCCACATTCTGACCCGCCAGACCAACACATAGAAATCGTCCTAGCACCACCAGATCATCGGGACTAGAATTTTATATAAACGCTCACGGAAGTAAATATAAATGTAATTCTAAAGGTTTCTTGTTTCTTCAAAGATTTTGTGCCAAGCAGAGGAGATGTCTATTCTTTGCCAAACTTTCCCAGAAACAAAGATTTATGTGGGACTTTTGAGTCTGTAAGGAATTAAAGTGTGGATCTAGAAACACAACAAATATCAGCATGAAGTAAACTCAGATGGTTGGAGGGTGGAGAGTGAGAGGGAGGCCGAAGAAAAGATGGATGGATTATGTGAAGAGTGATATGAAAGAAAAGGAAGTTAGTGATGGCATGATAGAACAGGTTAGGGGTGACAGGATAGAATGGAAGAAAAAAACGTGTTGCGGCGACCCCAAATAACATGGGACAAGGGCAGGAAGATAATGAGTACCTTTACTCAGATGATTTGGTCAATGAAAGTGATAAGTGAAAGGCGACTACCGGCGTGTGTGTATGACAACATGTACCTAAACGAAGCAAAAAAACTATGTAAGAATTGTAGCCGATAGCGCTCTGTAGTTTCTGCCTACCCCATGGAAAAGGCATGAGTTTCTGTATGAATGTGTGTATGTAAAACATAGGCAACAACCGTACAAGGAATTTAAAGAATGCCAGAAAAACAACGCTAAGTAATCCACCTAAATGGGCCAAAGCTAATTTCCAGTTACATAATTCGCTCGTATATTTTCATTCAGTGACAGATGGCGTGTTATGACTGCATATAAGCCACGTAAGTATTACTAACAGTATAGTTAAGTAACAAAGCAGAGCTTTTAGCATTTTTAAATTACAATAAAAATAATGCAAGCTCCTACAATATTAGTTAGTAAAACTTGAACTGACGCAACTGCTATGAGTATTTCATCAGGCGTTGAATTAAATTTAAATATTATCTTACTTTCGATGTTTAAAGTCCTCTTTTCTGTATGAAAAGAGGGATATATTGTCATAATTAGTTCAATAAACTTTGCCCTAACTATTTAATAAAAGACATATTCTACTAATTGTATTAATTTCCATTACAATGTAGCTAGTACCTACTGTTGAGACAAGAACAAATAAGTGGGTAGAAGATACTTTACCGTAAATTCTTTTAAAACAGGAGTACCAACTTAATGTTGGTTCTTTGTCATTAGAAATGCGAGGTTGTAATGCCACCGACTATGCTGTTACTATGTTTAATTCAGAAGTTACTCGTAATGCAGCAGACGCCTCATTAATCTGATGTTGGTATCCAACCACATGTTTGTTTTACGTTTGAAATCTGTTTAACTCAACGTTTAAACTCATACTTGTAACTTACTTAAATTACTCATACTTGAAACTACAAGTGATAGTCTTATCGAACAAACTATGACTGATCTAATACTCGGGAGCAAATAAATCGAGCCTAATTATTTTCCAATATTTTTGGTTAGGAACTTAACTTTAAAAGATTCAAATCGATGCATTTTATTACATCAAAAATAATAAGTAACTATATAATGCGTGAAAAAAGCAAGTGGCTCGATTTATTTGCTCACAACTGTACCTATATTTAGTGATAGTATACTGATGAAACAACAGTTGTAATCAAAAAGATGTCCTAGTGGCAAATATTGAAAAAAATATGCTCAGATGGTTTGATCTCGTTGAGAGGAAGAATGTAAGGCGAGTAACAAAAGTTATTTATTAGACAGTGCCGTGAGAAAAACGCCTTAGAAGGACGTACATAGATCTTATTGGTGATGTTCTTCAGAAAGGACATGTGCGTTGTACTCGAAACCGGCGTGCGTGTATGACCCGGGGCCCTATACAAACGCGTGACGTAAACATAACGCATTTTGGTACACATTTCTGCGATAAGCTTAATTAGTATCAGCCACAGATCGTAATAAAGTTATCTAACCTCTCAATCGTGTCATTAGAGACAAAATAGAAAGACATTGACAGCGCGGACCCGGCGACCGCTTGGGGTTTAATGAATTAATGAACGATCAGTTCCGTTCAAAATGTACATACATTATTTCAGTAATATTCTGTAAGGAAGATAAATTATGTCATTAATGACTTTTGATTGTGACTCAAGCCACTCAAGCGATTCATTGATGGTTCCCCTACATTACCACCTATTGAAGAAATGGCTGAGCAAATAATATATGATATATTATATAATTATAATATAGCGCTCAGCAAGCGACACGTTAAAATGTGGCTAACTAGCCCATTTGACCTCAGTGTCGCGTCCCGCCGTCAACGGACGCGTGCGTTCGTTAGTGTGCCGTTTTTGAATATAGAATGTTGTCTAAGTAACCTATCTACACCTTTTTACTTAAAATAAACATAACGTCACGCCTGCCATCCCCGAAGGGCTAGGCAGATGTGTACCTGGTAGTACACCCACATTTCGCCAGTTATGATTAAGTCCCATTTAATAGGGGGCGAGTCTATTGCCATCAATCGGGCACAAATCCAGACTCCGGGCTGCTACTGAGAAATCCCAGATGGAAAAAATAACACTTTGCCCGACTCGGGGATCGAACCCGGGACCTCATGCTCAGCAGTAGCGCTTGCGACCACTAGACCAACGAGGCAGAGTTTCCTTATAATATCATTGTGTATAAGCGTAAAACCTATAAATAAACCACCGTTTGATACGAAAATAATCTAAGTAAGTATAGATAATGTTCAAATTGCCTTTACGTGTACTCCGTAGTGGTCCACTTTGCATAATGATAAGGTTGTCTATCAAAGGTATCATTATAGATAGCTCTTTAGTTAATAATGAAAGCTGTTTCGTTTCAGCGATTTATTTGTTCCCCACTTATAATCATGTGTAGGGGAAATTGCCATTTTATGTTCGCTTATAACTGAGTTTTTATTGCAAAGAATACCAGACTGTGGGGGGTGAAGTTGAATTGTTGAAAATACAACGTTTTTTTATGATAATCCTTATTTGAAGTATGTTATTGTTATCGGTCATATATTATAGGTTAAAAATGATACAGGATTGTAACTTTTTTTGGAACAATGTTACAAATAAAGAGCTTTAAAAAAATCTAATATTAGAGGCGATATAATTTCTTTATATCGTCTCCTAGTACTTGGACTTAAACATAACTGTGAAATGTGGGTGTTGTACAGACACCAGCACATCAATCTACCCCAAAATACCAAATTTTCCCAATTGAACATGAACTTTATTGTCTTTAAAATAAAGTTGAAAATCTATCAAAGAAATTTGACACATTGGGGTACGTTGATGTGCTGGCGTCTGTACTATTAGGGTACATATCTGCCTAACCCTTCGAGAAATACTGGCGTGATGTTATATTTCCTGTATTGTAAAATCGAGCTTGAGTTTTTTTTGTGTTATGTGGCTCTGTTTCTGAGACATTTTGGAAATGACAGCGCTATTTCGTTAAAAAATAATATGGACAAGAAAAAGTATCTGAAAAGATATACTTCCAGAAAGAAATATCATTTCACCTTATTAGGAAAAAGCCGCTTTGAATGCTCCAAGAAATTAACCCTTTAACCGCCTAAGTCGGGCCCATTCCGCCGGAGTTGTATTTATACGACAAAAAAACCTGTTTGTCTAATATAATTTCTTGGTTCTACTTAACATTTTATACGAAAATAGGTTAATTCGGGCAATATAATAAATGTATTGACGATTTATAACTTGGGCACTGGGGCCACAACAATTGATATAAAATCTGGCGGTTTAAGGGTTAAAGAGAATGAGTAATAAAAGCTTAAAAAGCCGAATTTAGACCCACTAGAAGACCTCTAGTACAGTCAACAGCAAAAGTAGATGATCAAAATCAGAAATTCAATACTAATGAACGGAGTTCGCGCCAGAACTGTGTGGCGTCGAAGTGATTCAAAAGTATGTGATTGTAAATTATACCAAACATTTACTACCAGTACAGCTGCCATACGTTTGTGATCAGTTTTGACTCCAAAAGTTATAAACTCAATTCGCATCAGAACTAAGAAGTGAAAAAAAATTCAAAACTAGTGAACAGCTAAAATCAAAAATTAAATGATGAAACTGAGGCCACGTAATCGTGAAGCAAATAATTCATCCATACGTATTTTTTTATTAACCCAGTAATTTAATTAGTTATGTTTAAAACAGCTGAATTTGATAAAAAAATGCATATTTAATGTATGCCAAATGTCATCCAATTAAAACCCTAAAAAAGCACAATGTTCATTAATAAAAACTTATTTACAACTTCCAAAAAAACACTACAAAGTGAAAAATATTAAAGTTATTTTTCACTTTGAAATGTTTTTTTGGAAGTAGGTTGTTTTTTTTTGTAAAAATGTTTTAATTTTTCACTTTTAGTGGGTCAGTTTGTAATTTATCTAAGTTACAATAGCCCAATGACAACTGCTCATATTGCTTTTCTCGATACAGGGACGTTAGTTGTTGAGGAGTTCTCCTAGTAAGATCCAGGAGAACTGGAGCTCCATGGTGAAGGCATCATCACCACTATGCATTTTGACAAGCTTAAATTACTTAGCAACTACATTAAAGTACCTAATCGAATCGCAACCCGTGAAATACTTAGGTATAATTGAGTAGTTCCGATGCCCATCTGTGGTCTTCATCATCAGTTCCACTTTAGCAAACGGTGCTTTCCGAGAGCGAATGCACGAGTTACTATACAAAATACCCAAATCACTATAGGTGTTCCTATAACATTTGAGGTTTTCCCTCGATTTCCATAGGATCCCTTCATCAGATTCTGACTTGGTGACAATGAGACCACAGCGAGAGTATACCCTTTCAAACAAAAGAAATATTTTGCAAATCCGGCTATATATGACGAAGTTATGCCCAAACATACATAAAAATATACATATTATAAACATCCGAATTGATAACCTCCTCCTTTTTCAGAAGTCGGTTAAAAATAATATAATTCAAAAACTTTAGTATTTAAACTGGTTTTTTTTTGTAACTTCTGGCAATGTTTAAAAGTAGCTGATGTGATACAAAACGATATTTGAATAAATATTATCATCTTTGCATGTTTGTGAATTTATGTCAATGTTCAAAAGTAGCTGATGTGATACAAAACGATAATTCAATGAATATTAATATCTTTGCATGTTTTTGAATTTTGTGTCAATGTTCAAAAGTAACTGATGTGATACAAAACGATAATTTGATAAATATTATTATCTTTGCATGTTTCGAATTTATGTCAATGTTCATAAGTAGCTGATGTGATACAAAACGATAATTCAATAAATATTAATATCTTTGCATGTTTTTGAATTTTGTGTCAATGTTCAAGTAACTGATGTGATACAAAACGATAATTGAATAAATATTATCATCTTTGCATGTTTGTGAATTTATGTCAATGTTCAAAAGTAGCTGATGTGATACAAAACGATAATTCAATGAATATTAATATCTTTGCATGTTTTTGAATTTTGTGTCAATGTTCAAAAGTAACTGATGTGATACAAAACGATAATTCGATAAATATTATTATCTTTGCATGTTTCGAATTTATGTCAATGTTCAAAAATAGCTGATGTGATACAAAACGATAATTCAATAAATATTAATATTATCTTTGCATGTTTTCGAATTTATGTCAATGTTCAAAAGTAGCTGATGTGATACAAAACGATAATTCAATAAATATTAATATCTTTGCATGTTTTTGAATTTTGTGTCAATGTTCAAAAGTAACTGATGTGATACAAAACGATAATTCGATAAATATTATTATCTTTGCATGTTTCGAATATGTCAATGTTCAAAAGTAGCTGATGCGATAAAACTCATAACTCAATGATTACTTTCGCCCAGTCGGCTACAATATATTAAAACCGGAAGGTAGATTGATATTTTACATTAATGAGCAGAATAGCTTTAATATAATCCTGAATATTGTATAGGTAGCAGATTTCCGTTGAAAACGTAAGAAAATTATATTTCTTGAACATTTACCTATATTATTTGAATGTATGAATTATTTAGTAATCAATAAATTTTCAATAATATTATTAATGATTATAATAATATAATAATAATAGCAATATTTTTTCATACTCATTAATGTAAAATATCAATCTACCTTCCGGTTTTAATATATTGTAGCCAACTGGGCAAAAGCAATCATTGAGTTATGATTTTTATCGCATCAGCTACTTTTGAACATTGACATAAATTCGAAACATGCAAAGATAATAATATTTATTGAATTATCGTTTTGTGTCACATCAGCTGCTTTTGAACATTGACATAAATTCACAAATATGAAAAGATGATAATATTTTATTCAATTATCGTTTTGTATCACATTAGCTACTTTTAAACATTTGACAGAAGTAACAAAAAAAAACCAGTTTAAATACTAAAGTTTTTGAATTATATTATTTTTAACCGACTTCTGAAAAAGGAGGAGGTTATCAATTCGGATGTCTATATGTATATTTTTTATGTATGTTTGGGCATAACTTCGTTTTTTTCGCAAAATTATTTTTTTGTAAGAATAATAAGAATAAGAATAAGAAGTTTTTATTTGTATTGAATGTAGGTATAACAATAAGGTGTTCACAAAGTTCAAGAGTCCTTGTACATTCTGCCTTTCGGCATACAAACATTTTTATATAGACACAAGTACATACTTAAAACATTACACACCTAGCCTATCAGTGCAGATAAAATATGTATACAAGCATCATAAATCATCATTCAAAAAATCTGATATAGAATAGTAACATTTTTGTAGCAATAAGTCGGTAAGTCGTTTTTTGAATATCCTAAATGGTTGTTCTTTAACAATGTTGGGTAACTTATTGTATACCTTTGGCGCCATACACATTACGCTTTTCTTTAACAGTGTGGTGTTATAGCTACCTGTGTGCAATAAATTTTGATACTGAGATCTCATAGAATTCGTCCTCTTTATGTATGAAAGGGTATACTCTCGCTGTGGTCTCATTGTCACCAAGTCAGAATCTGATGAAGGGATCCTATGGAAATCGAGGAAAAACCTCAAATTTTATAGGAACACCTATAGTGATTTGGGTATTTTGTATAGTAACTCGTGCATTCGCTATCGGAAAGCACCGTTTGCTAAAGTGGAACTGATGATGAAGACCACAGATGGGCATCGGAACTACTCAATTATACCTAAGTATTTCACGGGTTGCGATTCGATTAGGTACTTTAATGTAGTTGCTAAGTAATTTAAGCTTGTCAAAATGCATAGTGGTGATGATGCCTTCACCATGGAGCTCCAGTTCTCCTGGATCTTACTAGGAGAACTCCTCAACAACTAACGTCCCTGTATCGAGAAAAGCAATATGTTGTAAGAGGTGATGAGCAGTTGTCATTGGGCTATTGTAACTTAGATAAATTACAAACTGACCCACTAAAAGTGAAACATTAAAACATTTTTACAAAAAAAAAACAACCTACTTCCAAAAAAACATTTCAAAGTGAAAAATAACTTTAATATTTTTCACTTTGTAGTGTTTTTTTGGAAGTTGTAAATAAGTTTTTATTAATGAACATTGTGCTTTTTTAGGGTTTCAATTGGATGACATTTGGCATACATTAAATATGCATTTTTTTATCAAATTCAGCTGTTTTAAACATAACAAATTAAATTACTGGGTTAATAAAAAAATACGTATGGATGAATTATTTGCTTCACGATTACGTGGCCTGTTTCATCATTTAAATTTTGATTTTAGCTGTTCACTAGTTTTGATTTTTTTTTCACTTCTTAGTTCTGATGCGAATTGAGTTTATAACTTTTGGAGTCAAAACTGATCACAAACATATGGCAGCTGTACTGGTAGTAAATGTTTGGTATAATTTACAATCACATACTTTTGAATCACTTCGACGCCACACAGTTCTGGCGTGAACTCCGTTCATTAGTATTGAATTTCTGATTTTGATCATCTACTTTTGCTGTTGACTGTACTTGTAAATAAGTAGGTATAGTCCTTTGTTCAACTTACTCTTTCAAAAGGTATATAATTATGAAAATTACCCAAAAGGCGACGATGGGCTCTCGTTACTTTTCATGGCCAATTATGGTTATAAGCCCATTGGGTTATGCTTGCACCTGGCTATAAGGGATGATAATATTAGCTTAATCGGCTACAGAACTGCCTACCCCTTGGAGGAAATGAGCGTGATGAGTTATAATTACCATAACGGGGATTATTATTTTCTACTGACGTGTTTTTTTGTCTGACTGTTTGGTCTAGTGGCAGCAATCGCTACTGCTGAGCATGAGGACTTGGGTTCGATTCCCGGGTAGTATTTCTCAGTACAAAAAGTTGCATTGTATTAGTTTTTTACGTTAGTGATAAATGATATTTATTTTTGTAAATAGGTTTTTACAAATACTTTTACACGTCGCCTTTTTTAATAAATGAGATCGGTATTTCACTATTTGACTACTCTGAGAAGAAACACCGAAAGAAACTCAGAGGTCATTGCATAGTCTCTTTTAAAGTCCAGACATTATCTTGGTCAAATCATGTAAGATCCATGCAGATTAGTGTCTGAGATGGTCTTTTGACGAAAGAACCACACAGAATGAGGGGACCAGATCAGTCAGTGCAAGCATTTGTCAGTAATCGTGAGCTCAACTCGGAACTTGAGGAGCTCCACGTGCCGACGAACAATACCAAAGAGAGAACATTTGGACATTTCAGTGAAGGTTAGATTACGAGTAGGTTGATATTTCTTAACTGCTCTGAGAAAAAGCACACGAGGCCAAAAACTCGATTAATTAACCAGGCCTATAATAAGTCATGTCTCTGGGATTCGAGTAGTAAACAAATTAAAGTTCACACAATTAACATCTTCATTTAACACAAAAATTTGAAATCAACCATGAAAGTCATAGTTATTTATTTCAATAAGACCATTTCATGGCACTTATGAATGTCAAAATTCTTGTCTCTCTTGTCGCTACAAGATGTTAAAGTACAAAATACACGCGATAGAAGTCGCGAGAAAAGTGCTAGGTAAATATAAAAGTGATTCTTTCTAATTGCATCAAATAATTTTCTTCATGGAATGATGATATAAAGCAACGTTGCCGTTTAAAAGAAGATGTAGTAACAAAAATTGAAAAGAGTATGCTTAGATGGTTTGGTCACGTTGAAAGGATGGATAAATGATAAATGATAAATGATATTTATTTTGTAAATAGGTTTTTACAAACACTTTTACACGTCGCCTTTTTTAATAAATGAGATCGGTATTTCACTATTTGACTACTCTGAGAAGAAACACCGAAAGAAACTCAGAGGTCATAGTCTCTTTTAAAGTCCAGACATTATCTTGGTCAAATCATGTAAGATCCATGCAGATTAGTGTCTGAGATGGTCTTTTGAGGAAAGAACCACACAGAATGAGGGGACCAGATCAGTCAGTGCAAGCATTTGTCAGTAATCGTGAGCTCAACTCGGAACTTGAGGAGCTCCACGTGCCGACGAACAATACCAAAGAAAGAACATTTGGGTTGGTCCCATAAAGAACTCAAACTGCCAGACAAAATGTAAAATAAATAAATTAAAGAACTTAAAAAGATTTAGAAACGAAAATCTAAAAAAAATAAAAACAGAATCCACATAGTCCTTACATTCACAATAAAAAAAAAAATATAAAAATATAACATACTTTCAAAGTAAAAATACATGTCAATATACATTCAAATATGTCAACAGTGTAAATAATAACATAAAAACATTTGATAGAAAATCTTGGTCAAATCATGTAAGATCCACGCAGATTAGTGTCTGAGATGGTCTTTTGAGGAAAGAACCACACAGAATGAGGGGACCAGATCAGTCAGTGCAAGCATTTGTCAGTAATCGTGAGCTCAACTCGGAACTTGAGGAGCTCCACGTGCTGACGAACAATACCAAGGAAAGAACATTTGGGTTGGTCCCATAAAGAACTCAAACTGCCAGACAAAACATAGACTAAATAAAAAGAACCTAAAAGATTTAGAAAAGAACATATAAAAAAAAAAAAAAAAAGAATCCACGTAGTCCTTACATTCACAATAAAAAAAAATCAAAAATAATATATATAATTTACTTATAAAGTAAAAATACATGTCAATATACATTATATGTCAACAGTGTAAAAATAAAACAATAAAAAAACATTTGATACATAATCTTGGTCAAATCGTATAAGATCCATGCAGATTTGTCTGAGATGGTCTTTTGAGGAAAGAACCACACAGAATGAGGGGACACGATCAGTCAGTGCAAGCATTTGTCAGTAATCGTGAGCTCAACTCGGAACTTGAGGAGCTCCACGTGCTGACGAACAATACCAAAGAAAGAACATTTGGGTTGGTCCCATAAAGAACTCAAACTAATAAGAAATTTAAAAAAAAAAAAAAATTAAGAAGGTATAAAACAGGATAAAAAATTATATCATGGTTTTAACGCAATTGGAGCAGCTCATTCCCAAGCCTTTTTATCCTCAAGGTAATCATTAACAGTATAATAAGCCTTTTGACATAGTTGTCGCTTTATGAATGATTTAAATTTATTCAGGCTTAGTTCTTTTAGGCGGCTAGGAATTTTATTATAAAAGCGTATACATTGACATCTAAATGAGCCTCCTACTTTTTTAAGCCTGGTTACAGGTATAACAAAATTGTGTTTGTTTCTAGTATTTACATTATGGATATCACTGTATTTTTTAAAAAGATTAATATTTTTATGCGCATACAAAAGGTTTTCATAAATGTAATGGGAAGGCACAGTCATTATATTAATCTCTTTAAACTTATTTCTTAACGAGCATCTGGGACTTAACTTATAAATTGAACGGATAGCCCTTTTTTGCAATACAAAAATTGTCTGGATATCGGCAGCATTTCCCCACAATAAAATACCATACGACATGACACTATGGAAATAGCTGAAGTAAACTAAACGGGCTGTCTCTAAATCAGTCAAATTTCGAATTTTCCTAACAGCATACGCCGCGGAACTAAGTTTTTTGGACAATTTAAGTATGTGAGGGCCCCACTGAAGCTTAGCATCTAAAGTTATGCCCAAGAACACTGTAGTATCACCAGGATTCAACTCCTGACCCTTTATTAGTACACTAGTTTCCACTTGCCTAACATGAGGAAGTGTAAACTTAATGCATTTAGTTTTATTCTCATTAAGAAGCAGGTTGTTAACATTAAACCAGTGTACTATTTTTGAAAGAGCGTTATTCACGTCATCAATAACGTGCTGCTGACGTTTAAGTTTGAAAAAGAGTGACGTGTCATCTGCAAACAATACTATATCATGATTACCTTCTACAAGATAGGGTAAATCATTAATGTAAATAAGGAATAAAAAAGGGCCAAGAATCGAGCCCTGGGGAACTCCCATCGTAACCAAAGATCCAGGAGATCTTTTTCCGTTGACATCAACTCTCTGAATCCTATTACTCAAGTATGACGTAAGAAGATCCAGAGACTTGTTTCGGATTCCATAGTGGTAGAGTTTCTTGATTAATGTTTCATGAAAAACACAATCGAATGCCTTGGATAGATCGCAAAAAATACCCAAAGCATCACATTTGTTTTCCCATGCGTTATGAATATGTCCTAAAAGTTCAACACCGGCATCGGTTGTCGAACGACCCCTTGTAAATCCGAACTGTTTAGTGTGTAATAATTTATGTCTATTAAAAAATCTTTGCATCTGTTCTAAAATAAGTTTTTCAAATATTTTACTAAAAGTAGGTAGTACTGAAATTGGTCTATAATTAGTGGGGTCCGATGTACTACCAGATTTAAACAGTGGTATTATTTTACTATTTTTCATTAAATCTGGAAACTCACCACAATCAATACAATTATTGAAGATAAACGATAAAGTAGGAGCTACAATGTTAATAATAGACTTGGCAACGTCAACTGAGTTACCCCATAGATCTGCAGTCTTTTTTACATTCAAACTGTGAAAGGTTTTAACTATATCTCTACAAGTGACATGTTGAAAATGAAATTCAAAATCGCTAACCTTTACATTTTCTTTAAGCAAAGACTCTGCTGCAGTGGGTGATGAGTTCAAAGATTTAGTGGTTGTTATGGGAATCTCTGAAAAAAAGTTCTCAAACACAGAGGCAACTTCAGAGTCAGATTTAATTACATTGTTATTAATAGTAAGACTGTAGTCACTACATCGGTCAGTAGCCTTTCCAGTTTCACTATTAATAATATTCCACGTTGTTTTAATTACATTACAACTGTTTTTTATCTTTGAACTCAAATAACGCGATTTAGCTATACAACAAACTTTCTTAAATAATTTTGAATAATTTCTAACATATAAATTAAATTCCGCAGTGTTTACATATGTTCTTTCGTTGTACAGCTCATAAAGCCGCGTTCTGCTTCTATGAACACCAGTGGTAGCCCAATCACTGAAAGCTGCATTACTATTCACCGAGATAGTCTTGGGAGTGAAGGTAGAATTAAACTCATTGCAATACATACTAAAAAAGGAGTCATATTGGTGATTAGGGCTAACACCAGTTTCCAGAGCTGGTAGTTTATTAATGAGTCTAGATTTAAATGTTTCTAAGCGACTTACAGTTTTAGGGTTGACAGTGATATCCTTTTTAGCCACTTTGTTGTTCCGGTACGGGAAACAAATTTTTTGCCCGCAGTGATCTGAATCTAGTAGATTTATAATTTCTTTGTTACTTGTTGTAACATCTGTATAAATATTATCTAGGCAAGTGGCACTAGTAGGGGTTATCCTTGTGGGCTCTAAAAAAAGATTTTTAAGATTGTAAGACTGAAAAAGACTTATTATTTTACTACTTAAACCTGAATTTTCTAATAAATTAACATTAAAATCACCACAAATGATAATAAACTTGTTTGAGTTACAAATCTTGTGTAAAACTTCATCCATAATCTTTTCAAAACAGTCATACAATCCTGAAGGAGGTCGGTACACACTTAATACAATAAACTGCTCCAATTCTACACAAGCTATTTCCACAGTTCGCTCAACAGACAGGGCCACAATATCTTTACGGTCTTTAAGTTTAAACTGGTTTTTTACTAAAATTAATGAACCACCATGTATAGCATTGGTTCTGCTGAACGAACTGCCAACCCGGTGATTACTGAAATTAAACATGAACTGGTGGCTTTTAAGCCAATGTTCTGTGATACAAAGGATATCAATATTGTTAACATTTATAAATAACTCTACTTCTAAATCTTTGTTCATAAATCCTTGGATATTTTGATGCACCAGGTTGATACTATTTACTGATTTCATTCCATTAGAAGTATTTTTACTGCACTGGAAATTCTTCTTGCAAGAGGATGGCTCTATTGTCTTAATTTCTAATTTAAATGATTAACAATGTCAATATGTGATACTGAATTATCAGAAGAATTATTAAACATGTCATTGCATTGCTCAATAGAAGCAATTTGTTTAGCCAAGTTCTTGGCTGTAATAACAAAATAATATGATAGCGACAAGGCTATCTGTCTTTTACAATGATTTGAGAGATAGTACCTATCTATAAGATATCTATCTTTTGTTAAAAAGAAATTATTACCAATAAAAATGTTAGAGTCAATTAATTGAAATACAGTATTATTATATGTCAAATTATGTAATGTTTTATTAATATTAAATCTAAAGTAATTTTCTTCCTGTGGCAAACTTTTACTGTAAGGGAATGTAAACATGACAATTTTCTTTAGATGTAGGTTGCATAAAGAATTATAATATTGTATTAATTCTCGATTGTTTACATTACCCCTATTACCAACAAAAATTAATAATGTTGTATCCTGATGAAAGCGGAATTTAATAACTTTTTTCATAATATCATACAAAGAACAACCAGGCATACAGTAGTTTATTATTGAGTGTCCCTGGTATTCATCTGTCAACAAATGACCTAGATCTTTACCAATTTCATCACAAAAAACTACAATATCATTTTTCACAACTACACATTGTTTATTAGAACAAAAAGTACCAGGAATTGACAAATCAACACAGATCTGCGGTGGACTAGTATTATGAGTTGTCAATGAATGGGCCGGTGATAGTGTAGTTGATGTTGGTTGACAATACTCACAATTGCTTCTTTGTGAGCTGACCAGCTCATTCATTGCCAACACATATTCCCTCATTAGATTTTCTGAGGTATGATACTTGTTGGACATTGCACTTAGTTTCTCTTGTAGGTGGTCAAGTTTTGTTTGTAAGGTCTCTGTGTCAATGTTGTATCTCCTAGTACTCTGTTCCAGGTTAAATGAATACATATCTAATTGTTTAAGTAAATTTAGCCTTTCTCTATTTAGTTTGACATTTTTGATAAAAAACTTGTGTTTCTTTACCATTTTTTGTGTTTTTACAATATATTTATTCATCTTAATGTACTTTTTCAGTTTAGTTTTACTTGTGGCTACCCTTACTGAATTACACGGCTTTAATTCATTATCACCTGTCATAGTCATGGTGAATGAGTGGTTAATGTCAGAAACCAAGGACGGGGCAATAGGCACCAATTCACTGAACAAACTTTGATTCAGCGAGGCGGTGATGTTATGATTTGTAGTCTCAAGTTGGGTTATTTGACTCTGAGCCTCATGTAGCTGCTGTTGTAAAAAATGTTTATGACTAAGCGCTTGTTCATACTCTATACTACATTGGCTGAATCCGTCCACAGTAAGTTGGAGCCTGTCCCGAGCGTCTATGGCATCAGTGTATTGAGTGTATAACTGAGCCATTTCATTTTTTAACTTTCTATTCATTTCATGGGCATCAAGAAGCACTCTTTCATTGTCATCTATTTCCTTATTTAGTTGGTCACAGTACTCCTTTGACGCCTTTAGTTCGCTCAAAGCCAGACTGAGTTTGGACTCTGTTTGGCGAGCAAGGGCGCTGCGAGTCATAACCATGATTAAGACTTTATAAGGAAAAGAAAATAGTTGAGTGAAAATAAGGTGATATAGTAGAATAGAAAGATAAAAGGGAAAAAAGAAAATAAACTTAGTACTAAGTGCAAGAAGTTCTGTCACCAAACCAAAGTAAGGTTATGTTTACGTTTTAAAACCAATCATTGGCATCAAATAGTAGCCGTTTTAAAAAGAACAACAATATAATGGTAAAATTACAGTACGTAAACAATAAAATAACAAGTAAAATATTAAGTATTGTACCTGATATCAAGATGACAATGCAAAATTCACTTGAGCCGGTAACCGGCACGGATTCACTTTGAAATGTTTGCACTTATTTCACTCACAATAGTGAATCCAACACAAAAACACATGAACTATTCTATAAGCTTCATAAACGATTGGAAATTTACATTAAAATCAAAGAAATGTAATATTAAAAGTTAAAATTACGAGGACAAATTTAAATCAGCTGTTAGCTGTAGTGTTGCCACAGGAGGAAAAAAAAGGAGGATGAAAGGCGACTAACGAAAGGTATTTACAAGGCAGATGTAAGTGGAAACGCCGGGAGGGGACGCCCTAGAAGGACATACATAGACCTTATTGGTGAGGTTCTTCAGAAAGGTCAGGTGCGTAGTACTCGCAACCGGCGTGTGTGTATGACAACATGTATGAATTTAAACGAAGCAAAAGAAGTTTGTAAGAATCGTAGCATATGGCGCTCTGTAGTTTCTGCCTACCCTCATGGGAAAAAGGCGTGAGTTTATGTATGTATGTATGTAATTTTCTTCATCGAACCCTACAATTTGAAATCCACAATCAAACATTCCTAATTCCCGCATATCTTCAGGCAATACTAATATTATATCAAGTCGAGCTTACTTCGACGAAATCTACTAAATCATGCATCGGTTTCAGGAAACGTTGGCAATAGCTGGCTTGTGGGGATAATGCTGAAATTCCCTTATAACGCCAACACTCGTGTTTTCGTACAATATTGAAATTTAGGGTGAATTTTACCAATGGAGATGCGATTGACAGAACTATGTTCCGTTCATTAAGGCATTAGAATAATGGTTGAATAGCAATGATTATTGTGCTATGTTATAAAGGCTTACAACGTACAGACGCCAGCACATCAAGTTACCCCAATGTGTCAAATTTCTTTGATCGGTTTCAACTTTATGGCCAACAGAATAAAGTTCATATTCAATCGGGAAAATTTGACACATTGGGGTAACTTGATGTGCTGGCGTCTGTACCTATTCAAATTAATCCATTTTAATTTAATACACTCTGTGACCTGCATTATATACATTACGTACAAACGCTAGCACATAAAGCTACCTTAAAATGTCAATTTTTCCTAATTGAACAGGAACTTTATTCCATTTGCAATACAGTTGAAAAACTATTAGAAAAATTTACACATTGGGGTAGCTTAATCTGTCCTTTGTACAGACGCCAGCACATCAAGTTACCCCAATGTGTCAAATTTTCCCAATTAAATATGAACCTTATTCTGTTTGACATAAAGTTGAAAAACTATCAAAGGAATTTGACACATTGGGGTAACTTGACGTGCTGGCGTCTGTACAAAGTACCTACCTAGTGTGTAGTTTCACCAGCAGGGCTAGCATGGCCGGAGATATTCTTTCCACGGGAAGAGGATAAAATACTATTCCCTTCTGTCATTTTTATCCACCCTCCGAGCATGGCGACATGGGTGGATAAACTATTCAAGGGGATAAACCAGGGGAAACGCTTGTCCTCGAAATTATTGCCATTATAAGAAAACTTTTATGAAATTACACAATAGTCGAGAATGTCATGTAAACCAAAGTACTTTCATCGTTTTATTACGTCTGTACTGGATATTTATTTTGTTTTGTTGTCAATTGGGATTGCTCGAATCGCGAAATCTTTCACTAGTCGCCATGCTATAAGCCGTGGATGAGTATCCACGTCTAATGTCAAAAAGTGATATAATTCTCTTTTCCCCTATTGCCGTGCTTTGGCAGGTGGATAAGATAATTGTATCCCTTGTCAGTGGAAATAACCGGTGGATAAAAGTTATATCCCCAGCCCATGCTAGCCCTGCAGGTGCACTATTAATGGTGCAAACGAAACTAAATAGTCGCCATAGCACCATGATGGTACTCGTCAATGGTGCATACAGTACAACGGGATTCAATGGACTATTTGACAAAATTATAGTTTTCAGTCCCTCATCTAGATCACAAGAAAATATTCAACACACATTATTTCTTTTTCAAAAACAACACTCCCCCCCCCCCCTCCCTCCCTTCTTCTTTTTAACAACGTTGTGGTTTAAAAGAAGATGTAGTAACAAAAATTGAAAAGAGTATGCTTAGATGGTTTGTTCACGTTGAAAGGATGGATGAAAGGCGACTAACGAAAGGTATTTACAAGGCAGATGTAAGTGGGAACGCCGGGAGGGGACGCCCTAGAAGGACATACATAGACCTTATTGGTGAGGTTCTTCAGAAAGGTCAGGTGCGTAGTACTCGCAACCGGCGTGTGTGTATGACAACATGTATGAATGTAAACAAAGCAAAAGAAGTATGTAAGAATCGTAGCATATGGCGCTCTGTAGTTTCTGCCTACCCCTATGGGAAAAAGGCGTGAGTTTATGTATGTATGTATGTACTTCTTTTTCAAATTGTTGGAAAACTGCTTAGATCAAAGTTGAGGAGAGGGGCTTGTAACGTCATTATCTAGTGTTAAACAGGGGCTCGAGTCTGCTATTGCTATCGTGTGACAGTTTTTGTATGGGAAATGTGTCATAAGTTTGACGTTAAGTATACGTCAAAATTTATCATCGACCGGTCATTGAGACACGATTGCAATAGCAGACTCAACCCCCTGTACTGATGTCATGCGACATTTTGACTCGATGTATCGCCGTTATTTTTTGATTACGTGAAAAAAGCAAAAAATATGTGTCGTAGATTTTCTTGTAATCTAGATGAGGGACTGTAAACTAAAATTTTAGGAACATAGTAGGAACTGGTAAAATTCACCCTCAGTCATATGAAGCATTGGATAACTTTTTATCCCTGAAAGATGCTTCCAGGTAAAATGTTTTTCAAAAGCCTTTTTAGAGGTACAAAAAGCATTTTAGCTTTGTCTCTGATCTGCCAATGCAGTCAATACCTCTGTAATCTAAAGGATTTTTCTAAGGCGTTGTAACGTTACTGCTTTCAATTATCTTAAATCAAGTAGGCTTTTTTTGTATATGCCTGGGAGTACTGCATAAAACAAAAAATACATTGCATTGTTGATTAATATAAGATAAAACACAATTCAATTTACATTGCATATGTTTCATATTATTTCAGTACAAAAGTCTTATGAAGGACACATGTAGGTATGTTTAAAGTCCAATGTAACAAGGGGCGTGCCTATTGCCATCAACCGGGTAGGGGCTGCGGCTAATGATTCAAATTGGGAAAATCTAACTTGAGAATCGAACTTAGTACACTTAAAGTCGAAGACAGCCTAATGTCTAGTTTAAAATGAAATTCAACAACCCTGCGCAAAATGTCTAAGTTTTAGCCAAGTCTACAAATGAAGAACTATCATGTCGTCTTCCTAGGTCAATAAACTATCGAGTATAAACGATTTGTTGAAATCAGGGTATGAATTAGACAACCTATGAAAACAAAATTTTGTACCTATTTAATCTATACTGCAAATGTAGATTGACATTATTTGACTGTGAGTGGCACTTTAAAATGACTTACGTATCATTAAATGTCTTAATAAAACAAAACCTCAGATTATTAGTGGATCGGTTGCCAATTTTTTTTTCAGCTAGAAAAAAAGTTTTCGCTAAAAAAAATCACATTTCAAATCAAAAACAGCAACTACAAAATGTGACCTTTGGTGAGAGATACTCAAGACTCCTGGCCATTTAATTGAGCAACCGGATAAACTTCCACTTGGACACGCATTGCCATGGCCGACTTAGAAAACTTTAAACAGACTTCGCATCCAAGTCGGCCGTATAAAGCTTGCGCCGCGTGATCTGTCACCTGCACATGTATGGAGTTTCTTGCCCATTCTTCTCCATACGAAACTACCTTTTGGAAGGGGCAACTAGAATCATTATATTTCATTTAACTTGTAAGTTTAACGTTCAAAAGTGCCTTTTAAATGGCCTAATTGAAATAAATGATTTGACGTTGACTTTGACCTGATTCTGGATCAAACACAAAATTAAACAGCCTCGCATGCATAAATTTAGTGTCAATGATTGCCATCGACACTCTAAGAAGAAGAACGTTTTATTTATCAAATAAAAAAAGAAAGCACTGCAAAATTTCATCAAATTTTGCAGTGCTCAACAGGGTTTATGATGGTGCCAAGCTTAAAGCCATATTTTAAGATATTATGACAAATATGAACATACTCGTAGATAATCCGCTCTAAAAAGCCCTCGATCCCTACAACTGTGCTAGCTTTATTTAACCACCACACGTGGTCTAATCCATACCCCAACTTAATCAGATCGATACCACACAAAGAGTTGCCGTGAGTCAAACATTGATTTTTCCACCATTAAATATTCAGACTGCCAGCAGGGTCACATGCTAATACATATACCTCTTTTCTTTATGGCAGCAGTCGGGTACGATAATCCAAGGTATAATAAATCGTTGTTTTCGTTTTATTGCTTTTGTTTTGTGACGAATTATGCTCGTATGGGTTTAGTGTTGCGACGAATAGCGGTTGGATACATGTTACGTTATTTTGACGAGTGTGTGTAAATCGATAAATGATAAATTATGTTTGTTGAGGGTTAGCGGTGTATAAAGAGAGCACCATGAGCAATCAACTTCTGTCTGGCTGTCCCTTAGAATATTCTAAATTAGTTTACAAACGAAACGATGGCAATGTGAAGCTCTATTTCAAGAGCTCATGTTCTCTACAGACACACTAAGAGGATTAAGCGGCTAGTGGTTTTATAATAACAGCCTTAGGAATCAATTGAAGGTTAAGCTGCGTTTGAAGAGTTCAGTCTGTTGATGGCTATTAATTACGTAGGTACATAAAGACCTCTGCGTGCCTCAATAAGTTCGTTAAGCTGTCGGTTCCACCCATCATTCATAGTGCAGCGTTCACCAAAATTCCTGTGTGGAGTGGACCATTGACAGTTATTTCGAGTGCTCAGAACCCAGAGGAGAGAAGGAGGAGAGAGAAGAGGGAGGGAGGGGAGAAGGGGAGTGCTCAGAGGAGTGAAATTCCCTACCTGCATCAGTGTTCCCGAGTTCATATGACCCCAATCTGTTTAAGTTGCGAGTTAATAGGCTGTTTTTGGGTAAGCTCGTTCTATCGTCGACCTCATCTCTGACCGCAGGACAAGATTGAGGTCAAGAGTAGACCCATTATATTTATAAAAAAAACACCGAAATCTGACACCAAGTGGCATCGTTACCCAGTTATTGAGTTGTGGTGGTCGGATGCAGACTTTACTCCATGGTAACACTGGTATAATTCTAGCTGGCTGCATCCGATCAAACTGGTATCCGATCATGATAATTCAATCTTATTAATCTATTCGTTTATGATTACGATAATTATGATAGTCCGTCAACAAATAAAATTGTAAATCATACGTTTCAACGTCTTTTTTAAACTAAATCAACTCAGCGTAAGTAGAAAAAATAAACTCAGAGGGCCAGTTTTCGTATTTAAGAACATTCAACATCTAATCTAAGTCTCAATCAGACAAAAATGCGTATTTATAATTAGAAATTGGTACGTCAGCAGAAAATTCTTATACTTGAACTCACTACGCGCTTAACTAAAATACCTATTCCTAGCGCTCTATGATTAGATTACTGCAATAACGAGCATATCTTTGCATTTTCTAGTCAGAATCTACAAATAGCAATCTTCTCTTTCTTTAAAGGTAGTTTAGAGAGCACGTTGTACAATTATGCTACGCGCGTATCGACATACGCTACGAACGTAGCGTAAACGATACGCGAAACGTGCATGGGGATGGTACCGTCTGGAACTCAAGATAAGATTTGGTCTTGCCTGTTATTTTCTAATCCAAGGTACATATTGGTCTCATTATTTCTCAAGCAAACGAGATTACAAGTTCTCTCAAGTACATGATTTTGATATAATTTTCTTCAACAAAAAGATCATAATTATTATCTTTTACCATGTTACTGAATGTAAAGACTTGCCCATCATCAAGTACATGGTTTAATTTAATGATGTATTATGATTCTTATTTTTTGCATGAGGTTTGTTTAATTCAATTCATACGTACTTTTAAAGTTCGTCTTAGACACTTAAAGTCAACACGTCTATTTTAAATTTGATCCCCAGTGTTATTTTTGAGGTCATACCAAAATTATAATTACTTTGAAACGCCCTATAAAATAAATATTTGATTATAAACTTCACAAATTAAACAATGATTAAATTGATAAAGTTTTGGATAAATACAGAGTCGGATATAATAATTAAAATTACAGTCTGACCAGTAAACATTGGAAACCCACCAATACCTACTGTGGAAGGAATTAAATTAACTTCTTCATTAATTAAGTTTAAAGTTCAGTGAAAATATCTCAAGATATTTGTGGACGTACTGACTTAGAAAGTCGATTAATGTAAGTACTATTAGCGGGTCGAGATTCGTGTTGAAAAATGTTTCAATAAATCTAGAACTTCTTGCGAGGAAACCTTTGTTGACTTCATTTCCTAAGTGGCTTAGGTGAACTATTTCTACAAACAAATTGACACAAGAGAGGTGTAGCTAAACAATATAAGTCTCAGGGTCCATTGAAGGCTAAGCTATGCTTGCAGAAGTTAATTCATTGATGGGTGACCATTATCATATATGTACCTATAAAGACCTCACCTATACCTTGAAAGTAAGTTAAGCCATTGGCCCCGGCTGTCATTTGTAGATTTTGCAATCATAGTCTAGAAATCAGTTTAAGGGCGAGACTCCACCAAAGCGGAGACGAGAGGAGATGTCCTGTAATTAACAGATAGGATAATGTATTGTGCTGATGCTAAGCACTGAGCGGTCAAAATGACGCAAGCTGATTGGTTATAAAACACATCTCTTCTCGTCTCTGCTTTGGTGGAGTCTCACCCTAATCCCCTTGGTTAAAGTATTTTCATACTCAATAATTGGGCTTCGTCCTATCATCATCCTCAATAATTGGGCTGTGGAGGTTAGGCAGTTATTCCATGAAGAATACAGGTATTAAGCTAGTTTTTAACCCCCAACGCAATAGAGTGGTGTTATAAGTTTGACGTCTGTTTGTCTATGTCTGTGTGTGTCTGTGTCTGTCTGTGGCATTGTAGCTCTCAAACAGTTGGACCGATTTCCACATTTACCACTTATGCCAGTATTTATTCTCTTAGGCCTGTTGCTCACCTACGATTATTTGCCATAAAAATAGCCGTGAGATTACCGTGGCTCTGTTGGCACAAATTTAATACTAACCCACCGTACCTACTGATTTAAAGGCGGAAATACTGATGTAAACAACATGCTTGGCTTTGGCTTTGGGGGTTTTTTACTAAGAAAGAAGTGGTTCATAATATTTTAAAGCACGGAACAACACGGATAGGTAAATATTCTAGTCCACATTAAAAACCGAACTTAATTAAAACAATGCAGACACAGATTTTAATGAACAGCGCAGAGAGTAGAGTACAAAATAACGCACTACTTTAGAACGACTTAATGAAGTCAATCCGAGAAGCACCTTCTAGATTGTTTCGCTTGCACCTGCAGGATGAGGTCACACTGCGAGCGGCCTCGCTCCGCACCGCTCAGCTTTATCGGATAACTTATTAATGCGGGGCGCTCCTGATTTCTGGCGGGATAAACGGTTTTGGGATGTTAGCCAAATGCTGGTTAAAACTTGTTTTGTTTGCGGCGATAAAGTTGCTTTTAGTTATCTGTTATCTAGGCGCATCGTGGTAATTTAGAATTGCTTTAGCTAAGGTAAGTAATACCGCATAATTGTAGAATACTAGGATTTTGTTACAGGTGTTCTAGCTTGGCATTTTTTAGTTTAAGGTGTAAAATAAAGAGTAACTTATTCTATTCTAATCAGTCTAGAGTAATCGTTATGAAAGTTAATTATAATTAATTTCCTTGAAAGACACGGTTTAAAATCGGTGTCATCCCAATTTATTTGTAGTAGACACGCCACACATAGTGTCTTTTCCTTCCTTACGACTCTATATTTGCCTTCATCTCAAATCACCACCTCCCTCCCATATAATATCATCATTATTTTAAGGAACTTTGAAACTAGGCATTTCTCCTGAATCGTAAATACGTCTATAGACATTTTGTTGGTATTTAGTCGATTTAAATGTTTAGAAATTAATCTATTCTTACTTTTCAATAATGGAAACAGTGTCACTTGATAATTATTATTTAAAAAGTAACAACTTCTCTAAGTTAGTTCCCACTGACTTAAATAAAACCTTTCAAGTGTAACGTTAAAAACATTTAATGATGTTATTATTATTAAAAATAAAAAGTTCTTTTTATTCACACATGTGACTACATTTACGCTTAGATACACATACAGACATCGTTTACACAATCCAAATATTTTAATGCTACAGCAGCAATAGCTTTAAGGCTCCAGCACACTTGTAACACCCGACGCCATCCCACACGGTTTTATTGGTCAAATCTGGAGCATTGCGTAACCAATGAGAACATCACATTGACGTCGCGTGGCATGGTGTGTTATATAATTCTGTTGCCAGCCTTAACCTGTCTCTATTTTAGTTCATTTGAACCATTCTTTTATTTTTTCCTACTTTTCATTTCTCGCTCAGTTTTCTTTGCTACCACACCTTCGTAGCAACTTTTTTCTTACAATTAATTGTTTCTTTTATATCTGAAAAGAGAATCGTCTGATTTAATTGAGCGAGCTCGGGTTTTCTTTGTCATTATTGTTTGCTACTAAAACTCTTGCAGAATATAGTGTAAATCAAAATTATTCTTTGAAACGAACTTAGATTAATCTAGATTTGAGTCTGAATGGCACTTCTAGTTATATTTAGTTATACAATAGTGAATGAGCTGAGCTTTTTGAACTAAATTGACTGATTTTCTGTGGTTTTCTAGTATCAAATTTGCTCAATTTCGTATTATTTTTAAAGTCTGGGCTTATCTTATTAAGGTAGAAGTAGTTTGGTTTCGTATTTAAGATCATTTTAGAAAATTATTTTGCGGTTATATTTAATAATTATTTTATATTATTATCTTTTTCATTGTTAGTTGGGAAATAGGTTTAAGGTCTACGTAAAATGCCTTACTTTACTCCCAATAATAGCAAAAACTTACTAATGTTTATAATAATATTAAAGTACGTAATTAAGCTGAAGAGTGTTTGTTTGTTTTCTTTGAATGTGCTAACGCCACAAACAAAAAATATGTATTCCTAAAAATCGGTTAGCTTTTGATAGTCCAGCATTTGAGTAAAATATTTAACATTATACTGCAGTTCTGCGGAGCAGGTGACACCGCAGGGCAAACCTAATTTTAAACATTATATAAACTGTCACAAACCTTAAGTAATAATTTAGAAACTTCCATGAGTAACCTTTTAAACTGTCAAAACAAATCCCCAATCCGTATTAAAATTGAAGATATAATGAACAAAAAGATTCGTTATTCATACAAAAATTAAGTCTACCAATTAAATAAAACTTTTTAAAAGGCGATGCTTCAAAAAGAAAGAAAGTAGACAACAAAGGAGGAAGGAAAAAAAGAAATAATATTGTTACTGGCCCAGTCAGAACCTACTAACGAGAATCCGATTATTGTTACTCGTGAAGTTGAAACAGTAAAAAACTGAAGTTGTCATCCACATCGTATAGGCAATGTTATTATAAGTAAAAAGGTGTAGATAGGATACCTAAACAACATTAATTGATCTTTAAAAACGGCTCACTAAAGTGCCCTGTAAACAATCAAATTGTTTGTCAAATTTTACGTATTTGTCAAATTATTTGATAGTGTGTTGCTGTGTTTGAGGCGTTATATAAGCTATTGTTTGATGAAAACGTGAAGTTTGACAAACAAATTTGTCAAGCAAATTTGTCCGTTAACAGGGCACTTAACACTCGCACGTACCGTTGACGGCCCGTCGCGACACTGAGGTTAAGTGTGGTGAGTTAGCCACAATTTAACGTTTCGCTTGCTGAGTCCCAAAACTCATCAGCATCGCTGTCCACTGGAAGTGCACCCAAAAGACTGGTGGCATCGCCACGTTGTATGGCAAAGCTTATCCTTTGACTACTTTAGTCAAAGGATAAGCCCTAAAAACCTTAAACCTTGGTTTCCCTCTAAAAGCCAGCCCTTAGGTCACGCGAAGTGTCAATTAAGCGTCTTGATAGACCTTTGTACAAGCTATGAGCACTCGGACCCCAATATGTATGTTTATCAGTTGTTTAGTACCCATAACACAAGCTCTTCTTAGCTTAAGACTATGATGGGATTGTGAAAAAAAAATGAAGTAACTTTATTAGTAATACTGGCTTTTTTTGTGCTTTATTTTAAGTCAAAGGACTTATAATAAAAAAAAATGCTGATGCGCGCGCATCGCTAATTTATGAACAAGTAAAAATTATTCCGCGCGCTTTTTCTTTTCGCTGTATTGTTTTTATTTGAAAATTTCAGTCCGAGTTTTATTTATTTCCTCGCAAGTATGTAATAAAACGTCGTATAACATACGTGCGCTTTGATAATTACAGCCTCTGCATTGCTTCTGCTGTAATTATCAACTTACTGCACTCGTATCCTAGTGTACTATTATGAGCCACGAGACGAAAAACATAATCTAAAATCGAAAACCGAAACTGGGTCGTCCCCATAATATCTGTTCGCGAAATATAGGCCTAATAAATAGACCAGGACCTTTCTCAGCCCGGGACGATGGCCCAATAGGGGAGATTTGGCTGGCAGCCAACCAACCAATGTGTAATGGGATGATGGCCATGATTGACACCGTTTGGCCACTGCGGACGCCGTAGTGTGGCTTTATTATGGTATAGCAGTGTATTATGGTGCATTATGGTGGTTGAATTTATGATATGACCTTATTGGTGATGTTCTTCGGAAAGGTCAGGAGCATATTAGTCGCAATATTGGCGTGCGTGTGTGACCACTCACTATCAAGCCAAGCCCGAATTCCTGACTTAAGTGTTGCAGTAGTTCTAAGCTAACAATAAATAAATATTCCACAACTTTTACACAATGCCACCTAGTCCCAAGCTAAGCAGAACTTGTGTTGTGGGTACTAAATAACTGATAATTACACTTATATCTAAATATATACATGTGATAGATAAATTACACCCAGACACAGAACAAATATTCGTGCTCATCACACAAACATTTGTCCTGGGTGGGAATCTGGGAATTCCATCTGGGAATCCAGGTTTGAGATTCTGAGACTCTCAAACCTGGTTGGGTTTTTAGTCAAGGTACAGACGCCAGCACATCAAGTTACCCCAATGTGTCAAATTTTCCCAATTGAATATGAACCTTATTCTGTTTCACATAAAGCTGAAAAACGATCAAAGAAATTTGACACATTGAAACTATTTTAAAAAGAGTAAGTATGGAGTTTCTGGCCCATTCTTCTCTATACAAAACTTGTTTAATATAAGGAGCAACTAGAATCATTAATTATATATTTAATTATACTTAAGTTTAACATTTAAAAGTACCTTATAATGGCCTAATTGAAAAAAAATGGTTTGCCTTTGACCTTGACCTTTGAACGCTTTTAATATTAAAAACATTTTAAATGGGATGCAGTACAGAAGCCAACACTTCAAGCTACCCCAATGTGTCTAATTTATTTGATAGTTTATTACAAATAGAATAAGTTTCAAGTTCAATTGGGAACCATACAAATATTTGTTCATTGCAGGAATCGACCCCACGACACACAGCACAGCAGCCAATCGCTCAACCACTGCACCATCTAAGCGACATTACCTTCTTAGAAAATCTTTGACATCATCCCCATAATTTCAAAAGGTTTGTACCAATTTGTATCCTGACAATAGCTAATAATGTGGTGTCGTATTACAATAGCCGCATCTTCACGACTTGACCCTAGGGCACTAGCTAGTACAGGAAATTACCTGTGACCATGTATGGGAAAATTTAAATATTTGCAGACTTGTAAAGTGCACTGGTGGTGTAAACAATTGCATGGTTGAATACTTTTATTTTGACTTTGACTGGCCTGTTGGTCGAGTAGTTAGTGGCCCTGACTGCTATGCCGGAGGTCGTGGGTATGATTCCCACCCAGGACAAAATTAAATGTTTGTGTGATGAGCACGATCATTTGTTCTGTGTCTGGGTGTAATTTATATATAATATGTATGTATTTAGAAATATATAAGTATGTTTATCAGCTGTTTAGTACCCATAACACAAGCTCTTAGCTTAGCTTGGGACTAGAGAGCGTTGTGTGAAAAAGTTGTGAAAATATTTATTTATTTATATTTAATATTTATTTTATTCTGTTTTTGACTGACTTATACTTAAAATGGAGGAGGGGTTGTATGTTTGACTGTGTGTTTGTATGTTTATTGGGTACCCGATGCATAGCCACCGGTTTCGAAATCAAGTTTTTTAGGAGTTTCAAGGATCCGTAGCGTAGACTTTTGCGTTTCATTTTAATTTCAACTATAAACCTTTAGCCGGTCCTCTAAAAAAGAGCCTAAATAGACAGATAGACGAACAAATGAGTAATCTTTTAAGGGTTCCCGTTTTTTTTATTTTAGGGTACGGGACCCCATTAACAAATGGAGCAAGCAAGTCACCCTCCGGCAACCAAGAGACGGCAAAAGAGGTAGGGGTCGTCAAGTCAGCAGATGGGAAGATGACTTGAAACAGACAGTGGGACCTTTCTGGTTGAAAGTAGCAAGTGACAGGACACATTAGAAGGAATTGGAGGAGGCCTATGTCAAAAGGCACACTGAACGTAGGGACCTCTCGTAACCCTATGTTTAGGAATAAAGGGCTATTATTATTATTACGGGACCCTAAAACAAACAAACCTTTTAGCTTTCAGTTACCAATAGTATTGAAATAGAACTATACAAAACTTCAGCTTATGATGTCATTTATTAGTTTGTATTAGTTTACATCCTATTCTCAGACCTACTGAATATACACACAAAATTTCATAAGAATCAGTCAAGCCGTTTCAGAGGAGTTTTGTTACAAACACTGTAACACGAAAATTTCAAATATCAGATTGAAGCAACTTACTTTTAATAAGGTGACAACAAATAGATCCTAAACAATAATTAATAACTACCTACTACTACTTTTTATTAAGCGAGTCTATAATGTGCTTTTATTTAAACATTTTGTGATACATATAATAAAAATGACAACATATATAACCTAACCTAACTTACCATACCTATTCTATAGCGAACCTAACTACCTAACCTAACTACCTTACTGAAATGCATTGATATTGAAATATACAAAATTCATTATTTTAAACTGAACTGCTGCGCTGCGTGTCTCTATGTTACATAGGTACAATTGACTAATTTACTCGCATAATAAATTAACACAATCTTATGTCTGGACTTTAAAAGAGACCATGACTCCTGAGTTTCTTTCGGCTTTTTTTCTCAGGGATCAGACACTTTGGAAATGCCCCCTAACCCCAATTTTGTTAAGGCAGTAACTACATCAGAAATTAAAATCCACTATACCTCCTACAAATTTGATGGGTCAAAGTAATCTAGGCTTCAGACTGGTTTACTCACCTCGCTGTATAAGCCTGTGTCTTATGTGTTATCAGCTTTAATGCATCTACGAGCGAATGGTACACAAAGGGGTTGCAATTGTTTATTTAGGGCTAAGACATAATGTAATTTACCTACGAGTATGTACCTACACTGTACAGACGTGTATGTTGTACCTTTAGATGATTAAGTACCATTTAAAGAGAATACAATTATCATGTAGCATTCAGGTTTAAATCAATGAGGTAAGGTCTATTAGTATTATCTGGTCTTAATATTATAAAGCTGAAGATTGCTTAATGTCAGGAACAAGTGGTCAAAATCAAAATCAAAATCCAAAGTCTTTATTCAAACTAGGCTGAGAATCAGCGCTTTTTGAACGTCAAAAAAAAATACATAAAGACAGTCCCTCAAAAACGGCCCACCCTTCGCCACTTCCTAGTGTTTTTGCTGGGAAGAAGAAGTGGCGGAACAAACTCCCCAGCAACACATCTGTCTGATTCGTTTGAAGAACTAGGTATACAAAGAATCTATACAATGAAGTGCTCAATAAATAGCACTAGGGTTTATAAATACACTTTGTAAAACATTACATTTCAGAATGATTCGATACGAGACTTAAAAAAAAAGTAAAAAGTAAAGTCCGGTCCGATTTGAATTTTTTTTTCAGTTTCCGATAGCTAATTTATCGAGGAACGCTGTAAGCTAAGTATCATTACGCTATGACAAATAAGAGCAGAGCACGAATGAAGATTTTTTTTAAATCGGCTTTTTTGTTTCCTGTAGTCTGTAAAAGTTGCGGGTAGACGCTAGTCATTGGTATAAACGTATAGTCTCGATTTTTTTTACTAATTCAAGTTATGTTGTTCAATGCAGTTTATCGGGTGCATTCTCTTAAGTACATTTATCATCTTGAATGGATTTTAATCTTTTTTTATACTAAAAGACTACTTACTCACTGAGAATATTTTTTGGACGCGTATTTTCAATCATAATAATTGTTTAAATTGACATATATGTATATATGTATCGATATAAACGAGACAAAAGAAGTATCTGAGGACTGTAGTTGGTGGAATTTTATAGTTTGTGTCTTGCCCCTTGGGAAAAGACGTGAGTTTAGTGTTAGTTTTTATTTATAAGATCTGTAAGCTTCCTACATATGTATTTGCTTACAAGAATACAATGTCAATCGTCATGTAGATCGTCATACATGGAAGCAAATCTGTAAGCCCGTTTACCCACGACCGGTGGGTAATAACAACAGTACGGATCGACAAATCCTTATATTTTCTCTCCTTTTTACTTAAGTCTGTCTCACCATATACTTGATGCCTGGTCTTTTTAGCCTATGTTGTAGTCACTTCCTATTCTTACCGTATTTAGCTGTATACCAATATTTTACATGAAACCAGCGTTTTCGGGCTTTTGGCTGTCAAAGATTCGAAAGATGACAGCCGGGAGCAACTGCTTAACGTGTTTTCTTAGGCACGAAAGGGTTTTGGTACTTATGTAATGGATAGTCACTTATCTTAGGACCGAATTCGTCAGGCGGAGTTTAACCTGTGATGGACTTGTCAAGTACGAAGGGCTTTTATTAATAAGGCACTATTTTTAGCTTACTGTTCTTTAGTTACCTTTTTAATCTGGCTGACGATCTACATTATTTCCTCTAGTTATTGGTTCCAACTCATTGTTATTGTATCATTTAATTGTTATTGCATTCATTCATTGTTTTTCAATCATTTCAAGTTTCAATAGATAATCTTACTAATATTATAAACGAGAAAGTTCGTTTGGATGGATGGATGTTTATAACTATTTCACGCAAAAACTACTGAACGGATTTGGATAAACAGATAGATTATAACCTGCTAGATTAACAAATATAATAGTTTTTATCCCGATTATATCTTCCCCTGGCATATTTTTCTAGTTACAGCTAGTAAGTTATAAGTATGTTGCTATTTTTTCGTGCTTAAGGTGTTAAATTATAATTAATTGTCGCACGTGTAAATGTTACCGTATTAATTAAGTCAGAAACATGATATGTGTGAACAATTGTTGGTTAACCTGAATAAATAAATAAATAATTCCAACAACTAGCAGCCAATATGGTAAAAAAATTAAAAGAAAATTAAAAAAAGAAGAAATAGGAAAAAGTCAAAGTCAAAGTCAAATCAAACCATTTATTTCAATTAGGCCCCTATAAGGCACTTTTGAACGTTGAACAAAAATTCACTTTAAAAAATGATTCTAGTTGCCCCTTCCAAAAACTAGATTTGTATGGAGAAGAATGGGCAAGAAACTCCATACTTACTCTTTTAAAATCGATTTTACAATACTTTGTATACATTAATAAGATTATAATGTAAGGACGATGCACCTAGAATAAAAGTACTATACTAAAGATTAGTAAAATATAATAGTATGGCGAATGATTTTAAATAGCTTGGACTGGAAGGAAAATTATGATAATCTATCAGCCAATATGATACTTATTCGACAGTTTTTGAAGCTGTTTTTCCCACTTGAACAACCATACTATTGCTAATTAATATACAATATTTAACACTAAAATCGCACTAAATTATTAAACAACTTTATGCTAGATCAATAAAGGCGATCCATTAGATCAGGCTTGTCCCAACAAGTTGTATAATAAAGATGGATTACACTACAACATGTTGTGAACAGCCTGGGACAGGGTGCAACATGAAACCTTTATTCGTTACGTCACTAGACAAGCATGGCAGAAGGTAAGGTGTAATATTGATTTCGTAAAAAAGGACGGAAATGTGTTAAAGGAAACCGAAGCGCGCGGTGTTTTATTTCAAAGAGTGCGCGCGGTACTTCCAGACATACAACTAAAAATCGTGCTTATCACACAAACATTTGCCTTGGGTGGGAGTCAAATCGACGACTTTCGGCATAGCAGTCAGCGATAAAATAAAAAAAATGTTTAGCACAAACTTTCCAGGTGCATTTTAATCCGAGAAAGAAAGCAGAAATGTCTATTGAGTCTGTAACTGCTAAATGCGCCGCTACTTCTCACACCAAACTGAGCTTAGCAGTCTTACTTCACATCAAAAACTGTCAAGGTGGTCTTTGACATTAAATGTTACAATAAAATACCATGTGATATATTAAAACTAAATGAAAGAAAATTTAAAACTTGCACTGACTGATCTGGTCCCCTCATTCTGTGTGGTTCTTTCCTCAAAAGACCATTCAGACACTAATCGGCATGGATCTTACATGATTTGACCAAGCTATTGTCTGGACTTTAAAAGAGACAATGACCTCTGAGTTTCTTTCGGTGTTTCTTCTCAGAGTAGTCAGGTAGCGAAAGTCCGATCTTATCTACTAGTTAAAAAAAAATACCTGTAAAAGTGTTTGTGAAAACCTATTTATTGAAATAAATATCGTCATTTATCATTTCAACTTTTTTTTCTATACGTAATGGGTCTTCGACTCTTGACCTCAATCTTATCCTGCGGACAGAGATGAGGTCGACCATGGAACGAGCTTACCCAAAAAAAGCCTATTAACTGGCGACTTAAACAGATTGGTGTCATATGAACTCGGAAACACTGATGCAGGCAGGGAATTCCACTCCTTGGCTGTGCGCATAATGACAACAGGCAAAGCGCTTCGTGCGAATGTGTGGAACATCTACAAGGAATCGGTGATAACCTGCAGTACGTCTGGATGACAACTGAGAATTTACAATAAAATGGTATTGCACTTTAAGTGGACTTTAAGTTACACTAAGTCACGCACCTCTGACTTTTCGGATTCATGTGCGTATTGTATAATTGTCACTTGCTTCAAAAACGGTGAAGGAAAACATCGTGATGCCTGAGAGATATTTCTCGACGGCATGTGATGCCAAGTCAGAGGCCCATGGGTGGCATTAAAACTCTGACACCAGGTTAGTTACTAACCATACGATAAGAAGAAGTTACACTGACTATCAGACGGGGTACTGTGCACTTCGTCACATCTCTGCGAGTGCGCACGACATCACCTTAGATACAGACTGATGATGGCCTATACGAACCTAGCTGTTTGACAGTTAAGTCACAGTATAAATATTAATACAGTAGGACGACGCCTTTGATAATAATAATAATAATCTTTATTACACAAGAAATGGTTACAAAATTTTGTGAAGTCCCTGACTTCTGTGCTAGGTGATAGACCTGTGTTACAGAAGTCAGTGCCCTCTCCCAAGCGGAGATATAACAGAATCTTATGCAATAAGATTAATGAAAAATAAAAACTATAGTAACAATAATAAAAAACTAAAATAAAATAATGATCTCTGGAAAAATGCCGACAACTTCTACACGCGTTTGACTTGAATAATACCTCCCGCACTACGAACATCGTTTTGTTCGCAGTGCGGAAGCGGCTTTCCCGTGTCTCGCCCCTCACACCCCGCACGATTGCCCTGTCTAGACGGCTCCGTCGGACGACTGTATGTTTTTAGACCGTGGTTAAGCCTTGGAAACTTTGCCTAGTGATCATCATAGTGAACTGTCAACGGAGATACAGAATAGCCCTGCTGTACCACTTAAAAGACTTACAAAACATAGATTAACTCAAAAAAATCAAAGCTTCTACAGTTCCGCCTCTACAAGGTGTTTTTTTTTATATCCCATAACTCTAGGGTTATATTCTGTAGGTAAAAATAATACTAAAACTCCCAGAATAGATGGTCCAAAAATACATAGTTTCGGAGATATCATCAATCATAATTAAATTATCAGTTGTTTAGTACCCGTAACACAAGCTCTGCTTAGCTTGGGACTAGATGGCGTTGTGTGAATAGTCGTGGAACATTAGTATTTATTAATATTATTTTTATTACCTAATTATTTCAAAAATTGTCACCAGTACGACGAATCTTCTTTCTAACGTCACTTTTCTTTCACGTAAGGGTGTTTCACATTAATCATCGTGACTTTGTCGAATTATTTTGAAAGATAGTAAAAAAAAAGGATGATTGAAACATAATTCATATGCCAGTTGATTCTTTGATATGGTCTCAATCATACCCTAGAGTTACGGGATATAAAAAAAAACACGTTGTATACATCCCCAAATACCGCGACAAACCTAAAACAATAAACAGTATTAACCACTAACTCGACAATTTGTCTAACTCTAACTTGAGCGTAACTTAAACTGAACCAAAGTTGAACTTCTGGTAATTGTGTCAGCGTTTACCCGGAAGCCGGTAGTAGCGAGCGACGGCGGCTTCCGGTGCCTACGTCACAAGCTTCCATTGTGAGCGCCTTTTGGGGTAAAACCGTTTGGGCCTTAGCCGACTGTGGCATAAAGAGAGGTTTTGTGTTCGAGTAGGTAATATGTTAGGGGTGTAGGTAAATCAATTGTGATGGTTAGTTCTGTGGAGGTATTTTAGTGTGTTATGTCTGATTTGACTACTCATTATAGTACTAGCTTCTGCCCGCGACTTCGTTCACGTGAAGTTTTGTCATCGCATGTATGGGTAGATCTCCAGAGGCATTTTTTTTCGTGTCGGGCTGGATAAACCCACTTTAAAATTGAAAAACGTTTTTAAAATATTTTTTAATATACAGTTTGGTGTACAATCTACATGGTACAAGACTAATATTATGAATAAGTTTATTTTAAATATTTAAAAAAAAATCTTAAACCCTAAAATTCTGATCGCTCTGGGTTGACCCGACTCCCGATTGAATGAATAAAATATTATTTAACTTTTTATTAAGAAGGTTCATATGAAACAACTTGTTTACATTACATAACAAATAGTTAATCTTCATCGTAATAAATTATTTTAAGTTATATTAACAATACTTTTCCCACAATTTGAATTTGAAATCATGACTGGGCATTTTGTCTCATCGCTCTGCGCTGAGGTAAAACATCGCGCTCATCCCTAGTTACGCGTTATAGACACTCTATTCCCCTCCCGCGGGGTAACCCTGGCAATAGTCTAACCGCCGAGGAGGAAACCTGTGTGCCACAAACCAGCACTCCAACATTACGAAGGTAAGTTTATGATTGCTCTGGATTTGGTTCTCGAATTTTATGATTGCTATGGCACGTTATTTAAATTAAATAGTAAGCTTATGAATGTGTCTGTTATGTGAATTAAGAGATCGTTGTGATGTTTTTTTATGAAACGTAATCATAACTTTCTACTGCTTTTAAATTCGGCTATATTTATGATTTAGTGACTTTTTCTGATGGCTATGGCTGTGATTGCTCTGTCCAAAAAGAACAGAGCAATGATATTTTGCATTAATTGTACGTTATAAATCTATTGTAAGTAGTAGTAACAATGACAAACGATGAACTATACATATGACCTTTAATTTACAACCATTCCTGGGGGGTTTCTTTGGGTAACCTAAACCCATAAACAGATATTGACGTATTTTACCTTGATGATATTTTTGTAATGGCATTTAACTAACCACAACTTTACAGTTGTGGTTAGTTAAATGCCATTAGAGAAGTAAGGGTTACCCCTTTCTTCTCTAAAATTTAATGGTAACTATTTTTGCAGGTTGAAATCATGCCTCGAAATAAATTATCTACGAGTAATGAAGAAAAACGTCTTAGAAAGAAATTGGCTGAGCGTCGTAGAATGGCCAAGATAAAATATGATCCATATCTAAGACGCACAATGGCTTGTAAAGTCAAGAGAGAGTTACCAAAGGCAAAAAGCTCGGGGCACAGTACTACCAATGAGTGACAGATCTATTGAGTGTGAAAATTTAATTAGGTACTCCAAGTATTTCCGAGGTAGTTTTATCTTCGTTGGAAAACAATAACACCTTGACAAAGTTTGCTGCAGCAGAAGATTTACCCGACTCCGACTCCGAGTACTATTCAATTATCTGAGCTTAAAATAAACCTTAATTTTTAGTTTCCTGATCAACTAAGCCTTACAAAATTTGTATTTTTATACTTTGTGTTAAAATTTTGTATCATTATAATTTGCAAACAATACTTTAATCTGATGTGACCATATGAATTGCATTTAACTTTGTGTTCTGCTTTTTAATTCTTCACTTTCCACTAAAGATATACCTAGTTAAGGAAAATGTGATCATGACAAATCTCTTACATATCTTGTAAAGACTGTTAATTTAGTCATGATTTCTATTAAGTATTATGATTACAAATAGTTACGTTTATAAATTTGTTGTTAATTTTTAAGAATTTTATTTTGTTCTTTGTAAACGTTAGTTTTCTTTCATAACTTTTTTAAAACTAATATTGATTGAGTCTAAATCATTTCATAACTTTAAAAGACTGTATGTAATATTGGTGGATTTCAAAAGGTTTTTAATGTTGTCTCATTTACCTAGAAGTGATTTAATTAAGTCCAAATAAATGAATCTAAGCCAAAAGTTGATCTTTATAATTTTGTTAATTTGTTATTTATTTTTAATATGGAAGTACTTATGACTGATAATATGCCTTGACCTTTTTCTAAAATAATACATTTCTCTTACATGTAATAATCTTGTTACACGTACACTGAACATGACTTAAAATGGCTAAATAAATATTATTTTATCATTATTATTTATTTTTGTTACACTAATTTCACCATTTATGATCGCTCTGGCACCAATTATGATTGCTCTGGGCGCGAAATTTTTTAAACTTAAATATTTCCATAACCGTTTGTGTAAATTGAAGGCCAATAATAAAAATGTACTATTTGAATATCATTCTTTTTAATGAGATACATAATTACCATTATATATCAATATCTGAAAAGCACCAGAGCGATCACACGAATACGCCCGTTTTGGAGATTGACCCGTATACCCTTTTCCGACTTGCTCAAATTAAATTGTTATAGCTCGGCTAATTTGCATAATATAAATATAATTTATGCTATAAGCAATGAGTGGAAATAAAAATATCACGGAAACAGAAATTCGAAATAATAATGAAAACGTACTCGGTAAAAGTACTGGGGTCTTAAACGTATTTATTTGGATAAGGATTTATTCAAAGTTAAGATTTGCTGTCAATGACTTTTTTTAGAACTTTTAAAGAGGAATAATTTTTGCGTAATTTAAACCGTTTGTGCAACGGAAGCTTTTTTCTGGCTTGCAACATTTGTTATTACTGCTCCACTCCTATTGGTCATAGTGTGATGTTATATAGCCTATTGCCTTCCTCGATAAATGGACTATTAAACGCAATAAAAAAAAATCAATTTAAGCCGGTAGTTTCTGAGATTAGCGTGTTCAACCAAACAACTAACAAACTTCTGTTTTTAACCCCCGACGCAAAAAGAGGGGTGTTATAAGTTTCACCGCTATGTGTGTGTGTGTGTCTGTCTGTCTGTCTGTCTGTCTGTCTGTCTGTCTGTCTGTCTGTCTGTCTGTCTGTCTGTCTGTCTGTCTGTCTGTCTGTCTGTCTGTCTGTCTGTCTGTCTGTGGCACCGTAGCGCCCAAACGGGTGAACCGATTTAGATGCGGTTTTTTTTATTTGAAAGCAGGGTTTCTTGCAATGGTTCTTAGACATAATTCATCAAAATTGGTTCAGCCGTTTCAAGGTTATCAGCTCTTTTGTGTTAGCTACCGTTGCTATTTTAGACGTCTATGGGTATTAACTTTACTTACAAACATATGTGTGCCTTAAAATTTCAAACGCCCATGCGTGTAATATTAATAAGTAACATTATGGTGTATTTGGTCTGATGCAGCCAGGATATCTAGCAAACTAATACACTCTTGGGAAAATAACAGCAGATATGGCATGTTTGGATTCATTTCAACCAGCATTTGATTCTGCACACAATGCCCAGATGGCAACAGGATGAGCTGATGCTGCAGCCAGGCTATCCAGCATATCAGTTCAGTAGGTAAATTCTTGACAAAATAATAGCAGATATGTCGTGTTTGGATTCATTTCAACCAGCATTTAATTCTGCACACAATGCCCTGATGGCAACAGCATGAGCTGATGCTGCAGCCAGGCTATCCAGCACACCAGTAGGTAGACTCTTGACAAAATAATAGCAGATATGTCGTGTTTGGGTTCATTTAAACCAGCATTTGATTCTAAACACAATGCACTGATGGCAACAGGATGAGCTGATGCTGCAGCCAGGCTATCCAGCACACCAATAGGTAGACTCTTGACAAAATAATAGCAGATATGTCGTGTTTGGATTCGTTTTAACCAGCATTTGACTCTACATACAATGCACTGAAAAATTCTCATAACTGTAAACTCTTTAAACCAAAATGAATGCATTTAAAAATTTAAAAATAAAAATTAAATTAAAAATTTAAAAAACCCCCACCGCAAAAAAGTAAAACATTTTAAAAGTAAAAACTAACACTTTAGCCATGAAATTTTACTTCACGTCGGGGTACCGCTAAAATAAGTACCTACATACCTACAAGTACACTCCTTACTAGGTACCCCGACGTGAAGTAAAATTTCATGGCTAAAGTGTTAGTTTTTACTTTTAAAATGTTTTACTTTTTTGCGGTGGGGGTTTTTTAAATTTTTAATTTTTATAGATGTAAGTAGGAAATTCTGATATTGTCGCTTGGTGTATTGAACAACAATTTAAAAAAGTTATTGGGTTTAAAGCAGTAGCGTGGTTATAATAACAGCCATACGTTCGAACCTAGATAGATGCTTAACTTTGTGTAGTTATTCTAGAAAGTTTGTTCGTGTTTGTTCTAGTAAATGGTGAAGGGCGGGCTTTTTGGGGAACAGTCTTATGTGACGATCAAAAATAACTTATTCTTAGCCTAATTAAAATAAATGAGTTTTGACTTTTGATTTGATAGATTCTGTTAATGTTTTTTGACGGGCCTGTTGGTCTAGTAGTTAGTGACTCTGACTGCTATGCCGGAGGTCGTGGCTTCGATTCCCACCTAGGACAAATATTTGTGTGATGAGCACAATCATTTGTTCTGTGTCTGGGTGTAATTTATCTATAATATGTATGTATTTAGAAATACATAAGTATGTTTATCAGCTGTTTAGGACCCATAACACAAGCTCTCAAGCTTAGCTTGGGACTAAATGGCGTTGTGTGATAAGTTGTGGAAATATTTATTTATTATATTTTATGTTTTATCACTACTGTGTTCTCAAAACGGTGAAGGAAAACATCGTAAGGAACTTCGCCATGTCTTCGAATCAAATATTCGAAAACATTATGTAACATCTACCAACCCGCACTGGGCCCGCTGTGTCCCAGTAGTGGGAACATTAAAGGCTGATAATGATTATGTTTTATAAGTCACAGTTGAGCACAGATTGATCGGGTCGATCAAAGGTTAAGCTACGCTCGACGAGGTTAGTTCGTGGATGGGTGACCATTCATTACATATCAAGACTCCTTCGTGCCTCGGAAAGCACATAAAGCCGTTGTTGCTGGCTGTTTTTTGTTAATCTATGACTGTTGAGAACAGGATCAATTTTAGAGTAAAAAACCACAAGTACCTACAGCTTTTTGGTTTATTTTATCAGCACATATTTTTGCCGACTGATTTTTTTTCATAAAAAAACAAAACAACCAGACTTCTAAGCAAAAACAAAGAAAAAGAAAAATTTATTAAAGAGTTTGGTAGCTGGTCGCCAACAATGACAGTCGTTATAGATAGCCGAGAATCTTTTAAATAAGTTTAACGAAGGGTTTTCGTTTTACCCAGTTACTGGGTGGTGGAGGTCCGGCAGGCAGTCGCTCCATACTGTTCATCTGGTTAAACTGGAAGCCAACACCAAGATAATGTAGATGCGAAAAGGCTAGGCATATGATAATGATGAGTTGAGCTTAGATTGATATTTAAACGCGTCTATGTCTATACTGCCTACCTACTCATCTTTTCTTCTCCACTATCAAGTCCATCCAAAGGTTGTTTATAAGAGACCGCGTTTAGAGATAAAGCCGCCCATTATAATACCCTATGTAGCCCTTAAAGTTATAATTTGTAAGTTCTCATGGTGTAAAATAAAGAGTATTCTATTCTATTCTATGTTAACTGGAATTGTCGTCACATAGTTTAAAAAACTCAGTTAAGAAAGCGAAAAGAAAAAAAGAAGGGCAGAAAGAAAAAAAGAAAGAAAGAAAGAAAGAAAGAAAGAAAATACATTTATTGGCAACAGCTGGATACACGCACAGCAAAAACACAATAACACAAAAAAAGAGACAAAACATGTCATGTCTCACGGCTGCGCCAAAAGGTTAATTTCATGAATGGCTGTAATGCCAGACAGATGCTGAGATCCTGCCTGACGCAGTAGATACTAAATTCTTATGACCGAATTATGTTACAAACTCCAGGTTTTGTTATTATAAGTGAGAAGTCAACTTAAAGGACCAGATTAAAAGTGTCTTTTACCCAATATTCAATGAACACCCTTCAAGCTCAATCACTTATCTTCTACTTTTCTCCAATTAAAGGCAATAAACATTAAAATTAATTAAATTCCAAAATTCATTACCCTAGCGTACACAGTACATTATAAATCAAAAGGATTTATTACCGAACAATAGAGTATATACGAGCTATGTATAAGATATATACAATTATAGACGGGGAGGCGACAATCGATATCTGTCGAAGAATCTACCAATTAAATTGAGAGGGTAACTAGGTACGTAGAGCGATGGATGTGATAGAGGTGGCAGCGGGAAAATTGAACAAAATTGTAATATAGAAGAAAGTCCTTCAAAATTGGTTTAATTCGTTTAGACAACGAAAGTACCTACCGGTAATTTTGTTGAAATAAAAAAGTAGTGTTTAAAAGTTATCTTACTAAATATTGGCAAAGTTAGCAATACCGGATACAAAATACATATTATCAGTTGCATTGACGTAGTAATCTTGGGTTATATACTAGTGAAATGGAAATAGCAATACATCTTCTTAATGATTGCCAGGAGGAGTCAGCTAGATGGTTTGGAGGTGTTAAAAAATGTGTGAAAAGCGACTAAAGAAAGGTATTAGGTGCTATTAATAAGGCAGATGTGGAAACTTCAGCTGAGGTGGCATAGACTAGTCTCACTACTTCGGAATTAGGTCATATTGTATTACTCAAAGTAAATCACAGTTTCACAGATAGTATGACCATAAATTGTTATCAAGTAAAGTGTTGCTTCAAAAGGTGAAACAAATATATTTTAAAAACGAACCAAAACAGGAAAATTGGGATAAACAGAACAGAGTCCATTATTAAAGCGTTTTGATAACTTCTTACTTCGTAAGTTCCTTTCTATTGCTTCCTCAGTCTATGGTCCACATACATCAACCGCAGTAACAATTCAAGAGCTAATTAAAATAGATGACCCCTTTACATACTCATTGAGATTTAGTGCTTTTGTTCGTAAGGCGTCGATGCTGTGAAAAATAAGTGTGTAATGTTGTACTGTCAGATAATATCCTCTGACAAATTGGGTGGTTGAACTTGTGGGACTAGAAATAAAGTATCAGGTTTTTTTAAGAGCTTAAGTGTCGTATTGTTGTAAAAATGTGTTGCTTTTGTATGAAAATTATAAGTTTTGTAGTGGGTGAACGTTTGTTTTTGATCCTTAGAGGGTCAATATTTATTGCATAAAGCTTGAATAGCTTGAAGACAATATCTTATAAATGTGTGTGCTTTGTTGATATTTAAAAGAAAAAAACGAGCCTTTATGATTAGTAACATTACATCTGACAGGTTTTTGAGGTAAATACTCTGAGCCACCATAAAAGAAAATTACAGCACGACGTGGTACCAAGCTCATGCAAAATGAGTTGCCATCATTTCACGGCTACCGCAGGCACTCATTGGTCAAATCAAATAGTGAGCGCTTTCCAGTTTCATGTAACTTAATTTCGTCCCTTTTCAAGAAATGACTGCCACAAACAGTCAGCAACCGAAGAAAGATTTTACACATCAAAATTGTTACGACGAGTTGTTAGAAGCCCAAAAGCCTGAGAACTTATCTTATCGTATTAAACTGATTGGTGCAGGTCAGACTGACGGGTGCTCCATGAAGCATATTTAATAAGTATTTAGCTGCTTAAATGATTACAATAGGAATGAATACTCTGTAGATTATATTTTTATCGTATTTTACTTTAGTTCTAAAAATAAAAATGATTGTTACAAAACTTTTCTTAGTATCCAATAATACGGGTTTGAACAAAAATAAACCTATTTATTCTGGGACTTTGGCATACAGAGTCGAAATAATTTAGAAGCCTGTATATCTGTGTAAATAGTACACTAAAAACTATATACCTACATATCTTTTCTCCTTCACTATCAAGTCCATCCAAAGGTTGTCTGTAAGAGATCGCTTTTAGCGATACGACCGCCCATTGTAAAACACCCTATGTGGCTCTTTAAGTTACAATTTGTAAGTTTCTAAATAAAGAGCATTCTGTTTCATTAAATACTAGTATTTCATCCGCGACTACGTCCGCCTAGATTTCTAACTTTAATTCCTCTTCATCCCTCGTAGTTAATAACAAACTTTTTTACAAAAAAAACAACCGACTTCTTAAAAAAAACACTAACAGGTGAAAAATAACTCTAGTTTTGGAAGTCTGCGACTTTGGAAAATCCGCACTAATGGGAAAAAGCGTATTCTGTATGACTCCTAAAATATTTGATAAGCTTCCAAAATCATGGAAAGAACAAACCCTTAGGATATTTAAGCGAACACTGAAACCGTTCTTAATAGAGAAAGCTTACTACAACACGATAGAATGTTTAAATGATAAAACTTAGCAATGCACTGTGTTCTACATTTTATAATTATTAATAATTTATTAGATTTAATGTAAACTATTTTTATCTCTATTTTTTCTATTTTTGTTTTTTTTTATAATTATTTGACATTGGTGTTATTATTTATTATTGACATTATTAGATTTTATCCTATTATTATGCTAATGCAATGTAATTCAAATAAAGACATTTAGATGAATGATTATTAATATTAATTCTATTTGTAAGCAAAACAATGTAATATTTGTACGCCTTAAAGGCCAAACATGACTGAACAAATTTTATACTTACAACCTGCATACCATGTTATGTAACTCATGTTTCCACAAATAAATGAATCTATCTATCTATAACTATCTAAGTATTGGTGGTTTTTTTTTTCATTCATTATCGGTCACTGACTTCCGAAACGAGAGTTATTAATAATATTACTTTACATAGATAAGCTCATAAACCAGTCTACAAACTGACAACCGTAGGCGTTAGCGGGTAAACCTAAACTCGTACTTAATGAACTTAAATCATTCCTGACGGGTTCAATTTTCATTATTTTATGTTGTTTGTATATGTCAATATTTATTATCAGGTATGTTATGCCACAATGAAACTAGTCGTAACTTTTATCTCAGAAAACGTTTGGTTAGACTAATGGGGGGTCGCAAAACGTAGCTTTTAATCTATTTGTCTATCTTCTACGGAAATAAAACGACTGCACGAATTTGGATAATTCTTTGTTTTGTTGTAATTGGTTATTTGACTTAATTTTAGTTTTCACGTACCTAATCAAAAAATAACGGCGATACATCGAGTCAGAATGTCGCATGACGTCACTAGTCAGTGCAGGTTATAACGTTACAAGTTCCTCAACTTTAATGCGCTTAATCTAAACTGTTTCCCATTCATTTGAAAAGGAAAAAAATACGTGTCGAATATTTTTTTGTAATCTAGATGACGGACTAAAAATTAAAATTTTATCAAATAGCCCATTGTGTAGGTCTTTGGATGGTTTAGATTTTAATTGGACCTGGTACCCTCTTCATATGCCGTTAAGAAATATCTCACAGACAAGCTGGATTCCTCACGATGTTTCCCTTCACCGTTTAAGTTATAATTTTACAATACGCACTAGTCCATTGAAATGTTACAAATGAGCTTTGCATTTTTTAGAGGACGCAATTCATTTTTGGGACATGTGTGGGGGGTCAAAAGAAGCTTAACCTCAACTTTGTGGGGTCGCCACCCTTGTCCCCCGGCCGCCATCTTGGAAAAAGGCGTGAAAACACTTTTTTCGCGATATCTCGGAAACTATACGTCTTACAAAAAAATTGTGAAGTCATAATTTGTAGCAAATGTTTCGCCTACAAATATGTTGAAAACTTTTTGCCCTAAATTAAAAATTAAAGAAGTTATAAGCAAAAAAGTGAGATTTTTTATAAAAAAAATCTTTTTTGCTCTTTTTTTTATACATTTTACAAAAAAATATCTCTAACCAAACTTGTAGGTCTTTTGAGGAAATGTTTTCCGTATATTTTTTTTTATTTCATTCATTTAAAACGAAGTTACAGCGCTCCAAATTCCATTCAGAAGTTTTTACGTGAAAGAGTACCTAACAATCATCCATCCATCCATCCATCCATCCTCACAAACTTTCGCGTTTATAATAGTTCTTCCTAGTAGAAAGTAGTATAGTAACCCGCATACAAGCTTCACCCCTCTGTATTTAAAGAAAACAATCTTCCCTGCACCCATAAATCATTTAATACATCATTGATGACAAATATCACTGACACAGTTAATTAATAAAATTAAATACATTGTTATAACGAGCGACGCCGCGTCACGTGATGGGAATAATTGGGTTCTTGTTCACTAACCGATTGAGTTGTAAGATACTCGTAAATGTTGTGAAGGATTGAGATGGGTGATTTCGAGCTTCATTTAATACGACCTAAATTAAATAAAAGTAATATTAAAAACTTCAAGAGTGTCTGCAATGGTATGGCAACATCATGCACCGCCCTATCGGAGATGCATGTATATGACTGTCCTTGGGGCTAGGTCTCGTCGAGGGTGACCCCTCGCAAACGCTGGCTGGACGTCGTCAAGTCCGACATGAGAGCCAATAGCCTGATTGAAAAGGATGTTGAAGATCGGACAAAGGAAGAAGCTCTGGAAGAAGCTCAGTCGGAAGGCAGACCCTGGTAATAGCCGGGATTAACGCCAGATGGAAAAAGAAGAAGAAATAAAAGTAATATTAAGGTGTTACTTATTATTTTGATATTATCTATCTTTAATCATCCTTCCAATTCTGGAGGTCTCTGACAAACAGTCATAAGTCCAGACTCAGGGTTTGCCAACGTGAAAGAGAGTGCAGTATTCTTGGCATCAAATTAACAGACCACAGATTTCTGACTTTGTTCAACAAAGCTACCACACTTAAATAGGACCGGGATGGCCACGTCTGTCGTATGCCCAATGAGCTGAGGGCCAAAATATGTGGAGTCCTGACAGGGCTAAAGAGCATCGCGAAAGACCATGAAGAAGATTGTGGGATGACCTGGAAGTCTTCCTTGAGAACAACCACAGATGGAAGGAATAGAGAAAGGCCTTTGGCCAGCAGTGGGAGAGTTCAGGTTAGCAATAAATAATAATAATCATTTTAAAGTAGAACAGAAGTTTTAATTATACTTCAACAGTAATATACAGTCAAGAACCAATCAACAGAGACAATACCAAACAATCTTTAAAACTCGTAAAACCAAAACTCATTATATGAAGCCGTCAAATACAACTTGAAGTAAAAATTAAATTTATAACTATTTAAATTATTCATCTTTCGGTCTTATTGCCACTCTCCTCTGATATACTGTGGATTGTTAACGGAAAAAGGGTGCTGTTAATGTGCGAGAAGACTTGGTCATACTACAAGCGATTAGCGATTAAGGCACTACCTACTCACAATTCATTCAGCTTCATTCAACTTTTGTCCATTGAAAACAGTAGTTCTATATGAGAATTTTGGGCGTTTTCTATGAACGAAAGCTGAATGGAATAATGGGTGGACTGAATAAGTGTTAGAAGTTCCTAAGACTGTTAAGTATAGCGACATCTATCTCGCCACATACGAACTAAACTGACGTATCATACCTCTAAAGAGAAATAACACAGAAGCTTGAGGTTAAGATTCACTTTGATTTACCCATATTGCTCGGTGTCTCAGAAATCATGTTAACTCACGGTAATTCATAGATTTTTTATAGTTGTTAGGGGTAGTCAGAAGCCCGAAAGTTTAGCAGTCTTAAAAAGGGGTACTTACTGCGTTTCCTAGTAACTAGTAACAACCTTATACTCAACAGTAGCGATTACAATCATTAGACAAACGAGTCAATTAGAACACATGCAGCGTAAAAATCGCTCTTCACTTACAGTATTACAAAAGCCTTACCACATATTCTCACACAAGCTAAATTACGCCCTTTCGCCATTAAAATAAATTCCATTGTCATTTGTTTCTCAAAAGCGTATTCCACTTACAATAATGAGTTGTTTTAATCTGACTCCTGTTATTTAGCACCTGGTAAAAATTAAGTTAAAAGCTGTCGCAGAACCTAATATGTTGTCTCTTAATTGGAAGCTCGCATTGTTAAGTATAATTAAGTTACGATAGTAATAATATGGTGGAATGGAACGCTGCGGGACAAAGCCTGTTCTCAGAGTGAAACGGAACGAGTATTGATCTTCGCGCTTGCTCCATGTTCGTTTCAAAGTAATTTCTGATCAGATTTTATAAGATGCTACATACCTAGCTGTGTTATTTTGTGTAATAGGGTTTTTGCACTGATCTAAATTAATTGTTCCAGCGGTGATCTGGCGGTAAAAACCCTGACAAAATCGGTTCAGCCGTTTTGGTAATTAGCCCACGCAAACAGTCAGACAAAGAAAAAGAAACGGATTTTAGGTAGGTACAACTAGGTACCGTATATACTCACACATGCATTTAGTAAAAAGCTGTTATTTATATTTTTAACAAACAGATACTGCAATATGTTTTTATTTCAAACTTTAATTAGATTTTCTGCATTTAACTAAGTTATTATGTTGACTCTTTATTATCGATGTTGGAAGCAAGATTGGCTTTAGTTGTCATTCACAATGATTCCAATAGTAAGACAGTTTTAAAACCTAGTTATGTAAAATAATAGATACAGATCCTTTAATAAAAATAACTTCTGAAATAAAGAGAAAAAAGAAACACTTATTATTCACTAAGTGTCGCACAAGCATATTTTTTTTTAATAAAACAAAACAAGTAGCTTTACCACCTCACCACTATTTAATTCCAAGAATATAACTAAAATATTTGCACAACTAAAAGCTGTTTTTAGTTCATCATACATTTATTATTTGACGGCCTCGTTGGTCTATTGGTCGCAAGCGTTACTGCTGAGCAAGAAGTCTCGGGTTCGATACCCGGGTCGGGCAAAGCGTTGTTGAGTTTTTCCATCAGGAATTTCTCAGTATTGCTCTCAGTATTAGCCCGAAGTCCGGATTTATGGTAATAGGCTCGCGCCTAAAACATGAAACGTGGGTGTTGTATACCTCTGCCTAACCCTTTGGAGATAACAGGCGTAAATGTTATGCATGTATCCATTATTATTACTGTCATCTTAATCTTTTATGTGCTTGCACTAAAGCGACCCTTTCGCGAGCATTGGCAAAATAATTGCCATACCACTTTTTGGACGTTGCGCCCAAATGTATAAAGTATATTAGTATTGTGCAACTATAGATAGCTAACGCTACTTCTTAGAATATTGCCATATATACCATTTGACGAGAAATAAAGTCACAAACGGGCATTGGCAAAGATATTGCCGTAGCCCAAAAAAAAGGGAGCCCAAAAAATCTGAGGTGTAAATAGTATTGCTTGCGAAAGGGTTAATAAAAATAAATTCAAAAACTTTATTGGCTTATTGGACGATTCGCACGAATTTAACTCGCACAAAACGTGCGAATCGACTCCTTTAAAACATATTATTTGCTAAACCAGCCTTACACAGTTAAATAAAATTGCCCAAGTCTGCATATTAGTATTCCCTGTGTAGTGAAAACATTAATCATTCGTTATTTAATATTACTTTAGACATTTTTCCATTCTATTATTCCAATATTTTAACACAGAAAGGAGCAAGAACCCCAAATTTACAGACAAAAGCCCAAAATAAAGGCAAACACCGTATTTGCCTGCAGTATGAACACCAATAAATCGTCAGAATAACCCTCATGTATAAATCATGATAAGTCCTAACTAGCATTTAGAATCTCCCGCGGGTACTGACGGCAAAATAAATATTGTAATTGGTTTTGAAATACGTGTTTTAGGAGCCTATAGTTTACACTATACTTTATATATTTTTATATTTTTGCTTTTTGACATATATATTATATTTAATATTATTTTGAATTTGTTGACTTTTTAAACCAGTTTCTGACATTTCTATTTAAACTTGTTTGACATTAATTATCCAAAACGATTTGACATTACATTTGTGAAGTTGTGGCACCTTATTTTAATCACTCTAGAATGTCGAATAACGTTAAATTATAATTATTAGGGGTACTTATGTTTGTATGTTTGCATGTGTAAATATTCAACACAATGTTAATTGTTTCATGAATAAATTGAATTGAATTGAATTGAACTATCAAGGACGTCACGTGGTTTTACCTGCGTTGTTCTCGTTTCCGTGGGAGTATAGGGATAAAAAGTAGCCTATGACACTATGTCGTGTATAGTGTAGCTTTTTAACGGTGACATTTTTTTTCTGGTCCAGTGGCTTTTAAGTTTATTCGTTACATACAAAAATAGAAATCTTTCCTTGTTCTAATATTAGTTTCACGTAAATCTATGCTAATATTATAAAGCTGAAGAGTTTGTTTGCTTGAACGCGCTAATCTTAGGAACTACTGGTTCGATTTGAAAAAGTCTTTTGGTGTTTGACAGCCCATTTATCGAGTAAGGCTATAGGTCAGAACGGAGCACCAATGAAAAATGTTGTTGAGGCAAAAAATACATGACATCCCCTGTCACAATCTGAACATCCTTTTGCTTTGTTAAAGTTCATACATCTGATCATACACGCCCGCCGGTAGTGATTACGCACCTGACCTTTTGAACCTTTATCATGGATTTCTAGGGCGTCCCCACCCAGCTCTATCTTAGTTGACACTAAAAGTGTTCAAGGACCAAACCTTCATTCTACAAACAAGTATTGGTAAGGACCCATTTCATTACTATTTATAAACCTTAAACGCCTTTAAGTACTATGCCTTTAAGACGACTGTGTAGAGATAAAATATAGCATAATAATGTTAAAGGTCAAAACTGTAGAAACACTGTAAAATTCATAAGACACATGCATAACATCACGCTTGTATTCTCCTAAGGGTAAGGCAGAGGTGTACCGGTAGTACACTCGCATTACACCAGTTATGTTAAGGTCCGATGTAATTGAGGAGCCTAATGCGATCAATCGGGCACAAATACAGACTCCGGGCACACTGTAAAATTCTCTATTGTATAAAAAATAAACAACAGAATTCAGAACCATTTAATGACAGCATCACCTACCGTCTGCCTAGCCTGTTGAAGTCAAAGCTTATACAAGGCCATTCAATTACATAGAGCAACCATGTACAGACGCCAGCACATCAAGTTACCCCAATGTGTCCAATTTCTTTGATTGTTTTTCAATTTTATGTCAAACACGATAAGGTTCATATTCAATTGGGAAAATTCGACACATTGGGGTAACTTGATGTGCTGGCGCCTGTACATGACCTCTGCAACCCAGATAACAGACAACGCAATACCCAATAGCAAGACTACGAGTAGTTTTCAGGCGTACGGGCATCTGATTAATTTAAGAAATTAACGACTATCAAATATTTGCAAATGACTGCCAGGACCAACGGCTTGTCAACATGTCTCCATATAGGTATTGGAAGACACAAACACACACACGTACAACGTGTTTTTTTTGATATCCCATAACTCAAGGGTATGATTGAGACCATATCAAAGAATCAAGTGGTATATGAATTATTATTATGTTTCAATCATCCCTTTTTTTTTAATTGGTCATACTAAATAATTCGACAAAGTCACGATTATTAATGTAAAAAAAACACTCTTACGTGAAAGAAAAGTGACGTTAAAAAGAAGATTCGTCGTACGGGTGACATTTTTTGAACTAATTAATAAAAATAATATTAACAATAATAATATTCTGACTATTCACACAACTCCATCTAGTGCCTGTGTTAGAGCTTGTGTTACGGGTACTAAACAACTGATAATATTTAATTATGATTGATGATATCTCCGAAACTGCATTTTTGGACCACCTATTCTAGGAGTTTTAGTATTATTTTTACCTACAGAATATAGCCCTAGAGTTATGGGATATCAAACAAAAACACCTTGTATAATAAAATAAATGAGAAAAAATGTTATTAAGGTTCATGATGTCCCAGGTAATACTCATCCAACCTGAGAAAGCATTATCAAGGAATACGATAACCCGATTACTCCCCGTGATATTGCAAAAGATGACAATGTTGATAAATGGGCTCGCACCCCATTAGCACTGATACTTTGGCTTTCTCCTTTATTTTGAATAACCGTCTTCAAAAAAAGAAGAGGTTGTGTTTATAAAGATTTCCTCGTGATTGCAAAGCTAATATAATTTCATTTGGTGTAAATATGCGGCCATGGTGTCGTATGTAAATTTGATTAGCTTTGATTGAGTGGTATAAGATTTTTTTTATTATCAATAGGCTCCCGTTTGACCACTATCACCTGATGGTAAACCATGATGTGGTCGACTATGAAGCACGCTTACCTAGAAGTAACCTAGTCACTCTTGGCTTACCCTGGATAGATTGCTATATATACTTAAGGATATTAATATACACCACTATTTTTTAATTAGTACAAAAAAAATGGGCTGCATCCGTACCTGTTACTGATCATATTTGCGTAATCAAAAGTAAAAAAAAACAACATTCAATTTTTAAATATTTAGTTAAACTTAAATGACGAAAACAGCTGTTGGAGGCGGGCATGCTTGAGCGCGATCACGCGAACGTGAGCGAGAGATGACGATTAATGAATACTACTATGTTACGAATAGCCTGTACAATATTTCCACAAATTGGGTGACTTTTTAGGATATAAACAAACGCTTATAACTTTGCTGTTTATGATTATTATTTATGGATACTTTAAAAATATAATGAGAAAACCGTCTAGAATAAGCCGTTTAAGTATGTAATTAAAAATGTGTGGTATACATATAATATTATGTACATTACATTGACTGAGTACAAATGCTAGCTAAAACTATAGGTAAAATAATGGATAAAAAATAAAACTTTGAACACATTGGAGTCTAAAATAACTGAAAACGAAGAGGTTTACAAGTTACTGCAATAGCTATATTGCTTCTCTGTGTATTGTTACATTGTTTTTATATAAACTTACAGACTTCAAAAATAAACTTTAAGAGTGATCATAAACAAGCTAAGCAGAACTTACGTTATGGGTACTAAACAACTGATAAACATACTTATACATTTCATAATCATACATAATTATCATACATATGATAGTTTTATTACAAGTGCTCATGCTCATCACACAAACATTGGTCCTGGGTGGAAATCGAACCCACTACCTTCGGCATAGCATTCAGGGCCACTAACTACTAGATCAACAGGCCAATTAAATGCAGATTGGAAAGTCGTTTTTTGTTTTGTGTAAAATTGTTTTAATCTTACACAAAACTTATTTGTTTCTGAAAGATGGTATTTTTTTTAAAGTCTTAGAAGGCTAGGCACTAAGATCAGTACTGATAAAAATCAGCTTGTGCCTATTGATCCCTATAACAAAATCTCAGCCACGTACGCAAAAACCCCGCACCATATTAACGCCGCGTCGAAAAACCTCTTCCAAAAATACCAACGCGATACACCGAATGTGTAAAACACAGTGATTTGCTGTGCACGTCTTAAAGCGTCTGTGTTCGTGATACGCCTATCAAATGGTATCAAGACACGCGAACTGAACGTTTGCTGGAATACATTTATACGGACATTTACTCGTATTTGTTCTTTTGTTTTCTTTGATATTTCAGTATCTGCAGGATCTGAGATAGCATTGTGATATGTGTGATGGTATATGTTGTTAATGCGACGGCGATAGGGCGTTGGTTTTGATTTTTTCTTTGTCAATGTCAAAAGTAAGATAGATAGATTTTGTAATGAGCCTATTTTGGGAAAAAATCGTCACAGCATATTCTCGCCTACGCAACGACTGAACGCCAGACAAGCGTCAATTGCAATATAGCTCAACTAGTCCCAAAGAAACGATTCAACTACGTATTTCGGATCCCGTAACGAAATATACCTATCAGAAAAGAAAGAGTTAGGAAAATAAGCAATTGCAATTTGCAATTAGCAATTTGTTCTGTGTCTGGGTGTAATTTATCTATTATATGTATGTATTTAGAAGTATATAAGTATGTTTATCAGCTGTTTCGTACCCATGACAAAAGCGCTCAGGCTTAGCTTGGGACTAAATGGCGTTGTGTGAAAAGTTGTGGAATATTATTTATTAATTATCCATCACCATTCTTCTCTTATTAAATTAAAATTAAATTCATAAAAAAAAAAAAAAAAATATTTTACTTTTTTTAGTCTCGTTACATCGTATTCACATATTATTATAATGTATTTTTTATTGTATACAAATATTGTAATAACTATTTTAAAAGAGTAAGTATGGAGTTTCTTGCCCATTCTTCTCCATACGAAACTACCTTTTGGAAGGGGCAACTAGAATCATTATATTTTATTTAACTTGTAAGTTTAACGTTCAAAAGTGCCTTTTAAATGGCCTAATTGAAATAAATGATTTGACTTTGACTTTGACTTTGATTCTCTGAAAAGCTTGTGGCTAAATATTAACTGCCGCTCGGGTTAGTCAAAGAAGCTACGCTTGACGAGGTCGGTCCGAGGAGAGGTGACCATTCATTTACATATCAAGAGTCCTCAATGCCTCGGAATACACGTTAAGCCGTTTTTGTAGATCTTTGACAGTCGTTACTGGTACCAAGTCATAAGGCCGAAAGTCTGACAACCAGTTTAACCAAGGGGTATTGTGGTGCCGTGTTACTGGGAGTCGAGTTTGCTATTGCAATCGTCTTTTAATGACCGGCGGTCAATGATCGATTTTTGACGTATAACGTCAAAGTTATGACACATTTCCCATACAAAAACTGTCAAAGTTGTCAAATATTCGATCAATGACCGGTCATTGAGACACGATTGCAATAGCAGACTCGAGCACCTGGTTTGTGGAGGGCAGACAGACAGTCGGTCCATGTAAGACACTGGAGCATCTGATTAAGCTGGAAGCCGGCAAGGAAGGGAAAAGAAAGGCCAGGCAGTTGATGATTCTTCTGACGATATCCCAACTTATTACACCATTATTACACCATGTTTTCTTTTTCCATACATCTCCATTTGCCGACATCTCAATAATCAGAATCAGTATCAGAATCAGAACTTTATTTGCTATGAATGTAGGTACATACATAAGATGTTTTAGGTAAATTACAGAGATCAGCTACAGTCTACCTTACGGCGTGCAAGTGATTAAACCAGTTAAAATAAACAATGTCAACAAAACAACAACAGCAATCAAAATTAAATCAATTTGTATTAGGTATTTACAAGGCAGATGTAAGTGGGAACGTCGGGAGGAGACGCCCTAGAAGGACATATTATATAGACCTTATTGGTGAGGTTCTTCAGAAAGGTCAGGCGTGTGTGTATGACAACATGTATGAATGTAAACGAAGCAAAAGAAGTATGTAAGAATCGTAGCATATGGCGCTCTGTAGTTTCTGCCTACCCCCATGGGAAAAAGGCGTGAGTTTATGTATGTATGTATGTAATAATTATAATAATGCTATAGTCAGGTACATGGTCAAAGGAGTTAGTTTTAACAATCACAACATTTGCCACTCACCTCCTTGCCATATTTACTTTCACACAATGATAAAGGTGATATGATTTTTTCAACAAACAGAAGGAGCCTGTCACTGTATTAAACAATCCATTTCTTTTACTTGAATTAAATTGTATGCTAGAATAGTTCCACATGTAGGTACAGCATACTATTTCAAAACTAAACACTATTTCACACCCTTTACACAAACATGTACCGCACAATAAACCCTAAATAACACTTATATAAACCACAATATTCCCCACTACAATAATAACTTCTCATCCGATACATACACAAGTTGGAATCGACTTCATATAATATCGGAAAAAACTTCCAAAACGAAGTCACGAAACGATAAAACGGCAAAGATTTATGAGTTAGAAGACAATATGCAATATCAGAATGTTCTTCGCTATACAGTTCGCATATTATTGGGGGTAACAGCTGAAAACACGCAAACGTCCGATGCGCAGTTATATGATTTTGAGAAAGGTTATGGATAAATTGGAATGGGCTTAAACTAATAGCGAATAGGTATGAAAATAATTAAAACTTTTCTTAAAATCATTTCGTATCTTTACCTTCTAAAAAGTTGTAGCTCAAATCCGAGAAAGTACAGTCAGCCTCATAAGTCGATGAACATATTCATATTCCCTAAACTCATGAACACCTTAGCTTACACAAATTGCTAAACAAGACTAGTTTTTATTTTATTTTATTTTTATTTAATTCTGTAACTTGGCAATCTGTGTCAACACAATAAGCCATTCAGATGAGGTATCTTGATCCAGGTATTTTTGCAGAAAGTGTCACCAAATCTCACGGTAAGAGTAGAGACAATATGCCGTTTCAAACGGGAATATACGATACTCCCTTTGCCTTCTAGTTTGGATGCTAATTCGTTGACGTGAGATGATATTCTCGTCTGATAGCTTTCACTAAATCTAGCGATCTCTTGTTTGACGGTACTGATCTTTAGGTCCTCGTGTATATATTTGTTGCTCACATAGTAGGGTATATCTAGCATGGCTCTCTAAACAAGACTAGTGCCAATCCTGGCACTTTAAGACGTTAATTAAATCCTTAATTAACGTCTTAAAGGTTCAAAATTCACTAGTCTTGTTTAGCAATTTGTGTAAGCTAAGGTGTTCATGAGTTTAGGAAATATGAATATGTTCATCGACTTATGAGGCTGACTGTACCAATGTAACTCCTTCAATTTATATCATGAACTTTCTAAGTTCATCTTGGACAGTGGAAACCTGGACTTATAGTTCGCCAATCCAGCCCTCGAGCAATTGTGGTGATCAATGCTCGTGCCTTCTCTGTATGAGAAAAAGTCTTTGCCCTGCAGTAGGGCTGTAACAGGCTGGTATTATTATTATTACATTCTACATTTTTGACAGTTGATACAAGAACCTGTTCAGAACCCTGATAGTCTGACAACCAGTTTAATCCTAATTACTGGGTAACAAGATACCTTTGGATAAATTAAGCCATTAAACTAAGCCTGTGTGGCCTAGTTTTTGGCTAATGTTAAATAGTCTGGATTAATAACAATACATTTTATTTTCTTTCTTTCATCACCTTTCGACAAATAAAATAATCTTCTAAGAGGTTAAGTTTAGTTATAAATATAACCAACCTGACACTTTACATTGACTATGTCCAGCAGTTAACTTCCCAGCCTTAGTAAAAAAGTACCTAAATCCAGTAGAATCTAGACTGAACAGATTAAAAAGTCACGTCAATTTCTTCGAGCATTACTTCCTAGGCGCAAATTATTGATCTAGACTTTACTGCAGGATGCCGTGTTTTTATGACGTCATCACTCTTAACCAATATATCTTGACATTTTAGGGGAGCGCCACTCTCTTTAGCGCACGTCAATGATAAGTCAAATGTCGTACAATTAAACTTAGTTCCACATTTCGCCGCGTGTCAAGTGAAATTGGTCGCTTAACAGCTAATTGCTTGTTATTTTCAGTGCTTTGGTCTTTGTAGGCGAGGTGCGAAATTAAAGGTGGGCACTTAGGAACTTTAGTGTTGATGGGCGCTTTGCACGATGTTGCTATGTTAGCTGCATTTGATGTATACTGCTTCTTTTGTAGGATAGAGATGTTTTGTGGGTAGTAGTAAATCGTTAATGGTTGATTTATTAGTCATATTTTGGACTGTAATAATCAATGTAGAATGGAAAATAGACTGTACAGATGACATCATCATCCAATAATCTGCATGGTTCTTATATGATCTGACAATGATGGTGTTTGGATTTTAAAAGAGACTGACCTATAAGTTTCTTTCGATGTTTCTTCTCAGAGTAGTCAGATGGTGAAACGCCGACCTCACCTAGAAATGTGTTTGTATGAACCTATTTTCAGAATTAAATGTATTTTTTTTTGGTCATCATTCCAATTGGTCAAGTCTGGCCTAGGAATCATTTATGTATGGAAAGTAAATAATACCTAGTAATTCAAGAAATAAATAACAATAGTCTGGCTCCAAGTAAAAAGGCATCTTCTCATACAGATGAAATACGAGCGATAATATCCTCTCTTGGTTAAGGTGGTTTGGCGATTTTGCACTCACACTATTTGGGCTTTATCACACTAGCGAGTTGCGGGCAAGTGGACAGCGGGGCGAGTAGGCAGCGCGAGCGTGGCAAAAACACCGCAAAGGCACCGCGGGTGCGCAGCGGGCTCGCGGCGAGCATTGCACTTGGCATTGAATGTACAAGCCGCGGTCGTGCACCGCGAACTCGCTGCTCACACGCGGCGCGCTCGCTGCGCACACGATGTGGACTCGTGGCGGGATCGCTGCGCACTCGCCCCGCTTTGGACTCGCTCGCAACTCGCTAGTGTGATAAAGCCCTTTGAGTTAAAAACTAGCATTGTTTCTTACCCAAATCCACACTAATATTATAAAGAGGTAAAATTTGTTTGTAAGTTTGTATATAGGGGGTAATCTTCGAGACGAATGATCCAATTTTAAAAATTATTGCACTGGTGGAAAGCTACACTATTCCCGGATGACATAGGCTACTTTTTATTCCCGTATTTCCACGGGAACGGGAACTACGCGGGTGAAACCGCGGGACGTCTGCTAGTTAATAATACGTTTACATTCATACACTTTGTCATACACACACGCCGGTTGCGAGTACTACACACCTGATCTTTCTGAAGAACCTCACCAATAAAGTCTCTGTATATCCGTCTAGGGCGTCCCCTCCGGGCGTCACCACCTACATTTGCCTTATAAATACCTACCTTTCGTTAGTCACCTTTAATTAATTCTTACATTTAAATATTAAAGTATTGCATAAAATAATAATAATAATTTTGACTGACCTGTTGGTCTAGTAGTTAGTGACCCTGACTGCTATGCGGAGGTCGTGGGTTCGATTCCCGCCCAGGGCAAATGTTTGTGTGATATGCACGATCCTTTGTTCTGTGTCTGGGTGTAATTTATCTATAATATGTATGTATTTAGAAATATATAAGTATGTTTATCAGCTGTATAGTACCCATAACACAAGCTCTGAAGCTTAACTTCGTGTGATAAAGGTCATGGCCCATAATCCGACCCGGTTCAAAAATGTTTTTGTACAAAAACGAAAATGGTGGTAAACAATGCAGGCATAACCCACTTTTCGTTATGTGTAAAAAGAAAAAAATAATTCGTTGGAGAAATCTTGCAGCAGACCAATAAAAATTGGATAATAATTAGCTGCACCAGCGGTTTCGCCTGTCTGTAAATTATTTTGTACATGGAAACATGTCACTTGGATAAAGTTATACTATGTCCGACTCCAAATCTAATATATCTCTACTCTACACGGCAATTCATTCAATATCGGTTCAGTGGTTTAGACTTGAAAATGAAACAAACAAACTTATTTTGCCATTGTTTTGTTAAATAAAAATATCATCACACATGAAGCTAACTCGTTCGTCAGGTAATAACACACGTTTATTGCTGTCTCTGTCATACTAGTAAGATTACATTTATTATTATTATTCTTTCATGATCCCCATGAGCCACAGAAATGCGCCACTTACCATTGAAAAGTATAATCATTTGTCTTTGATTCCCGCCATATTTTATTTCTGTACGCCGTGGGTATATTTTTCACACTAAATGGGAACACACCTTTGTGGAATATTAAAAAAAAAATTAACAATAAAGAAACAGACTTTTGCTAACGCTACGTATAGACAACATAAAACATTCAACATTAGATAAACCGATGCAAATCTCGTACGTACGTGAGCTTTTTGCATAGTAAGCAAAAACGATTAATGCGAACCAAATAAATTATTTTACTATCAGATAGCTGGGTTAAGATTTATCAGCGAAACGTTACATTAGTAAAGGATTAATATTATTAAATACGTCGTAAAGCAAGAGGAATGGAGTCTCGTGTAAAACATTTTGAGCTTAAATATCTATTCTTATTTCTATTCGTATGAGTAGAATGGGGACAGAAGAGAATACTTAACGTTAAAGTCAAAATCAATACATTTAGAGAAAGTTTCATTTGTTTTTTTTTTCAAAGGCTTACTAGCAATGTGGGACACATGGTTGGGGATCGAACTCACGACCTCTTGAACCCTAGGCCTGAACTTTAAGGCTATTCCCTCTATTTATGCGTTTTTACTTTAATAACACCATGAAAACCATACTTTTAAATAATAAAAACACAAAATTGGACAAGTGTGGGCGCAGGCAAAAGGTAGGGTTCCGTAGTTGCCTGTCACTGTGGTGTTTTACACAGTACTAACAACGTTTAAAAAAAATGTAAAATGCACGTTGTTACTTTTCCAAATTGGTTGGTTAATTTTGTCAACTTTGATAAGTTGACAAAATTAACCAACCAATTTGAAAAAAAATATGTCATTACATCTTAGATCCTATACGTACAGAGATTACTTATCAAGATTTTAGTTTATCATATCACTTGAAAACAAAAGCATGTTTATATACATTTTTGGCTTAACATATTAGTAAAAAAACAACCGACTTCTTATAAAAAAACTAACAGGTGTAAAATAACTTCAGTTTCGGAAGTCTGTGGCTTTGGTGGTTTTGTTGTGTTTATTATTGGCCACCGACTTCCGAAACTGAAGTTATTTTTCACCTGTTAGTTTTTTTATAAGAAGTCGGTTGTTTTTTTATGTAAAAAAAAAATATTTTGTAATTTTTAGTTCCGTTGTATTATGTGAAGAAAGTCTTTCAAAACTTGAAAGAATCATTGAAATTGGATAACAATTGCTTAAGAATTTCTATCTAAACATTAATCTGTACATCTCTGCCGGCCCCTTTTAAAATAGAATGGCGTAATGTTACGTTGTGGAAACACAAAAGCTCAGCATATACATCTGACTATAGCAATCGCGAATAATTTGCTGTTATGCGTTGACGAGTTCCGTTGCCTGTCTTCTTCATCAGTTTTTCTTCACTAAGTGATACTTTCTAAATGAAAATGCTTGATTTGTTACGAAAAATGTTGGAATCGGTGCGTGTGTGCCTATATTTTTTGAGGAGTTCCCTCAATTCCTCGAAGATCCCTCATCAGATATGAGTTTTGATACAATGGGACCAATCTGTTAGTATACCCTATCATGTAAAAAAAGAATTTTGAAAGTCGGTCCATAAATGACGGAGTACTGAGGTAACAAACCCTAAAAAAAAAAAAAATATACAACCGAATTGAGAACCTCCTCCTTTTTTTGAAGTCGGTTAAAAATGATTGCAATCACCCAATCCCAAATTTACTCCAAAAAACAGCTTAACTTAGTCCACTTATCCCTAAGATTCTGACCATAATTAAATACTCACGCTTCACCATCAAATAGGCGCATCAAGCACGAGTTAGTAATGGGTAGTGCACACTAAAGCCAACGGCATTAACTCGGGTAATCGTGTAACCGAAGGCTTAGACTGCCAGTGCGAAGTGACGCGGACTTGTGACAGTGTGCAGAGCCCTTTACAGTGAGACAAGAGCGCTTAAATGCATCATTATGGCAAGTGGATAATGCGAATTTAGCTGCTGAAACCGTAGCGTCGTGAGTCGGGAGCCCAAATTTGTATGTAATTTTAGAAATTTTGTTTCAGCGATGTAAGCGCTTGTGAAGATAAATAATATAGAGAATCTGTACATTTAGCAGTTTGTTAAAGTCAAAGTCAAAGTCAAATCATTTATTTCAATTAGGCCTGAAAACAGGCACTTTTAAACGTTAACGTTATAGTTACAAATAAACTAAACTACCTAGTATGATTCTAGTTGCACATTCCATAAGGTAATTTCTTATGGAGAAGAATGTGCAAGAAACTCCATATTTACTTTTTTAAAATAGAATTTATAATATTTGTAAACATAATCAGATTATATGTGAGGATGATGTACCACGAAAAATAAAAAAAAAAAACAGCTATCCTGAGATAGGTACAAAGTGATATAAAATAAGCAACGCGGCTGGTAATTGTATGAGTGTATTTAAAGATACATGGTGCTCACATATTTACATAATATTTAAACCAAACTTGATTATTAAGACACATACATACATACATAAACTCAAGCCTCTTTCCCATGGGGGTAGGCCGAAACTACAGAGCGCCATATGCTAGGATTCTTACATACTTCTTTTGCTTCGTTTACATTCATACATGTTGTCATACACACACGCCGGTTGCGAGTACTACGCACCTGACCTTTCTGAAGAACCTCACCAATAAGGTCTATGTATGTCCTTCTAGGACGTCCCCTCCCGGCGTTCCCACTTACATCTGCCTTGTAAATACCTTTCGTTAGTCGCCTTTCATCCATCCTTTCAACGTGACCAAACCATCTAAGCATACTCTTCTCTTCTTATTAAGAAAAAAGTAATAATCATGAAGTTAATACTTAAAATAAAAATAAAATGAAAATTCAAATTACAACGTGTGATGTAGAGAAAAAGTAAGTTAGGAAAAAAATGAGGCGTATAAAAGGTGTTTTTATCATTGGAGATTTTTTTACAGACCCATAAATACGAGTACGAACAACTTTCACTGTAGGACAAACTAAAAAACCCCGAAAAATAAATAAGCTTTGGCATATAAAAGTTGTATATACCTACTAGACCAAATATTTGAAACACTAAATTTTTTCGCGTTTTTTTAATTAGTCCTCTGACCTAACCTAACCCAGAGATTTAAAAAGGAAATAAATCACTTCTTTTATTTAAAATCTCATTGGTAAGGACAGCGAATTTTTTTATTTATTTTATTTTATTTCTCTTAAAAAGGCTTACAGACTAATAGCACATTATTAGGTAACAACAATTAATCAGTCAAATTGCTATAAAACAAGCCTCCACAGATATTTTGCAACATAATTATGTTGTAATCTTGTTAATAAATTCTTTTAAAATATTTTCTTTTAAAAGTTTGACATTCTTGAGCGCAAAATTTACTGAACGGATCTTTATGAAAATTTAAAGTAGGTAATGCAGCTTTTCGGTTTTATAAATAGGTATACATACAGGTGATTAGATCCCGTGTAGCTTTAGCTAGTGGTATATTGATATGTATTGGTATGTACTGAATTATTTTTAACACCTCTAGAGGAAGTATACATACCTCGTCGTAATTATTTTAAGGGAGACTATGAAGAACTAAATAAGCACTTTGCCAGGATAAATTGGGATGACAAATTGTCTGTTGAATCCGTTGACGTTGCAGTTGAGTCGTTTTACTCAGAAATTAAAATTGCCGTGGAGCGTTTCATTCCCATAATTAAAAAACCGAAAATACATAAATATCCTTTTTGGTACAGTCGTGCACTTATTGGAATCATTCGTGAGAAAGCTAAGTTGCATAAACGGTGGAAAAAATATGGTAATCCCAGGGACTACTATGAATTTGCATTGCTACGTTCCCGACAACAAAATGTTGAGGAATCATCTTTTCAAAGCTATATAACTCGAACAGAAAAAGCGATTAGCCATTCACCAAAACACTTTTGGACCTATGTAAAAAATAAAAGAGGCGTTAGTCAATACCCAAAAACAATGATTTTAAATGAGGAGACATTTGATTCTGGTAATAACATTTGCACAGCATTTAATAAATACTTTCACAGTGTTTTCGCCAGTCCATCTTCAACCTCTTCCTCTTTTACGAGTACCCACAATGAAGTGAACTCAGCGAATGTACTAACTAACCTCTTTGTCACCAAATACACCGTACTTAAAACCTTACGCGCGTTAGATACATCAAAGGGTCCTGGTACTGATGGATTGCCTCCTATTTTCTTGCACAATTGCGCTAAAAGTTTAGCACATCCTATAGCTTTATTATTTCAAAAGTCTTTAGCCGAGTGCGTCTATCCCTCCCTATGGAAAACAGCTCATATAGTTCCAGTACATAAGAAGGGGCTCAAGATAGATATAAAAAACTATCGTCCTATATCCATTCTTAACACAATTAGCAAAATTTTTGAGAAAATCATCTACAACAGTATATATCCAGTCATCTCAAACGGTATAGGCCAGAACCAACATGGATTTGTTAGGAAACGATCAACCGCATCTAACTTGGCCACGTTTTGTAACTACGTATTGCATAATATGGAAGCCGGTGGCCAGGTGGACGTGATCTACACGGATTTCGAAAAAGCATTCGATCGTGTGGATCACATAATCTTATTGGCCAAATTACAAAGGCTTGGGATCCATGGGGATTTACTGAGATGGATTAAGTCATACTTGTCGAATCGATCGCAAGCTGTGGTTATGGGAGGTTTCAAATCAGACTTCGTGAACATCCCCTCCGGTGTACCCCAGGGATCTTTACTGGGTCCTCTTTTTTACTGCGCTTACCTGTATGACATTCAAGCGTGTTTCAAATCCGCGGAACATCTCATGTACGCCGATGACATGAAAATATACATGTGTGTAAAATCCAGACTTGATTGTGAACTAATGCAGCGTGATCTGGATGCATTATTCAGGTATTATCAACAAAACAATATCACTGTCAATGTCTCAAAGTGTCAATGCATTAGCTTCAGCCGTTCCAAGTACCCAATTAGGTATCCGTATGGATTCAGTCATAATGAGATCAAAAGGGTCGATTTGGTCAGAGATCTTGGAAAGATGCTGGATTCAAAGTTGCTTTTTGACCGGCATGTTGAAACCATCACCAATAGAGCCTCTCGAAACCTTGGGTTCGTAATGCGTATTAGTAAACCATTCAGTAATTGCCATACTCTAAAGATTATATATTATGCTTACGTGCGAAGCATTTTAGAGTACTGTAGCCCAATACGAGGTTTATACTAATAGAATAGAAAATCTACAAAAAAAGTTTGTCAAGTTCCTAAATTTCAAATTCCGTAGACGTCATGATTCCTATTCTCTGGACTGCAAACACTACGATATACTTCCTCTTGTGGATAGGCGTAAAATGTTAGACATGCTTTTTCTTTTTGATATCGTGCGAGGTCACTTGGACAGCAGTGATCTGCTATCGTGTATACATTTCTGTACCCCTAAAACGCGTACCAGACATACAAAATTACTCAGCATCCCGGGCTACCGCACAAAATATGGGAGAAATGCTGTTATGGTCCGACTGCCTCGCATATACTCTGAGTATTTTGAAAATGTCGATATATTTCTCTTATCCAAACAATCATATCGGAAACAAATTAAGCAGATTTTGTTTAGTAGACAAATTGTACCGTAACTCAACTCATATCATTTGTTTTTTTAATAACTGTGCAAGGTGTAAGTAATTCAAAAGCAAAGCATCATAATTATAGTTGTGAAATGTAGTTTCAATCTTACAGTGTTTAGATTACACAATTTAATGTTTTGTTATTCCCCTGATTTAGCTATAACTGTAATAGTATATCATAAGGTGATTTCTTACCCTTTCAATCTTTTTCAAATCTTTTCGTTTACTAAATTTTAGTTAACATAGTTTTATAAATGCCGTGGAACTCTGTTATTGGTTTAAGTGATAATTGTCACCATTTCACTATGAATGTGCAGCGTGTGTAGACTTCACTTTTATATGTTAGTAACTTCCACAATCTGCATTAGGTTGTGCATTGATAGTGAGGTGGACCCTCTTTACTCATGTAACGTAATAAATAAACTGTTGAGTTTCCTAAAATAAATAAATAAATAAATAAATAAATATAAATAAATAAATAAAAATTCTACAACTTTTTCACACAACGCCATTTAGTCCCAAGCTAAGCTAAGAGCTTGTGTTATGGGTACTATACAGCTGATAAACATACCACTACACTACCTATATATTTCTAAATATATTCATTATTAAATATATTTAGTGTTGTCCCCTTGTTTATGCATATTAAATGCTCGTGGGAGCGTAAGATGTGACATGGTTAAATTTAGAAAAGGAGTGCAGAGAGTTAGAAAAAAAAACGGTTTAATTTAGACGACAGTTAAGCAAATTCAGTATTTTTATTTACACCTTATTCCCCAAAACCGAAAGTCACGGCCAAATAATACCAACTCTAAATAATTAATTCAATACCAACATTCCAAATTAAACTCAAAAGGAAAACCTGGCCTTTTCGGAACAATAACAGGCTCACAGAACATACCTGGCTTAGCACCACTGGCCCTTTGAACCACTTCGAATTATACTAAAATTGAAATCGTAATTAACAATTGTGTCTTTAAATTTACACTCTGTTGCTTAAAGCTTAGGGTAGGGTTTGCTTTGAGGTGTGGACAGGCCGACCTGTGTGAACCCGAGACACTTATTAAGTGTAAAGAACATTATATCCCCAGTGGGACATCAAAACAATGCGAATCGGTCAAGCGCGAGCTGTGTGATGGTAATGAGGGTCAGTAGTTTTGTGTGAGTGTGATAGAATGATGCTAAGTTGTTATTAGATTGTTAAGGTTTCATTATGGTTGTTGTTTAGGTATTTTGTTTTACGTGTCCGTATTTGTTTTCGTTTTTATAGCGGTGTTCTCATGTGATTAATGACATGGGTAATATTGATAAAATGGTATTTATTTTGTGAGTACCTAATTGGTTTTTACTCGTCATCATTTTCTTTTAATGTCAATTAATATAAGATATGTCAGTGGCTTTGCTGAATTATCTGAGTAAAGACACAGACTGAAACTCTAAGGTCACTCTTTTTTAAAGTCAATTGAAGAAAAAAACACACGAATTCGAGTGGACCTCAATGACTGGATAAAATGAAACCAAAAAATTATAAGTAAATTATCAAAAGCGCCCTTGTCCCAAAGCAAAACCGAATTAAGTATTACGTCTCTAACCGAACTACTGACCATACAGTTCTTAATAAATAGGTACTAAGACGAACGATGAAAGTTAAGTACTAAGTAGAAATGTCAAACTAATTCATGCCTTTAATAAACAGTTGAAATGGGAACTATATTTTATTGTTCGATCCTTTCCTGGTTTTATTAAAGAAAAAGAAAGGAAATAGTCTAAATAGACGAACAAAACAATCGGCACCAAAGCTTATCTATTATTCAACTGTAAAATTTTATTTCTACAACAAAAAACTAATTCTCACCGCAAACCACAAGTAAAAGTTTGCATAAATGCTAAAAGACCCCTAAAGAGCTAAAGGAATCCTTTACGTACGCAGCATGTGGTCCCAACGGGGTGCCTCACCCCGGTGTGGAGAAAATAAATTAAACCTCCTTAAATGTAGGCGCGAAGAAATGTGAAGTGTGTAATTGTGAATAATATACGCTGATTGGTCGGCTTTGTTTTTTTGAAGTCGTCATTCGGAATTTAAATATGTGTAAAGGGTATTCGTTGAGCCTTGATTCATTAAGCTTGTAAGCTTCTAGCAGGAGTTTCGATTTGTAAATGCGTTCTATTTGATTGGACGGCGTTGTTGATTGAAGTGGTTTTTCGTTAACATTTAAAAATGAGAATCAATGGGGAATGGGGATCGATCCGGACGAAGCGTATTGCCTCGTCGTTTATACCGCGTACGTCGAAGGACTGGGACAACTTGCCTGCTGCGGTCTTCCCGTCCGAGTATAATTTAGGTGTCTTCAAGGCTAGAGTGAATAAGCTCTTAATAAACAAGCGAGCTTCACCATCATTGAGTGCATCACTACTTATATATACCTTCAGATAGGATTGCAGTCAAGCCCTAGTTTATAATATTAAAAAAAATAATGTATTGATAATGATTACGAGATTTGTGTAAATCCTACTTGATAAACAAAAGGATTCTAGGGCATAACCTTGTTTGTTACAGTGGAATGTTTTTTTTCTTGCCCATTGGATATACTTTTTCGTTTTCACTAACACTATTGCACACTGAAAAATTGTGACTAGCCTAATTGTCAAATTCAAATTCAGTACAGTTAACACGATCGTTAACACTCGTAGGTAAAGCAAGACGAGAAGAATTTATTATTGTAGATGACCAATTGTCTATGTTTAGCCGTTTATAATGACGTGAAAGTATGTCATAATTAATAATGGACTTACTAAATACAATTCATCTGTTGCGATAACAAAGAAGGCACGTTCGCTAAATCTAAACTACACGCGGTTCTCAAACTTGCTAACAATGATTTGATTTCTCGATGGTAATGATCACATTTTTTGCGAGTAATCCATGTTAGTAATTATTATAAATGAGAAAGTAACTCTGTTTGTCTGTTTGTTTGTCGGATTTCAAGATTAAACTGCTGAGCGGATCGTAATGAAATTCATCAAAGTGGAGATAGGTCATATCCTGGAGACAGACAAAGGCATTTTTTTTTCTTAAACATTTTGAAATGCAGCTTATCAACACAGACATTTCTTCTTTGATTGTGAAGCTAAGTATGACCTAGTTCTTTCAATGACACACATCGCAACACCTTAAGTGAAATTTTAAAACCAACAAAATCACAAATCCGATGAAAATCGTAGAAAATTCACATAATAACTATCAAACTCATATTGTACTATTAAATCTGTAATCCAATAAAAATATCCGAGCGGACAAGTTGCACAAAGCCGTCGCAACTCGGATATCAATGCCTTTGTCCAAGCCCCGCATTGTTAGAACTTTACCGGTCCTAAGAGAGCTCCTTGCGGCACCCCACCGGGTTATTGATACTATTATTTGTCGCTGAATTACGGTCGGACAAGTGAAGTATGGAATTCAGGAAATTGGATGATTTAGTGATGTTTTGGGCCGTTCGCGTCTTTGTTGAAGGTTGTTTGAGCAAAAATGTGAATAGAACGTGTGTTTATAGGCACATTTATAGTAAATTATGATATAAGTGCGGTAAGTTAAAAAATACAGCCGATGCGATATTGCTATTGCTACAAGAAAGCAGAGATTATAAATATCAAAGCGCACGTACGTCATACGACGTTTTATACGCGCGGAGTAATTTTCACTTGTTCGCAAATAAGCGATGCGCGTGCATCAGTGCTTTTTTATTTTAAGGCATTGGCACAAAAACAGCCAGTATTAGGTACCAATAAAGTAAATTAATATTTTTTTCTTTGTTTCTGTTACAAATGGTTGTAATTTATTGTCAAACTTAATAAAATTAAAGAATTAAATGTTTATTTTTTATATCTTATCTCCCAAACTTAATTTTATTCATAAAATGTTGACCACTTTTCTGACATAAAAACTCTTTACTAAGATTTAAAAAAGTACTGTTTGTTTTAGACGGAGCATCTTGATAAATCGTGCGTACATTACCCGCACAAGTACGTAATGAGATACATGACGATATTGAAATTGGTAGAATAAGAGACCCTTTACGAGCAAGTGTGTTATTTATCTATGACCTCTTTTGTTTTTTGTTTTTGACGTCTATTGCACTTTTCCTTCTAAATTACTAATAGGCACTGAAACCGTCCGTTGCTTCGTCAGTTAATAATAGAGCTTGAATTTGCCATAGCGGTGAAAGGATTAGCCAATCGAAAGACATTGATGTAACCCGGGACATCATGTTCCGCAATAGCACTTGCGAGTTGCGATAATTCAACCAACGAGCCATTCATCATATTTTAGTTCCAGTTAAAACAAGAACGAGGTGGAATACGAATGAACAACGTAGACGGCCTTTTCCATAACATAATAAGCAATTACAAAATACCTCTACTAAACATTCCACATGAAATAACTATAATCTCCTTTCTTCCCTTTCTACCAACAATAACTTCAAAAACAATATGTAGTTAGAGGAACTACAGATCTATTATTAAAACTTTGAGAACCTTTGAAGACAATCGGATGTTTTCAAATCATAACATCATTGGCGTACGGTTTGGAATAGATCGCGATCGACAGTCGCAGGCGCATCGTGGGCCAGGATGTTGCGCGAATGTGTGTTTCTTGTGATGGTGTGGGTGTTTGGTGCTTGGAGCCTGGATGGACGAGGTTGGTCCTTATTATCATTAAATAACGATTAATCTACATGCAAGAGATTGTGGTTCAAATTCGAGTACGTAGCACTGCGATTTTTTGAATTCATATGTCGGACTGACGAGTTCCTTGCAGTGGTTTGTAAAATAGTCGGATAGCTTATGTGAGCTCAAGAGCTCCACGAGCTCATTCCACCATCTCCTTTCTTCCATCGGGAATGCAGACGTACTGCAGGTTATCCACCCATTCCTTGTAGATGTTCCACACATTCGCACGAAGCGCTCGCAGGAAGCGCTTTGCCTGTTCCTTCATTATGCGCACAGCCAAGGAGTGGAATTCCCTGCCTGCATCTGTGTTTCCGAGTTCATATGACCCCAATTTCTTTAAGTCACGAGTTAATAGGCTTTTTTGGGTTATCTCGTTACATCGTCGACCTCGTCTCTGACTGCAGGACAAGATTGAGGTCAAGAGTAGACCCATTACATATAAAAAAAAAGTGTAGAACGCGGGTCAGTGACAATAGCGTCCTGAAAACAGTGGTGGGTATTCGCCTTTTCTGAGGCACTAAGTGGAGAATGGTTGGGTAGCATATTCATGCTCTGTCGTTCTCTGCACATCCTGCTGCAGCCACCACCATTTTTTATTATGTAATAATAACACTGGTGATAAGGTCTTTTATTAACAAAGTCCGAACTAAATAAATAAATTTATAGGTATGTATTTCTACCTGCACGCGTAGCATGATCACCGAAGAAACGGTCTTTGTCGTGTCTCGGAAGAAAAGAAATTAAGTGTTCATGCTACGCAGGCAGGTTTATTGAAAGAAATTTGACAGATTGAGGTTCCTGTCTATATAATCTGTCAATTTGCCGATTCGTCTGTAGACAAAGGCCGTTTCTTCGGTGTTCAATGTGTTCATGCTACGCATGCTGGACTACTGTATCTAAGTTTGAAATCGCCAATACGACGTGTTGCGCTTGCGTGGTGATCAATGCTCGTGCCTTCTCTGTATGAGAAGTGGCCTTTGCCCTGGAATGGGACAGTATTAAGCTTATTGATTATTAGTAATTTTACCTACCTACGAAGTATTGGTCTTCCTACTCTCTTAACTTTCCATTTAAATCTTATAAGGACTTCTTTTTGAAGTAGAAAGATTAGATTGGTCCTTTTCCGAGATTTATTTATACTCAGTAGGTTCATATAATACTTGTTTGTATAGTAAATTTAAACGGCAAGTCTCCAGGATAACACAATGCCACTTAGTTCTAACGAGCTGTTAGAACTTAGTCTAGACCTAGGCTTAAGACTCTTATCAGACTTTAGGCATAATTATGAATTCACGGCGTTTAAGACTATAACTGTTCATTTTGCTAAGATAAATTATTATTTCTTTAATCTAATTTTAGACTAAAAAGTCAAAACAACTTAAAACTACTTTCGTAGGAATCTGACTCATCTCTGGTTTTGTATAAAATTTGTTCAATTGTATGATTCTATTGATTCATATATACCTACAGGGTTATTTTTCAATGACCGGCCAAATTTTCACAGGGTGTTCTACCCATGAATATGAACAACTTTCACTATAGGACCGACTCTGAAATCACGAAAAAAAAACAGCTGTTTTATACATTTTAGTCGAGTTGTCATTGAACTTTTGTATGAAACAGCTGATTTTTTTTCGTGATTTCAGAGTTGGTCCCATAGGGAAATTTGCTCATATTCATGGGTAGATAGAACACCCGGTAAAAATTTGGCCGGTCATTGAAAAATAACCCTGTATTATGTACTTTTTAAGTTTATTTATTTATTTAGGACAAAAAAAAACAGTACTTAACACATTACATCTCCGCAAATAATATAAACAAAGATATTATATAAATGTGAAACTCACATCGTTATCCACAGCATATACAATTCATATAACTATAGGTACTAATGACCAATCTATGCGAGTAAGACTACAAGACTATTCAAATAACTATACCTACATCGGAATCCTTATGCTTCTTTAACAAAGCAGAACGAAATCTATTTGCTGACACTGAGAATAAATCTAATTCTGTAGTTTCTGAACAAAAGTCATTGTAGTTTTTGCACAAGCGACGTTGAGGCGTCCGAAGACCAGCATTGATCATTATCTTAGACATCATTGACATCGGTGAAGGAAAAATCGTAAACCCTGGAATTATAGGTACCTAATATAAGTTTGTAATCGCCAATCTGACTTGAGCAAGCGTGCCTACTCTCTCTGAGAAGATGCCTTTGACCTGCAGTAACAGGCTGGTATTGTTATTATTATATGATTCTATGAAATTGAATTGAAACTAAGTTATTTGCTTACGAATCAAATACTAATTGCGTGTTTTTGATAACATAATGTACGTGCAGACATTGCATTATAATTCTTGCTATTTGCATATCGCACAATTATAATGTGTTAGTCATACTTACTATGTATTGTCGTCTAACTATGAATGTTTAACCACAATCATTGACTGTTTTAAAATAAATATCGCATTTCTAAACTCTATACGTAAACTGTTATGCTTTGATTATTGAAAACTACACTCACCGTCACAATTAAACGCCCACCTTGTATTTCTTGCAGTTTCCAGTAATCGTCAAATTTTGAACACATTTGATGAAGTTTTGTTAAAAGCAGCCATTAATCTTTATCATCGTCTGATGAACCTTTTCTCAACCATGTTAGTGTCGGCTCCCAGTTTAACCGCATGCAGCTGAATACCAGTGCTGTACGAGTACATAGAGCGACTGACTGTCCTCCACAACCCATTTTCTGGGTAACACGATACCCTTTGGTTAGACTGGTTTTCAGATTTGCGGACTTCTGACTATATAATAAGGTCCATGTCCATTTAGGGAAATTTTACAATTTGGGACAGCTTGATGTGCGAGCGTATTTACATTTCTACAATACTTCTATAAGATGGTGTTTAAGTTTAATTACGATCTCAAGATGTCTTTCTTATTATTTGACTGGCCTGTTGGTCTAGTAGTTAGTGACCCTGAGTGCTATGCCGGTGGTCGTGGGTTCGATTCCCACCCAGGTCAAATGTTTGTGTGATGAGCACGATCATTTGTCCTGTGTCTGGGTGTAATTTATCTATAATATGTATGCATTTAGAAATATATAAGTATGTTTATCAGCTGTTTAGGACCCATAACACAAGTTCTCAAGCTTAACGTGGGACTAAATGGCGTTGTGTGAAAAGTTGTGCAATATTTTATAATATAGGTACTAGCAGACATCACGCAGTTTCACCCGCGTAGTGCCCGTTCCCATGGGAATATGGAGATAAAAAGTATTTATGTTACTACGAGTGAATGTAGCTTTCCAATAGTGATAGAATTTTTGAAATCGGCACAGTAATTTTTGAGTTTATTCATTACAAACATACACACCCACGATTTTTTTCTCTTTGTAATATTAGTGTATGTAGATGTAGAAGAAGACCTACATCAAACCTTAGGTTAAGAAACCTGAGAAATTTTGCTATACAATAAACAATACCGTTAAGTGCTATTTGCTTACAGATTTTCTCCGATTTACGTATACGCAGTAGGGAAATCAGGACGAGTTTGTTTATAATATTTACACAAAATATTTTTCATAGCTTTGATCCCTCGCTCGTAGGAACACAAAATAATCAAGATGGCTTCTTTTTTTTATATTAAAATGTTTCTTTGTTATTTTGCGGTCGTAATATTTAGGGGTCGACATATTAAAAAAAAATAACATAAAGGGTAAGACTGGAATGTATCGAGTTAGCAGTACCTACTGTAATAAAACCATACTGTCCTAATTAAATTTTAGTTGAAAATATTGGTCTTACGGTCTGGAAAGCCTTATAGATCTTAGGACCAATTTAACCGATCGATGTTTGCTGCCTATCCCCAAAAAAAGTGGGCTACTACTGCCCGACGGTTGATAAATACATAAATAAATAATAGTACACCCACATTTCACCAGTTATGTTAAAGTCCTATGTCATAGGGGACGAACGTATTGCCATCAATCGGGCGCTAATTCAGACTACGAGCTTATCTAAACATTAGCTCTGGCCTATTATAACTATCTTACAAAGTAAAACCCAGCTAGGTATATTGCCACAGTATAAATATTAATACAGTAGGACGACGCCTTTGATCTCTGGAAAAATGCCGACAACTTCTACACGCGTTAGACTTCAATTATACCTCCCGCACTACGAACATCGGCATCGGTTTGTTCGCAGTGCGGGAGCGGCTTTCCCGCGTCTC